>CM056051.1:383444313-384644313 GCA_029574335.1 Rana kukunoris
ACCTCATCTGTGTTTCTAACTGTAGGGGGGGCGGGGCTGGACGTGTGACGTCATTGATCATGTTTCCCTATATTAGGGAACACACAATCAATGACAGCGCCACAGTGAAGAACGGGGAAGCTGTGTTACACACAGCTCTCCCCATTCTTCAGCTCCAGGGACCGATCGCGGGATTCCAGCTGCGATCGCGTCCGTGGTCACGGAGCTTCAGACTGGGTCACGTGCTCGCACCGCGGGCACGCCCCCTGTGACCCACGGCTGGGCACTCAAAGAGGATGTACAGGTACGTGCTTGTGCCCAGCCGTGCTATTCTGCCAACGTATATGTGCAGGAGGCGGTCCTTTGTTAAAGGTCAAATGGGGGTCTCTTTTTAAATGTTTTTACACAGGTTTTACACATTTTCACACACTTTCTAATTGTATTCAGTTAAAAAAAAATGTGAATCCTGGGTCAAAGTTGTGTATGTACATTAGGTAATATTAATGTCTATGGGACCCCAACGTTAAAAATCAAAAGTGCAAGTTATTGGACATAAACAGTGTATGGGAGCCTGGGTTCTGCCCTGGGGGACATGTATCAATGCAAAAACTTTTTTTTAAAAGGTAGTTTTTACAGGAGCAGTGATTTTATTGATGCTTAAATTGAAACACTAACATTTTTTTTTTTATATAAATATAGTGCCTGTGGGTCCCCTTAGTCTGCCTGTAAAGTGACGCATCTGTACCATGTATAGAACCTGCTTCAGCGAAACTGACATTTATAAAGAAAAAAAAATGACATTTAAATTTCTGGCAATACAATACTGTAATGGAACCGCAAATGGGGCAGGGGTTAAAGCTGTTTAGGATATTCCATTCCCGAACCCAAGGCAGCTATCGACACTCCACAATCCGGCGAACACGACCCATACAAATTCCCCGATTAACGAGACACAGCTCTGTTTGAGGTTCAACAGAAAAGAGAATCTTTATTGAGAAAGCCGGCTCTTATATACACAAAAAGAATACTGCAGTAACCAAATGAACAATGACCCAACTCCACTCACAACATCATACAATGGTTCCTAACGAGCCCCAATACACATCTTTTAGTAGCCATTCTGACTCCGGCTCTGACATAATTTACATGAGCTAATTAACTACAGCTGATAATTCAGACACCTGACCTTTAGGCTGTCTGTTAACTCACAATACACATTTATCACAGTAGCAGACTTAATTACCACAATAGACAATTTAAGGCAATCACAGCAAGCTTTATAGCATATACAGCGAACAATACAGGGTCAATTAACACAAGCCACAATGAAAGACTCTTAGAAGCCATCATATATTCATTTACATCACAACAGACAGACAGGTGGGCTGCAGTCCAAGACATATTCTGCATGTCCATTATTTTCTGGCTCAATCTGTGCCCAAAAGTGTCTCCCGTTACAAATACCATTTCCGGCAATGCATTTTTGTTTTAAATCGCGTGGGGGGTCCCCCCCCAATCCGTGCCAGGCCCTTCGGGTTATTATGTTTAGATTATTTTTGTTGAGTTACTCTATGGTTTTATACATATCGGGCCAGATTCAGGTAGTCCAGAGCATCTTTGCTCTGGAGTAACGCTTCTCATTTGCGTTGCGCTGCCGAAATTTTAGGAGCAAGTGCTGTCATTCACGAAGCACTTGCTCCTAAAGTTGCGGCAGCGCATCACAAATGAGCCGGCGGAATTCAAATTTAGCGGGTACGGGGCGTGTAGTATGCTAACTACGCGCGATCCCGCCGCCAACGTACTGCGCATGCGTCGAGTGTCAAAACATCCCCGTGCGCATGCTCCAAAATCTGTGAATGAACGTCAATGACGTCACATTCCCATTCATGACCGTTTTACGCAAGCGATGTTTTTTTTTTTTTTCCCGACGCGATGACGACGCCTATACCTAACATAGGATACTCCAACCCCATGTAGGTATATCTATGCGCCGCGTATCCCGTCCGGAAACGTCGTATCGTCATTGCGTCGCGCCGGATTTCGATCGTGAATTGCCGATTTCCGCTCATTAACATATTTTTTGAGCGTAAATCGGCGGGAACGCCCCCGGCGCCATTTTTAAGTTGAAGTAACGATGCGATGGCGAAACTCAGTTACGCTGCTCGCATCGGAACTTCAACCCGGCGTTTCTTGTTTTCTGGTTACAGAAAACAGAAACGCCGGCTCAAAGTCACAGTTAGGCTGGCGGATCACTCGATCCGCCAGCGTAACTGTTCCTGAATCTGGCCCATACTGTATATGCTAACTTCATTCTGAATCTTTATGTCTTTGAATCTTTATGTCTATGAAAGTTGGTGATTTGTAAACATTCTTGCTTTTAGATTTTTACCCACCCTGTTATACTTAAGTTTTTTCTTGTTCTAAACATTGCCATTTTTATTTGTTAAGAATTTGATTCCATTTAGAGATATGCCTATTGACTTTACTTTTGGTGCTTCCCACTCACTTTTGGTACATTTTGAAGGACCTGACAGATTGGTCCCTCTTCTAGCTGAGCATGTAGCTGGCCAGCTAGAACCTGTCCTAGGTAGCTAATATAACTTACATGTATATACAGCTAAACCTGCTAAGAACCTAATGTAGAGCACATGCTTAAATGTGAGAGACAAAAGCAAAGTTATTCACAGTTTAATTCATACCAGAAAGCATAGAGTTAAGCTTTTGTGACTCATCACAGGCCTTGGCTTAATCACAGCCAATCTCACATTGAGCAGAGTCTTGACCAGTCACAGCCAGCTTTGCATCCACTCTGTCTGGGAGGTTCCTAGTGCTGTACATGTGCTCTGCTAGATTGTTCCACAGAGACAGAACCACATGGAGACAGAGACACACAGAGACATACAGAAAGCAATTCTTATGGAAGCCAGAGGGCAAAATTAGGTAAATATACAGTTGTATGTATGTTCTTATTGTAAATAGTGTGATTAGAATACTGATTTAGCTGTGTGTTCACTTGTAGTTCCACGAAACCTGAATCACTCATCACTCATCACTCATCATACCTTCATACCGAACCACTCATCATACCATACCTTCAAACCAAACTAAGCTAACCCTGCAAACCACAGTTATACCTTCAGAGAAATCAGAGAATGCTTTGATAACGTACACAGAGAGAGAGAGTAAATACTGAAGAGAGAAATATATCCACCATCTTATGTTAAATGACAAGATTGAATATTTGATCCACCATTTCCTGTTATACTTATTCATCACGTGTTTTGTACATGGACTGTCTGCTGCAAAGCAGCAGTATTATATATGAAGAAAAGTGAAGTTATTAAAGAAGTTATTTTAAGCATTTGGTGTGCTCTTTAAACCTACTGCTTCCATAGAACGGCAATAGAGGAATTTCAGAGTAATAGACAGTCTTGTTGGACTGAAAAGTCAGAAATATCACAATTCTTCTAATGCCACAGCGCATGAGGCACTTCATAGTGCTGCGCCTGCCACAGTGGAACTAATTATTCCCTTTGAGGGTAAAGCGATAGCGCTCCTCAACTTGCACAGTAAAGAGCGCAATTGAGCAGCGGAGCGCCAGCATATACTGCCACGCAGCAACCTATCCCTGAGTGAAAAAGTAAAGACACCTTAGCGGAGCTACCATAGAGGCCATAAAAGCGTGTATACTCAAACTGCAGCGGACTCTTAAAGTGGCAGAACGGCAAAGGCAAGATAGTCACGGAAAATAACCAACCCTCCTGCGACCCCTAGAGAGAGAAAAAGACGCATGGTGGAAGACCAAAGTCCAGACCTAGAGTGCCTGCACCGCCATCCACGAAGAGGCCACGTACTGCAGCCAGCTAGTTTCCCGCCACCAGGCCCAAAGTCATCGCAAAGCATCGCAGCTCATGGCAAAGCATCGCAAAGTCATCGCAGAGCATTGCAGCTCATCGCAAAGCATCGCAACAAATCGCAGCTCATCGCAAAGCAACGCAAAGTCATCGCAGAGCATCGCAGCTCATCGCAAAGCATCGCAGCTCATCGCAAAGCATCGCAAGTCAGCGCAAGCTTCGCATCAAGAAAACACAAGTCTCCTCTAAGACTGACATTTGTTCCAGCAACCTACAGATCACAGTATCCTCCTCTTTAGAAATAAGGTCAGAGCTTTCCTTTTATTACTTATCATTGCACATTTGGCATAAAGAGACATTTTCGTGTTCAGGAATAAAAGACTGTAAAGTAAAACGAAGGACAGTTTGTAGTATACAGACTCTAAAGTATTTAAAGTGAAAGTCATTTATTGCCTGCATCTTTTGCTATTGCATTTAAAGTGAAAGTTATTTATTGCCTGCATATTGTTATAGCATTTAAAGTAAAATGTCTAAGCCTAGTATTACCATGCCACTGTTAGAGGATACAAAGATAGATAGGAAAGAGGGTGAAGAGCAAGTGAACCTGTCTGAGGTAGAAGAGTCTGATGCAGCATTAGCCTTGCCCCAAACAAGTGAGCTAAGACGCTCAGAACGTATCAGAAAACCGACCCCAAAAATGCAGGAAAATTTTGAGCAAGAAGCAGCATTAAAAGTAAAAAGGTTCACCAGAATATATGATAGGTGGAAATTATACATTAAAGATGCTCGTAGAAAGCTAAAGCAAGTTAGTGTAAAAGAAAACTTGAGTGATCTGGTAGAGACAATAGAAGAGTGTGAATCAGAGCTTATGGCAGTGTATGTCAATCTGCGGTCATCCACGACACCTACCCAGGATATTGTGAGGAACATGGACACATGTACTGCAGTCACTAAAGATTTAGTAAAACTCATGACAGAATTATCATCTGAAGCCAACTATGATGAAGTTAAGGCGAGAAAGAGAATGAACAAGCTCTTCACAAGAGACTATGCTAGGTCTTTATGGGGAACCACAATCTCAAGTGGGACTTCCTTCACTAGCAGAAGTGCCAGTCACACATCAGCGTCCTCAAATACTCTAGCTAAAAGAAAGGAACTTGTTGAACAACTTGCTGTCAAGAAAGCAGAAATCGAGATGGAATCTGCCATTGAGGCAGAGCGCCATCAAATGGAGGCACAGCACCATCAAACGGAAGCTGAAATGGAGGCACACCGCCAACAGATGAAAAGTCTGGAAAGACTGAAAGAAGTTAAGATTATAGAAGCCAGACTAAGAGTACATGAAGAGGACATGAATGGTAGTCATAGGTCCAAATCTGTACTAAGTGAAGGAGCATACTCCTACTCACCTCCATACATCCAGGAGAATAAAAGTAAATCTTCAGTATGTAGTGAAGAAAAAAGTCATTGCCATTCCATCCCTGTTCAGAAAGACGAAAAGAGAGACTCACTTAATTTAGAACTAAGTGAAAAAATAAAACAGGATAATTCTACCCCTAGATGTCACTGCAATGATCAGGAGAATGTTGCGACTATTGTCCCAGCAAGACGGCAGAATACAGTCCCAGCAAGACTTCCCATTCCAGAACCTACTGTATTTTCAGGAGACATACTGAAGTTCATAGAGTGGAAGGCAAGTTTTGAAATGATCATTGAGCATCATTGTTCCAGACCAGTTGACAAGTTATTCTACCTTCAGAAATATGTTGGTGGAGAAGCAAAGAAAGCCCTTGAAGGCAACTTCTATAGAACAGACGAAGAAGCCTATAAGCAAGCCTGGGAAAAGTTAAATGGAAGATATGGTCATCCTTTCTTAGTACAAAGAGCCTTTAGGGAGAAATTAAATAACTGGCCTAAAATAGGTCCCAAGGAACACTTCAAACTCCAAGAGTATGGTGATTTCCTGCAAGCATGCAGCAATGCCATCCCACATGTACGAGGACTAGAAGTACTGAACGACTATCTAGAAAATCACAGGATGCTAGCCAAGCTACCTGAAGAAGTGGCTTCTAGATGGAATCTCTATGTGACTGAACAGTTAGATCTAAATAAGGACTTCCCAAGTTTTGAAAAATTCTCTCAGTTTGCTAATAGGAAAGCACGAATAGCATGTAATCCAGTAACAGCATCTTATGCCTTAAAATCCTTTGAAGAAAGGCCTGCAAGAGATACAAGACGTGCAAGAGCAACTAGCTTTGCAATCAACACAGCAGCTAAAGGTCTAGATACCTGTGAAAGCAAGCTTAAAGTCACTACTGGGTTCAGTAAAGAGACAGAACCGACAAATCCTCAGACTACCTTTAAGTGCATGTTCTGTGGAGAGAACCACTCCATACACAAGTGCCAACAATTGAAAGAGAAGTCCTCAAATGAAAAGAAAAAATTTGTACTTGAGAACCAACTGTGTTTTGGATGCTTAAGAAAAGGCCATGTTACTAAGGAGTGTAAGAAAAAGGCTATATGCAGCGTCTGCAAAGGACGCCATCCTACGCCACTACATGAAGAACATCCAAAGAAGGATGAATCCTCAATACCTAAAGATGCTGAGGAAGAAAATAAAGTATCAGTATTCTCTTGCATAATAAGGGAAGGAGAAAGCAACGGCACATCAATGGTTGTACCAGTGTGCATTTCAAATCCTAAAAGAAGGAACAAGAAGGTATACGCCTATGCACTACTGGATGCCCAAAGCGACGTCACCTTCATTGATCAAGAAATCTGCAAGAAATTACAAGTGGCTACAGAACCAGTGAAGCTCAAGCTCACCACAATGATGGGGAGAGACACATTAGTGAACAGTCAAAAGGTTAAAGGACTGAGAGTTAGAGGACTTCATTCAAACCTCACATTAAATCTACCTCCATCTTATACGAAAGACGACATACCTCTAGATCGAGATCGTATACCTACCTGTGAAACAGACAATAAATGGGAGCACCTATCTATCATATCTCATGAGATGTCACCGCTGAAGGAATTTGGTGTCGGGCTACGATTGTCCCGAAGCTTTAGTACCACGAGAGGTAATCACAGGAGGAAAGGGTGAACCCTTCGCTGTTCGAACTGATCTAGGATGGGGTGTTGTTGGAGGAAAACAGCAGATTGCAAACTCAAGACAGGTGACAGGAATGTGTCATCGAATCCCACTGCAAGGTGTTTACCACCAAAAGAAACCAGATCAAATTAGAGAAGTATTTGATTGCTCAGCAAAGTATGATGGTGTTGCATTGAACGATCATCTACTAAAAGCACCAGATCTTACAAACACTCTGGAGTACTCTGTAGATTCAGAAAGTATCCAATAGCGGTCATGTGTGACGTTGAAATTTTTTTCCACCAGTTCATGTGAAGAATGAAGATAGAGACTTCCTGAGGTTCCTATGGTGGGAGGACGGAGATACAGATACAGAGCCAGCAGAATACAGAATAAAAGTACATTTGTTTGGAGCAGCATCGTCTCCAGGTTGCGCCAATTATGGTATGAAGTACTTGGCTAATAAAAATGAAAAGGTCCATCAGCAGCAAATTTTCTTAAGAAAAACTTCTATGTAGATGATGGTCTTATAAGTCTAGAGTCCAAGGAATCTGCAATCAATCAAATTAGTAAAGGAAAGCCAAGAATTATGCGCAAGAGGAAACCTGCGCCTTCACAAATTCATCTCAAACAACAGAGAGGTACTGGAATCCATCAGTGACTTCGAACGTGCATCAACAATGAAGAATGTAGATCTCAATTATGATCATCTTCCAGTTCAGAATGTACTTGGCTTGGGATGGAATGTAGAGAACGACGAGTTCTTCTTTGAAGTATCCTTTGAAGAGAAAGTTGCAACCAGACGTACCATTCTCTCTGCAGTGGCTTCTATATATGATCCACTGGGATTCTTGGCCCCAGTAATCCTTAAAGCAAAAGAACTACTACAAGACGGAAGTTGGGATGGGATGAACCCATACCTGAAGACTTGAGGCCAAGGTGGGAGACTTGGATAAGAGACTTGCAAAATTTGAAAGAAGTTCAGATACCCAGATGTTTTGTACCTCATGATTTCGGAGAGTACAAGAAAATAGAACTTCATCACTTTTCAGACGCCAGTAGTTATGGCTATGGTCAGTGCTCCTACATCAGAGTGATAGAAGAAAAAATACATTGTGCCCTGGTTATGGGAAAGACCAGAGTTGCACCTACCAGTATTCAGACAATACCAAGACTTGAACTGACAGCAGCTGTTGTTTCAGCATCAGTAAGCAAGTTTCTAAGAGAAGAATTAGAGTTAAAAATAGATGAAGAATATTTTTGGACAGACTCACAAGTTGTCCTAGGATACATAAACAACGAAGCTCAAAGATTCCATGTCGCCAACAGAGTTCTGAAAAATCGGGAAATGACAAATCCGGAACATTGGCATCACATTGATACAAAGCATAACCCGGCAGATCATGCTTCAAGAGGTCTGAATGTATCAGAATTGAAAAATTCTAATTGGTTCACCGGTCCAGAGTTCCTTTGGGAAAAGGAGATCATACCCAGTGAAGGTTACACAGAATTGTCTATGGGTGATCCAGAAGTAAAGGTTTTACAAACATTAAGCACTGCTGCCAAATGTCAAGATGACATGCTTGAAAGACTAGCCAGATGTTCAAAATGGAATACGGTCATAAACGTAGTAGCTCGAATTCAACGTTTGGCAAAGGGAATCAGAAAGAAGGAATCATTGAATGTAGAGGAAAAAATGAAAGCTGAAGAAACAGTCATAAGACTCATTCAACAGATTCTATAGTGAAGAGTTGAAGAGACTTAGTCAAGAACCTAAAAGGCTTCCCAACAACCACCCACTGTACAAGATCAATCTTGTTCTACAGGATGGTATACTGAAGGTGGGAGGGAGACTGGAAAATGCATTGTTACCCAGCAAACTGAAGCATCCAGCAATTCTACCCAAAAATTCTACTTTCACAATATTGATTATTGATCACTACCACAACAAATCCTTGCATCAAGGAAGAAGCTTTACCCAGAACCGTTTGAGAGAAGGTGTTTACTGGATAGTGAAAGGAAGCAAAGTTATAGCAAAGTATATAAATAAATGCGTAACCTGTAGAAAGGCACGTAGACCTACCGAAGAACAAAGAATGGCAGATTTACAAGTAGATTGTGTAAACCCATCATCACCATTTCTTTATAGTGGAATGGATTGCTTCGGCCCATTCATCACTAAGCAAAACCACAAGGAGTACAAGAGATATGGACTAATATTCACATGTCTGAGCTCCAGAGCAATTCACCTGGAAATGTTAGAAGATATGTCAACTGACGCATTCATCAATGCCTTGAGATGTTTCATAGCCATTAGAGGCACTGTCAGAGAGCTTAGATCTGACCAAGGATCTAATTTTGTCGGAGCAAAAAATGAGTTGAACAAAGCTCTGAAGGAGATCGATAAAGAAAAGGTAACTGAGTACTTGTCACAGAATCAATGTGACTTTCATATGAATGCTCCACATGCAAGCCACACAGGAGGAGTTTGGGAAAGACAAATCAGAACTGTAAGAAATGTGTTAAGTTCAATGTTGAAAAAGAACTCCGGAAGAATGGATGATGCTTCACTTAGGACCCTATTCTATGAAGTAATGTCTATTGTTAACAGTCGTCCACCTACAGTTGACAACATCAATGATCCAACAAGTTTGGAACCTTTAACTCCTAACCATCTACTTCACCTTAAAGCGGAGGTTCCGCTGGTTTTGCTTTTTTTTTTTTTATGTGCAATGCATGGTAATATAGCTAGCTAGGTACGCCTCACCTGCTAGCCGCTCGTACGTCCGTCCGCTCCGTTTTCGTAAAAAAGAAGAACTTAGAAAGAATTCTCCTGTGCTTTTCCATCTTGCTTGTGGGTATTTTGAATCCCACAAGCAAACACTTCCTGGATTTCTTGACACATGACGCGCTTTGCGAGTCATGTGACCCGCTTCCCGCACCACGTGACACCTCGAGCTAGCGCGAGAATACACGCCTAGCTATTCCGAATGGTCTCCTGTGAGTGTAGCAACGTCACTCCCAGGAGACCTTGCGACCATTAAGCCTCGAGTCGTCGGGGAAAAGGAGTGACACGCCCACTCCCCCGCAGGGAAGAAGACCCGGAAGTCATGCCGAATACAGGTAAGGGTACACATTTAGAAAAAAATAACAACGCTACAAGCATTTATTGAGGCTTCAGAAAAGATAGATATAAAGTTCAGTTTGAGGGTGAACCTCCGCTTTAAGTCTGATTGCACACAACTACCGCCTGGCAAATTCACCAAAGAGGATTTATATGCCAAAAAGAGATGGCGAAGAGTTCAATATCTATCAGAACAGTTTTGGAATAGATGGAGGAAAGAGTACTTAGCCAATCTTACGCTGAGAAGTAAATGGCAAACACCAAGGAGAAATGTCCAAGTTGGTGACATAGTATTAGTGAAAGAAGAAGATTTACCTAGAAGTCAATGGAAATTGGCCAAAGTTCTAGAAGTTCAAAAGGATGAAGACAAACTAGTAAGAAGAGCGTTGTTACAAATAGGAGACTCAAAACTTGACAAAAAGGGAAAACGTCTCACCACTCCACTCAAGTTGGAACGTCCTATACAGAAGTTAGTTGTTCTACTTGAGAGTGATAAAAGACACTTGGAAAGTTGAGAACCTGATAGAAAAGTCCCCAAATTCATGTTCACATCCTACTATAGAGAACAAGAATTATAGGTAATTTTGGTGGGAGTGTAGCTGGCCAGCTAGAACCTGTCCTAGGTAGCTAATATAACTTACATGTATATACAGCTAAACCTGCTAAGAACCTAATGTAGAGCACATGCTTAAATGTGAGAGACAAAAGCAACGTTTTTCACAGTTTAATTCATACCAGAAAGCATAGAGTTAAGCTTTTGTGACTCATCAGAGGCCTTGGCCCAATCACAGCCAATCTCACATTGAGCAGAGTCTTGACCAGTCACAGCCAGCTTTGCATCCACTCTGTCTGGGAGGTTCATAGTGCTGTACATGTGCTTTGCTAGATTGTTCCACAGAGACAGAACCACATGGAGACAGAGACACACAGAGACATACAGAGAACAGTTCTTATGGAAGCCAGAGGGCAAAATTAGGTAATTATACAGTTATATATATGTTCTTATTGTAAATAGTGTGATTAGAACTGTATACTGAATCACTCATCACACCTTCATACCGAACCACTCATGAGAGAGAGAGAGAGAGAGAGAGAGAGAGAGAGAGAGAGAGAGAGAGATCCACCATCTTATGTTAAGTGACAAGATTGAATATTTGATCCACCATTTCCTGTTATACTTATTCATCACGTGTTTTGTACATGGACTGTCTGCTGCAAAGCAGCAGTATTATATATGAAGAAAAGTTATTAAAGAAGTTATTTTAAGCATTTGGTGTGCTCTTTAAACCTACTGCTTCCATAGAACAGCAATATAGGAATTTCAGAGTAATAGACAGTCTTGTTGGACTGAAAAGTCAGAGATATCACAATTCTTCTAATGCCACAGCGCATGAGGCACTTCATAGTGCTGCGCCTGCCACAGAGCAGCCATGATGTGATCATACCACCTCACCATAACTCTTCATGCAATGAATCACCTGAGGGAAAATATCCTGATCATGATCCAGCACTATCCAACACCTTAACCAACCCTCATTATAGTGGTCATCAAAGTGTCTTCTTACACCAGTGGTCAATGATGTGTGTATTTTAATTAATGGTCAGTGTGGTGCCCTCCTGTATTGGTCATCAGTGCCCTCTTATATTGGTAGCTAGTGAAACTGCATTGATGGTCAGTGTAGTGCCCCATTAGATTGGCCATTATTGGAGAAGTTACCCCCACCATCGGTTATCAGTGGTAAAGTGCTTTCTTACATTAGTGGTCAGTGGGGAATCTCCCCTTAAATTGGAAGTTCTGATTTACATTGGTAGTTAGTGTAGTGCCCCCTTACATTGGTAGTTAGTGGAGATGTGCAACCTTACATTGGTGGCCAGTGGAGAAGTGCCCCCTTACAATTTTTGACAGTGGAGAAGTGCCCCCTTGCACTGGTGATCAGTGGAGAGGTGCTCCCTACATTGATGGTCAGTGGAGAAGTGCCCCCTTACATTGGTGGTCAGTAGAGAAGTGCCCCCTTACATTGGTGATCAGTGGAGAAGTGCCTCTTATATTGGTGGTCAGTGGAGAAGTGCCCCCTTATATTGGTGGTCAGTGGAGTTGTGCCCCCTTATATTGGTGGTCAGTGGAGTTGTGCCCCCTTACATTGGTGGTCAGTGGAGAAGTGCCCCCTTATATTGCTGGTCAGTGGAGAAGTGCCCCCTTATATTGCTGGTCAGTGGAGAAGTGCTCTCTTATATTGGTGGTCAGTGGAGAAGTGCCTCTTATATTGGTGGTCAGTGGAGATGTGCCCCCTTACATTGGTGGTCAGTGGAGATGTGCCCCCTTACATTGGTGGTCAGTGGAGAAGTGCCCCCTTATATTGCTGGTCAGTGGAGAAGTGCCCCCTTATATTGCTGGTCAGTGGAGAAGTGCTCTCTTATATTGGTGGTCAGTGGAAAAGTGCTCTCTTATATTGGTGGTCAGTGGAGAAGTGCCCCCTTATATTGGTGGTCAGTGGAGAAGTGCCCCCTTATATTGGTGGTCAGTGGAGAAGTGTCCCCTTATATTGGTGGTCAGTGGAGAAGTGTCCCCTTATATTGGTGGTCAGTGGAGATTTGCCCCCTTTATATTGGTGGTCAGTGGAGAAGTGCCCCCTTACATTGCTATTCAGTGAACTACCCATTTGCATAGATAGTTAGTGTATTGCTCCCTTACAGTGATGGCCAATGGAGAATTGTTCAGATTATTAGCAGTAGGCTAGAAATAATTGAAATACAATGTGTACATGAATATATGATTTTACATTTGATCATAAATATATTTGTACCTGTTACCTCAGTACCATGGACAGCAAACCTCTAATACGTTTATGACTCAAGGGAGTACACAAACGGCTTTCCTCATACCTCTGGCATGAGTGTTTTATAGGTCAGCCAACAAACAGACATTTCTGGATGCCGGTAAGTTGAATCACCAACTTATATCTTCCATGAAAGGTGTAAATGCCCAGCGCTGTCTGCCCATATATCTTTAAGTTAGTGAATTGTTTAAACAAAATAGTTGAAAGTTATCTCCTAAAACGTGAATCAATAAAGTGAACTAAATCATTGGCTGCATAAAAAAAATTCTCATTTGGTGGATTAAACCACAAATCTTGTCCGTGAATAATCCTTTAAAGTGCTTAAAGGGGTTGTAAAGGTATATATATATTTTTCTAAATAGTTTTCTTTAAGCTAGTCCATTGTTGTTTCACTTACGTTTTTCTTCGATTTCCCTTCTAAATGTTTTTTTCTTTTTCTGAATTTCTCACTTCCTGTTCCTCCTCAGTAAGCTGTTCTGGCTGACTAACCCTCATGGATGATGGGGGCGAGCTTACTAAGTAGAAACATGAAGTGAGAAAGTGAGAAATTCAGACAAAGAAAAAAAACATTTAGAAGGGAAATCGAAGGAAAAGGTAAGTGAACCAACAATGCACTAGCTTAAAGCCTTGTACACGATCAGTCCATCCGATCAGAACGGTCTGAAGGACCGTTGTCATAGGTTTACCGATGAAGCTGACTGATGGTCTGATGTGCCTACACACCATCAGTTAAAAAACTGATCATATCAGAACGCGGTGACATAAAACACAACGACGTGCTGAAAAAAATGAAGTTCAATGCTTCCAAGCATGCGTCGACTTGATTCTGAGCATGCATCGATTTTTAACGATCGGTTTTGACCTATCGGTTAGGAATCCATAGGTTAATTTTAAAGCAAGTTGGCTTTTTTTAACCTATGGGGCCTACACACGGTCGGTTTTGACCGATGAAAACGGTCCATCAGACCGTTGTCCTCTGGCTATCGTGTGTACGCGGCCTAAAGGAACTTATTTAGAAAATAAAAAACAACAGAAGTGCTGTCGGATTATTTGCCATTCCGTGCTCCCCTCCTGATGTGCCCACATTCACCAAATTTAAGTATATATTGCGCCTGTATTGATATTTATCCTCCAGTGAATGGCTGTATCTTTTCCTCCTCAGGGATTCTAACAACCAGGGAATAACTATATGTATAGGCTCCTGACATACTGTATGTATAGGGAAAGAGAACAAGGCGAGATCCCTAGCGTGATACCGTTTTCATTGGTATAAAAACATTTTAAAAGCCGATTTCCACTTGAAATAATCTCCTCTTGTGTGTTAGCATGTAAAAATGACGCTTTGCAATTCAGACCCACGATCTTTGCTTCAACAAGCGGGCAGAACGTTACCGGAAGTGGTCCTTACTTAATGCATTTCGCTCCACCCAGGAAGTGTTGTAGGAGATAACTTGAATGATTTTATTTTGTTTAATCACTTCAGCCCCGGGAGGTTTTACCCCCTCAATGACCAGAGCATTTTTTGCTATAGGGAACTGCGTTCCTTTAACTGACAATGGCGCGGTCGTGCGATGCTGTACCCAAACAAAATTGGCGTCCGTTTTTCCCACAAATAGAGCTTTCATTTGGTGGTATATTTGGTGGTGATTTGTTGCGCTATAAACAAAAATAGAGCAACAATTTTGAAAAAGAAGTAATATTTTTTACTTTTTGCTACAATAAATATCCCCAAAAAATATATCTAAAAAAAAAAAATATATATATATACAGTGTGGAAAATAAGTATTTGAACACCATGCTATTTTGCAAGTTCTCCCACTTGGAAATCATGGAGGGGTCTGAAATTGTCATCGTAGATACATGTCCACTTAACCACTTAAGGACCGCCTACTGCACATTTACGTCGGCAGAATGGCACGGCTGGGCACATCAACGTATATATACGTTGATTTTAGTACCCAGCCGTGGGTCACGGGCGCGCGCCCGCGGGCGCGCGCCCGCGACCCGGTCCGAAGCTCCGGGACCGGGACCGCGGGATTCGCGGACCCGATCGCCGCTGGAGTGCGGCGATCCGTCCCTGGAGCGGAAGAACGGGGAGAGCCGTGTGTACACACGGCTTCCCCGTGCTTCTCTGTGGCCGCAGCATCGATCGCGTCATCCCTGTAATAGGGGGACGCGATCGATGACGTCACACCTACAGCCACACCCCCTACAGTTGTAAACAAACACACATAGGCACACATCCCCTACAGCGCCACCTGTGGTTAACTCCCAAACTGCAGCTGTCATTTCCACAGTAAACAATGCAATTTAAATGCATTTTTGCTGTGAAAATGACAATTGTCCCAAAAATGTGTCAAAATTGTCCGAAGTGTCCGCCATATTGTCGCAGTCACGAAAAAAATCGCTGATCGCCGCTATTAGTAGTAAAAAAAAAAATAATTAATAAAAATGCAATAAAACTATCCCTTATTTTGTAAACGCTATAAATTTTGCAAAAACCGACCGATAAACGCTTATTGCGATTTTTTTTACCAAAAATACGTAGAAGAATACGTATCGGCCTAAACTGAGGAAAAAAAATGTTTTTTTATATATTTTTGGGGGATATTTATTATAGCAAAAAGTAAAAAATATTGAATTTTTTTTTAAATTGTCGCTCTATTTTTGTTAATAGCGCAAAAAATAAAAACCGCAGAGGTGATCAAATACCACCAAAAGAAAGCTCTATTTGTGGGAAAAAAAGGACGCCAATTTTGTTTGGGAGCCACGTCGCACGACCGCGCAATTGTCAGTTAAAACGAAGCAGTGCCGAATCGCAAAAAGGGGCAAGGTCCTTTACCTACATTTTGGTCCGGGTCTTAAGTGGATAATCAAAAAAAATAAAAAATCCAGAAATCACAATTTATGAATTTTTAACTATTTATTTGTATGATACAGCTGCAAAGAAGTATTTGAACACCTGTCTATCAGCTAGAATTCTGACCCTCAAAGACCTGTTAGTCTGCCTTTAAAATGTCCACCTCCACTCCATTTATTATACTAAATTAGATGCACCTGTTTGAGGTCATTAGCTGCATAAAGACACCTGTCCACCCCATACAATCAGTAAGAATCCAACTACTAACATGGCCAAGACCAAAGAGCTGTCCAAAGACACTAGAGACAAAATTGTACACCTCCACAAGGCTGGAAAGGGTTACGGGGAAATTGCCAAGCAGCTTGGTGAAAAAAGGTCCACTGTTGGAGCAATCATTAGAAAATGGAAGAAGCTAAACATGACTGTCAATCTCCCTCGGACTGGGGCTCCATGCAAAATCTCACCTCGTGGGGTCTCAATGATCCTAAGAAAGGTGAGAAATCAGCCCAGGACTACACGGGAGGAGCTGGTCAATGACCTGAAAAGAGCTGGGACCACCGTTTCCAAGGTTACTGTTGGTAATACACTAAGACGTCATGGTTTGAAATCATGCATGGCACGGAAGGTTCCCCTGCTTAAACCAGCACATGTCAAGGCCCGTCTTAAGTTTGCCAATGACCATTTGGATGATCCAGAGGAGTCATGGGAGAAAGTCATGTGGTCAGATGAGACCAAAATAGAACTTTTTGGTCATAATTCCACTAACCGTGTTTGGAGGAAGAATAATGATGAGTACCATCCCAAGAACACCATCCCTACTGTGAAGCATGGGGGTGGTAGCATCATGCTTTGGGGGGGGGTTTTCTGCACATGGGACAGGGCGACTGCACTGTATTAAGGAGAGGATAACCGGGGCCATGTATTGCGAGATTTTGGGCAACAACCTCCTTCCCTCAGTTAGAGCTTTGAAGATGGGTCAAGGCTGGGTCTTCCAACATGACAATGACCCGAAGCACACAGCCAGGATAACCAAGGAGAGGCTCTGTAAGAAGCATATCAAGGTTCTGGCGTGGCCTAGCCAGTCTACAGACCTAAACCCAATAGAGAATCTTTGGAGGGAGCTCAAACTCTGTGTTTCTCAGCGACAGCCCAGAAACCTGACTGATCTAGAGAAGATCTGTGTGGAGGAGTGGGCCAAAATCCCTCCTCCAGTGTGTGCAAACCTGGTGAAAAACGACAAGAAACGTTTGACCTCTGTAATTGCAAACAAAGGCTACTGTACCAAATATTAACATTGATTTTCTCAGGTGTTCAAATACTTATTTGCAGCTGTATCATACAAATAAATAGTTAAAAAAATCATACATTGCGATTTCTGGAATTTTTTTTTTGATTATGTCTCTCACAGTGGACATGCACCTACGATGAAAATTTCAGACCCCTCCATGATTTCCAAGTGGGAGAACTTGCAAAATAGCAGGGTGTTCAAATACTTATTTTCCGCACTGTACATATCCCCCAAAAACAAATTTATTTATCAGTTTGGCCCAATATATATATTCTTCTTCTACATATTTTTGGTAAATTTTTTTTGCAATAGGCGTATATTGATTGGTTTGCGCAAAAGTTATCGGGTCTACAAACTACGGGATCGATTTAGGGACTTTTTTATTGTTTTTACTGGTAATGGCGGCGATCTGCTATTTTAAGCCAGACTTTGACATTGCGGCGGACAAATCTGACCACAAATTACACTTTTTGGGGACCAGTGACATTATAACATTGATCAGTGCTATAAAAATGCACTGATCAATGTCAAAATGACACTGGCAGGGAAGGGGTTAAACACTAGGGGGCGATCAAGGGGTTAAGTGTGTTCCCTCAGCGTGTTCTAACTGTAGGGGTGATGGGCTTACTGGAACATGACAGAGATCACTGTTCCCGATCACTGGGAGCAGTAGATCTCGGTCATAATTTCACAGAACGGCCTGTTTTTATTGTAATTTTCAAGGTAAAAAACAAACAAACAATACAATACAGAGCCTATTGGGCATACCCAGGCTCGGTCACACACAACTAAAATAATAAACAACTAAACTACTGTAAGCTCAACCACCTTTGCAGATTATCTAGAGTATTCTTCTATTTCCACAGAAACGCCACATAACTTATTGTAATTATTTACAAAATTAAATGAAGTACACATTACATATACACATTCACATTCCCCCCTCCCCCCATAACTATTGGCCAAGCAACCCAAGGAAGCCTACAAGTTCAGAGATGCCACTTGGAAATGCCTTGTTTACATAGACAGTTCCCCATTCTGGCTCTCATCCCTGCTATTGCGAGCCGCTGGTGGACATCGAGTCCGTAGGACCCGCTATCCTGCTTTTATGAACTGACATACAGGTACGTCAGTTTGCGCAGGAGTGTCATTCTGGTCATGTATATCGGTCAGCAAGTGGTTAAACAATACGATAACTTAGAGATCTATGGGCAGACAGCGCTGGGCATTCACACCTTACACTTTATAGGAACTTGTAGCCTACATCCTAGCAGCAGTCTCCTAAGATAATTCACAGCACCTGCACACAGCCCACAGCGCGTGGAGCGTAACATTTAAACTATATCTTCCATGAACTCCAAAGATTGGATGCAACGATTGCCTGTATGGAAAGTATACAGTATGTTCAAAAAGTTGTAGTTTTGAAAAAAATGAGACATAGTAAAATATGAAAATAGTATTATCCTTCATTTCCGTAAAGCTGTGCTTTACCGTCATTTTAGCGCCGCTTTTCGGTCACTAGCGGGGCACTTTTAACCCCTGTTAGCGGCTGACGAAAGGGCTAAATGTGCCTGAATGCGCTTGTGGGGTGTGATCCTGGGAGAACATCATATGCCGTCCATCCAGAATGGCGAATGTCCCCCCGGGTGTCATTTCACTTGGCCGGGTGGCAACGAGTTAAAATAGTTATCTTCATCATTGACTTGTTGTTTTGGAAATTCCTAAATGTACGCTTCCAGATTAAATGTACTATTGATAGTGTTAAACAATTACTGGCACCGTTGACATTTATAGACGTAGAGATATACAAGTTTCCTTTACAATATACAATGTAATAAAGCCATAAGGAACTAGTCTACAGTGCTGCAAAAATGTTACAATTAGATGGGCATAAAATGGACATGTTGAATGCATTTCCTTTTTCTGAGTATTTACAGTAAGTCGTTTTGTCATTGAGGAAATTCCTAAATATCCACTCCCAGGATAAATGTACTATTGATACATTGTCAAACAATTCTTCCTGTTATCTTTGACATTTATAGATGTAAAAAATTGTGTTTCCTGTACAACCATGGGCGTCCGCCGCTGAAATATTTTCAGGGGAGGGAGCTTCGGCAGTGGCGATACACATTTGCATTTAACCCTTTCTTCAAACGCTAGTGGGGGTTAAAAGCGCCCCCCCGCTAGCGGAAGAATAGCGCAGCTAAAACGATGGTAAAGCGCCGCTTTTTAGATAATTCAGCTTTACTCCATGCCCATATAAATATAGCCTAGAGAATGTACAGACCCCCCTTAAGCACATATGGACCCCCCCTTCAGCAAAGATGGACCCCCCCTCTTCAGCACAAACCCCCCATCAAGCACAGACCTCTCCATTTTGCACAGATGGACCCCCCATTCTGCACAGACCCCCCCCCCATTCTGCACAGACCCCCCCCATTCTGCACAGACCCCCCATTCTGCACAGATGGACCCCCCATTCAGCACAGACCCCCCATTCAGCACAGACCCCCATTCAGCACAAACCCCCCCATTCAGCACAGACGGACCCCCCTCCCCATCCTATTCAGTGCCCAAGGTCAGCAATCAGCACGGCACAGCACAACACTGGAGGGAAAGGTGGCTTCACTCTGTTCAATGTGCCTGTGTGACATCCGGCCAGGGACCGCTCAGACAGCCTGCGGTCGCAAGAGGATGGGATGGTTGGTCAGGTGCAGTGGTGTCACCCCACACAAGACCAACCCCTGCCCCCCCCCTGCAACACCATGGCCAACAGCTCGCCTCTCTCTCCCTGCCTTTCAGCGCGGCGATGTCACTGCTCCAGTCGCGGAGGGGTGTCAGTCTTCAACACCGTCTTGATTTTCCAGGGGGGTCAATTGCCCCCCCTGCCCTATGGAGTGGACGCTCATGTGTACAACATGCAGTTTTTATAAAACTATAAAAGACTAGCGTCTGTTTTATTTTTGCATGCTAACCTCATATTGAAAATTAAGAGTTTACTAAAGATTTTTACATGTTTACGACAGAATAAAGATTCGGAAGTGATGTCGATTTTGAAAATCGTACGATCTGGAATTGTAGGAGAACATTTTTCATGCTTGTCCGATCAGATAATATCGGATGAACTGTCGTGATCGGCTCTGGAAAGCTGTTTACTAACGACCATATTATCATACAATCGTTTCGAAAGGGGTATTTTTCGTACGGTTTTCGGACTGTGTGTACGAGTCATTAGGCATAAATGGTTATGGTACAAAGAAAAAAAAAAAAGAATCTTGTGTTTTCCTTTTTTAAAGTTCTAGATAATTATAAGAAGTCTTTTTATCTGGCTTAAGCCCTGGTTCACACTGGTGCGTTTTGACATGCGATTTGGCATGTCAAATCGCATGTCAAAACGGCGGATTTTGCCGCAAATTGCCGGCAATGGCACTGTCCTAATCGGCGCGACGCTGCATCTGCGGCATTGCACCGATTTCTAAAAGTAGTCTCTGTACTACTTTTTGCGATTTCAGCCTGCGATTTACATTGACATCTGTGCAGAAACCTGCACAGATGTCTCTGAAATTGCGGCTGAAATCGGGACTGCCGGGCGGGAGTGAAATCGTGCGAGTTCAGCTGAACTCGCACTGCTTCACTCCCGCAGCCCAGTGTGAACCAGGGCTAAGTCTCATTTGTACAGGTGTACTTATCAATGCAGCCTGCTCAAATCAATGACAGGTGGCCAGCTCTATGTGCTTGGAGATCCATGGAGACGGCCGCCTGTCATTGCTTTGAACAGTATATAATAAAGTGAAGCAGTGCTAAATACTGTGACCAATACTCAAGTAATATAAAGTGCTAATATATTTTGCAAATATGGATATATAAATCGTATCACAATGTGCAAAGGTGCAATCAAATAACATAAAAAAATAGTCCAATAGTAATAAAAAACTCGTCTGGTGTGATGCAACGTTTCGGGAGGAGTCGGGTGACGTCACTTCCGGTTATGCATTACTCCTGGCTCATGTAATTTTTAACTGTTATATTGTTTATTTAAAAAATAAATAAACATACGATTTTTTAACAAATTACTACACTATGGAGGCTCTTCTTTCTTGTATATAATTCCTCGGATCTGGAGACAATATTGGAACAATATCAGAAGAGTTGGCCGTGGAGCTTGGATCATATGGGAAAATACCCTCGAGGCTGCAGTGGTTCCTTGTCCTGCCAGGATATTTCTATTGAAGAGGAAGACAGCACAGCTTATTGGGATCCAACATATTTGACGCATGACTAGACCCCATTGTGGTCTATCCTTGAGGTGAGAGGCTAGAACACACTGGGTGTGGATTGTGGAAGGTTATCTACAGGCTATTATTGTGACAGACTCAGATTCTCCTATGTCTAGGGTCACCTTATGTCCAATAGGGCCATAGGGTGACGAAGAAATTATATCATGTATTACATGAGACGGGATATTACTGACAGTTCATTGCAGGAGATACTGGAATATTACAAGTGGCTTAATTTGGCCTGACTAGGTCACTAGGACACTGACCCTTCAATGCTTAGCTCAGACTCTTAAAATGCTAAGTGGCTTGTGAAATACCTTTCCATTGTGTTCTGCAGGTGAATAGATGTTGTCAGAGACGGGACGTCTCCGGGAGATAAATGTCTTTTAGACTGTGATTGAGGTTCATTGTATGTGTGTGACGATTATCTGTGATTGTGTGTTATTCTAAAGGTTAATTGAATTCTATTGATAAAGGAATGTGATGTGTCAAGCTTTGTGGTGCCGAAATGTCTAGATACTGATTAGATAATTAGTTCATGTTGATTATTGTTCTGGTTGCCTCCTCTTTACTGTATATAAGAATGTGGTTTTGTTCCTGCAGTGCGGCGATCCGTCCCTGGAGCTGAAGAACGGGGAGAGCCGTGTGTAAACACGGCTTCCCCGTGCTTCTCTGTGGCCGCAGCATCGATCGCGTCATCCCTGTTATAGGGGGACGCGATTGATTACATCACACCTACAGCCACACCCCTCTACAGTTGTAAACACACACACAGGGAACATTTAAAGTCACAGCGCCCCCTGTGGATAACTCCCAAACTGCAACTGTCATTTCCACAGTAAACAATGCAATTTAAATGCATTTTTTGCTGTGAAAATGACAATTGTCCCAAAAATGTGTCAAAATTGTCCGAAGTGTCCGCCATAATGTCGCAGTCATGAAAAAAATCGCTGATCGCCGCTATTAGTAGTAAAAAAATAAAATAAATGCAATAAAACTATCCCTTATTTGTTTGTTGTTGAACTGGATGGACATGGTTTTGCTAAATTTTAAAGCAACGCATTTAAAACATGCTATGTGTTTTTTAAAACACATAGCAATTTTCACAAGCACAGCATTTTGAAAGCAGCTTTAGGGAGCATGCATAGTAACTCAAAAAAGTTATTAACTGAAGGGGTTGTGGTCAGGAATTTGTGATCCCCTCATAATTAGGAGCAGGACTGCCCAGAATTTGGGGTGACAATGTCCCAGGGACTGTGGCAAAGATGTTGGCAAATATGGTGTGGTGGTCAGTGAAACTTTGTGGAATGTTCAGCACCCAGCATGGGTGCTTCTGTCAGTATACAGCTGCCTCAAGTCTGGGACCAGGAACCAGGTATTGTAGCTGAATATTGCACCCAAGAACTAGAAAACAATAGCTTAGGTGCAAACAGGAACTCTCTTTATTGTAGACTCACACTCACACAGAATATATAGCACACAAGATCAGATAACAGCCAATATAAACAGTATGTTTATCCACATCTAGCAATTCATAGCTGACAGTTATCTAATTAACATAAATTAATTAACAACTAGTTACCCAGACAAGCCTAGATGACTCAGGTCATTGTCCATCCAGACAGTTCGGCACCAGTATTCAAGAAGACCCAGGGTTGTCCAAATATAATTAACCAGCTTTCTTTTCACATACCTCTTCTCACTGAGTTTCAAGTCAGCAGAGACCATCATGGCTTCCTTTATTGTTAAATGCTGGGCTTAGTGGGAACGCAGGGGATTGCAGTTCTGGCACCTCTAGCACTGACTGTATGTAATGGCAAGAGATGCTAGGGGGGTTCTGCATGGGTCTATTGATTGGGGGAATCTATTCTAGCTGCAGGGGATCTATATTTATAGAAGGGCCTATTGTTGCTGAGGAGGTCTATTGTTGCTGGTGGGTGACATATTGTTGCTGGGGGTGGGTCTCATATTGCTGGGGGATCGGTCTCATATTGCTGGGGGATCGGTTGTTGCTGGGAGAGATGTACTGTTGAAGAAGGGGTCTATTGTTGTTGGCTGACAGAGTCTATTGATGCTGGCTGCAGGGAGATCTGTTGCTGCTGCCAGCAGTCTATTGTTGCTAGGGGGGAAATTTTGTTGCAGGTGGTCCATTGTTGTTAGGGGAATCTATTGTTGCCAGCAGGGGGCCCTATTGTTACTGTCTGCAGGGGATTTATTTGAATACTTTTCCTGTTATCATTACCAAATTCCATACAAATAACTTAGCATCACAAAGTAATACATGGTTCTGTATTCTCTAAAAGAGCAGTACTGAGAGGTGGGTACAGGGTGGAACCAAGGAATAGTGCCCGGAGTTGGTGTGGGTGGCAAAAGGGGGTGATTTCCTGCACCTACTCTCTGAGGGAAAAAAAAACCTGATTAAAGGTCATAATATCCTCTTGCATTACAATATTCATACCCCTTGAAATTTTCCATAGTTTGTCATGTTACAACCAAAAACGTAAATGTATTTATTGGCATTTTATGTGATAGATCAACACAAAGTGGCACATAATTGTGAAGTGGATGGTAAATGATAAATGTTTTTTAACATTTTTTACAAATAAATATGTGAAAAGTGTGACGTGCATTTGTATTCAGCCCCCTTTATTCTAATACCCCTAAATAAAATCTAGTGGAACCAATTGCCTTCAGAAGTCAACTTATTAGTAACTAGAGTTCACCTGTGTAAAATGTAATCTTAGTATAAATACAGCTGTTCTGTGAAGTCCTTAGAGGTTTATTAGGGAACCTTAGTGAGCCAACATCATCATAAAGGCCAAGGAACACACCAGACAGGTCAGAGATAAGGTTGTGTAGAAGTTTAAAGTGGGGTTAGGCTATAAAAAATTATCCCAAGCTTTGAACATCTCAGAGAATTCCCGTTTAATCCATAATCCGAAAATGGAAAGAGTATGGCACAACTGCAAACCTACCAAGACATGGCCGTCCACCTAAACTGACAGGCAAGGGGAACATTAATCAGAGAAGCAGCCAAGAGGCCCATGGTAACTCTGGAGAAGCTGCAGAGATTCACATCTCAGGTGGACAAATCTATCCACAGGACAACTATAAGTCATGCACTCTACAAATCTGGCCTTTATGGAAGAGTGGCAATAAGAAAGTCAACGTTGAAAGAAAGCCATAAGAAGTCCCATTTTCAGTTTGCGAAAAGCCATGTGGGGGACATAGCAAACATATGGAAAAGGGTGCTTTGGTCAGATGAGACAAAAATTTTACTTTTTGGCATAAAAGCAAAACGCCATGTGTGGTGGAAAACAAACACTGCACATGACCCTGAACACACCATCCCCACTGTGAAACATGGTGGTGTCAGAATTGTGTTGAGGGGATGTTTTTTTTTCTTTAGCAGGGACAGGGAAGATTGTCAATTAATGGGGTGATGGACAGAGCCAAATACAGGGCAATCTTAGAAGAAAACCTATGAGTCAGCAAAAAACTTGAGACTAAGGCGGAGGTTCACCTTCCAGCAGGACAACAACCCTAAACATACACCTGGAGCTACAATGGAATGGTTTAGCTCAAAGCATATTCATGTGTTAGAATGGGCCAGTTAAAGTCCAGACCTAAATCTAATTGGGAATCTGTGCCAAGATTCGAAAATTGCTGTTTACAGACACTCTCCATCTGACAGAGCTAGAGCTAGTTTGCAAAGAGGAATGTGCAAAGATTTCACTTTCTAGATGTGCAAACCTGGTAGAGACTCAGGGGGGCTGAATATAAATGCACACCACACTTTTCAGATATTGATTTGTACAAAATGTAGAAAAACCATTTATCAGCTCCTGATCACATGACCACCATGATAACCATTTACACTGGTCACATGATCGCTGATCCTGCCTTTTTAAAGAGATGCCAGGGTGGGTGGTAAGGGTTAAGGATATTTAAATAGTTAAATGCACATAGCCTGGTCACCAGTAGCTGGTTATGCTGCATTTAGCTTCAGACATTCATAAATCTTTCAAAAAAAGCCAGGAATGTGACTGGTATAATGATATAATGCCGCGTACACACAAGCGTTTTTAATGTCCTAAAAAAAACGAAGTGATTCTTGTCAAGCCTACCTTGCATACACACCATCGTGAAAAAAAAAATGCTTGAGCAAAGCGTGGTGATGCACAACACGTACGACGGCACTATAAAGGGGAAGTTCCATTCGGATGGTGCCACCCTTTGGGCTGCTTTTGCTAATTTCATGTTAGTAAAAGTTTGAGAGACGATTCGCGCTTTTCAGTCTTCGTGCTTTTCAGTCTGTTACAGCGTGACGAATGTGCTATCTCCATTACAAACGCTAGTTTTACCAGAACGAGTGCTCTCGTCTCATAACTTGCTACTAAGCATGCACGTTTTTTTCCTGTCGTTAAAGCCTACCCACGACCGTTTTTTCACGACGTGAAAAAAAACGCAAACATTTTTTTACGCCGAGAAAAAATGCTCTGGAGCCTACAAACGGCCGTTTTTAATGACTAATTTAAAAAATTGCATTTTTCTGGTCATGAAAAACGGTTGTGTGTACACGGCTTTATGCTTTTTTTTTATAACATCCAGTTTATTGAAAGGATAGTCAGGAAGGTTGAGATTGGGAGTCGCAGCTCCCATACATGCACATTACAAAATATAAGCAAAAAATAAAAAATAAAGAGGGTGAATACATGTTTTTCCATCAAAAAGTTTCAGTAAGCAAAAGTTGCGTTCGGTGGCGAAAGAAATATAAATGGAAACATTTTTTACATGGTGAAATTATTCTTTGCAAAGCGTAAGAATTGTAATATATTAGATAAATGTCTATAGCAAAACAACCTGACAGTGTCAGTGTGGAAAGAAAGTTGGTAAGAGGGAGAGCAGAAGGAGAGGGGGTAGAGTGTGAAAGGGGTGGTGGGGGGGTAGGATATGGGCCAGGAAGGGGGGGGTAGGTGGTAACTCCAGCAGAGTGCCTGATGGTCTTATTATGTAAGGAAAGGCATCATCAGCTTAGTCTAGGTGGTCTGGGCCTCAGACAGTGCCTGTTCGTAAGCCGCTGAGAATTTAAATTGGATCCATGGGGACCAGGTTTGGAAGAATTTCTCAGTGTGGTCTGAGGATTGAGCTACAGTCTCCTCCATGTTGTAGGTTTCCGTTACTCTGGACAGCCAGTCGCGGGTAGATGGGACCCGGGTAGACTTCCAAAATAGGGGCACAAGGGCCTTAGCAGCATTTAGAAGGTGCTTAGATAATGAGTTCTTGTAGTTATGGTAAGACATATTCGAGATGTGTAGGAGGCAACATGCAGCATCAAGCTTCATCTTGGTTTCCGTAATCGTCCGAATTATTTTGCATACTGTTTGCCAAAAAGAAGCAATCAAAGGGCATTGCCACCAAATGTGGAGGAGGGTGCCCCTGTCTTTGCCACATCTCCAGCATGTATCAGACGTCTGCGGGAACCAAGAGTGTAATTTTACTGGTGTGGCGTACCAATGAGTGAGCAATTTGTAAGCAGTTTCCTGTGTTCTGGTGCTCAGTGAGCACTTGTGAGCAAGAATACAGGATCTCCTCCATTGAGATTCCGAAATCGGCATGTCCAGAGCTTGTGACCATCTCTCTCTGAACCTGTCCTCTCCACTGACCGGTTGATCCCGCAGCCACGCATAAGAGGCCAAGGTTGTTCTTTGCATAGGCTCGCCTGCCAGGCACACTGACTCCATCTCCGTCGGCTCCCTGCTAAAATTATGTCTCCTGAAGTCACGGTTTAGGTAACTCCGCACCTGGAAGTAAGTCCAGAGGGGTAGGTCTGGTGTGGTGAAATCTGATTTAAGGGCAGTAAAGTCTTTAAACACAGTGTCGTGGAAACACTCCGTGGCAAGTAGGGGTCTGGAGGCACTAGGAGGGTGGAGGGAACGGTTCTCCACTCCAGGGGGAAAGTCAGGGTTATTAAAGAGAGGCGTTAGTGGGCTCAGGGATGTGGATAGGGTGGATGACTTCAGTAGTTTATGGAAGACTCCTAGTGTGGTTCCCAGTAGTGGGTGCATTTTTAGGGAGGTGGGATATTTGGTCCAGGGGACCCATGGGACGAAACGTAGGGGAATGGGGCACAAGGCCTCTTCTACCTGTATCCAGTCCTTGAGTTTATGATGACAGTGCCAATCGATGATTCTTGTAATATGGGCTGCAAAATAATAGTTTTTAAAATCAGGGATACCCATGCCCCCCTTATGCTTAGGCAGTGCCAGTAATTTGGCTTTAATCCTTGGGGGTCTGTGGGCCCAGATAGGCTTTATGCTTTTGTACATCAGTTTCATAATCCAGACCCTGGTTTTACTACCTGCCGTAAGTAGTCACTGACCTAGAACAGTTTAATTTTTCAGATTTCAGAGGCAGGAGGGTTGTTCCAGGTAAGGATAGCTAGATAACGAAAGCAAGATAAAAATGGGAATCTCAGAGCCTCTCATTGAAGCTCCCCTCTTTCCATCCTCACAGGTTCACTTTAAACTTTTTTTTTCACAGCCATTCACAAAATGTCACGTGATCTCAATTACCTCCTTTATTGTGTAATTTGGCACAAGTTCTTAGAAAACGAATGCCATTGTAAAGATTACAACATAGTATAATTTCCAGAACAAATAATGAGACAATCACACTGTAAGGAACATAAGTATTTCTATACAGAGGTGCTTTCATCTTCTTATTTCCTTTATTACCTAGGTGGTCATTGATCTGAAACAAGCATTTAAAAAAAAAACGTCATCCTCACTTATATAGTAAAGGAAGGATGACAATGGAAGCCCTGGAACCTATACTCTCAAGGACCATTCAGATTTTTTAATCCTAATAGGATCCCTTTAAAACGAAACGCACAAAAATACACTTTAAAAAAAAAGAAAAAAGGAAACTTTTCTGGGATAAACATTGGAGGCTACAATCGCTGACTTGGCTTTCTGAAAATTAGACATGTGAACTATCGAAAAAATTAAATGTTTTTGTTTCATTTTTTTTTTTCCGGACCATTTTTTATGATCGGCATTCGTTACTTCGGATTATTCGTAACTTTGAATACATTCGTATTCTTTCCATTCTGTTTGTTTAGATGCTGCATTCCTTACTTTGGATGAATCGTAATTTCGTATGCATTCATATTCATTACGTTCACAGTTACTTTAGCCAAATTTGAAAGTAAATTCCAAAACCTATAATTTAATAGTTTACAATAGTAATAATAAAAACTATAATAATTTCATTATAATAGAAAATACGAAATACTAAATCATCCGAATGTAATCGATTTGTTAAACTCAAAGCCGCGTACACACGGCAGAGAACCTCGACGGGCAGAACACATCGTTCCGCCCGTCGAGGTTCTCTGCCGCCCGTCGAAATCGCGACCCACCCGTCGGGAATGGCAACCAGCCATTCATCCAGGCGGGCCGTCGAGCAAAAAGAGAGCGTGCTCTCTATTCGCTCGACGGGATTCCCGACGGGCGGGGCGAGCCAGGAGCGTACACACGGCCGAGGTTCTCGCTGGAATGCAGCTTCCAGCGAGGTTCTCGCTGGTTTCCAGCGAGAACCTCGGTCGTGTGTACGCCGCCTCATAGGTTGAATCGTTTTTCATTCTTTTGGATTTTCTTTCTTTTGGATTTTCTTTCTTTCAGATATTCTTTCTGTCTAAAAATGTGTTTTCCTATGCATATGACAAGAGTCTTTTGTTCATTCAGATGCTTCCAAAAATAACAAATATGCCGAAATTCGTCCGAAAACAAATTGAAAGACAAATTTTTTTTTTTCTTGTCAAATGTTTTTTCATGAGGGAAACAGAAAGGAAAAGGAAAGTACATAGTCCAATATTCAAGGGATACATTCAGATTTTGCTGTATCATGTACTAGTACATTATCTATTGCAATTAATAACTTACAGTAGTTGATATACACTAACTGTAGTTCAAGGAGAAAAAAAAGAAAAGACTTTGGCCTCGTACACACGAGGGGATATGTCCGCTGAAAACGGTCCGATGGACCGTTTCAGCAGACATCTCCGCTCGTGTGTATGGGCTAGCGGACAGATTTCTCCACCCGACAGATTTCAAAGCAAGCTTTGAAATCTATCCGGTGGGAATCTGTCCGCCCGACATGTCTGCTGGTTAGTACACTTACCAGCAGACATGTCGTCCCCCACCGCCGCCGCCGAATGGATTCGGCGCATGCGCGGAAGTGTTTTACTTCCTGGTGCGGTGACGTGGCGGTGTTGCGGCGGCGGCGTCAACGTCACCGCCGCGTCACCGCCACGTCACCGCGCCGTCCGGCGGCGGAGAATTTGATCCGATGGTGTGTACACGCCATCGGATCAAACTCCCGATCGGACATATCCGATGGAAATGGTCCGCGGACCGTTTTCATCGGATATGTCCGATGGTGTGTACGCGGCCTATGAGTAAATAATAGTAATAAGAAAAAAAATAAATAATACATAGTAAATAAATAAACCCCCCGGGGTGGTGGTCTGGCTCGCTACTAACAGGTATATACATTCTGAATACTATTTTATATATCTTAGTTTGGAGACAATAAAGACTGGTCAAAGTCAGTGGGGAGATAGTGTTTTACCCAAGGCTGCCAAATCTTATGATATTTATCAATTTTATTATTATCAATGGCTGACATCTTTGCATGGATAAGCGATCTATTCATTCTGTGTTTGGCTTCTGCTGAAATTAAGGTTTTTGTTTTCCATGCTTTAGCAATGGTTTGCTTGGCTGCAGTGCTAAGGTGTATTAATAGTTGAAATTGAGTATGTGTGAGCATTGCAGGTTTTAGGTTTAGGAGTGCTGTAGCCGAGTCTGGAGAAATATTTATATCAAGAGCTTTAGATGCCATTCGAAAAATATTTAACCAGAATTCCTTGACAACCGGACATTGCCACCATATGTGGAAGTGAATACCTGGTGCGTCACAGCCTCTAAAACTATTCGGTGAGTATACGGGAGCAAATTTTGCTATTGTAGCTGGTACTGGGTACCATCGTGTCAAAACCTTATTTGTTTCTACAGCAAAGCAATTAGGAGAGGAGTTCTTAGTGGCTAACCAGATGTTCGACCAGTCTTTAGCGTCTAATATTATGTTTATGTCTTGTGTCCATTTAGTCACGTACAAAGGTAATGAATCATTTGAGTTTTCATTTATTAGTCGGTACGGAATTGAAATTACACATTTTTTAAGGTTTATTCTGTCCTCACATCTCTTAAACACTGTATGAACATGCTTGTTAAGTGTTGGGTAATGCTACCAGCTTTACATTTTTAACACCCATGTAAACTGTTGGGTGTATAATTAATCAATTATACCAATTAGGTACTAATGATCATCATTTTCATATGTAGAGCGGTTGAACCAAGTGAACCCATGGTGGCAGTTGCTGATGCTGCCTAAACCAATATGTGGTCATCTAGAAAGGGGATTGATTGGACTGTCTCGGTACTGATAATATTGACACATATAGTATCATAAAAAAATATTTATTACACATAAAATTATACAACATTCTAAAAAACACAAGCCAAACCCCACCCAAGTAAAACAAAATACTACTGGTGGGTGACCCCGAGAAGTTTCTGTTGCGGTGGAGTGTGACAATATCCTCTACCGGTTTTGCGGGTTCAACCGCTTCTTTAGGAGGAATTCTGTGTAGCAGATAATACAATAAACTAACAAATAATAATAAAGAACAGCATACATATAGTTAATATATAAACATTATGTGCAATCAATATTTGTATTAAGAAGACCTGCTCACCAGTTAGGGCCATGGACCAATGTAGGCTCATAAACAGCCCCCCACAGCGAACAAGGGGGAATATAAGTGCCACTCTCTAATAGAAGTAATATAATCATAGTATGATTAATAGAGCCCAAAATAACTGCAACACCATGTGAGTGTTGTGCAAGGTAGAACAGGTAGGTGAGGGGAAGAAGTGAAGGGGGGAAAGGATGGAGAGGTGAAACAGGAGGGGAAGACAGGGAGGCAGGGGGAGGAGGGAGGGGGGAAGGTTGGAAGGAGAGAAGGGGGGGAGAGGGGGGGAAGGGGTGAGGGGGGATGGGGGAGATGGGCAGTGAGGGGAAAATTGAACTTGAGGCGGGGGAAAAAAGAAAGGGCCCGGGGGGTGCAGGAGTGTGGAGGGGGTAGGTATTGTAGGAGAGGTAAGTGAACATAAGTGTTAGGAATTCCCATCCACCATAGGGAATTAATGGACTGTATGGGGCTTACCAAATCACAGAGGCTGAATCTAATAGGGCAGCAAGATTTCAGGGACCAATGACATTTAGTTGCAGGGTTCAGAGTGGCTGGTAGCTAATAGTTAACTGCACAATCAATACACCATTTAGCCGCACAGTATAAATCCGGTTAAAGGCTGCTGCAAAGGAAGGAAGGAATGATCAGGGGGAGGGAGGAAGAAAGGGGGAGAAAAACATGGATTCACAGTGTTTAAAATTACTGTGGATGGCTATACACTGTGTCAGTGAAACAGCTACTAGTAACCTGTGAGGCTGAGTCCACCTGTCATCATTCAAGATAATTACATCAGTACTGTGTTTTTTTCCCCATGCACGGAGGAGTGGTTGAGGATTGCACTAAGATTTTATTTTATTTTTTTCCGTTTGTTGGAACTTCCTACTGATTATTATCATTTATTATTGGTGTTTATGGTTTTGCATCACATTAGTTAATATCTAGCGCATATTATACATGTTTTTTTATTTATCACTTTTGGTTTGGTTCACCACACATATGCTGCAGTATTATTTGGTTATTTTTGTGATGTCATAATAGTTACTTATTTATTAGCGCTGTATTACATATATTTTTTACAGAAGGGAATATTGCCTCCTCTCTAGAAACCCTTCACAATGTTGTTTATAAGAGCTGTGATCCGGGGGGAGAGGCCTGAGATTGCAACAGTATACGCTTGGACTTTGATGCATGTTTTTATGTGTTTCTGATGTGTTTTTGATGAATTTTTGCTGCAGTCCAGTGCATTTTACCCCCCTCTTTTCTGTTAACCTTAAATAAAGACATGTGTTCTGGTGTAATTTTACAGTGTTCCAGTGCAGGAAAAATGCAACATGTTCTACTTTTTTTTTCTGTAACTGGAACGCACTGGAACTGCAAGTACTGGTGGGAACTATGTCATTAAAAACCATATAGCTTACCTTACATGAGTTTGTGATGCATAAAAAAAAGCGCACTGTGGGGTGAATTGGCCCTTATAACAGGTAAAACAGATACATCCAATTTGTTTGCATATCCGTGAGGAAGTATTGTACTGATGGCTTTCATTAAAGTGGAGAAATGACTGGAGGTCATCATGTCAGTAAAGGAAGCATCTCTTTCCCACAGCCACACTGTGCTGGAGCCTGGAAACATACATCCACCCTCATTATTTGCATAAACCATCACTTGCCAGTAACGCCCTGGATGATAGTAGTGAGATATTTGTAGGCAATGTGTTTATGTGGTCTCAGTTAAAAAAAAAAGATCCTCTTCCTGACAGCTTTGAAAATAGAGGCAATATTCTTTAATTGTGAGTGCTGTTGTGTCCTTAAGTATTGCTTATGTTAGGGCCCTGGTGGCCAACATGCTGCTTACCAATTCTTAGGCCCCATACACGCGAGCAGACAGATTTGTTCAATCTGTCTGCTGGAGACGTATTGGTTTGATCGTGTACACACGATCAAACCAAAATCCCCGACGGCAGACAGCGCGCTGACGTTGATGCCGCCACGTCACCGCACCAGGAAGTAAAACACTTCCGCGTCCTAACCAGCAGACATGTCGGGCGGACGGGTTCCTAGCTGACAGATTTGAAAGCATGCTTTCAAATCTGTCGGCTGGCCAAATCCGTCGGCTCGCCCGTACACACGATCGAATCTGTCTGCTGGGACGGTCTGGCAGACCGTTTCCAGCAGACAGATTTGATCGTGTGTACGCGGCCTTAGATCTGGTCTGAAGTACAACACCAGTGGAACGTTCTTTCTATGTACCACTTTGCCCATACCTTGAATACCGTGCTAGGATAGATCTGTTGTCGGGCTTTCTTTATGATTGGTAGAAGATCATCTCACCCTGTGATTATATACTGTGGAGAGGTGTCCAGGCAAGAGGTGTCCATTGCTCTCGGGCTACTGAATTTCTCTTAGATGTGCCTATGTATTTTTAAGGCACAAAAAAACAAATGTGTGGAACTTCTAGGTGACCTGTGCAGAAGACATATGGGTAGAGAGCTCTATCTGATACCTCCATGCATTCCAATACAGTAGCGGAGTGACCATTTACTCACCACACTTAGATGGAGACTAGGGTTACCACTTCATCCCTTAATAACCGAACACATATGAATTACACAGGTTCTGTGACTAATTAAGGTGGTAATTAAACTTACTTGGTGCCTTATTTGCATTAAATTAGCTTTAGAACCTGTGTATTTCATATGTGTTGGGGTTAAAAGTGATAAGGTGACAACCCTAATGCAGACGCAGGCCCCATTAACTTAATTTCCATTGAAGATATGTTTCTCTCCTTCCCTCCTTCAGCAGTTTAGACAGTTCTATACTTGATGGGGCAAAATTAGCTGGGCAAGTGATCTGTAGCCAAGTGAGTGGCCCTCCATTTTCAGAATAGAAGTGCAGACAGCCAGGCCACAGTTTCCACAGTAGACAGCATACTCCAGTGGGGTGGCTCTTTGTCCTTGGATCCTTCCCGCTGTTCTCCGGTGTTACCAGAGCTACCCTGGACTGTAAGGGACCCTGTCTATGAGGATAATTGCAATTTGCTGACTGTGTTCAGAGTTGTTTTAATGAAGCTTAACCCTGTTGTTATGCAGCCGCATGTTACTCAAAATGAGTTAAAGATGCCTGTGAGTACTCTGTGTTTGTGCAACTTTCATAATCTGCTTTGTATCACCTCCTCACCACCAAACGCCACCGAAAAGTAATCCGACTTTGGATCGCTTTACAGAGCAGCGACAGTCCTTGCTTTAAGTGTAAAAAAGCCCTTACTGCTTTAGAAGTATGCCCCTTAAAATAGTGCCACTTGTTATCCTTGGCATGTTGGTCATAAATGATAAAAATGCTGAATTTATAGAACAACATAGAAGCTGCAGAACTGTTGCAGCGAGTGTTTTCAGTTCACCCATCAAGCACACATCAGGAAATTCAGGTTTAAAGAGGAAGCTTAACTGGGGAATTCCACTCAACATTGTTGCACATAACATCTAGACTCTAGAGAGAATAGGTTATTAAATGCTGACATTTTCACATTTGCAGTGTGCAAGCTGGTTGTCACAGTCGTGTGAAAAAACAAACACAAAAATCTGTTAATAGGGCTGCCTTGGCACTGCAGGGTTGCTCCTCAGAGGTTTACTTGCCAGGAATAACTATTCTGGTTGATTGTTAGAGATCTGTTAAAATTTCCCCCCTAAGTTTGACCTTGTTGCACTTTTCTCTTCTACCACTAGGTAGCTGGGTACTTGGTGGTATTAGATATGAGAAGGGCAACGCAACATCAGGTTATGGGTATATGGGGTATCTCAGCCAATGGGCAGGGGTTTTCTTGAATGCCTTGACATGCTATGAAGATCTATATATTCGGGTGGAGTCAGGTGATCTGTGTTCTGTGCCATCTGGACGACTGTCTGGGTGGATGTGTGTTGTATTGCACGGGCTGCTAGGCTGGAGCGGCCGCCGATTGGCTGGCTGCTGCCGCGCTGCATTGAGGGAGTTGTAAGAAGGCAGGGCCAGCCTTAGGGGTGTGCGAGTCGTGCGCCCGCCTGTTGAGTCCTGTGGCCAGTAGCAGTCGGATTTCACCACTCGCTATCGCTGTCACGATATGCGATGTGCTTTGAGCCAGTGGGTGCTCTGTGCGATGTGTGGGGCGGGGCATGCCGGGAAGCAGACATGGGGGTCATGCTGAGCTGGTGCTGGTCATGTGTGGAGGCGGAGGCGGGGCTGCACTGTGGATTCGATGATCGTGCCTGCTTGCTCCTGGAGTCCTGCCTCCCGATGTGTGTCTGCTGAGGGCTCATCTGCCAGGTCAGCTTACCCCCCCTCCTTTTACTATAGGAGGCATTGGTGGACTACAAGGCCCATCATTTTACTATGGGAGGCATTGGTGGACTACAAGGCCCAGAATTTTACTATAGGGGGCTCTGGTGGACTACAAGGCCCAGCATTTTACTATAGGAGGCATTGGTGGGACTAAAATTCTGGTCGTTGTAGTCCACCAATGCCTCCTATAGTAAAATGCTGGGCCTTGTAGTCCACCAGAGCCCCCTATAGTTGACAGCTGGGCCTTGTAGTCCACCAGAGCCCCCTATAGTAAAATGCTGGGCCTTGTAGTTCACCAGAGCCCCCTATAGTAAAATTCTGGGCCTTGTAGTCCACCAATGCCTCTATAGTAAAATGCACCAATGCTGTAGTGTCAGTGTGTATTGTGTAATGGTCTGTGGGTAGTTTATTGTGTAGCGGTCAGTGTGTATTGTGTAGCGGTCAGTGTGTATTGTGTAGCGGTCTGTGGGTAGTTTGTGTAGCGGTCAGTGTGTATTGTGTAGCGTTCAGTGTGTATTGTGTAGCTGTCTGTGGGTAGTTTGTGTAGCGGTCAGTGTGTATTGTGAAGCGGTCTGTGGGTAGTTTATTGTGTAGCGGTCAGTGTGTACTGTGTAGTGGTCTGTGGGTAGTTTGTGTAGCGGTCAGTGTGTATTGTGTAGTGGTCTGTGGGTAGTTTGTGTAGCGGTCTGTGGGTAGTGTATTGTGTAGCGGTCAGTGGGTAGTTTATTGTGTAGCGGTCTGTGGGTAGTTTATTGTGTAGCGGTCAGTGTGTATTGTGTAGTGGTCTGTAGGTAGTGTATTGTGTATTGTGTAGTGGTCTGTGGGTAGTTTGTGTAGCGGTCTGTGGGTAGTGTATTGTGTAGCGGTCTGTGGGTAGTGTATTGTGTAGCGGTCAGTGGGTAGTTTATTGTGTAGCGGTCAGTGTGTATTGTGTAGCGGTCTGTAGGTAGTGTATTGTGTAGCGGTCAGTGTGTATTCTGTAGTGGTCTGTGGGTAGTTTATTGTGTAGCGGTCAGTGTGTATTGTGTAGCGGTCTGTAGGTAGTGTATTGTGTAGCGGTCAGTGTGTATTGTGTAGTGGTCTGTGGGTAGTTTAGTGTGTAGCGGTCTGGGGGGGGGGGGGGGGATTCGTTTGCACAGGGCGCCTGAACACCTAAGGCCGGCCCTGTAGGAAGGTCATGTGGCCCCTAAGATCCACCGGCTCGGCTCAGCTGTTCCCGGTCCGTCCCGACCTCCCACCCACAGGCCACAGTGCATTTCAGGCTGCAGCCCGGGTATGCACGACATCCGACCTCCAGGCTCCTCCTCGCGCCCGAGCAGCCCGACTGCCTGCCTGTGCCTGGACCAGGGAAGGAACCAAGAAGAGCAGAAGACCGGCGCTGGTTGAAGTCTGCCTCATCAGACCAGAGTGACAGTTCAGATTAAAAGGTTAGCAAAGCAAATGGAACTGGTGATGATCAGGTGACAAATGGCAGCTTCTGATGGGGCACAGTGTCAGTCGCAGCAATTGATGGGCACACTCACACTGGCACTGGCAGCATTTGATCATGGGGCACAGTAGCGGCAATTGATTGGCACACTGGCACTCTGATGGGGCACAGTAGCGGCAATTGATGGGCACACTCACACTGGCAGCATTTGATCATGGGTACAGTAGCGGCAATTGATTGGCACACTGGCATTCTGATGGGGCACAGCGGCAGCATCTGATGGGGCACAGTAGCGGCAATTAATGGAGGTATCTAGAGTGCCAAGCTAGGGACCCAGTAGGGGGCCGGGGTGACACTTGACGAAGATACCACCATGAAGATTGAAGGTGCTCAAGGGATTCGGTGGCAGTGAATCAGTGGGTTTAGTGAGAGGCCAGGAGTTCATTGGGCTAAAGAACTCCAAGGATTGATTGTAGTGAAGGTGAAGGAACCCTTAAGCCTTGTGTTTGGAACTGTTAAAGACTGTTGTCATAGGAGACAGCATTCCTGCACATGCAGATGTAGCATCTTGCTGGATGCCATTCCCTGCATGGCTGTCCTCCCATTGGAGTCTGACAATTAATCTTGCAACTACCTAAGGGTGTTCTGGCCCTAACCCTCTTTTCCCCCAAAAAAGACTGTTAAAGGAAATAAACTTTCTTTTGTATTCAAGAAGTGTCTGGTGTCCAATAACTTAAAGGGGTGTTCCAACCCAAAATTGTGTTTATTAAAAGTCAGCAGCTACAAAAAGTGTAGCTGCTGGCTTTTAATAAACACTCACTTACCTGCTCCTGCGTTCCAGCGATGCGCCGACCGGGGCTCCGCTCCTCTCCCCTCCTCCCCAGCCCGCATCTCCATCTCGGCTGTGGGCACCCAGCCGTGACAGCCTTCGGCTTCACGGCCGGGCACCCACTGCGCATGCGCGCGCGGCTCGCCGCTGATTGGAGAGGCGATCGCATGGGACCTGTCAGTGTCCCATGTGATCGCCTACAGGGATGGGCTGGTGTAGGCGATTAAGGCTTAATCGCCTAACCAGCCCCTCGGCGGAAACAGGAAGTGGGACAGGAAGTCCCACTCCTACTGAAGCCCCCACTCCCCCCCAAAAAAAAATTACATGCCAAATGTGGCATGTAAGGGGGAGGGGAGGGGATTAAAAAAAAGTAAAAATTTAGGGTGGAACTCCTCTTTAACTATTCTACACCTACCATGCCTCACAACCCACTACAAACAGAAGGATGTCAGCTATCCCTGGCCCTGGAGGTTCTTATTGGATCAAAGAAGGCCTGGGACCTTGCTACACAAGTGTTAAATTCTTGTTTATATCTAGAGGGTAGGAAAAAGCATTTTTAGTTACCTTATCCACCTGCTCCTACAAGCTCCTCCATGCTGCAAGATTGATCCCGGCAGTCTCTTGTCACCTTTGCTCTAGCAGTTAAAGCAGAGGTTCACACAAAAAGTGAACCTCCGCTTTTTGGATCCCTTCCCCCCTCCGGTGTCATATTTGGCACCTTTCAGGGGAGAGGGGGGTACAGGTACCTGTCTGAGACAGGTATTTGCACCACTTCCGGGTTCTGACTCCCGCGGGAGTCCAGCCTCATGATGTCACCCCCCCCCCCACTGTCTTCTGGGAAACACTGTTCCCAGGAGAGCGGGGACCAGTGATGGCACACCGCGATCCTCGCGCATGCGTAGTAGGGAATCAGGCAGTGAAGCTGCAATGCTTCACTTCCTGATTTCCTCACCGAGGATGGCGGTGGAAGCAGCCGAGGACCGAGCGATTGCTCAGCTTAGTCTGCTGACATCGCAGGCACACTGGACAGGAAAGTGTCCATTTTTTAAAAGTCAGCAGCTGCAGTATTTGTAGCTGCTGACATTAAAAAAAAAAAAACGGGTGGACCTCCGCTTTAAATGTCCTCTATGCCATCAAGACCAATGCAAAGCATTTAGCCCTGCACTGGACAGGGAGACCATAGCTCCCTATTTTGTCTCAAGGACATATAGCTAAACCTTAAACTCCTATAAACTTCAGATACCATATTTCTTTGATCTCAGTCTTTATTAGAACAAGCCAAGTGAAACTACAAAATAACAGAAATAGACCTCAAAAAGTACAATATTGCATACATTACAGCATACATTACATAAACAACGATCTACAATATAGGATGACATGGTAAAAATGTACGTTTTAAGTTCTCTAAGGGGTGATTGCGATAGATTGAGAAATACATGTCTTGTTTCCTGCAGTATCTTCTCAAAGAATGATGGCTGGTTCACTTCCTGTGAAGATTCTACCCAGAATTCACTGCTTACTAACAACTTCCTTAACTACACAGTGAATCAAATAAACAGAAAAACTGCAGCAATACCAAAAAAGAACACTAGATGGAGCTTGCACTCCCCATAGGATTGTCTTATGTAAATTACAAGCCTTACATGTAATTTTAACAACACAGATACAGATAATTAGCATAGAAATCTGGTGGACAGAACATTTCCAACTGTTCCTGATTATGAGGGACTGTTCCTCATTTGGAACAAAGTCCCCTTTGTCCCTCTTTCCTCCTCATTTGTCCCTCATTTTTGCCTGATCTTTATAGTTGTATGTAAACGCACTATTTATCTTTCAAAAAGTGTTTCCCAGGGCTAAACCTTTCATCCAATTTCTAAATTGCTGCAATTGTAAATGTCAAAGTCCAGTATAAAGGAATAGTAGTGGTAAAAAAAGTACTTGTTTTATATTTTTTTTTTTTGTATACTAACCATTTAAGGGGGCGTGGCAGGGTGTGTGTCCTATGCCTACATACATTTGCTAAAAGGTGTCCCTCGTTCTCATCTCAGAAAGTTGGGACGTATTATGGAGACCCAGAGGAACAGTCCATCGCCGGAGCATAAGAGAGTAAATTAAACTGCTTTTCCTGTCCTCTATACCTAAACTAACATATAAGCTTTGGAGTGTGGGGTAGTCCCACTGCAAGGGAGAATTTAGAGGTTACAGTGGTTCTAAACCTCAGACATGAAATCTGAACAAAGCACATGTTATTGTGTTTACTTGCCTCTCTCCGGAGCACTTGTTGTCATTTCTCTCTGCTTTCTAGTTCCTCTGTTATCGGCAATTAATGGGCACAGTGGCGACAATTGATGGCACAGTGGCGACAATTGATGGCACAGTGGCTGCGTTTGATGGCACGGTGACAAAAATTGATGGCACAGTGGCGACAATTGATGGACACAGTGGCTGTGTTTGATGACACAGTGGCGACAATTGATGGGCACAGTGGCTGTGTTTGATGACACAGTGGCGACAATTGATGGCACAGTGCCGACAATTGATGGCACAGTGCCGACAATTGATGGGCACAGTGCCGACAATTGATGGGCACAGTGAGGCTGCAATTCATGATTTTTTTTTTCGTTTATCCCCCCCCCACCTCAAATATTTTGAGCACCAGCTGCCACTGTCACTGCCACTGATCATATGCTGAGTTTTAATAATCCCTAGCAACCAATCATATTTCCCTTTTGTTTGAGCAAAAAATTGGATTGTGTCCTCCCCAGATTTAAGTCTCTTCCCCCAGGAACAGTGGTGTCAGCAAGGCCAACCCTATAATCAGGTACTGAAGCCCAACCCAAGTCAGCACAGCTAAAGCCCAGCAGCCAATGTCAGTACAGTTTTTAGCTAATGCCGGCCTGTCCTCCTACCCTGGCTGCTGTGTCGCCCCCACACTTACCACTCTCTTGAAGGTAAGTGGCAGAGGCAAGACAAGTGGTGCCCACTGCCCAGACTGGTTTATGACACTCTGATCAGAACTTGGAAACTTGGATACACAGTTACAGCGAGTCACTGCTGTTGAAAATTAGATCTGTACTGATCAGTGCTGGGGACCCTAAAATCCAGAGCTTTTTTTCTCAGAAAATAGGTGCAGGAACTCAACCACGACCCTGTTCAGATTTCACAAACAGTAGAAGGGTCTTAAAGGGGCATTAAATACCAGGATTGCATTACATACAGAGTGCAGAGTTCAGGGGGGTTACACACAGAGTGCAGAGCTGTCACTTGTAAACACAGAAACTGCAGACTTCTGTGTTTACAAGTGATTGTAGTGAGCAGGCAAGAAAGGGTCTGGGCCAAAGGTGGTGGAACTGAGTTCCCCCAAGTTCCCCCAGAAAAAAAGCCCTGCTGAAATCTATACTTCTCACTGCTTCGGGCACTGAGATCTGTACTGGTCACTTCTGGAGACACTTAGATTTGTACTGGTCACTGCTGGAGACACTAAAATCCACCCAGGTCACTGATGGAGACACAGATCTGTACTGTTCACTGCTGGAGTAGACATGTGCATTCGTCCGAATTTCAGGTATTTTCGTTATCGTTGTAACAAACGATAACGAAAGCACAGAAAACGAAAACCGAAAGATCCGACATAAACAAGTGCTTTATTTTCGTTTTCGTTGCGGTCGAATGTGCCTAACCTTCACTCTATTAGTCCAATATTATTCTACATAGAGATAAAAGATTCGACATTATAGAGACATGAAGAGTCGGCATTGAGAAAAGATAGTTCACTGGGTGTGACAGCACGGTGTGGAAAGAAAACTCGGACTGAATGTGGTTTATGGACTTCATTTGCCTCATGGGCAATTCTCCTGGACTGTTTTTTTTTTGCAAATTTTTAATGGCATAAATGGTATAAATTACAGATGCTGTTAAACATATCAAACCTACAGGTTTAATATGTTTAACAGCATCTGTAATTTATACATTTGTAATCACTAGTGTATCACTTTTGCCACATATTGATTTGTATCATGGAATTCATGAATTGTTATTGCTATATTTATAAATTTTATATACATTTTTGCACGGCCGTGCAATTGTCAGTTAAAGCTAGGCAATGGTCCGGGTTTTAAGTGGTTAATAAAACCGTTTTTTTTTTGTTTGTTTTTTAAATACTAAACATGTAATATGTACCTGCTCTGTGTAATGGTTTTGCACAGAGCAGCCTCAATCCTCTTCTTCGAAGGTATCCTGCTGACACCTTTTGGCTCCTCCCCCTGTTGACTGCCCCATAGAAAGTCACATTCCCTGGGGGCACTTGTGTAGGCTTTATCCTGAGCTGTGTGTCCATTGACATTGTACCAGCTCCCTCCTCATTAGCTGTGATTGACAACAGCAGAAGCCAATGCCTTCTGCTGCTGCCTCTGAGTCAGTGGGGAGAGAGATAGAGAGCAGTTCTTGTGCAAAGCGCTGAATCAAAATTAGGCTCAGGTAAGTATAAGGGAGGGCTGGAGGGGGAGCTGCATTTAGAAGGTGTTTTACCTTAACTACTTAAGACCCGGACCAAAATGCAGTTAAAGCACCTTGCCCCTTTTTGCGATTCGGCACTGCGTCATTTTAACTGACAATTGCGTGGTCGTGCGACGTGGCTCCCAAACAAAATTGGCGTCCTTTTTTCCCCACAAATAGAGCTTTCTTTTGGTGGTATTTGATCACCTCTGCGGTTTTTATTTTTTGCGCTATAAACAAAAATAGAGCAACAATTTTGAAAAAAATTCAATATTTTTTACTTTTTGCGATAATAAATATCCCCCCAAAATGCATATAATTTTTTTTTCCTCAGTTTAGGCCGATACGTATTCTTCTACCTATTTTTGGTAAAAAAAATCGCAATAAGCGGTTATCGGTTGGTTTTCGCCAAATTTATAGCGTTTACAAAATAAGGGATAGTTTTATTGCATTTTTATAATTTTTTTTTTTTTACTACTAAGCGATTTTTTTCATGACTGCGACATTATGGCAGACACTTCGGACAATTTTGACACATTTTCTGGACAATTGTCATTTTCACAGCAAAAAATGCATTTAAATTGCATTGTTTACTGTGAAAATGACAGTTGCAGTTTGGGAGTTAACCACAAGGGGGCGCTGTAGGGGTTATGTGTTCCCTGTGTGTGTTTACAACTGTAGGGGTGTGTAGCTGTAGGTGTGACATCATCGATCGCGTCCCCCTATAACAGGAATGACGCGATCGATGCTGCGGCCACAGTGAAGCACGGGGAAGACGTGTTTACACACGGCTCTCCCCGTTCTTCAGCTCCGGGGACCGATCGCCGCACTGCACGGCTGGGTACTATTTACTGACGAAATAAATATGTGGATGTGCCCAGCCGTGCCATTCTGCCGACGTATATGTGCAGGAGGCGGTCCTTAAGCAGTTAAAAGAGAAGTGTGGGATTTATTTATTTTTAATCATAATTACCAGGTGCCTGCTCTAAGGCTGAGAACTGAGCCACCAAACACAGCGTATCTCTGTTCTCAGTGCTCCCTGAGCAGAGACCTGGCGACTGTCAGTCAACGGCTCTCCACCCTGCCAACCCCACGCTCTGGTGTACTGGGCTGTGGAGGGGGAGGGAGCAGCCAGCTCTGGGTCTCAGCAGTGTGCTAAAAGGCTGAGCCAGGTGCCAATCCAGGCATTTTGTTTGTTCGGACACTGAGAACAGTGTCTATTCAAGTGGGGGGAGTGTGTAGCGCCTGGTTACTTTCCAAAACTGGTGCTATGTGAAATTTAGAGGGGGTCAGAGAGTTGGTTAACTCTGACCAGTTTGATTTGTTCAAATTTGGGTCTCTGTCTCAGATTTGGCTGTGCTGTGGGTCCATTCTGTTGTTTCTGGGGTGCTGATCTCACCCCAGGTCAGCAGATGGCAGCAGTGGAGTTAAGGATTGGGTGCTCTTGTCCAGCAGCCTATCAGGAGGGTTTGGCCTCGCTGGGAGAGAGTTTTTTGAGGCAGATGCCATTTTCCTGGGCTTCTCCTTGTGTGGCGCCCACCTTTACGGTAGCCACTTCACGTCGCCCCGGCAAATGGCCTACCGGGCCGGGGTGTGCGTTCAATGCAAGGATCCTGGCTTCGGGACCACGTTGGCCCGGAGCAACTGATCTGCCGCTTGGGGACTCAGTTATCGACTGGCTCCCACCTAAGGAGGTCCTGGGCCATCCATCCAGTTGGGGGAGGACACACGGTGGAGAGTCTGCCTGAGGAGTACCAAGAGAGGCTGGTGTTCTGATAGGGGCCTGACCATCCATCGGGACCAGGGGAACAGGACACTGAGAGGCTGGATGTTGGCCACCTGTCAGTCGGTACCCTAATTCAAAACTACCTGAAGGAGATCCAGGTGCCAAGTCTGCTAAGGAGGATTATCTCCTCTGTTCATTTACCAGGAGGGTCTGTGGCAGAGACATTTTCCTGAGGTTCGAGTGACATTCTGGCTGCCAGGCTAGTGAGAGAGGCCTGTCCAGGTGCGCTGTGCCCACTCTGGCTGGAGTGGTGAAAGAGACATTACACATGGGAGCAGGATTATTTCCCTATTACTGACATCTGGATCTGCTGTCTTCATTTCTACTAAACCTCTACTCTTCACCAAGTTTTATTGTTTTTACCCGGCCGGGTAATAAAGAGCACAGAAAAGACAACTGTCATTGACATTCCATTACTACAACTTTCACCAAACACCCCTAGACATCGGAGAAACACAAGGTAACATGCCGACCATGCCGACCAAAACAAACCAGCAGCTCCTTCGGGGGTAGTGCTACAGTATTAAAAGTTAAAAAAAATCCTACCTTTTAGAACAATGGTCTCCAAACCGTGGCCTGGGGGCCGGATATGGCCCTTTGCTTGTCTTTATCTGGCCCTAGGGGAACTTTTACTTCCACTGACACCAATGATCAGGCACTATTCCTCCCACTAGCACCAATAATGGGGCACAGTTCCCTCTACTGACACCAATGATGGAGTACAATTCCTCCCACTGACACCAGTGATGGGGCACCAATCCTCACATTGACACCAATAATGGTGCACTATTCCTTCCACTGACACCAATGATGGGGCACATTTCCTTCCACTGACACCAGTAATGGGGCACTATTCCTTCCACTGACACCAGTGATGGGTTACTATTCCTCCCACTGACACCAGTGATGGGGCACTATTCCTCCCACTGACACCAATGTTTTGGGCACTTTTCCCCCCACTGAAACCAATGACAGGGTATTGTTCCTTCCACTGACACCAATGATGGGTCAGTCCGAACCCCCTAAAGTCTGTCCCTTTGTTTAGAAAGTTTGGAGACCCCTGCTTTAGAACAACATTAAAGGAGTTGTAAAGGAAAAAAAAATGTTGCCTAAAATTTATGTCTGCAAGGTAGACAGACGGAATAGTGTAATGATTCTGTTAAAAACCGAGTAAATACCTATTAAATTCCTTCATCTATATCACCTCCGGCGTTCTAGTTTCTGTTCTCTCATTCACTTCCTGGTTTGCGGCGCTTGTTCATGTAAGAACTACATTTACCAGTATGAATTGCGGCACGCCCAGTAGTTCACACCTCCTTGAAGTCTCTAAAGCCGCGTACACACGATCAGTCAAAACCGATGAAAACGGACAGAAGGTCTGTTTCATCGGTCCAAACCGATCATGTGTAGGCGCCATCAGTCAGTTATCCTTCGGTCCAAAAAAATAGAACTTTAAAATTGAACCGATGGATGCCTGACCGATGGGTCAAAACCGATCGTTAGTATGCAAAAGCATCGGTTAAAAGGCTGCGCATGCTCAGAATCAAGTCGACGCATGCTTGGAAGCATTGAACTTCGTTTTTTTTCAGCACGTCGTTGTGTAAAAACACATAAACGTCACCGCGTTCTAACACGATCGTTTTTTTAACCGATGGTGTGTAGGCATATCAGACCATCAGTCAGCTTCATTGGTTAACCGATGACAATGGTCCTTCAGACCGTTCTCATCGGATGGACTGATCGTGTGTACGAGGCTTAACACGTAGAGAGCGTCCTGCCACACAGATGTAGTTCCCAGGAGGGGGCGAGCACATTACTGACCACCGCAGTAAAGTCTCCCTTCACGCTGGTCAGTAAAATCAGACAAGCAGGAAGTGAATAGAACAAAGAAGAAATAGAACAACTTCTGAGCAAAAACGAACAATGAGGACGTGAAAAGAGGAATGTCTGCAAGTAAAGGATGCTTATTATGAAAACATTTTTTTTCCCTTACAACCCCTTTAATAAAGATCCAGTTAAAATGCTAAACTTGTATTGGTTTCAAGCACTCAAATCAATCTGGAAAGGGAAATGAAACATTTTACAACACTACTTCTTCAGTAGTATATCATCAGTAGTAGAAATATACCATCAAATGTGGTGCAAACCGTTGCAAAGATATGTAAGAAAACTGTAAAATCCCTTAAAATAGGATAAAATATCTAATCAATGACTGTTACTCTGCTGATCCACAATCGGAAACAGTTGTTGAGTCATACAGTAGCTATCATTAGATACCTGTTCTTGTATGTTTGCAACATCATCACACAAGGTGTATTAGTCACACAGAATTATTTCATTTCTTTCATTCAAGCTACTGTTTTATAACCTAGTCAATACTCTTGTCAGTGCTGTCAGTGTCACCTGACAGTTGGCATTCTTATTACATTACAGCTATTGTATGGATAAATGTCAGACGTGCTATGGAGGTTAAAAATGCCGTTATCCCATGAACAAGATCACATGGAACTAGATCTGACAGCCTCTGTCACTTCGAAGGAATTAGCCAAAGGGGCAACTGTAATCATTTTCTACTTGGAGGCTCTTGAATCTTTTTACACTTCTGTTGCATTAAAGGATTTGTAAAGGAAAACATTTTTTTTGCTGAAATGACTGTTTACAGGGTATACAGACATAATAGTTAACTGATTCCTTTTAAAAATGATTAAAAATAGATAAAAATCAATCATATAATGTTCCTGCAGTTTCAGTTTCATTTTTCATCTAGTTTCATGCTTCTGTGAAGTACAGAGACACAGAGCCAATCAGAGGCGGCTCTTTAATTAGGCAAATTAAGCGGTCGCCTAAGGCCTCACACTTACAGGGGCCTCACGGCCACCTAACTTGCCCAATGCATTACCCCAGCTTTGAGGGACAGGGGACCTTAACGCTGCTGTGCTCAGGCAGCGTTAAGAGCCCTGACTCAGGAGAGGGGGCCGTCTGCATCCCTAACAACCAGTGAATATCGGTGACACCAGCCCTTGTGATGTCAATGACCCAGCATGCCCTCAGTCAATGACGTCACAAGGGGGCGGGTTCACCAGGTCACATCTCCGGGTGGCACCGCCCCTTTAATTATTAAAGAAAAGGATATTGGGACCGCCTTGTTAAAGTGGGCTTCCAAATCCCAATAAGCCCCTCTGCACGCAGACTCCCACAACCACCAACCAGAGTTGTGGGAAAGAGGCTCTTGAACTTGAATTATTTTTCCCATCATGGGCATGAGTGGGGATCCATGTCAAGTTTTGCCTAAGGCCTCACAAAGCCTAGAGCCGCCTCTGGAGCCAATACAGGGCAGTGTTTGTTTTTAACCGCTTCAATACCGGGGCTATTTTGGCACTTCTCGTACATGCATAAATCATAATTTTTTTGTTAGAAAATTACTCAGAACCCCCAAACACTATATATTTTTTTTTAGCAGACACCCTAGGGGATAAAATTCCGGCCATTGCAACTTTTTATCTCGCACATTATTTGCGCAATCATTTTTCAAACGCCTTTTTTTGGGGAAAAAAATGGTTTTGTGAATTAAAAAATAACAAAACAGTAAAGTTAGGCCAATTTTTTGGTATAATGTGAAAGATTAAGTTACGCCGAGTAAATAGATACCTAACATGTCACGCTTTAAAACTGCGCACACTCATGGAATGGCGCCAAACGTCAGTACTTAAAAATCTCCATACGCAACGCTTATTTTTTTTTTACAAGGTACAAATTTAGAGTTCCAGAGGAGGTCTAGTGCTAGAATTGTTGCTGGCGCTCTAACGCACGCGGCGATACCTCACATGTGTGATTTGAACGGCGTTTACATATGTGGGCGGGACTTACGCGTGCGTTCGCTTCTGAGCGCGAGCTACCGGGGATAGGGGCGTTTAAAAATTTTTTTTTTATTATTTTATTTTTTATTTTACACAATTTCTTTTATTTTTAAACTTTTTTTGACATTTTCTTTTTTTGATCACTTTTATTCCTATTACAAGGAATGTAAACATCCCTTGTAATAGGAATGTGTGTGACAGGTACTCTTTATGGAGAGATGCAGGGTCAAAAAGACCCAACATCTCTCCTCCAGGCTGGAAAGCATTAGATCGTGAAAAAAATTCACAGATCTTATGCATTCAGCCGCTGTTGCGGCTGTGTTTACATTCCAGGACCCGGGCGTGACGTCATAACATCGCGCCCGGGCCTCCAACGATCATAGAGATGACTGGTGACCATCTGGTCACCAGTTTACTCTATGGTTTTCGACAGACGGCGGCGGATAGTTTCTCTGGGTCTCCGATGGCAAAGGAGAGCCCGGAGAAGCACCGGATGGCGGCGGGAGGGGGGGGCGTCCCCTCCCGCCGCCTAGAAGAACGATCAAGCGGCGGAACCGCCGCTATGATCGTTCTTATGGTGCGCAGATTCGCCGCCTGAAGAGATGGATATCTGAATGATGCCTGTGGCTGCAGGCATCATTCAGATATCCCCACTGAAAGCCAGGCCGTCAATTGACGGCCTAGGTATTGAAGTGGTTAAAATGAAACTGATTGGTTCTGAGGGGTTTTAGACACACAGTAATCGCACCTTCTTGATTAGAGACCACAGAGAGAAGCTCCCAGTACTTGTTTCATCAGGAAACAGACAACCAGGAATTGTCCAGAACAGAGAAGTATTACAGCAAAAACCAACAATGAGGACATAAAACCAGGACTGCAGTAAGGTAAAGGAAGCTATTTAGCGGGAAAAAAATAATCCTTTAGTGACCCTTTAGGCATATAAGTTGATGCAACCTAAACGCATTTGATCAGACGTATGTTGGGATCTTTTTTTTATTTTTTTTCAATTATTGCAATGCATTTTTTTTTTCATTGCATTGCAGTAATGTGATTTTTTTTATTTTTTTTTTGTCATTATTTTTCTTAAATTTTATCTAAAACTAAAACTTTCTAATGTTTAGGATAAAGAGGTTGCAAAGTAAGTTTTTTTAAAACTAAAATAAAAAAGGTTTTACATTTTACCTGTAAAGGGTATTTCACAGAGTGTCCCCAAACCTCCTCTTCTTGGGTCCCCTGCTGGTGCTCTTCTCTGCCTTTTAGAAAGCCGCCTCCTATAGGGGCACATGTGCATGCGCACTCCCGAGAGGGGCTGTGTGCATCCACAGACACACACAGCATGACACGGCTCCACCCCTTGCTCCCTCCTCACCCATGGCAGCTGGTGTTTTTTTTTTGGGGGGCGTGGCAAACAATCCACCCGCCACCCTACCTTACCGGCCACCACTGCTTCTCACTGTATTTGACTGTCAGTGGCAGGAACCAATAGCTAATAGCTCCCACTGCTGTTAGCCAAGCTTGTGAGGGCTGGAAGAGAGGACAAAAGATATGCATCTAGGCACAGCACTGGATCAATGTAGGACTCGGGTAAGTATTTAGAGAAGGGGGGAGGACCATCAACTGTAAGATTTTTTTTTTTTTACCTTAATGCATAGAAGTAAAAAACGTTTGACTTTAGAACCACCTTTAAGGCCACTGCTATTTTTTTTTTTTTTGCCATCTGTGTACCATTGGGGAAATGTTTCTTTACCTTCTGTCCTAGAGACACAACAATAAGTTAAAGCAGGGGTTTCCAAACTTTCTAACCAAATGGCCAGTTTACTGTGCTTCTGACTTTAGGGGGGCCGTACTGTGACCATTGGGATTTGGAATTGTCCTAGCATCAGTGGGAGTAAAAAGTGCATCTTTGGCATTAGGGGAGAAATAGTACATCATCGTTGGTGTGAGTGGAAGGAATATTGCCCCATCATTGGTGTCAGTGGAAGGAATAGTGCCCCATTGTTGGTGTAATTTGGATGGATAGTGCCTCATCATTGGTGTCAGTGGAAGGAATTGTGCCCCATTGGGTGGAATAGTGCCTCATCATTGGTGCCTTGGGAGGAATAGTGCCTCATTGTTGGTGTCAGTGGGAAGAAACATGCCCCATTATTGGTGTCATTGGGAGGAATAGTTCCTTATCGTTAGTGTCACTGGGAGGAATAGTGCTTCATCATTGGTGTCAGAGGGAGGAATTGTGCCTCATCGTTGATGTCATTGGGAGGAATACTGCCTCATCGTTGGTGTCAGTGGGAGGAACAGTGCCCCGTCGTTGGTGTCAGTTCTAGCAATTATGTGCCACTGTTGGTGTCAGTGGGAGGAAAAGGGCCCCAGGGGCCAGGTAAAGGCAAGCAAAGGAAAGCCAGTTTGGATACCGAGTTAGAGGAAATCTTACAAGGTTAAACCAGCAACAGGCGTCCCCACTAAGAAATTTCCCCTTGCCTCTTATTCCAGGGACAACTCTAAAATATTGGTGTTCCCCTCTATTTCTTGGTGACAAAGTCTATAAGAACAAATAGAGGGGTGAAGCCAGTGTAATTAATATTTTTCCTTTGCTGGCTCTGAATAAGCGCCTAGGCAGGGAATATTACTAATACCTGCTTGAGTCTGCAAGCTGAACATGGCCTCCAGCCCTCAGGTAGAACTACACAGGAGATTTTTAGTAGCTCAATTATACTAATGTATGTAAACCCTAAAGCTGGTCATAAACGAGTTGAAATCTTAAGTTTTTTGAACATTTGTTTAATTTTGTAATCATTAGTTGTCAACTGCAGTGACAAGAAAATGAGATGTAAATTCCTCTTGAATGAATTGATTTATAACCATGTACCGTATGTGGTTTTCATCTAGGAAAGTCCATTGTTCCAAATGTAAATGTGAAAAACAGTTGAATTTTTGAAGCATTTTTGAAAGACATTTGTTAAGTCATCAAAGGTTTGTACGTACTTTCATTTGAAAATCTACTGTGTTGCCAGCTTAAAGTGTCTTACTAAACCCACATCATAAAAAACGATCAATATATGGTGTATAACATGCTGTTCATATTCAATAAGTCACTATGTGATTCATTTTCTGTATTCTGCAAAAAAACTGGTTGAATCTGCTGCTCTCTATCTCCACCTTCTGATCATGTCCCTAATTCATCTAGGGATATTGCAGAGCAGTGTTGGCAACTCTGCACATGTTCAGTTTTCAGTGAGTTTCTATGCTGAGCATTTCCTTCCTATCACATCTGAGCAGCCCATATGATAATAGAGTCATACATGTGGGGGTATACACAGTAGTAATGTACAGCACACTCCCTCCCTCCTCGTCCTCTATGCCCACTAACCAGCTAAACACAATTGGAGTGGAAAATCACATGTAGATTAATAGAGGCTTCATCTTCCTCTTCCTCTTATTCGACTGAAACCCCAAAATAAGACCAGGTCTTATATTACCACTACAAACACACATTAGGGTCTTGTAACGGAATGACCCGTGACGCCCAGAGACTTTTAAGGGATGGGGAATACTCCTGTGCCAGCATCCCTAAGGACTCTTGGGTCTAGGGTCACCCTGTGCCCTTTTTGGGCATAGGGTGGCTGATAAAACATAATTCATGTATTGCAGAAGATGGGACAGATTACAAGTGATTTCATGTTGACCCACAACCGGTCAATAAGAATGACTCTTTCAATGCTTAACCCAGGCTGTTGAGATGCTAAGTGAGTCGGGCTTCTGAAAGACCTTTCATTGTGTATAGATGTGTTGTAACTCTAAAGGTCAAACATCTCTCTTAGGGTGTATTGAATTAGCATGTCAATTATGTTTAGTAAAGGAATGTGTTTTGTGTAACAGGTGAGGGGAACTTGTCAAGCTGTAGTAATTACCTCCTCCAATTTGCGGAGACGGGACATCTGGGGGATGACTAATGATCACCTCAACTGAATGTCATTATCTAAAAGAATGCGATTGAAGCCCCATTGTGTGATGTGTGGGTGGAGAGTTCTTTGTCCCTGTGATTAACTTTAACATGCTGTACTGTATATAAGAAAGCTAAGATACCATTAAAAGCGTTCATATCTTTTGAAACAAAGAACAGAGCTATGTGTCTTGTCCTTGTTCTGGGGAATGAAATGGGTCCTGTCGGCTGGATTGTCGGATAAGCTGTCGTGGTTGAGGCGATGGAATGGATATCGTAAACAGTGGTGACCGTTACAGTGGTGGCACAGCAGTGGGATGATTCCATCTTCAGAAGGACTGCTACAAGGACACAGGATAATGGAGACGCTATATGAACGGCTGAAGCTCTCTTCCTTCATGGACTTACTGGAGAGCCGGGGCAGACCGGCCAGCAACCGTAAGAAAGGGGACATTATCGCAGAACTTGTCGAAATAAATAGAGCTGAAAGGCCCAGCGTAACAGACAGGACACCCGAGGAAGAAAGTTTTGATCAGGCTGTTTAACGTGGACTGGCACAATATGGTCCTAATCCTCCACCGGAGATCGAAGACCTGGTTACAGCTGAAGTCACAGCAGCACCAACTGAAGAGAGAGGAGAGGTACAGATACCAGTCTCCATGGAAGAGGAATTCAAAAGGAGGTAACAAGAGATGCAAATACAGCACAGAGGACCAGTATCAGAGGAGGCCCTGCTGGATGGTCGGATGTGATTCATTGCGAACTCTGGAAGGAGGCGCTAGCTCTTGAGCAGCAACACCAAGGGAAGGTCCTCCCCTCTATCCATGTAAGGTACTGGCCGCAGTATGACGTACGAATGCCGTTGTTGGGGAAACAACCCGAAGCAGGAGTGGACAGTCAAATTAAGCAGGGTAATCTGGGCAGAGATGCAATTGGACGAAAGCTACAGAGCCCTTCAGTGGTATGTAGCCCAAGAGTGCCTGTGGTCAGCGGATGACAGCCCTACAGAGGGCTATGACTATGATGGCCTGGGATTGTTGTATTGGAGGATGTCCAGTGATCCAGACTTCGGGGATGATCGGGAGTGGCGATTGGAGGACATAATGGAGCACAGAGAGGAAACATTGAATATCTCGGAAGGGCACTGGATACAGTAAGATTTGGAATTCCTGGCCATTCAGGAATGGGAGCTGGAGATCGCCTACAGACAGCTGCTAGACTCTGCTCAGCAGCAGGGTGGGGCGCCCCCGTTGCCTGGGACTATGAGGAAATTTTAGATGACAACTGTGAAATCCTGGCTATTGAATCAGCAGTGGAAAATCTGAAGATTGCCATCCCTAAAGCCGAAGCTGATGATGTGGAGTTCCAGGGAGCCAGGCAGTTGGTCCCTCCGTCCAGCAACAAGCTGAGGTTGTAAAGCTTTTACTCCCAGCTGAATCACTGGCAGCGGGGCAGTATAATGCTGACCGCTGCAGCTTGAGCTGACATCGGGGGATGGGACTGTAGTCTCCCCTCACAAAAACCCAGCGGAAGAGCTGGCAACATAGCAGAGTGCCACGGTCCTCTGCTCCCAACTAACAGAAGATAGGGGGTTCCTGTGGTAGTGGATGGGACTGTAGTCTCCACTCGCAGCAACCCAGCGGAAGAGCTGTCAACAGAGCAGAGTGTCACAGGCCTCTGCTCCCAACTAACAGGAGAGGGGGTCCCTGTGGTAGTGGATGGGACTATGGTCTCAACTCACAGCATCCCAGCGGAAGAGCTGGCAACAGAGCAGAGTGCCACAAGCCTCTGCTCTCAACTAGCAGGAGAGGGAGTTCCTGCGATTGTGGATGGGACTGTGGTCTCCACTCACAGCCACCCAGCGGAAGATCTGGCAACAGAGCAGAGTGCCACAAGCCTCTGCTCTCAACTAACGGAAGTGGGAGTTCCTGGAGTAGTGGATGGGACTTCGGTCTTCACTGAGACAACCCCAGAAAATGGTGCGGGACTGAGACAGGAGGATGTCGGCTTTGCTTTGCAAGCACCGGGGGATTTTCACCTAGCACCAGTGGATGGGACTTCAGTCTCCACTGGTATACCCCAGGGATTGGGGGCAGTGGGCCCAGATCCCCAACAGCATGATGGACTGAGCCCAGCCACCCTGTCTTCACTCCGGTGGCTGAAAGGACTCCAGGGAGAAGGTCCAGTCCAGGCCTCTCCCCAGCGGCAGGCATGTTCTCTGAGAGAGGCAGAGGTTGGCGGAGTAAGGCTCTGTTTGGAGCAACTTATTTGGGGTACGGTATGGATACCAGCATTGGAGGACTGGAACTACTGACTAACTTCGAAATCAACCCGTTTGGGGTTCCCTCCTGTGTCAGTCTTCCACTGAAAGGGGAGAGATGTAACGTAATGACCCGTGATGCCCAGAGACTTTTGAGGGATGAGGGATACTCCTGTGCCAGTGTCCCTAAGGACTCTTGGGTCTAGGGTCACCCTGTGCCCCTTTTGGGCATAGGGTGGCTGATAAATCATAATTCATGTATTGCAGAAGATGGGAAAGATTACAGGTGATTTCATGTTGACCCACAACCGGTTAATAAGAATGACTCTTTCAATGCTTAACCCAGGCTGTTGAGATGCTAAGTGAGTCAGGCTTCTGAAAGACCTTTCATTGTGTATAGATGTGTTGTAACTCTAAAGATCAGACGTCTCTCTTCAGGTGTATTGAATTAGCATGTCAATTATGTTTAGTAAAGGAATGTGTTTTGTGTAACAGGTGAAGGGAACTTGTCAAGCTGTAGTAATTACCTCCTCTAATTGCGGAGACGGGACGTCTGGGGGATGACTAATAATGACCTCAACTGAATGTCATTATCTAAAAGAACGTGATTGAAGCCCCATCGTGTGATGTATGGGTGGAGAGTTCTTTGTCCCTGTGATTAACTTTAACATGCTGTACTGTATATAAGAAAGCTAAGATACCATTAAAAGCGTTCATACATTTTGGAACAAGAACAGAGCTGCGTGTCTCGTCCTTGTTCTGGGGAATGAAATGGGTCCTGTCGGCTGGGTTGTCGGATAAGCTGTCGTGATTGGGGGTGATGGAATGGATATCGTAAACGGTGGTGACCGTTACAGGTTTATTTTCAGGGGATTTCATATCTATGTCTCCTGTCTTCTCCCCCCTGTCAGTTCAGGAGTCGTCATTATGACATATAAGGGGTTGTAAAGGTACAATTTTTGTTCCTAAATAGGATCTTATCCTTCAATTTTGCTTTTAAATGTCCTTATTTCTTCTGAGAAATCCTCACTTCCTGTTCTTCTGTCTGTAACTCCACACAGTAATGCAAGGCTTTCTCCCTGGAGTGGAGTGTCATGCTCGGCCCCTCCCTTGGACTACAGGAGAGTCAGGACACTCTTTGAGTTGCAGATAGAGAAAGGAGCTGTGTGTTAGTGGGTGTCCTGACTCTCCTGTAGTCCAAGGGAGGGGGTGAGCACGACACTCCACAAAAGGAAGAAAGCCTTGCATTACTGTGTGGAGTTAAAGACAGAAGAACAGGAAGTGAGGATTTCTCAGAAGAAATAAGGACATTTAAAATCAAAATCGAAGAATGAGGTAAATGAAAAAGGACTGCACTAAGGTAAAGGAAGCTATTTAGGAAAACATTTTTTTACCTTTACAACCCCTTTAAATCCAAAAAAGAAACCTTAAAGTCATTGTAAAAATATGTAATCTGAACATAAATATGTCCTTTTTGCTGACGACATCTTAATAATGATCTCGTCGCCAATCACCACTCTCCCCAACTTATATGCAATTCTCAAACCATTCACAGCAATCTCGGGACTTAAAATAAATCACGACAAGTCTCAGGCCATGAACATCTCTCTAAAGGCGAATACGCTATTACGTATATATTTATATCAGCAAAAATTATTATTGCTAAGTCCTGTAAAACGTCAGCTTTGCTATTTGCACAACTTAAGCATGAACTTTCTGGAATTATGCTTAATGAACGTATGACAGCGATACTACAAGATAAAATGCAGATGTTTAAGTAAGTTTGAGACCCATGGGTTGAATATTTGACGGGGGGCCCAGAATCTTTACCCGATTAGAGATGTCTCTGGCTGGCGGGTGTTGGAGCACGGGTCACTTTCTCTATCTTCTCTATTTCCTTTCTGTTCTTTTATTCTATCCCGTTCTTCCTCTTTTCCTCCTTTATTTATTTAAATTTTAAATGTTATTATTTTTCTTTATTTTTGGTCATCTTTCTCTCTGGGTTCTTGCTATAGTTATATGAGAGTCGTCTGATTTGTGCTCTATAATCCCTGAACAGTGAGTACTTCTACAGAATGTATTTTGATCTCAGGGAGCTGAGTAGGGTGATATTCTCACTAAAAAGCTACTCGCCTCCTCCTACTCATACGTGAAGGGGTCCATAAGTGCGTCCTTAATATCTGTGTGTATATACATAGTCATCAGGGCCGCTATTAAGGGGGGTACAGGCATTACACCTGTATGGGGCCCGATGGTCCCCAGGGGCCCAACTGCCCCGCCCCATTTTTTTCCCATCTGACCCCCCACCTTTAGCAACTTGCGTCAGGAGAGAGAAAAGAAGACTTGATTTGACTTTGTTTTGTTCGTCCGCACCAACCCCCCGTCCCGCTTATCATATTGTGGCAGGAAAGAGAAGAGAAGACACTTTCCCTACCACAACCCCGCCCGCTTATCATCTCGCAGCAGTAGAGAGGAGGCCCCCCCCCCCCGATCCTCTGCTCCAGGGGTGCCCTGCCTAAAGCTGTGAAAGGGGCCCCAAAATGTTTGATGGCTGCCCTGATAGTCAAATAGGTATTGCTTTATTAAACATAGAGGCTCTATCTTTAACTGTATCTTTAACTGTATATACCTGATACATAGTATTAGCTTTTGCCTCTATCTGAAACTCCAAGAGAGCTTTCAAAATACCTCATGGGAATGAGGGTACCTGCAGCACTGGTGGGATATTGTTTGGAACAAACTAACAGAACTAACAGAACACACTGAAGAACAGTAAGGCCTATGACGAACGACCTAAAAATCAGAAACGAGCAGGCAAGAACTCACTGACAAACAGATACGACCTGACTACATGCACTGAAAGACAGATACGAACCCACAAGCACCAACTGAAAATGATCTGAAAAGCATGAAGACTGAAAAGCGCAAATCGTCTCTCACCAAACTTTTACTAACACGAGATTAGCAAAAGCAGCCCAAAGGGTGACGCCGTTGGAATAGAACTTCCCCTTAATAGTGTTGTCGTAGGTGTTGTACGTCACCGTGTTTTTGACAGGCGGAATTTGGTGTAACCGTGTGTATGCAAGACAAGCTTGAGCGGAATTCCGTCAGGAACACCATCGTTTTTTTTTCCCTACGGGAAAACCGCTCTTGTGTACGGGGCATTATACACCTCACTAACCGATCTGTGACAGCTGTTTCTCTCTGCCAATCCCTTTACTGGCTTCCCCTACACCACATATAAAATTCAAAATGTTAACCACAAATACAAGGCCATCTACAACATCGCCCACAGCTACATCACCAACTTCATCTACAGATACCACCCAAATCATCCTCTCCACACCTCCCAGGACCTCCTGCTCTGTAGCTCCCTTGTTACCTCCTCCTATGCTTGCCTTCAGGACTTCTACAGAGCCTCTCCCATCCTCTGGAACTCCCTGCCTCAGTATGTCTGATCAGCCCCTACACCTTTAGGAGATCCCTGAAAACGTATTTATTCAGGGAAGCCTATCCAACACCCACCTAACAGCTGTCCCAGAGTCACCCCCATCTAATCATTCTCTGCATCTATAACCTTTATACCACCACGCCTTCCCTTTAGAATGTGAGTTCTACGAGCAGGGCCCTCCTGTACCTTCTGTAATGTACTGTAATTGTGCTGTCCCCCCTCTACATTGTAAAGCACTGTGTAACCTGTTGGCACTATATAAATCATGTATAATAATAATAATAATAATAATAATAATGATGATATAATAATAATTTTGGTCTAAGCTATATAGATGTATATAAAATACACTTTTTATCTTTCAAAAAGCGTTTTCCAGCGCTAAACCTTAAATCCAATTTATACATTTCTGCATTCGTAAATTTAAAAAGCCAATATAAGGCAATAGTATGATAAATAAATAAATAAATAAACTTTTTTTTTTTAATATATATATATTTTTCCTTTAACCTTCCTGGCGGTATGATTCTTTCAGATTTTAGGTGCTGAAAGCGGTACCATTATTTGCAAGGAAATTTGGCGTTTTATACTGTAGGTAGGCTTGTAATTTCTAGGAATAACTCACTTAAATCTGACCAAACAAGAGTCTAATAGGCATCCCGGGTATGACATTTAAAAAAAAAAAAAGATAAATTATAATATAATAAATAATTATAAATAATTATAACAAATAATAATATAATTATAGTAAAAATTATTCAATAATGTAATGAATTCAAAATCACTGAAATTTGCTCAGTTGCAGAATTGTCGCTGTCATTATTTTTTTTTATTTTTTTTTATGACTAATTTCCCCACAAATCGCTATGGCTAAATTCTGCAAGTGATTATAATTTATTATCGCTGTTTTTTTAGCTGATCTAAAACCATTTTTGACATAAAGGGACACTTTTAGTTGCTATGGACAATCTACCGTTTACAGGGAGAAAGAACACTTTTTTTTATATAAAAGGACATGTAGGGCACTGGGCAGACCACTAGGGGCAAGGGGGGTGTGTATTTTTTACATACAGTACTGTAATCTATAAGATTATATTGTACTGTATGCAATGTCTTTGTTTACTTTTTTGAATATGGCGCCGTTTCTCCGCCCCCGTGCGTCGTAACGTCGCAGGGAAAGCAGATCGATGGCACACGGGACGCTGTGTGAATCGAGCGAGCACCCGCTCGCTCACACAGTGTGTTGGCATCGCTGGATCCAGGAACAAGGAAAGTAAACCCTGTCTGTGCACTCAGCGAGGCGAGCCCGAGTCTGACTCGGGGTTACCGATCGCAGCATGACAATTTAACCCCGAGTCAGACTCGGGAATACCGCCAGGGGGGTTAAGGGGGTGTGGCAGGGTGTGTGTCCTATGACTACATACGTTTGCTGATTGGTGTCCCTCTTTCCCATTTCAAAAACTTCACTGTAATTTTTCATGAGGAATTAAAGAAAGAGTTTTTTTTTTCCTTTGGGTACTTCCTACTGGGTTCCGTCTGTTCGATCTCTTGAATGGCTGGGCCGCGATGATGTCACTCCTGGGCATGTGGACGGGAGTCACATCATGCGGCACAGATCAGGTGATGTGCAAGTTCTCTGAACTGTGCAGCTCCATGAGCATGCAGCTGACAGGCAGGAGGAAGTCTTTATGGCAGAAGAGATTTAGGCCCCGTACACACGACCGAGCTTCTCGGCAGAATCCAGCGAGAAGCTCGCTGGGAGACATATTCTGCCGAGAAAATTGGTCGTGTGTACACTTTCGACGAGCACCCCTTCGGGAAGCTCGTAGAGCCAAAATCGAGAGCATGCTCTCTTTTTCCTCGTTGTTCAATGAGGAAATTTGGCTCGACGACCTTTTCGACCGCTCATCGGGAACCTCGTCGGGCGGAACGATGGGTTTAGCCCGACGAGGTTCTCGGACGTGTGTACGGGGCCTAATAGGATTTTTTTCTGTGAGCACATTTTAAATAAGTGCACTTAATACCATTTTCGGAGGTGAGCATCAGTCGGTCGGCGAAGGCCTTTTCACTGACACATTCACTCTCCTTTAAACAGCCATTGTTAACATTATTTATATAACGTTACTCAAGATCAAAAGACTTTACTGTATATTACCTTTAAAGGCAAAAGCAGGGGTTTTACTAAATAACCAATGAGATTTTAAATCCAACCTGTACCAGAAAAATTACAGAATCTGACTTATAGGTCCAATTATATCTGTTTTCATCTAACACAGCATTCAGTGGCGGTGCGTCCATAGTACCCATCAATCAACAATACATAGATTAATGCATTGCATGAATCTATGTATTGTCGGCGCTGTCGCCCACTATTCAGGTGTCCGGCCCCCTGTTGAGCACTAGTGTTGCACTAGTGTTGCTCACGAATATTCGTATTGCGAATATTCGGCTCGAATATGGCATATTCGAGTATTCGCGATATATTTCCGAATTTCGCGGTGAATATTCGCTATTTCGAATATTCGTATTTTTTCAATTTTTTTTTAGAACAGATCACATCCTAGAGATCCCCATCGACGTCTAAAAGCATTGCTGGTATGATTAGAGACCTTGGGCCGAGTAGCTGCAGCGATCATTTTATATTGCCGAAAAATCGCAATGCGATTATTCGGCAATAGCGATATCGCGCGATTATTTTCGAGAAATTCGCAATATTGTTTTTAGCTAAAATAACACATATATTCGATTTCAGAGTGTTACTGTCGAAATTCCGCAATCAATTTCTCATTCGCATTTTTGCGAAATTACGATAAAATATCAAGAATATTCTGAGCCAATCAGAGTGCTCCTTCCGCATTTGCCGAATATTCGCAATTATTTTGTATTGTAATATATCACAAATATTCTGAGCCAATCAGAGTGCTCCATTCCGCATTTCTCGAAATTTCGCAATTATTTTGTATTATAAAATATCACGAATATTCTGAGCCAATCAGAGTGCTCCATTCCGCATTTCTCGAAATTTCGCAATTATTTTGTATTATAAAATATCACGAATATTCTGAGCCAATCAGAGTGCTCCTTCCGCATTTGCCGAATATTCGCAATTATTTTGTATTGTAATATATCACGAATATTCTGAGCCAATCAGAGTGCTCCTTCCGCATTTGCCGAATATTCGTAATTATTTTGTATTGTAATATATCACGAATATTCTGAGCCAATCAGAGTGCTCCATTCCGCATTTCTTGAAATTTTACAATTATTTTGTATTATAAAATATCACGAATATTCTGAGCCAATCAGAGTGCTCCATTCCGCATTTCTCGAAATTTCGCAATTATTTTGTATTATAAAATATCACGAATATTCTGAGCCAATCAGAGTGCTCCTTCCGCATTTGCCGAATATTCGCAATTATTTTGTATTGTAATATATCACGAATATTCTGAGCCAATCAGAGTGCTCCATTCCGCATTTCTCGAAATTTCGCAATTATTTTGTATTATAAAATATCACGAATATTCTGAGCCAATCAGAGTGCTCCTTCCGCATTTCTCGAAATTTCATTCGCATTCGCAATTCGCATTCGCAATAGCGAAATTTCGCAATCATTTCATTTCCAAAAAATATCGCGAATATTCGCATTTAACGAATATATCTCGAATATTCGACTATATATTCGAGATATATCGCGAAATCGAATATGGCATATTCTGCTCAACACTATTGAGCACTGGCCATCTGAATAACAGCAGTGGGTGTGTTTTGGAAGTGCCTATTAGGGTGATATGCTCTAATAGGCTTCCCGATTAGAGCATGTGGGCTCTAATCGGCTTCCAAATGGTTAACCAGAGGGTGCACAGGTTGTGTGTTCCCTGGTTAAACAATGCTGTGTAAGGGAAACACTTTCCAAACACTGACCCGCCTCTCAGCCAATCAGGTGCACTGGGTCTGGTCACCTGTAAGGGAGCACTGAGAGGGAGCACTGAGCACTGAGAGGATGGAGCTGACCCGAGGAAGGTAAGTGCCAGGCTGGGAGGAAACTGGTTGCATTTGGGGGCACAAACTGGCTGCAATTGGGGGGTCAAACTGGTGGCAATTGGGGACACAAACTAGTGGAAATTGGGGGCACAAACTGGCTGCATTTGAGGGGCCAACTGGCTGCATTTGAGGGGGCAAACTGGCGGCATTTGATGGGCGCATTGGCTGCGTTTAATGGGCACAGTGGCGGAAATTTATGTTTTTTTTTAAGTTTGTTTGCACCCCCCCCAAATTTTGAACACCAGCCGCCACTGACACTCATCAATAGAGATAAAGCATTTCTGACATGTATAATTATAGAAAATATAAAGGCTTGGGTTTTACTACCTGGCCAATGAAAGTGTCTGTTTTAAATTCTAACCTGTACCAGAAAAATGACAGTTGGAATCTGACTTATTCTGTAAGTCCAGTTATACCTCTTTTATCTAACGCAGCATTCATCAATACATTTTATGAGAATTGGGTCAGCATTTCTGACATTTGTATAATTATAGCAAACATATGGGCTGTGGTTTTGGTAATAAGGTCAAAATGTTCTAAAAACAGTTCATGTGTGAACAGTTTTAAAAACAGAAATGTGATATAGATTTTATATATGATTGTATAAAATGTATAAGGTCCTGTGCGTTTATGTGTCTGTGGTTGAGGCTCTCTCTTACCACATTTAAATGCTCCTAGACCACATTGGGATATTTGTCTGGTTTTCACCAATGCATTTCCATGCTGTGAATTTACAAAAATGTTGTGGTTTCCTAACATTGCATCTTTTACTGTGCATGTGTTTTAAAGAAAACCTGAAGGGAAATAAGGGGGTGGAAGGCTTCTAGTTGTGTCTAGTTTAAAGCTTTCCGATTCACTGACCGCTGGAAGTATGCAGCAAGGCAAAGCGAAACTGAAATCAACATATACTATTTTTAAACCTTATGCTGCTTGCCTTAGTAAATAGATAGGATGGTATGTTGCATTTAATTGTTTTAACCCTTTTTTTCACATTTCTTTAGCTTCTTCCTGCTTTCTAGCCTGCCCTAGGCTAAGATGTTGTCATGCATCCCAGGAGTCTTCCTGGGTGTTATTTTTTCTTTTATCCAGAGAAAGGCAGGATGGGCTTTCTCAGCCAAACACCCCCCCCCCCTGCCTGCATGCCTGATCTAAGGGCAGATAGATTCAAGGAAGTAAATGTTACATGAATCATCTGCCCTTACTTAAGATGGCTATGGCTAGAGATGCTGGGCGGGGGGGGGGGGGGGGGCGTTTTTCCGAGGGGATTTCTAAATATAACAAAGTACAGAGACATGGATGGATGGGTAAGCTTGCTTTGAATATTAAAAATGAATTAAATAATTGTAGCACTACCCCCGAAGGAACTGCTGGTTTGACTTGGGCCTGCACATTACCTCACAATTCATTGTCTAGAGATTGAGGGCCAGATTCAGGTACAATTACATTGGCGCAGAGTATCAGAGATACACTACGCCGCCGTATTTTACCTGGCTCTACGACAAATTCAGGTAGATTTCGGCCCGTAAGGTACGGCGGCGTAGTGTATTTCTCGCGGCGGAATCGAAATACGCGATTAGGGGGCGTGAAGCATTTAAATTAGGCGTGTCCCCGCGGCGATCGAACTGCGCCTGCGAAATTTCCCACCGTGCATTGCGCGAAATAACGTCGTTACGTCATTTTTTGTTTGAGTAGCGTCGTTTACGTACATTCCTATTCCCGGACGACTTACGTAAAAAAAAACGTTGAAATTCGACGCGGGAACGACGCCCATACTTAACATGGGCTGTCTAATACTAGACCAGATAAAAGCTGGAATAACTTTACGCAGCAAAAAGATGACTACAGATGCCGTAAGAGATTGCGAACGAAAATTATTGCAGCGTAGATCCGAAGGCGTACGTAAGCCAGTCGGATTGAAGCCCGAAGCCGTCGTATCATGGTTTGAGGATTCAGACTAATGAAACGACGTGCGTAATTTGAAAGTACTCCGGTCTAATGCCGCGTACACACGATCATTTTTTGTGATGAAAAAAAACAACGTTTCAAGTGATGAAACAAAACGAAGTTTTTCAAACTTCATTTTCCAAAACGACGTTGCATACACACCATCGTTTTTCCAAAATGCTCTAGCAAAGCGCGGTGACGTACACCACGTTCGACGGCACTCTGTTCCATTGAAGCTCTGTCTCATAACTTGGTTCTGAGCATGCGCGGCTTCAAAAACGTCGTTTTCAACATCGTTTTGCCCACACACCATCACTTTTTATGACACAAAAAACAACGTTTTGAAAAACAACACAAAAAATTCAAGCATGTTCGAATTTTTTTTGGTTGTTTTTTTAAAGACATAAAACGACGTTTTGCCCACACACAGTGATTTTAAATGACATTTTTGAAAACGTCGTTTTTTTTCATCACAAAAAATGATCGTGTGTACGCGGCATAACGCGAGATAGACCGGAGTAAGGGCTCTGTGAATCTGGCCCTGAGAGTCTATAGCAACCTCAATGTCCACACAGGTTGTAAATCCTTTTCGTTAAGCTTTATTTCACACAAACTTGCACAGGTATGGAGGGTCAGGGGAAGGTTCAATAATCCTCTGCCACAGGATTTAGTACGATAAAGATGAACTGTTCAATAATCCTCTGCCACAGGATTTAGTATTCGGATATCCAGCCTTAGGCCGCTTACACACGACCGGTTTCCTTGACAGAATCCATCAAGAAACTTGGTGGGAGAGCTTTTTGCCGAGGAAAACGGTCGTGTGTATGCTTTTCATCGAGTAAACTGTTGAGGAATTTGACCAGGAAAAAAGAGAGCAAGTTCTCTTTTTCCTCGACGGGAGTCGTCGTGTTCCTTGTCGGGCTGGTTTTCCAACGAGAAACACGTTGGTGTGTATGCTTAGAAACCCGCGCACCTTCGGTAAAAGTAGTATTTGTAATGGAAATAGCACATTTGTCACACTGTAACAGACTGAAAAGTGCAAATGTCTCTTACCAAACTTTTACTAACACGCAGTAACATGAGATTAGCAAAAGCAGCCCCAAGGGTTGTGCCAGTGGAATCGAACTTCCCCTGTTGTTGTATGTGTTGAAGTCACCGCGTTTGAGAACGAGGAGATTTGGTTTGACAGTGTGTACGCAAAGACAGCTTGTCAAGTTTCTCGACAAGCCTAACAAAGAACTCGTCGAGGAAAACGATGTGTCTTTTCCGACGAGTTCCTCGGTCGTGTGTACGAGGCCTTACAGTTTAGAGCCTTTAAGCCAACCTAGCACACTGTAAGGTAACATAGGCTTTCCCAGGCCTTCCCCGAGATACCAGCCTTCCGCTTGGACCTCTCCAGGACAGGTCCTCCCCTGGTTTCCTCCATTGAGTGGCTTCCTCCCTTAGGACAGACAGCGCAGGATCACCTCCAAAGTGCAGGCCCCAGTCAGCACAACTGGGCCTATATGGCAGGGATGCAGCCTCGGGCCAACGTGGCCCTGCGGCTGAAAATCAACCATCACATACCTCGAGCCAAGAGGGCCATGAGGCAAAAAGCCCCAAAAAATGGCGACTGCCCCCTTAAGTACCTTTCCCCAGCATGCCCAGTGAGGAGACCACTCCCAATGCGCTGTTCCCGTGGAAAAGCACCCAATACTCTCTGGCCTGCTTGTATTCCAACATTGGCCTGGGGTGGTAATACCACGTACAGGCAACAGTGGGAAGTCTTTCAAACACAGCCATAGCTGGAACAGAGGCTGATTTAGCCTTAACCATCCCAAAGTCTGCGCTAACTACTAGCTTAGACATACACTAAATTTAAACATAGCGCCTGGTCATCTGGAGCAGGGCGCTACACAATGTTTTCTGTTTGTGATATTCAGATAAAGTTAATTTCCACTTTAACCACTTGCTGCCCGCCATATAGCAATATGACATTGGCAAAGTGGTTCTGTTATCCTGATCGGATGTCATATGACGTGATCAGGATAGCAAGCCAGCTCATGCCCACGGTGGTAAGGAGCCTCTTTCGGAGGCTTCTTACCAAGTGATCAGCTCTGATCAATCACAGCTGATCATTGCGTGAACCAGGAAGTGCAGTTAAACGAGTTTTCGCGGTTTGCGCTGACAGGGAGAGCCGATTGGTGGCTCTCCCTGTCAGAGGGAGGGTTTGCGCTCATTATCAACACATTGATTATCAGTGCAGCCCCCATCAGAGGTGCCCATCAGCTCCCAATCACTGCCCATCAGCTGTGCCCTATAAACAACGCCTGTCAGTGCTCATCAAAGTGCAGATCAGTGACCATAAATGTGCCAATCAGTGCCCATAAGAGTGCCAATCAGTGCCCCATCAGTAATGCCTGTCAGCGCCCTTCAGATACTACTCAGTAATGCCTGACTGTAGCTCTTCATTAAGGCTGCCTATCCAGTGCCATCTATCAGTGCTTGTTAGTGCCACCTATCAGTGCCACCTATTAGGGCCCAACAGTGCAGCCTATCAGTGCCCATCAGTTTTTTTTTTTTGGTATTTTTTAGCTTGTTTAGCAAAAAATAAAAACCCCAGTGGTGATCAAATACCACCAAAATAAATCTCTATTTGTGGAAAGAAAATTATAAAAATTTAGTTTGGGTACAGTGTCGCATGACTGCACAATTGTCATTCAAAATGCGACAATGCTGGAAAGCTGAAAATTGTCTCCAGAATCTTCCCTTCTAAATGTCTGGGTGAAGTTTTCACCCCCTAGGAAAATGTTTGCTGTTGTGAACAACCACATTACTGGCACATATCCTGCTCACTTGCTGTGTTTCTTGGAACTTTACTTAGGCACAAGCTGTAATAAATCCTAATGTAAGAACTAGAATAACATATTTGCAAAGTTTGGAAATACCCAGTGAAGGCAGGAACCCTGCCTTCATTCATTGTGTCTCTGGCTTAAATTCTTTCTAAAGCCTCATACACACGATCAGTCCATTCGATGAGAACGGACTGAAGGACCATTGTCATCGGTTAACTAATGAAGCTGACTGATCGGCTGATGTGCCTACACACCATCGGTTAAAAAAACGATAATGTTAGAACGCGGTGACATTTACGTGTTTTTACACAACGACGTGCTGAAAAAAGTTCAATGCTTCCAAGCATGCGTCGACTTGATTCTGAGCATGCGCGGCCTTTTAACCGATGCTTTTGCATACTAACTATCGGTTTTGACCCATCGGTCAGGCGTCCATCGGTTAAATTTTAAAGCAAGTTCTATTTTTTTGGACCGAAGGATAACTGGCCGATGGCGCCTACACACGATCGGTTTGGACCGATGAAACGGACCTTCAGTTCGTTTTCATCGGTTTTGACCGATCGTGTGTAAGCGGCTTAAGTCAGTGACCCAGCACAGTTATGTGAGCAAGTAAAGTCAGGAGGCGGATCAGCTATGACTCTAAAGCTGACAGCTGAAGAGGAGGTTATAGCCAGCTGCCTGGAGCAGGAGTAGGTGGAGGGCCTGGAGGGATTTGACTCCAGCGAACAGGACTTGATGAGAGGTAAGTGTGTTTCATCCCCCATCCAGTGTGGAGCATGTGAGGGGGTGCAAGGGAACAAGTGTGTGGGTCCACCAACATGTGAATGCTTTGTGTCATCCACAGATGTGCTGGAGGGAGCTGAGCCATCATCTGCCTCTAGACGACCCACGCCATCAAAGGAACATCTTCCTCAGTCTGACCCCCTGGGAAGCCACGAATCAACGGTGGAGGGGAGTGCTCACACATCTGCTCTTGAGGTTGTTGTGGAGGAGCAGGTGGACATCCAACAGGGGGAATGCCTGTACCTCGATGAAGATACCATCTTCGCCAGACCCTCCAAGACAGTGGACCTCCTAAAGACCTCGACGCCCATCAGGGGAACCCCCCGAGGGCCACCCCGGCCAGAGGAACCCTTTCAAGGGCTACCCCGGCCAGAGGAACCCTTTCAAGGGCTACCCCGGCCAGAGGAACCCTTTCAAGGGCTACCCTGGCCAGAGGAACCCCTTCAAGGGCCACCCCGTCCAGACGGACAAAACCGTCCACATCTCCAAGGAAGGCTCTGAGCAAGACCAGGGGTGTAGCCGTATCCGTCCAAGAAGGGCTGGAGAGGGAACAGGCACACCAGACACGCCACATGGCAGACATTGCCATTGACCTCCACCGAGTGGCTGACAGCCTGGCCTCCTTTGTCGGGTCCTCGGCAAAGACACAGGCTGAGTGCACAGTGGCTGTGCAGGGCACTGCAGCCGCAATGCAGCAGTGCCTCAACCAGGGCTGGACTGGGACAAAAATTTGGCCCTGGACTTCATCCAGACTGCCCAATTTTGACAGGTCTCTCCCATGGACAACTCCCGCACCCCCCGCCCCGGCCACCCAAGCCCCCTCTCCCCATTCACTAGCCGCTAGCCGTTTTGACTTTATTAGAGTAGAATGGCTGGTACTGGTACTCTTATAGGCAGTACCAGTGGGGAAGCTAGACATTATTTCACCTGAGGCAAAGAATCAGTTTGGTGCCCCCCCCCCCCTTATGGGACTAGATTAGGCAGAAGTTAGAAACTCCCAGGCCAAAGCTGTTGAGTCAGCTGTCTGTCCCCTCCCCCATGTTCCTCTGTCGTCGTCTCTGCTCATCTGGTCCTCCCCTGCTCGTTTGTTCCCCCAGGTGAGCGCTGCGGGAAGGGAGAGACAAAGGAGCGGAGGGGGGTGGCAATCCGCTGTCACTGAAGCCGGCCCACTGAGCCATCGGCCCACCGGGAAACTCCCTGTAGTCCCAATGGCCAGTCCATCCCTGGCCTCAACCAACAGGCAGGGAGGTTATCCCCACGACCGTGTGAATGTGGTATGAATGGACAGCAACATCATTGGGGCCTTGGCGTGGCGTTGCTGCTCCCAAGTCCCGCGCGGTGGACTTGGGCTAAACCAATGTGAGGTGGTTGTAGTATGTGTGAGCTAGGGACCACAGTGGTGTGCATGTGTGCATTGTCCGTGTTCCATGATGAATGTGTGTGTTTAACGTGCAAAGATGCATTCCACGAGGCAACTCCTGACTGCTGTTCCTTCAGCAGACGGAGTAGCCTCAGGCAGGGGGGGACTGTGTGGTTCGGGGGTCAGGTCATCACATATGTCAATCTCCAGGCCCTTTCTCATGGCGTAGTTGTGCAGCACGCAACATGCACCGATGATCTGGCACACAAAGTTTGGGGAATACAGCAGGGCCCCCTGGACTTATCCAGGCATCGGAAACGGCACTTCAGGATGCCAAATGTGCGCTCCACCACTGCATGGGTGCGTATGTGTGCAGCATTGTATCTTCTCTCACCTCTGGTTTGGGGACTCCGGTATGGAGTCAGGAGATGGGGCCCAAGTGCATATGCCGAGTCACCTGGAAGGGAAAAGACAGGAGGATCCTAGCCGTGCATGTGCCCTTCGTGATGTCTGCATCATGGGGTCGGACAGTCATGCCTGACTCCCATGTCACTCACCAAGCGTTCTGTTCGAATTCCGTTGTGATGGTGCTTTAGCGGTATATGTAGCTGTCGTGGCTGGCCCCTGGGTGTTTGGCACGGACATGCCATATGAGGCATTGGGCATCGGCTCTCACCTCTACGTTGATGGAATGCCACTGCTTATGATTGCGGTATATGTGCTCTGTGGCACGGGGGGCTGTAGTGCCACATGTGTGCGTGGCAATTCTGTAGAAATCCTGCATTGCCTTCTGCCGCAGATGCTCATGGGTCGGTTTGATGATGTGGTGGGACATGCATGTGAGGATTGCGGGGACAACCTGGTGCACACATCTGCTCATTGTGGATTGTGACATCCCAGACACGACTCCACTTGTACGTTGGAAAGATCCATTGGTGAGCAAATGGAGTGTTGCCAGTACCTTGACTAGTGGTTGCTGTCAGAGAATAGTGTTGCTCACGAATATTCGCATTGCGAATATTCGTAACGAATATTGCATATTCGAGTATTCGTGAATAAATCGAATATCGTGGTGAATATTCGATATTGCGAATATTTGTATTTTTTCAAATTTATTTTTAAAACAGATCACATCCTAGTGATCTCCATCGATGTCTAAAAGCATTGCTGGTATGATTAGAGACCCTGGGCCGAGTAGCTGAGGCGATCCTTTTATGTTGCCAAATATTCGCAAATACTTTCTCTGCCCTTCTGTGTTTTGTGTATATATATAAAAAAAAAAAAAAAAATAGCTTTAGTTTAGTCATATAAGTTTGTGTAAGTAGAGTTAGTGTTTAGTGCATATTAGTTTAGTAATCCAGGAAATGATCTCCGTTTTCGCGCGTTGATGAGAATTTCGCAATCAATTTCGCATTCGCATTAGCAGCCGGGTTGTGCTACGGCGCATGCCTGTGCGCGAACGGGGCGCACGCATGCGCGGTTCTGCGGGACCGTGCGTGCACGGGAGCACACATGCGCGCATTAACGCATGCATTCACGCGCACCAATCGGATCCCGGTCCTGCCTACTTAAGCCAGCCCCAGTCTCATGACGGGTTGCTGGTTTGTTGTCAGCTACTGCCTGTGTAAACTTTCCTGAACAGGTGCTTGAACCTGTTTGACCCGGATTTGATCTTGACTACTCTACGCCTTCTCCTGCACCTGACCTCCCGGCTTGTCTCATTGAATCTGCTACCTTCTCCAGCCCCTGACCTTTGGCTTGAATCCCGAATCTGCTTTCAGTCCCTGCCTGAACTTGCTCTCTGTTGCCTGAAGTTTTCCAGTACCTGACTCACTGCCAGTACCTGCTACTTTCTGCCAACTAAAGTGTGCTGACCAGTGCCACCTCTGTCTGCTATTAACGCTCAGTTTGCGCCCTTCCCCGCTGTTCCATCTCCAGGGGGTGAAGTGCGCAGAGTCGCAAAGGTGAGCCGCTCTCGGCATCTCGGCCTCGGTGAGTACTTATCCTGACAATACTGAGCTTTTAAGAAAATACTGAGCTTTTAAGAACGCCTGCTCTCTATACCTTGCACTTCAGCCCATGACTTTCTTCTCAGAAGCCGTAAAGGTAGGCTTCGTCATATCCCTCCTTTCTGAGGAGCCGCAAGCATGGGCTCATAGCTTGATGGAGCAAAGGAGCCCAGTGTTGGATTCCCTTGACACCTTCTTTGAACAAATGGCAAAGCTCTACGAAGACCCACAGCGTAAAGCTACAGCTGAAGCTACTCTCCATAACTTAAATCAAGGAAGGAGACCGGTCGAAGACTATACCGCCGAATTTTGGAAGTGGTCAGCCGATACCGGTTGGAATGAGGCGGCTTTAAAATATCAATTCCGACAGGGACTTTCGGAAGCTCTTAAAGATGAGCTAGCAAGAACTGAAACTCCTGCCACACTTGAGGACTTGATTCAGTCCGCCACGCAGTTGGACAGACGTTTACGGGAGCGACGTTCCGAATGTTTCCAGGCTACTCGCCCCCACTGGATTCCTCCGAGGTTAGCTCCAACGCATCCACCTCTCCCAGTTCCAGCCACCATTCCTGTCTCCAATGCAGAACCTATGCAGCTTGGCCTAGTTTGTTCTCCTCTTACCCCTGAGGAAAGACAACGCAGGCGTCAAGCTAACCTGTGTCTCTACTGCGGAGGCACTGGCCACTTTCTTCGCTCCTGCCCAGTGAGACCTAGTAAGTTTCTACCCAAACCCGCTTCAAACTGCCATGTTTCCAGTGCTCCACAGACTTACCTTGTCCTCTTTATCTCCTTACAGCTACCGGAAGGGGTAATCCGCCTACCGGCGATAATTGATTCGGGTGCTTGCAGCAGCTTCTTGGACTCTGCCCTTGCTCTGAAGCTATGTTTCTTTCTCCACCTTAAGGACCATCACCTACAGGTATACTTGGCAGATGGCTCTCTCCCCCGCTCTGGACTAGTCACACAGGAGACTAAACCTATTCTTGCCACCACTAACTCTGGACACCAAGAACTCCTGCGGTTGGACTTAATTCCTTCACCTATGTTTACCAATTTTTTGGGTCTCCCTTGGCTACAGACACATCAACCACACATTGACTGGGGTAACAAGGAGGTCTACTTTACTTCATCATACTACACCCGACATTGCCTCACACCGGTTACCACTGCTTGCTCTACCATCACCACTTCACCGGAGCATCTCCAGCACGTTCCTTCTGTATACCTGGAATTTAGAGATGTGTTTGACAAACAACAGGCCGACCACCTACCTCCTCAACGGCCCTATGACTGCCCTATTGACCTTTTGCCAGGCTCTGAAATTCCCTTTGGCCGCATTTTTCCATTGTCTGAGACTGAGTTTAAGGCCCTCAAGGCCTATATTGACGAAAACCTTGAGAAACGGTTTATCCGTCCATCTTCCTCCCTCGCGGGAGCAGGAATCTTTTTTGTGGAGAAAAAAGATGGAACCCTAAGACCCTGTATAGACTACTGGGAATTGAACAAAATTACCATTAAGAACAGATACCCGCTACCCCTTATTCCTGAGCTTTTTCAACGCTTCCCGTCTGCTAAGATTTTTTCCAACTTGACCTTTGGGGCGCTTATAACCTCATCCGGATCAGAGCGGGAGATGAGTGGAAGACCGCTTTTAGGTCCAGGTTTGGACATTTTGAGTACCTTGTGATGCCCTTTGGTCTCTGTAACACCCCAGCTACCTTTCAACACCCGGTCAACGATATTTTTCATGAACACCTGGATGACTTTTTGGTGGTAAACCTGGATGACATCCTCATCTTTTCTGCTTCAGTTGAGTTACACCGGGTACATGTCAAAATAGTTCTCACTATAATCAGGAACCATAAGTTGTACCTAAAGGCCGAAAAATGTGACTTCGAGAAGACCACTGTACAATTTATCGGTTTCATCATCTCCACCTGCGGAGTTGCTATGGACCCACAAAAGTTCAAGGCTATTCAAGAATGGTCAGCTCCAGAAGACAAAAAAGGGGTACAGCGTTTTATTGGATGTAGGTAGACGCCTCTGAGACAGCCGCTGGGGCTATTCTATCTCAAAGGCAAGGACTGAAGTCTCTGCTACACCCTGTAGCTTTTTCCTCCTAAAAGTTGAATCCTCCAGAGAGGAATTACGATGTCGGCGACATAGAGCTATTAGCTATTAAATTCGCCCTCGAGAAGTGGAGATATCTGTTGGAGGGGACAGTTCATCCTGTCATGATTTTCACGGATCACAAGAATCTGGAGTACCTACGATCAGCAAAGCGGTTAAGACCCAGACAAGCCCGTTGGGCCCTTTTCTTCACCCGATTTATCTTCCACATCTCCTATAGACCTCTCTCCAGGAGGTTTCCCTGGCTTCGGAGCCTAGTACCATCCTGTCCTCGCAAAATTTTTCTTTTGCTCTCTCAGTCTGATCTGCTAACCCCCTTCAAGGCGGCATCCAGGCACTGTTTCGACCAAGGGACTCTTTCCCTGGAAAGGCGTGACGAGTTACTCTGGTCTCCCGCTCTTTCTGGTGGCCAAGGTGGAGGCAGGATTGCAAGGCCTATGTCTCAGCATGTACTCGTTGCTAACGCAACAAGGGACCAAACACAAGAAGTTGGGGGTTACTCAAGCCACTGCCCATTCCTGAACGACCATGGGCAGAAGTCTCCATGGACTTTATTGTGGATCTCCCTCCACCCGGGGGCTTTACCACAATTCTGGTAGTGTTCGACCGTCTCGCCAAGATGGCTCACTTTCTGCCCATGGTGGGTACTCCCTCCACTACGGACACAGCCAGAATTTTTTTAAAGAAGTAGTCAGGCTCCATGGGGTACCCAGAGCATTGTCTCTGACAGAGGCATACAATTTACATCCAGGTTCTGGAAGGAATTGTGTAAATCTCTGGAGATCAAGGTTTGCCTTTCATCTGCCTACCACCCGCAGAGCAACAGTCAGACGAAGAGGACAAATCAGACCCTGGAACAATATCTCCATTGTTTCTGCTCAGTTTCCCAGGATGACTGGTCTTCTCTACTACCATCTGCAGAGTTTGCTTACAATAACTCTGTCCATTCCACAACCAACCAAACTCCCTCCTGGTCCAACTTTGGCTTCCATCCTTCTTTTCTTCCCAATTCCATCCCCGAGATGTCTGTTCCAGCCGTTCAGGAGCACATAACCTCCGTTCAGTTGAATTTCCGGAAACTCCAGGAAATGATGCAGCAGGCTCAGGAGGACCACAAGAATTTTTTTGATAGGAGGAAGAAGGAGTTCCCGGCTTTTGAAGTTGGGGAGGAAGTCTGGTTGTCAGCCGCCAACCTCAGGTTACACATTCCCTCACGGAAGTTGGGTCCGAGGTTCATTGGGCCTTTCAAAATTAAACGGAAGATCAATGCTGTAGGCTTTGAATTAGCTCTGCCTAATTCTTATAGGATTCACCCCGTTTTCCACGTTTCCCTGCTGAAGCCTGTCGTCCCCGAGTCCTTTCCTGGGAGAGAAGAACCTCCACCCTCACCAGTTGAGATTGAAGGAGAGATGGAGTTTGAAGTGGAGGCCATTCTGGGTTGCAGGAAAAGCGGAAGGCAGCTTTAATACCTGATTAAATGGAAGGGGTACCCCCCGGAAGACAATTCATGGGAACCCTCGAGGAATTTACATGCTCCGAGGTTAATTCGAGCCTTCCATCAAGAGCACCCTGAATTGATGTCCAATTTAGGCGTCTGGAGTCCGCCCCTTGGGGGGGGCACTGTCAGAGAACCAGCAGATCTAACAGCCGGGTTGTGCTATGGCGCATGCCCGTGCGTGAACGGGGCGCGCGCATGCATGGTTCTGCGGGACCGCGCGTGCATGGGCACGCACATGCGTGCACACGCGCACATCAACGCGCGCATTCACGCGCACCAATCGAATCCCAGTCCTGCCTACTTAAGCCAGCCCCAGTCTCATGATGGGTTGCTGGTTTGTGGTCAGCTCCTGCCTGTGTAAACCTTCCTGAGCCTGTGCTTGAACCTGTTTGACCCGGATTTGACCTTGACTACTCTACGCCTTCTCCTGCACCTGACCCCCCGGCTTGTCTCATTGGATCTGCTGCTGTCTCCTATCCCTGACCTCTGACCTGTACCTTGGACTTTGCTACCTTCTCCAGCCCCTGACCTTTGGCTTGAATCCCGGATCTGCTTCCAGTCCCTGCCTGAACACACCCCCCCCCCGCCTCCTCATAGGAAAAAACATACTGTGAATAGATCAGCACACTGCTAATTTATTTCTAGCACCCTTCTGGACCCACATTTCCAGCTGCCTTTATCTCCTTGTAATATTTTATAATTCTTATAACAGAGGAACAGAGCAGCATAAACACACAGGATTTGGAGAGAGAGAATCAAACACTACAGATATGTTGCCAGGTCAGATTTCATTAATGGGGTTTACATCCACTTTAAAGGAGCTCTTGTGGAGGCCTTCTCTAAGTTTGGCCCTGAGCTTTCATTCCCACCCATGCTTCCCTCACCTCCCATACCACCTGGGCCGAGTAGTAACGTGAATTCTGTGGTGTCTTTGACAAAGGTCAGGCTGGCATTTTGCCGCCACATAGGCCTTTATGATTGCACAATTTACCTTCAACCTGGTGCCATTCTTCCTCATGGCCAAGTTTACCCTCTGTCTGTCTTGGAGAATAAGGCTATTGTCAGGGCTGGGCTCAGCCCTTCCTTCTCTGTGCTGGCAGCTCAGCTGTCAGCTAATTGCCAGCTCCCATCTCTCCACAGTGATCCACCTGTTGATGATCCTGCTTGTCAGCTCTGCCTACTTTAAAGCCTTCCAGTTAATTTGCTCTTTGCCTTCGCCTATGTTACATCACAAGAGACTTTCTCCTGCGTTCCTGTTAAAGACCTGCTTGTCTGAAGGTCCCTTTGGCTACAGATCCTGCTTATGTAAAAAGCAGTGCAGCGCTATAGAAATAACATAAACAAGTCCAAAAGTATAACTTGTTGAGGACAGAGGGTGTTGATGAGAAGAACAATAGAAGAACAAAACTCCTTAGGCAGTGTACAGGGTGCTTGAAACAATCACTGTGCATCCATAGAAAGTGTCTCCTTCACCGGAAGTACAAACCGCTCACCTTATCGTATGGACCTCTGAATGAACAGATGGTCATACACACAGTCCCTTAACTAGGGTAATTGAGAGGTGTCTTCACTTAAGGTCCTTCACTCAGGACTCAGTCAATTAATTAATTATACTCCGTAAGGTTAACCCATTGGCCTACGCATTTGATCTTTCTTCCAACATGCGTATTTCCAATGTATGTCTTGATTCCTTATTAAAACCTTTGGTATGTAACCGCTATACCACCTCGGTGCCACACTCTCGCCCGGTTCAGGTTGACAACCATGAGGAATATGAGATACAATCTATCATTGACTCCTGTAGTTTTCGTGGACGCATTCAATATCTAGTTCACTGGAGGGGTTACAGCCAGCCCCTTTTTGTTATTTTGGCAGCTTAGCTCATTTCCTCCTTGCCCTTGTGTGGTCTAAGATCTCTAAGTGTTTCCTTTCTGTGCTCCTATGTATGGCTTTGCCTGGCTGACTTCCCTTCCAACTCCCGTTGTTAATTTTTGCTGACTTCTGGTTTCCTGCCCACCGTCTTGTCTGATTACCCGCTCTAGCATCCAAACCCTGGCTTGTTCCTAAGCTGTGTTTCTTTCTATTTTATTAAAGGTGTGATTTTAAATGCACTTTCTTTCTAGGTGTATTATTGCTCTCACTCTTTCATACTAGTCACTGGAAGTTCAACATGGCATCTCATGCAGCATGGTGGCCAAGACCATACAGCAACTTTACAGGGCAGGTTCCATTTAAACAGGCCTCGCCGTGCTCGACCAAAGAGGTTGAGCGCCCATGCTCAGCGTCATATCTAGAGGTTGTCTTTGGGAAATAGAAATATGAGTGCTGCCAGCATTGCTGCATAGGTTGAAGAGGTGGGGGGTCAGCCTGTCAGTGCTCAGACAATACGTCACACATTGCATCAAATTGGTCTGCATGGCTGTTGTCCCAGAAGAAAGCCTCTTCTAAAGATGATGCACAAGAAAGCCCACAAACAGTTTGCTGAAGACAAGCAAACTAAGGACATGGATTATTGGAACCATGTCTTGTCGTCTGATGTGACCAAGATAAACTTATTTGGCTTTGATGGTTTCAAACATGTGGGGTGGTAACCTAGTGAGAAGTTCAAAGACAAGTGTGTCTTGCCTACACTTAAGCATTGTGGTGGGAGTGTCATGGTCTGGGGCTGCATGAGTGTTGCCGGCACTGGGGAGTTACAGTTTATTGAGGGAACAATGAATGCCAACATGTACTGTGACATACTCAAGCAGAACATGATCCCCTGGGCCGTGGACTGGGCCGCAGGGCAGTATTCCAACATGATAACGACCCTAAACACACCTCCAAGACGACCACTGCCTTGCTAAAAAAGCTGAGGGTAAAGGTGACGGACTGACCAAACATGTCTCCAGACCTAAACTCTTTTAAGCATCTGTGGGGCATCCTAAAATGGAAGGTGGAGTAGTGCAAGGTCTCTAACATCCACCACCTCCGTGACAGGCAGGCAGGCAGTGCTGGAAAATAATGGTGGCCACACAAAATATTGACATCTTCTGACGGAATTAGATTCCTTCCACAATCTCTCTGGTCTATTTATTAACATTAAAAAGTGCTCAGCCCTACCAATTAACTACCCCCCAGACCTTCTCTCCTCCTTACAGAAGACTTTTAAATTTACATGGTTTTCCACCTCACTCAAATATTTAGGTGTCAATGTTACCCCCTACCATAAATCGTTATATATCGCAAATTACATCCCCCTCTTCTCTCATATTAGAGCAATACTCAAAACCTGGTCCTCCTACCATATCTCCTTTCTAGGGAGGATATGTGCTATCAAAATGACAATCCTGCCCAAACACCTCTTTTTTTTAGAGCTCTCCCCATTAACGTACCAAAAACCCGTATAGAGGCAATACAGAGGGAACTGAATAAATTCATCTGGTTGAATAAAAAACCAAGGTGTAGCTATACTCTTATGCATGAAGCACAAATCAACGGTGGCCTAGGTCTCCCCTGCTTCTGGTTTTATTTTTTGGCGGCTAGACTCACACATATTGCTCAATGGCACTCCTCAGATAGATCCATCCCATGGCTAAGATTTGAATCCTCAGCCCTCTCCCCAACTTCTTTAAAAAATCTGATATGGTCCAATTCAAAAAAACATTTTAACGCCTCAAAAAAAATAATTTAATTGTTGCCCACTCATTGCAGTTGTGGAATAAGATTAATGAAACCTTCCACCTCTCCTCATTGATCCCCCCTCTATCTTCATATATACAGTAGGGGACCATAGATTCCCCTCTGTGCATCACGACAGCTTGGAGTTCCATGAATGGACACTAAGAAACTTGACAGACCTTAACTCCATACTCTTAGATAAAAAATTCTCCTCTTTTTCCTCATTACAATCAAGATTTAATCTTCCCAGTTCTGAGCTTCCTCATTACAATTTAATTAGAAATGTCTATGATGAACACTACTCCCTCTCCATCACATCTCCCCATACCACCTTTGAGGACATCTGCCTCAATTCACCCAGGGAGCGGGGATTGATCTCTCGTATATATAAATTCCTAAGCAATCTTCATCAACCTGATAAAACTGCTCCCATGCTCAGCTGGGAAAGAGACTTAGCCTGCTCCCTACCCATAGAAACTTGGCATAAAATAATAGATAACCTACACAAAAGCAACTTAGCCACTAACTTCAGAGAATCCCCACTGAAGCTCTTTACCAGATGGTATATGACACCTGCAAAAATTCACACTTTCTATCCCTCCACCTCACCAATGTGCTTCAGGGGATGTCCTGTAGAGGGCTCTTACCTCCACATATTCTGGAGCTGTGACCTTCTAAAACCCATATGGCAGGCTGCTGTTAACAGCCTGGAGTCCTCCTCAAAATGTAATATCACTCTTTCACCCTTGACTTGCTTGCTGTTTGCTGATGCTCCCAACGTCCCCCATCCTTGTAATAGACGACTCCATTCTCTAATTGGTTCAATCCAGTGGATGATTGCTTGCAATTGGAAATCAGATAGCCTGCCTTGGCCTCAGGTCATCTCCAGAATGGACACACTCAGTCTATCTGAGAGAATCTATCACACTCTCTCAGATAGTATGCAAACATACCATGATAAATGGAACTACTGGTTGTTGCCCTTAGACGATAACTACCTGTTCATATTGCTGATTACCCATATTCTAATTACACATATTCTCTATTACTAATGAGTATCCGGCCTCATCCCCTAGTCCATGTAAAATTGTTAGCCTCACGACTGCTCCCTTATATTTGTATAATCCTTGTATAATGTTTTTTACCTTTAACACTTTTATACTGTAAACAAAGTTACTCTGCCTTGTCATTGTCTTCCAAATAAAGCTTTTGTAAACAAAAAATAAAAAGATATAATAAAATACTGGTATTTACAAAAATGTGAAGGGTGTACTCACTTTTGTGAGATACTGTATATGTGCACACACACTAGTGTATACAAATACTGTATACATATTAAATAAATATAACAACATGTGGGATAACCACTAAGACACTTTATTTGATCTTGGCTGGATCCTATCACCCTTGTGAAGGATCTAAAATTGGCTTTGGTATTGAAAGTACCTTAATTCTGCATCTTGTACACAGCAGTATCCGGTACAGAAGTGTATATACCTTCCATTTAATTTCTTCAGGTCTTCTGTTCCCATCTGTACCCCCACCCCATTCCCCCCAACTACGTATTTCTTTAGTGCACAATCAGTTTTTTTGGTGAAGATTTCGGTGAAGTTTCATGGTTCTCAGAAAGTCCACAATACTATCTACCATGAAGACATTTGGTGTGTGGGCTTCCGCCAACAACTGACAGGTTCAAGAATAACTTGATATTATTCTTCTTTTAGTCGTCTCCTCCACAGATGATCAGTAAGGCTTTGCGATAGTCCCCTGATGTTTCACTCTGAAAAAAAACAATTAGGAGAAGGTTGTAAATGGTATAACATTTTAGACATTAGGTCAGATAAAAGCATGGTTTTACTTCTATTTACTTTATCATTTCTAAATGCAGGGTAAATGGTGCTAAAATGTATTTAAACCAGCTAGAGGCTCATGCTTCCCGTGGTCATCTCCTATACTACAGGTGTGTCCAACCCTGATACAGAATACATTCACATAAATCAGCAGCATTACCATATTTATCCAGCAAGTGGTAATGTGCATTACCACAAAAATATGATGTAGAAAGTCCCTTGGGTACAGTCTAACACTATTCTCTCCATCGGTTGACAAAGTTGCTGTTGAAATGCGACTACGGTGCTCCTCCATTGTTAGGGTATAGGAGGGGGTGTAGCCATCCTAATTGTGTTACTGATCAGCTCACCAGGTAAAGATAAGGGAAAAAAAAAACAAATGCAGCCAACACACCTAAGAATCAGAAAGCTGCAATATATAACAATTTTGTTTTTGGATTTAGATAAATTTTAAGGGCAAGTTACTGCAGATCTCAAAAGTTTAGCATTCCATACATATAAAAATCAAATGCCAACCTATTGGCATTAACAGAAATTCACACGATTTAACCACTTCCATACCGGGCACTTACGCACCTTCCCGCCCAAGCCAATTTTCAGCTTTCAGCACTGTCGCACTTTGAATGACAATTGCGCGTTCATGCTACACTGCACCCAAACAAAATTGGCGTCCTTTTTTTCCCACAAATAGAGCTTTCTTTTAGTGGTATTTGATCACCTCTGCGGTTTTTATTTTTTGCGCAACAACTGATAAAAGACTGAAAATTTAGAAAAAAAAAATACATTTTTATTTTTTTCTGTTAACTTTTTTGTAAATAAGTACGTTTTCTCTTTCAATTACGGGCACTTATATGGCGGCACTAATGGGCACTGATGAGGTAGTACTGATGGGCACCGATGAGGTGGCACTGATGGGCACTGATAGGCGGCACTGGTATGCGGCACTGATGGGCACTCATAGGTGGCACTGATGGGCACTCATAGGTGGCACTGATGGGCACTCATAGGCGGCACTGATGGGCACTCATAGGCGGCACTGATGGGCACTCATAGGCGGCACTTATGGGCACTCATAGGTGGCACTTATGGGCACTTATGGGTGGCACTGATGGGTACTTATGGGTACTTAGATGGGCACTGATAGGTGGGCACTGGGCATGGATTGGCACGGAGGGGTGGCACTGAAGGACACTGTGGGGTGGCACTGATGTACTTTGAGGGGTGGCACTGATGTAAATGTTTCTTTTTTTTTTTTAACCTGAATTTTTTTTTTTATCCTGTTTTTTTTTTTTTTTTTTTTTTACGTGTTTTTATTTCTTTGCCCTGCCAGTGTGGGCATCCCTGGGGGTCTAGTGTGGGCATACGAGGGGGGGCTGCGCTGATAAACAATCAGCGCAAACCCCCCCTGTCAGGAGAGCCGCCGATCGGCTCTCCTGTACTCGCCTCTGTCAGACGCGAGTGAGGAAGAGCCGTCGGCGGGTCTTCCTGTTTACATCGTGATCAGCCATGATTGAACACGGCTGATCACGTGGTAGCGAGCCTCCGTCGGAGACTCGTTACCGAGATCGGTGATGCAGGGTCGCGCGCAGCATGAAATCGTACTGGACGTTTGAGAACGACCAGTCACGATTTCATAACCACTTCCCGGCCGTAAATTTGCTATTGGCCGGGCGGGAAGTGGTTAAAGCAGTAGGGGACATGAATAGTTTGCAACAATCCATCATTTTTTATGTCACCTGTCTCAGGCCGCAACACACGACCGAGAAACTCGTCGTGCTAAACTCATCATTCCGCCCGTCGAGGTTCCCGTTTAGCTGTTGAAAAGCTTGTTGAGCCAAATTTCCCCATAGAACAACGAGGAAATAGAGAGCATGCTCTCTTTTTGGCTCGACGAGCTTCCCGACGGGATGCTCGACGAAAAGTGTACACACGACTGGTTTTCTCGGCAGAATCCAGCGAGAACCTCGATGGGAGTCGTATTCTGCCGAGAAAACCGGTCGTGTGTACGGGGCCTTACAGTGGGCTCTCTTTAAAATTACATGAGAAAAATTCATTTCACAGCCGGGAGCTTGCCACCTTGTTCAGAAAAAGGTATGTGAAGATCTTATAAACAAACTTAACCACTTTCCCACCGCGCCATAAGCATTTTACTGCTACGGCGCGGCGGGGTTATCTTGGGGTTATCCCTGGGACGTCGTCCTTCACTTTCACGATTGCGCGTCCCCTGGGACGCGCTCGCGAAAGTGTCCGTGCTCGCCGGGTCTAGAAGACCCGGCGCATCACGGATCACGGTAAATTGCCGCTGATCGCGGCCATTTACCACGTGATTTGACGGCGCGATCACTTGTAAACAAACCGGCGTCATTTGATGACGCCGGTTCCTCCCTCTCCTCCCTCTCCTCTCAGTGTGCGAGGAGAGGGGGGGGGGGAGCGGGGTGTCAGCAGCTGAGCTGTGGCTGGATCTGTGACAAATGCAGTCACAGATCCAGCCATCCCTCAAAACATCCCAGCTCTGCAATCCCCCCAGCACCCAGCAATCCCCCCAGTACCCAGCAACCCCCCAGTACCCAGCAATCCCCCCAGTACCCAGCAATCCCCCCAGTACCCAGCAATCCCCCCAGTACCCAGCAATCCCCCCAGTACTCAACAATACCCCAGTACCCAACAATACCCCAGTACTCAACAATACCCCAATACTCCAGTACTCAACAATACCCCAATACTCGGCAATACCCCAGTACTCGGCAATACCCCAATACTCCAGTACTCAACAATACCCCAGTACTCAACAATACCCCAATACTCCAGTACTCAACAATACCCCAATACTCCAGTACTCAACAATACCCCAGTACTCAACAATACCCCAATACTCCAGTACTCAACAATACCCCAATACTCGGCAATACCCCAATACTCGGCAATACCCCAGTACTCGGCAATACCCCAATACTCCAGTACTCAACAATACCCCAATACTCGGCAATACCCCAGTACTCGGCAATACCCCAATACTCGGCAATACCCCAATACTCGGCAATACCCCAATACTCGGCAATACCCCAATACCCTGCATGATACTTTGCAATACCCCAATACTCTGCAATACCGCCTATGGGGATTTTTAAGTAGCGAAGTTTGGCGCCATTCCACGAGTGTGCGCAATTTTGAAGTGTGACATGTTGGGTATCTATTTACTCGGCGTAACTTCCTCTTTCACATTATGAAAAAAAATTGGGCTAACTTTACTGTTTTGTTTTGTTTTAAGCACAAAACAGGTTTTTTTAAAAACACGCGTTCAATAAATTTCTGCGAAAATACCGTGCGAGATAAAAAGTTGTAACGGCCGCCATTGTATTCTCTAGGGTCTTTGCTAAAAAAGCATATATAATGTTTTGGGGTTCTATGTAATTTTCAAGCAAATAAATTATGATTTTTCCATGTAGGAGAGAAATGTCAGAATTGGTCTGGGTGTTCCAGAACGCCTGGTGGCGCTCCCTGCATGTTGGGCCTCTGTATGTGGCCACGCTGTGTAAAAGTCTCACACATGGGGTATCGCCATACTCGGGAGGAATAGCAGAATGTGTTTTGGGGTGTAATTTGTGGTATGCATATGCTGTGTGTGAGAAATAACCTGCTAATATGACAGAAACAAGTTTTTTTTTTTACAGAATTTTCAGTCGTTTTTCTTTTATAGCGCAAAAAATAAAAAACCCAGAGGTGATCAAATACCACCAAAAGAAAGCTCTATTTGTGGGGAAAAAGGGACAAAAATTTCAAATGGGTACAATGTTGTATGACTGAAAATTGGTCTGGTTAGGAAGGGGGTTTAAGTGCCCAGTGGTCAAGTGGTTAAAGCGGATTTTCACCCAAAAATGGAACTTCCGTTTTTTGGAACCCTCCCCCCTATGGTGTCACATTTGACACCTTTGGGGGGGGGGGGGTGCAGATACCTGTCTAAGACAGGTATTTATACCTACTTCCGGGCTATAAAAACCTCTAGCAATACACATTAAAAACTGAGCATGTGCAGAGTGTCCCCAAGGCTCTGTACTATCAGGAGATGGATTGGGGACTGTGGAAGAAGAGGAGGATCAGAGAAGATAATCAAACAGCCTTTTACACAAGGCAGAGGTTTCCTAGTGAGTATAGCAAGCATGCTTTATTATATATACAGACAGAGTTTACTGTTGTGGGTTTAGTAACAATTTAAAGGATAAATTCACCTTTGGTAACTCTATTTACCAAAGAGCACCTGCCTGTCTAGGGTTATCATCCCCCTGCTGTGACAGTGGGCAGGGGGATCTTCTCCCTGTATCCACTGTCACACTTTTAAAAGGGCGCAGCTGTGCGGGGTTATGCCCACATAGCTGCATCATACATTCAGTAATCTGTGAAACAATGAACTACAACTACTATCTGACACCGCAGTAGACAGCTCATTGATTCTTGATCTCTCAGCTCTCCAGTAGCTGCCTGCCTGTATAGGAGGTAGGGGCAGACCGCAAAAATTAGATTCTGCAGGAGCCGGTCCTTGCACTTGTGATATGCTGCCTTTAGCCATCAGAAATAAATTATCTGATCTGATTATAGCAAGATGTAAATTAGCTATTGTGACATATTTGCACTTTTAAGAAAAAACATATATATTTCTTCTTTTCCAAAAACGGGCACCTCCTTCCCCCCAGCGGCGGACTGACAACTCATGGGGCCCCCGGGCAATAGAAGATTATTGGGCCCCAAGGCTTACAGATGGCCACCAAGCCAGGTGGCAGTACATAGGCGGGGCAATCTTGGGATTTTCACATCAAAAGCATGTAGGTTTTGGACATATCAGGGACAGATGTAAAAAAAACACAGATTTTTACATACTGTCCCTGGTTTTACTGAGCCTGGCAACCCTGATGGGGCCCCCTAGTGGCATGGGGCCCGAGTTCCTCAGTGGTCAGTCCGCCCCTGCTTCCTCCTTACTCTAAAAACAATATAGATACTGAAACATGACTGGATAGCTGTCATTAAAGAAAATATTCTTTAACCCCTTCCCTACCAGCCCATAGGGGAATCACGTCATGGTGATCCCCTCGCCGATGAGACAGGACGTTGCACGCCGGCGGGCACCCGCGATTTCCGGCAATCACGGCAGGAGTGTGGATCTGTGTGTGTAAACACACAGATCCACCTCCTGTCAGCGGTGAGGAGACCGATGTGTGTTCCCAGTACAGAGGAACACACATCGATCATCTCCCCCTGTGAGTCCCCCTCCCCCTACAGTTAGAACATACTTTAGGACACATTTTAACCCCTTCAGCGCCCCCTAGTGTTAACCCCTTCCCTGCCAGTCACATTTACACAGTAATTAGTGCAGTTTTATAGCACTAATCGCTGTGTAAATGTGAACGGTCCCAAAAACGTGTCAAAAGTGTCCGATATGTCCGCCGCAACGTCACGGTCACAAAAAAAAAAAAAACGCAGATCCCCGCCATTACTAGTAAAAAAAATAAAATAAAAATGCCATAAATCTATCACCTATTTTGTAGACGCTATAACTTTTGCGCAAACCAATCAATATACGATTATTGCGTTTTTTTTTTTTACCAAAAATACGTAGAATACGTATCGGTCTAAACTGAGGGGGAAAAAAGTTTTTTTAAAAAAAATATTGTGAGATGTATTAAATAAAAAGGAAAAAATATTGTGTTTTTTTTTAAAATTGTCGCTCTTCTTTTGTTTATAGCGCAAAAAATAAAAACCGCAGAGATGATCGAATACCACCAAACGAAAGCTCTATTTGTGTGGGGAAAAAAACATAATGATTTAATTTGGGTACAGTATTGCCTGACCGCGCAATTGTCATTCAAAGTGCAACAGCGCTGAAAACTAAAAATTGGTCTGGGCAGGAAGGGGGTGAAAATGCCCTGTATGGAAGGGGTTAAAGAACATTTTCAGAGCACATTCAGGAAAGGAATTGTTAGTTTATGATGATAAATGGTTGTTCAAAAATAGTTTTAGTAAGGTTTCCAGAAACATAAATGTAACACAATACAGCAGGACAGCACAAAATAATCCTATTAAATCAGCTGGCAATTCAGGAATTTGGGGTCTTTCCTGAATGGGGTTTTCCATTAAACAATAAATCTGCAGTTAAAGTTTAAAATACTATATCTGACCATAGCGATCATTTGATGCAAGGCTGGTATAAGGGATTTTTGCAAGACCGTGGGGAATTCCAGAATAGTGTGATAAAAGTGCAATAACAGCGGAAACATGTCTCATATTGCAGCGCACCTTCTACAAAACCAAATATCTATTATATGAGATACGTGTCAGACAATTCTACAGTTCTACTCATTGTAATGATGTTATTGCAGACTTAAAGCCCAATCAAACAATTGATTTTTACATTTTTTTTCTGGCCAAATAAACAGTGTTTTTTTAATACATTTTTTTTGAATGAACTAGTATGCTGGAAGGCATTTTTAAAATAACCTATGCTGGCAGAACTTTGGAGATCTAGTCCACTGCTCAACACATGGCTCAAGGGCAATGTTGCCAACCTACCAGAATGAAATTTACTGACACAACACCCAAAATTTACTGGCACAGCCAAATTTTTACTGGCATATCCAACAGTTACAAAATTACAGTTTTAGGTGCAAATGTCAGTATTTAGGCTACAAACAAGTACAATACCCAATTAGAAAAGTGATTTAAAGCGGAGGTTCTTTTAAAAGTCAGCAGCTACAAATACTGCAGCTGCTGACTTTAAAAAAATGGACACTTACCTATCCAGCACGCCCGCGATGTCGTCAGCCGAGGACGAGCATTCGCTCATCCCTCGAGTGCACCCGCCACCATCCTCGGTTAGAGAATCGAGAAGTGAAGTGTTGCTGCTTCACTGCCTGGTTCCCTACTGCGCATGCACGAGTAGCGTGCCGCGCCGCCACTGGTCGCCGCTCTTTCCTGGGACAGGTATCTGCACCCCCCTCCCCCTGAAAGGTGCCAAATGTGACACCGGAGGGGGGAGGGTTCTGAAAAGCGGAAGCTCCATTTTTGGGTGGAGCTCCGCTTTAAGGTAGATATTAAAGGTGTTGTAAAAGTGAAAAAAAAAATCCCTAAATAGCTTCCTCTACCTTCACTTACCTCATCCTTTGATTTTTCTTTTAAATGTCCTTATTTCTTCTGAGGATTCCTCACTTCCTGTTCTTCTGTCTGTAACCCCACACTATAATGCAAGGCTTTCTCCCTGGTGTGGAGTGTCATGCTCGCCCCCTCCCTTGGACTACAGGAGAGTCAGGATGCCCACTAACACACAGCTCCTTTCTCTATCTGCAATGTAGATAGTGTCCTGACTCTCCCTCAGTCCAAGGGAGGGGGCGAGCACGACACTCCACACCAGGGAGAAAGCCTTGCATTACTGTGTGGAGTTACAGACAGAAGACCAGTAACTGAGGATTTCTCAGAAGAAAAAAGGACATTTAAAAGCAAAATCGAAGGATGAGGTAAGTGAAGGAGGATTGCACTAAGGAAAAGGAAGCTATTTAACCACTTCAGATCCGCCCCATCGTCAAAATACGTCATTTTTTTAAAGATGGATATCTCGGTAACGGCAGCAGCTGCTGCCACATCCGAGATATCCATCTCTTCATGGGGCGGATCTGTACACGATAATGGCGTTCTCCGCGGCGGATTCGCCGCGAGATCGCCGTTATCGGTAGCGGGAGAGGGTGCCCCCCCTCCCGCTGCTCTCCCGCACCCTCCGCCACTCACCGTTGCCATCGGTAGCGGCGGAGGCGATCGGGTTTGCTCGTCGTCTGTCCGGGGATGCGACTGAGGGAAAAATGTCCCTCAGCCGTCCCCATACCTCTGCTGGGCGGAAGTGATGTCAAAACGTCAGTCCCGCACAGCGTCTTAAAGAGACATATTTTTTTTCTTTTTTTTTTTCTTTTGCATTTAAGTCTAAATATGAGATCTGAGGTCTTTTTGACCCCAGATCTCATATTTAAGAGGACCTGTCATGCTTTTTTCTATTACAAGGGATGTTTACATTCCTTGTAATAGGAATAAAAGTGATCAATTTTGTTTATTTTTTAATTCAGTGTAAAAAATGTAAAAATAAATTAAAACAAATAAGAAAACAAAAAAAACATTTTTTAAAACGCCCCGTCCCGACGAGCTCGCGCGCAGAAGCGAACGCATATGCGAGTATCGCCCGCATATGAAAGCGGTGTTCAATCCGCACAAGTGAGGTATCGCCGCGATCGTTAGAGCGAGAGCAATAATTCTAGCACTAAACCTTCTCTGTATCTAAAAAAATGCAACCTGTAGAATTTTTTAAACATCGCCTATCGAGATTTTTAAGGGTAAAAGTTTGACGCCATGCCACGAGCTGGCGCAATTTTTAAGCGTGACATGTTGGGTATCATTTTACTTGGCGTAACATTATCTTTCACAATATATAAAAAAATTGGGCCAAATTTATTGTTGTCTTATTTTTTAATTCAAGAAAGTGAATTTTTTCCAAAAAAAGTGCGCTTGTAAGACCGCTGCGCAAATACGGTGTGAGAAAAAGTATTGCAATGACTGCCATTTTATTCTCTAGGGCAGGGGTCTCCAAACTCTTTAAACAAAGGGCCAGTTTACTGTCCTTCAGACTTTAGGAGGGCCAGACTGTGGTCACTGGGAGTGGAAAAGGTCCGAAGGCAGTGAGGAAAAAACAATGCCCTATCGTTGGTGTCAGCAGGAGGAATTGGTCCCCGTTGTTAATGGTATTGGGAGGAATTGTGCCCCATTATTGGCGTCATTGTGAGGAATTGGGCCCCTTATTTGGTGTCAGTGAGGAGGAATTGCACCCCATTGTTGGAATCAGTGGATGCAAGAGTGCCCCAAGGGCCTGATAAAAGCAAGCAAAGGGCCACATCTGGCCCCCGGGCCACAGTTTGGAGACCCCTGCTCTAGGGTGTTAGAAAAAAAAATATATAATGTTTGAGGGTTTTAAGTAATTTTCTAGCAAAAAAAAATGTTTTAGTCTCGTAAACATCGAATCTGAAAAACAGGCTCGGGTCTCAAGTGGTTAAGGAAAAAAAATTTTATTATTTTATTTTCCATATAGTAAAGGTAGCTCAGGAACAGGAATCGAAAGGGCAAGAGATTAGAAGGGGTGGCACACATGCACATGAAATTGACTCTCACAATGACACTGACTGCAGTGTGCGGCAGCACAGACATGATGGCACCTCACCAACATGACACGTCCCCTCCCGAGTCAGTGACCCATTCTCTCCATGCCAGGCGGTCCCTTCAGTCCACTCCCCATTTGCCTTCCTCCCGTTCCGCAGACCTGCACATGAGGCTCTGGCTGTGCCATTCCCTTGCACCATGACTTCACGTGACGCACTGCTGGGACAGTAGGACACACTGTAGCAGGCATTCGGCTGGTCTCAGCCAAGCGTCACAGCCATATTTTTTAGTGGCAACCTTTTTCCTTCATTGGCATTTACTGGCATGAGAAAAGTGCCCATTTTTTACTGGCTGCCAGTAAAAATACTGGCGGTTGGCAACACTGCTCAAGGGTCTGGAACTCCAATGATCCAGCATGCACAGTGCTCCAATGAAGAATGCTGCTCAGGAAACTTGCAGATACATGAAATCACATGAAATCACACACAAAATGCACAATAGTTGCTTTTCGGTGGAATTGCCATTTGTTTCAATTGGCCTGTTAATATGTACAGTATAAGCATAGAAAAATTAACCAAAAAAAAAAAACATGCTAAGCTTTCAATGTATATGATGAACAGATGTGACCTAGCCCCAAGCAGTGAATGGGAATTTTACCTTAAGGATTGTCCTTCAGTTTACTAGAGCTGGCCATGCGCAAGTAGAATGCCGTTCGAAACGTTTTCAGAATGTTTTATATTCTGATGGCTAGAGGGGTTTTCATCCGTAGTGATGAGAAAATTCAAAAGACCAGGATAGAAAAATTTTCAAGAACATGCAAATGTTTAACAGTGTAAGTGGTTTTCGTTCAGGAAATTCTATTCACACCATAGTCAAATTTTAAAAGCAAACGAAAAGTGCTTTTGAATAATATTCGTCAAGTCTCTTTTGGGATTATCGAATGTACTACCGATGTATGGCCAGTTTAGTACAGTGCCTTGAAAAAATATTAATACCCCTTGAAATTCTCCACATTTTGTCATTTTATAACCGAAACCGTAAATGTATTTTATTGGGATTTTAGATGATAGACCAAATTGTGAAGTTGAAGGGAAATGATAAATGGCGGTATTTTCTGCATTTGTATTCAGCCGCCCTTAGTCAATACTTTGTACAGCTGCAAGTCTTTTTGGGGATTTTTCTACCAGCTTTGTACATCTAGAGAGTGACATTTTTGCCCATTATTCTTTGCAAAATAGCTCAAGCTCTGTCAGATTGAGTGGAGAGCATCTGAATATCAATTTTCAAGTCTCGCCACAGATTCTCAATTAGATTTAGGTCTGGACTTTGACTGGGCCATGCTAACACATGAATATGCTTTGATCTAAACCATTCCATTGTAGATCTGGCTGTATGTTTAGGGTTGTTGTCCTGCTGGAAGGTGAAACTATGCCCCAGTCTCAAGTCTTTTGCAGACTTATGCCTCGTACACATGACCGGTTTTCCCGACGAGAAAACTGCCATTTTTTAGATTGCCCATTTTTGCACATTCTTCTTTGCAAAATCAGATTGGATGGAGAGTGTCTGAACAGCAATTTTCAAGTCGTGCCATAGATTCTCAATTGGATTTAGGTCTGGGCCATTCTAACACATAAATATGCTTTGATATAAACCATTCCATTGTAGCTCTGGCTGTATGTTTAGGGTTGTTGTCCTGCTGGAAGGTAAACCTCCATCCCAGCCTCACGTTTTGCAGACTAACCGGATTTCTTCTAAGATTTCTCTGTTTGATTCCATCCATGTTCCCATCAACTCTGACCAGCTTCCCTGTCCCTGCTGAAGAAAAGCATCCCCATAACATGATGGTGCCACCACCATGTTTCACGGTGGGGATGGTGTGTTCAAGGTGATGTGCCGTGTTAGTTAGTTAGTTAGTTGGTTAGTTAGTTTTCCGCCACACATAACTTTTTGATTTTCGGACAAAAAGTTAAATTTTGGTCTCATCTGACCAGAGCACCTTCTTCCACGTGTTTTCTGTGTCCCCCACATGGCTTCTCACAAAATGCAAACAGGACTTCTTATGGCTTTCTTTCAACAATGGCTTTCCTCTAACCACTCTTCCATAATAGCCAGATTTGTGGCGTGCACGACTAATAGTTGTCCTGTAGACAGATTCTCCCACCTGAGATGTGGATCACTGTAGCTCCTCCAAAGTCACCATGGGCCTCTTGGCTGCTTCTCTGATTAATGCTCTCCTTGCCCGGCCTGTAAGTCATACGAATACTTTTTCAAGGCATTGTAGTACTGATGGTCCCGATGGTTCTTACATTTATCGTGACCTCTGATTATGTCTTTAGTCATCATTGGATCAGTTCAAATTGTCCAGCTTTGTTAAAGTTTTATTTTATCAATTTCTGAATGAGTGCCAAACTAAAGATCTGCTTTCAAGCTGAACCCTAAGCAGATAATAAAGACAATAATGAAGCTCTGTATTCATATATTATATATTTTTTTCAGTGGTATTATCCTCTTGCAGTCCCTGTACAGCAGTGCTCAGAGTTTGAGAGCAAGAAGCACCATAAGGAGCCAATCAGTTAATGTGCCGACTAGGGACATGGTGATAGGAGGAGAGCGAAAAGTGACAAACACATGGGCTCATCACTGTGCTGTATCTTCTTCAGTGCTCAGCCATACGCTGAGGCAGATCATTGATGGTCTGGACGCAGAGGAAATTAGTTGAATGATGATGGTTGTTATTCAGCCCAGAAGACTGAGGACATCTGCTAACCTAAAAGACGTACTACGAGAGAAAGCTTCAGGGCCCCTTACAACAATTTAATTACTCATTCATGCCTTGTAGGGTCATTCATTTTGAATGACACCCCAGTGTACCTTCACAATACCTGCACAGTGCATTGCTAGCTTCTGTCAGACAGGATCAGAGCATTTCATTATGATTTTCACACTGAGATGACCCAGTTATAATCAAGTCTGTTAGGATCACGTAACAACCATAAAGATCAGACATCAGTCTATCCTTGTCTTTTAAATACCTCAATAGAATGGTGCAGGGACTTCTCAAAAGCATCCTTAAACTCTTTACGAATGTTATACAGGTCAGTTTCACTTCTAGATGTCAGGATTCTGGTCAGCCCCCGCTCATCTGTCCCAGCTCCCTGTGGAAATAACATGAGTAAGCACACAAGTATTCATTTACATGTGTGTCTGTTCACTAAATATGTTTATATTACAGTATCTCTATAGCCATTAGTGTCGATTTACTGAAGCAGCAGAGGCTGGTAGTATGGTTGCTTTATTAATAGATCAAAGGGCATTTATCAAAACTGGAGCAGCAAGAGTCTTGAGCAGATGTGCATGGCTCCAATCTGCTTCTATTTTTTATTTTCAAAGCTTAAAGGAGTTGTAAAGGAAAAAAATGTTTGCCTAAAATTAATGTCTGCAAGGTAGACAGACAGAATAGTGTAATGATTCTGTTAAAAAAAACAAGCAAATACCTATTCAATTTCTTCATCTATATCATCTCCGGCGTTCTACTTTCTGTTCTCTCATTCACTTCCTGGTTTGCGGCGCTCGTTCATGTAAGAACTACATTTCCCAGTATGCATTGCGGCACGCCCAGTTATTCACACCTACATGAAGTCTCTAACACGTATAGAGCGTCCTGCCGCATAGATGTAGTTCCCAGGAGGGGGCGAGCACGTTACTGACCACCGCAGTAAAGCCTCCCTTCAGGGTGGTCAGTAACAATCAGACAAGCAGGAAGTGAAGAGAACAGAGAAGAAATAGAGCAACTTCTGTTAAAAAACGAACAACGAGGAAGCGAAAAGACGAATGTCTGCAGGTAAAGGATGCTTATTATGAAAAAAATAAAAATTTCCTTTACTACCCCTTTAACTCAACAAGCTGAAGATAGAAGGTGATTGGTTGTCATGCATAGCTGCTCCAGTTTTGATAAATCCACTTCAATAAATATACCAAACATCAATTAATTCAATGTAAACATTACAAAAAAAAGGCAAACTAACTCATTAAGGGCAAAATACAGGCACCTAATCAAAATATGCCTTTCGTTGATCCAACAACAGTAATCCAATGAAACGGTGCCAGGGATGTAGACTTACCAGAACTAATGAAATCTTGCTTTATGTTTATACATTTTTAAACTGATATTTTGATATCCATCTCTTTAACATATGCACAATTCAAGGGGTTCCTAGAGCCTTATAGGTTAAGAGAGTAGAAGATGTCAGGTTGTTGTGCAGTTTTGTGCAGTTTTGTCTGAATGAAAAACACTAGTACATTTTAGCTTGAGCTACTAAACTGTAAAGAACATTGGGGTTGATTTACTAAAGGCATATAGGCTGTGTACTCTGCAAATGCAGTTGCTTAGTAAATGAACAGAAGCTCTGCTGATGTCCACCATCCAATCATGTGCAAGCAAAAATATATATATTTTTTTTAGTTTTCCTTGCACGTGATTGAGTACTCCATGCAAAGTGAAGCTTTACCTCATTTACTAAGCTCTGGAGCAACTGCACATGGAGAGTGCAACTGTACTTTGTAAAGTGCACAGCCTATTTGCCTTTAGTAAATCAACCCCAGTGTTTTTACAACTTGCGGTAAGCAGATACACATTATAAGCTGCATTTTTATCTAGCTAAAAAAATATATATATATTTTTTACATCTTTATTCTTTTAGTTCTGACCACATGGTTGGTAAAGGAAACATGTACAACACTAATATAATTTACAATCTCTTTTAACCATTTGCCAACCGCCGCACGACTATGTACGTCGACAACGTGGCAATACTGCCTATCCAGAAAACAGTGGGCAGGATTAGGTATTGCCAGGTACTGACTTGCAAGCTAACTTGCAAACATTTTTGTGAATAAGCAGTAACAATGCTAAAAGCCATTCCCCCTGCAACATCTTCTCATTTCTTCATGGTTCAAGCAGGCACTGCCTGCATGAGGATGGCAACTCTTGTTTGAATTCAGCAGCAGTGCAGCATTGCTGCCACACCATGCAACAGGAAGCTGCATTAGGTGGACTAGCAGGGTCTACAAGTAACTGTGGGACTTTGCAGGAGGATAAAGCAAAAACTGTAAATGCAAACCCACTTTGAATTTAACACTGAACCCCTTTTTTTTAACAAAAGGCCATCGTTCTACTTTAAACAGTCAGTCCTTTCAAAACAGATATTTCGGATACAAAACCACCTGACAGTTTCGTATATGTTTTTGGAGTTTTGTAACAGGAAGGGCTAGAACAGATAAAGGTGGGCAAGAACACCAACAACTTCTAGGTAGACAGGAACAGAATCAAGAGCTGTGGCAGGTAGATGTAGCTGTTGGAGCATTTCAGGCATTACAGTCAGAGACTGACCTAGACTACCAGACACCACCAATAATTACATGATGTCACTTGGATGGTCTCACCCTTTAAAGCATGGATGGGAAGACAGAAAATAACCAGAAATTAGGCTAAAACAAGGCAGGCAGGCATTGAGGATGGTAGTTTTAAATTACTGGGTTTGTAGTTACAGGCTGACAGAAATTACAGATGAGGGGAGAATGACAGGTACTCTTGTAGTTTGATTTGTGGGTTGTAGGTACTCCATTATAATTCCTACCTTCATTGCCTTATAGAGGCGCTCTGCAAAGAAGCCTGGTTTATTCTTCACACTTCGTACTGTTAAGAGGAAAGAGAAAAAATTATTATTGGTAATGTTCAAGAGTTTGTTTCTTTGATAAAATAATAAAAACATAACCCGAAGTGCCGATTCACACTACCCCGACTTGGGGTCCGACTTGTGTCACCCCAAGTCGCGCGTCATGAGGAATTCCATTGAAGTGAATGAGAGCCGTCTTAATGAAGTCGCTCCGACTTCAGTCGTTCCGACTTCAGAAAAGGTTCCTGTACTATTTCAAGGCAATTTCTAGGCAACTTGTAGGCAGCTTGTACCCATAGATTTCAATGGAATTTGCCTCCAAAGTCGGATCAGTGTCTTAACTGAAGCAACTTTACAGGAAGAGAAATTTGTTTTCTCAGGCAAACCCCTCCCTCCCACAGAGCTGATTATTGTTTGATTGGCCACTGGAAAAGTTGCCTGTCCTGGAGGCGACTTGAAGTTGCCTCGAAGTTGCCTCAAGTTGCCTCGCAAAGTCGTGACGACTTTCATGTCGCTGTAGTGTGAACTGGCGCTAAAGCAATTTACACAACAGATAACACAATGCAAAAACACTGTAGCAACTTACTTTGTAAAATATATCCCTAGACATGGTGCAACACCTGAAAAGAACCTCACTAAACCATTACAATATATCTACTAGTTTCCTGTAATTTACCATTATAGTAAGCCAAGAGAAAGTATAATGGTTTGTAATCGAGTATATTTTATTTACTATATATTTTTTTTATTTCATAACTTTTTACATTGATGTTTTATATCTGCCCCATTTGATAGCCCTAGGTGCCCAAGCAGACAATCACCAAACATGATGCGAAACGGGGCGAAAAGTGAGTTCTGTGCTTGTCTCGTGCTTTCCCCATACCCAGACGTTTCAGGTAGTTTTCTTTGCACATGGGGCCCAAACAGAACCAGCAAGGGAATAAAGGAAATGTAAATCTATATGAATGCTGTTAGTTTGAACATTTGCTTTTCCCTGTATAAACAACTCAAAAGTTCACATTTAAAGCGAAAATAAAATTCCCCCAAAAAGTTTCCCCTGCAAAATACTAGCACATTACGAAAGACCTCCCTTAGAACAAAGCACTCCACTGGCAAGCTGTCACTGCTTCCTTCTTTTTCTGGTCAGGGCTTCCGTCTTCATCAGGTCAGCCTTCTGGGTGTGCGGGCTTCGGCAGTTTGAATGGCCAAGCCATGATGACGTCATGTGTGTGGGAGTCACGGCTGTGGTACGCCATCGATTGAGAGCGCAGTGTGCATGTGACATCACCAGCTACTGATATAGTAAATATCTCTGATACGGTGCACATTTAACATGTATTTAATGTACCTACAGGTAAGCCTTATTTTAGGCTTACCTGTAGGTAAAAATAAACAATGGGGCTTTACTACCACTTTAAAGGACAGCACGAAAAAGGGAAAGTTTATAACTGCAAATTTACCTGATTTATTTAAAGGAAATTGTAAAATTAAGGTTTATTGCCTATAGTTATTTTTGGATACAATAGAAAAAGAGTAAAATCCGTTAATGAATTTTTATTTTTTTTGCTCCATTTGTCCTATTAAGGACATTTTTCTTTGGCTCTCTGATTCGGGGACATGACAGGAAGTGAGCAGAAATCTCTACAAAGTGAGTGGACGTTCCCTCTCAAACAGTTGTAAAAAGAACAGATTTCCCCAATTGAAAATTTGACCTCTCTTGTTCTGGTGACATCTGTAAAATGTTGGATTTCCTATCAATGTATGCCTTTGTGACAGGACGTATAGAGAGGGTGAATCTCTCTACCTAGTGAAGACACAAAAACTTGATAGGGGCTCCAAGACCTTTATACTCTAAAGCTAAAAGGTTTTGGCTAAATATACACCTTTAAGGGATGCATTTCATTGCTGTGCATCTTGTTGCCAATACTCACCAATAGCTACAAAGGCATCTTTGACATCGCCTGACATTTCTTTCTTAATGGTATTCTCAATGTCATGGTTGGTCTGCTTGATAAACTCCTGGAAAACTGTAGTAGAGAGACAGAGGGTCAATTGAAAATACAATGCTAAAACACACTACCAACACAGCTTAAAACAAAAAAGTGAAAGGTTTAAGTCTCTGATAATTTACTTCTACAGAAGTTACCCTAGCACAGCCCCTTCCTTTCTTGCTTGTCATTGACCTCTCCTCCTCTAAAAATTTAATTTTAGTCTCTGTGATGGCCCAGCTTCTCCAGCCTCTTCATCACTCCATAACTTTTGATGCAGCTACCAGGGAGCAGCATGATATGCAGTGGCATTAGGGGCGCCACCCCCTAATCCATGTGCCCGGCCCTTAATCTACCTACAGGGCACTAGATGCATGGATTTAATTGTTTTTTCTTTTTTGAAGCACATGATTGGAGCTTGAGGCTCTAATTGGTTTAAAAAAAAGGGTGGCTTGGGGCACAGAGCACTGTTCCCTGAGCCCACACAGTTGTGTGACATTAGCAAATTAATATTCGCTAATGTCTTCCTGCTTCTCCTCCTGGCCAAACAGGAAACGAGTCCTGAGACCTAATTGGCCAGGGATTCTTAGGACTCCCGAATAGGGGAAAACAGTGTTGAACCCCGGGCACTGGTAAGTACCTGATTTGTAAAAGTCAACCCCTGCAGCATTTGTAGCTGCTGACTTAAAGAACAAACAAAAAAGCAAAAAAGCAGAATTTCCCTTTTAAGTAAAAAGTTTCCACCATCTGTTTATAGGGCAGATCCTATCTGTCAATAACTTAGCCTGGTACATATCCATCAGACCAAAATTGGGTCACTAAGCCTCCTTCCATCTGCACTCAGTTTTGTTCTGATTTTCAAAAAAATTATTCCTTTTAAATAGGATTTCACGTACAACTAGATACAGTGCATTGAAAAAGTATTCATACCCCTTGAAATTTTCCACATTTTGTCATGTTACAACCAAAAACATAAATGTATTTTATAGGTGGCACATAATTGTGAAGTGGAAGGAACATGATAATTGGTTTTCCAATATTTCTTACAAATAAATATGTGAAAAGTGTGGCGTGCATTTGTATTAAGTCCCCTGAGTCAATACTTTGTAGAACCACCTTTTTTTGCATTTACAGCTGCAAGTCTTTTTGGGTATGTCTCTGCCAACTTTGCACATCTAGAGAGTAATTTTTTTGCCCATTTTTCTTTGCAAAATAGCTCAAGCTCTGTCAGATTGGATGGAGAGCGTCTGAACAGCAATTTTCAAGTCTTGCCATAGATTCTCAATTGGATTTAGGTCTGGGCTTTGACTGGGCCATTCTAACACATGAATATGCTTTGATCTAAACCATTCCATTGTATATCTGGCTCTATGTTTAGGGTCATTGTCCTGCTGGAATGTGAACCTCCACCCCAGTCTCAAGTCTTTTGCAGACTTATGTCTTGTAGACATGACCGGTTTTCCCGACGAGAAAACTGTCATTTTTTAGATTGGTCGGGAATAATGGTTGTGTGAATGCTCCACAGCAGTTTTCCCTACGAGAAAACTGCCCGCAAAAAAATTTGAACCTGTTCTATTCGTAATGAAGATATTACATTCCTCACGCTGTAATGGACTGAAAAGCATGAATACTGAAAAGCGCAAATCTTCTCTCACCAAACTTTTACTAACACGAGGATCAGCAAAAGCGGACCAAGGGGTGACGCCATTTGAATGGAACATCCACTTTATAGTGCTGTCGTACGCATTGGACGTCACCGCGCTTTGGTCAAGCGGTTTTTTGACTGAACATGTGTATGCAAGGCAGGCTTGAGAGGAATCACGTCTGGAAAAACGTTGGGTTTTGGCATGTCGGGAAAACCGGTCGTATGTACAGTGCATAACAGGTTTTCTTCTTAAGATTGCCCTGTATCTGGCTCCACACATCTTCCTATCAACTCTGACCAACTTCCCTTTCCCTGCTGAAAAAGTAGAACTGGAGGAAGATGTCATCAGTGGAGGGAGAAGAACTGGAGGATGAAGACATCGCTGGAGGGAGAAGAAATCGGAAGGAGAAGAGACGCTGGGCGCCCGCTCGTCCCCACCCTCTTTCCTGAGCTGCTGTGCTGCATGCTCGAATAAGGGTCTGGTATGGATTTTCGGGGGAACCCAGGACGGTTTTACGGCATGGAGGTTATGCTTACAATCCATACCAGAACAATGGGTCTGGTATGGTCTTAAAGGGGGCACGCTACGCTTTTTTTTTGGCATGGGGTTTCCCTTTAAGATTCTCAGAGCACAAGTCACATGCCAAAGTCAGACTAGTTCAGACAATGATCCGACGTCAATGATATTTAATGGGCAGAAGTAGGACAAAAGTCGGACCAAAGTAGTGCAGGAATCTTTTACAAAGTCGAACCGATTTGTGTCAGACCAGTTAAGATGGCTATCATAGGGAACCATTGATTTATACACATCATGCCACATGTACTCTCAATGTTGGAGCATTTGTAGTACCAGGGGGAACCAGGCCAAACAGAGCAAGTGGTGTCACCTGACTGTGCTGTCTAGCAGAAGTGGATGAACTACAAAAGATAATGGTCAGAATTCCAGATCCTTTGGTAGATAGGTTAGTTATTATATGTGTAATTCAATCATTCATGTAGGTGTTTTATGGGAGTTCAGTTTTATGATGAAGGTAAAATCCAGCAAAGGAAACAGGGGCCAACTTGCATGCATCAGACAAGTAGCCGGGTCAACGCTCACCTCTTCTGAGATGTGGGTAGCTGCGGGTACACAGGATGGTCATAAAACGGGTTTCTAAGGAGGAAGAGTCACCGGATGCTGAATCTGCAACTTCCTACAAGGCCAAGCAGCAAGTCAAAAAGAATAGAAAGAGAAACGCACATAGGAGGGTCAGTATAATGGCAAATGTTATACCAGCAATTATATTGTAAACATTTCTGTTAAATAGGGGACACAGATATGATAACTATACAAAAGTTATCCTTTAAAGCCAACGTGTTGCTTTGCTCTGCATTGTCAAAGCACAGTAAACCCATTAAGAAAGAAATATGAAAAGTCTCCTAAAGTATGAATACAGATCACCCCAAAAATCCTAGTTGCCTGGTGGTTTGCTTTATACTTTCTAAGTCATTCCCCCCATATATACATAGACACCAAATTTAGTCTTGCTTCAACTTTCATGTGCTGCTTGTTTATTCTAGATCTCTACCTCAGAAGAACTGAAGCTAAACATGACTACACCAGCATTTTCAGAGAGAAAACTGTCAAAAACGCATCATGGTTAAAGGCAAGGTGTTAACATTCTGAGAATGCTGGAAAAACCATAAACACAGTTCAGGGCTGATAATAACTAGGAAGCCTTTTGTCGGTTGACACATGAATCACCAACCAGTCAGGGAAAAGCCTGTCTTCATAAGCGGGCCATATCTACTGGCCACCTTCCACCTGGATGCAGGTAAACATGGGAACCCCCATCCCAGTTCCACTCTTGCCAATGTGTTTTTTTTTTATTTCATGTGTTTTCCATTGGTACCAGTAAAGTCCCCTTCATAGTTCCCCTACAGGGAAACCTTCTACTATTTTCAGAGTGCGGTCAACAGAGGAACCTTTACAGAGGTTTTTTTCCCTGAAAGATGCACTTTACAGAGACACCGTCACTTTGCCCAATTAGGGTCTGCAAAAAGGCCCTTGGCCCACTAATACTCGCTTCTTCAGGAAACCGCTGGTACGCCACCCTCTATTTCAGCTGGCAAAAATAGCTAGTGCTACAAGATATTAAGGAGCATGTAAACTCCACTCAAGTGATAGTGACTGGTCCTAGCGGTAAACCTCTAGCCCTCACTTGACTGCATGGGTGATGTCCCTCTAGGCTCTGATACCAGCAGAAACTGCCCAATTTTTGGTCCAATTGCGAGAGACAAAAAATAGATGGGGGATCACTGGAGAGGTGAGTATCAGTGGTCAATGTGGTGGGAAGGCAGACCTATTCATGGCCTCTAACTTTGACCTGAATGAGCAAGATGATAGTCTCTTTAGTAACATTCTCCCAGTAAAACCTGGCTTTGGTTGGGTTGCAGGAACAAATGGATTTAAGGCTGAAGGCCACTGGTGTTTTTTTTTGGAGTAGGCATCCAAAAGCATCATAATTGTTGTCTCCCTCACCACTATCTACCAGTTATGTGTATGATGAGGGATCATATTTAGACTTTACTTCAATCATCCCAAAAGATCTTTGCTTTTTCCTACTTCCTACATGAACAGGTAGAAACATTGATTTATTTATTTTTTCACAATTTATAATGACTTTATAAACACACATGTAAAAAAATGGCATACAAAAGGCGGAATGGAAGCAATATGATTATTACTCACCAGGACTGAAGCAATGATCTATGGACAAGAGAAAGAATGACAATTAAGGTATGCTTAGATGTAGGAAGAAGATTTCACCTTACGAGATTACAAATTTCCAGAAGATGACTCAAGGGAAAACTGTAAAAGTAGGGGACCTAAAGAGCAACTGCTATTTTGTAGAACATGCTATTAATGGGATAAGTATACCTTTATTTGTTTTTTATTATGAATATTTTGGTGAACTTTTTAGGAGAATATTGATTGTTTGCCTTCGGAAACATTTATTACTCCTAATGCTGGGTGTCCCATTGGATGATGCTCCTGCATCTGACTTTCATTCATTCTGACACCACTGCTGAGACAGTCCCAGCTCTAGGACACTGCATACAGTGAATGATCATGGTTTGCTTGCACTCCACCTCCTCCATTCACAAAATATCTTATATTTTTTCACAGAAATACAAGGTGTTCTGAGAGATGAGTATGGATAAATGTCACAATCTTCCCTTGTTCCATCACATGACAATTTGTATTCTGTGAAAAAAGAATTGAGGGAAGGTTGAGTGCAAGTGACCCACTATCTTCACTATATTCACTGCAAGGGGCCCACTATCCTTCATTGTATTCATTGCAAGTGGCCCACTATCCTTCATTGTATTCACTGCAAGTAGCCCACTATCCTTCACTGTATTCACTGGCTCTTACAGCAGTGTTGAGACGATGTAACCTAACACAGCAGCATACACGAATGGGACCCTCATCATTAGGTGTAATGCAGCAATTTTGCAAACCTTGTTTTCCCACAGATCAGCTTTAAGGATCAAGAATTAGGAATAAAACCTGAACAAGCCCAAATGTGCCAATCTATTCCTTCACTGGAGTGCAAGCATTTTTGTGGTGTGATGCATTCGACAGCTCCTTTAAAATTAAAAGTAGCCAGTCTGAATATGAATATTTGTGTTTTGCTGTGCTGCAGTGCATTGCAGTAAAAAAGCGTTCTGGAAATGCATTATGCCGCGTACACACGATCTGTCTTTTGCCCTGCCAAAAGCACATTGGAATTCCGACGGAATTCCATCGGAGTAAAATAGAACATGTTCTATATTTAAACTCTGATGGAATTTATCGGAATTCCAATGGAATTTCTCCGATGGGGCATACACACGGTCGCAATTTCCTATGGAAAAAGTCTGTCTGACTTTTTCCATCGGAAATTCCGATCATGTGTACGCGGCATTAGAATGCTGCGCATTACTGAAACGTGATTGGTGTGAATGGGCCCTTAGTTTTCCTTCACTTGTCTATATTTCACTAAAGAGGACACATTCCACCACAGCTTTTTTGCATTGCATACAATATGCAAGATATACACAGATCAGTTATAACATTATGACCACTAACAGGTAAAGTAAATAACATTAAATATCTCGGTACGGTGGCACCTAAAAGTGGGTGGGATATATTACGCAGCATGTGAAATCAGCATGTTGTTCCTGAAGTTGATGTTTTGAAAGCAAATAAAATGGGCAAGTGTAAGGCCCTGTACACATGGGCAAAAAAACACAGAAAAAAAAAAACGGGCAAAAAAAACATTGTTTTCCCTGATGAGATTCTTGGCAAGAAACTCTTGCCGCCGGAGTGTACAGACTTTCATTTCAAAAGAACGTGGTTTTCTTGAAAGGAAAGAACGCGGTGACGTCATCGCGTATGACATACGCTCGTCACATTCGATGCCGTCGCCGCCATCTTGCTTCACCCTACCTATGCCGTGGAAGCTACTGCACATGAGTCAAAGTCATTTCGAGCATGCAAGGGTTTCCACGGCGACAGGTAAGTATACACACTCTCAGTGTTCCTGGCCGGGAAACAGGCCGACAAGAATCTCCACAAGAAAAAAGAGAGCAGGTTCTGTTTTTTGCTTGTCGAGATTCTGGCCAGATTTCCTGACGAGAAACCTGAAAGCCTCGTACACACGAACGGTAATCTCGGCAAGAAGCAGTTTTCTTGCCGTTTTTTTTTACGTGAAAACCGGCTTAAGGATTTGAGCGACTTTGACAAGAGCCAAATTGTAATAGCTTAATAACTGGGTCAGAGCAACTTCAAAACTGTAGCTCTTGTGAGATGTTCCCAGTCTGTAGTGGCCAGTACCTTCCAAAAATGGTCCAAGGAAGGTAATCCGGTGAAGAACAGAAAGGATCATGGGCAGCCAAGACTCATTGATGCTGACCTTTGAAGGCTGGCCTTTGTAGTCCAATCCAATAGAAGAGCAACTGTAGCTCAAATTGCTAAAAACTTAATGCTGGTTCCAAAAGAAAGGTGTTTGAACACACAGTGCCTCTTAGTTTTTTGTGTATTGGGCTGCATAGCCAATGCTGACCTTTGTTCACAGCGAAAAACGGGCATGTGAGCTTGTTGCCCACTCTATTCCTTCTGACTATTTGAAAGCATGCTAAATTTGCTTTACTACATTGCCCCATCCTGGACCTATGCTCATCAACAAAAATTAGCATCCTACCTATTTCTGTCAGCTAAGTGAACAGTTGCTCAGGCCTGGAAAAAAAAAAACATGATCTCTTTCCAGGGCATGAGAGACCGCATGGCTTCTTTAATGCTTAACAAACAAATGTCTAGTATCCTCAAGGACTCTCATGCCAAGTTTCTTAAAATTTGGGAATCTTGTCTTATGTATGCATTCCCTTCACTTCCCCCAGCTAGCGATGGGCACCTGTGACCAACACCCCTGATGATTCAAAGTCAATGTCCCCCTTGCTCCCCCTCTTCTCTCTTCCTTGTTTTCTCCTCCCCTTGCTCTACTTTTTCCTGCAGGGTTCCTGCCCCCCTTTCCTATTTTCATGCACACATGCCATAATGTACTATTGTCCAGAAGTTTGCTCGTCCATGTCTGATGCTTCCATCCACGTTTATCCTACCTGGACCTCTCTATTAATTTTTTCACACTTATTAAGTTTAGTCATTGTTGTTGTTTCCTTTTCCTTTGGCACCATAAAAGGCTTTGTATTTGGCTGTACTGTCAATTTAGGCCCCTGCATGGACAGATCTGGTGCGCCTACTGTTATTCTTTATAATTGAATCAAATTATTAAAAACAATGATTAAAATGCCCTGGTCATGAAGGGGGTAAAACCTTCTGGAGGTCAAGTGGTTAATATTATTAGGATTTTTTTTTATACTCAAGAGATGGTTGAAGAAAAATGCATCATTGCTTCTGTCCTGTTGGCTATGAAAGATAACATTTCATACTATTTACCTTAGCGTCATCTATGGCTTTGTCAAGGTCTTCACCACCCTCCTCGCGGTTTGCCTAACAAGTGACAGAAATACACATAGGGTTTCTTAGTATGATTCGTTGGGCACAGCTATAGCAATCAATCAGATGTTCATTCCTCTTCATGTTGTTAGATGTAAGGTCCTATGATAATACCCAGACATTATGTTAACCTGTATAGTGCCCTATGACTGTGTACATTCGTTCACAAGCTATTCAAGGAAGGGACTAATATACTCTCATACACACACTATATATATAACATACAAGGTCTGACCAGAAAATGTCCCGCCATTGTGAATATAACGAGAACAGTTTGTGTGACATTGATATAACCTGGCAGCCAAAGAGAGGGGACTGGAATGTGCATGAGTAAACCATGACTTGTTAATGACAATGATTACGTCACTGTACTAGTCAGTGAGTACTATTGATGTTGTTGACTGAGCATGTGTACTTTGTGGCCATCACATTACAAATTACTGTGCGAATGTGCAATGAATCCGCATCAAATTTTGCAATAAGCTTGAACATTTCTTCACAGACACTGTTTGGATGATTCAGAAGGCTTTTGGGGATGATGCAATTAGTTAAGCAGAAAAAGTGTTACAAAAATGCTTCAAAGATGATCAGGAATCAATTGAAAGTGGTCCACCTTCTGGGAGGCCTGCAACAAGCAAAACCCCTGAGAATGTTGAAAGTGCGCAGACTGTAATCAACAAAGATCAGTGACTGAAAGTGCAAGAACTAGAAGCTGATCTGGGGATTCCAAAAACCATTGTGTCCAAGATATCTTTTATTATTACTTATAGATATTACATCCAAACAGGTCGAAAATTAAAAGGTCACAAAATGTGTCCGAGATTTTGACGCATAATCTTGGCATGAATTGTGCCAAAAAAACGTTCCTCGGCTTCTGCTACCAGAGCAGAAGGAACATTGTGCTGCAATTGCTAATGACTTGCTTAAAACTACTACCAATGAACCAGATTTCTTCAAGAAGGCCATAACTGGTGATGAATCTAGGGTCTACAGCTATGATCCAGAAACTAAGGCCCAGTTTTCCCAATGGAAGTCGTGTCTTTGAAGGCGACTGAGGCGTCATTGTCCTAAGTACAATGTTTCCTAAATGAATGAGCTTTCTGGACAAACCTTGTATATACACTGAAGATTTCCATAAATATGGTTATCCTGTACTTGGTAAATAAGTAACCCACCGAAGCCAATGAAACAAGGATCCTCTTGAAGTGTCCCGATGTGTCGGAGCTTATAGCATCTTCCAATGGCTGGCGGTAAGCTGGGTAAAGAAAGAATATGAAAGCATTAAGTTTGCTGGAAATTCTATTACCACTTGACTAAAACACCTAACTTAACATATCCACACAGTACTGTAGTTTGCACCAAGGCCTCTTCATTAAATGCATACATGACATCTTTGTACATTTGGCTAGAAGCATGACAAAATCAGTCTATATTTTACATTACAGCGCTCGCAATAGTGCATGGATTGAAAAAAACTAAAAAAAAGAAAAAAAGAATAACAATGAAAATAAAATGAAAATAAAAAAACATCAATCAAATAATCATGTCACAAATAAATGTGCTTATGTGCTCCAATCCTCATAAAGTGCAACAGTGCTCCAAACTTCCACTCTGTGGTGTGGCACACACCACCTCTGGTGTCGCCACTCACCAGATGAAGTCGACCCCTATCTTTTCAGTCTAGGGGTCATATAAGCTGTAAAGCTGACCAGGAATGATGGCTCACAGAAGGTCCAATGGAGATTTCCCCTAACGTAATAATCACATCACAAGTTGGTAAATGCACCAAAAATAAAAAGAAGGAACTAATAGTAAAGCACAGTAAGGCTGGTGTTTATTGCGCAAAATACAGTTTGGTACTTACAGGACCAAGATGTAAAATGAGCATATAATAATGCAGGGATAAAACGGAAAAAAAATCAAAACGATCGCGGTGGCCATTTTTTTGGTTTGGATAAACACCCACTAATACACAGCAATGGTGGTCATTTTCCCGTGGATTACAAATTGCAATTACATAATTATATCAACTTTACAATCATTCATTTATTAAAATTGCTAAATACTTCCCTTTTAATAATATGAAGAAAGAAAAAATGTCCGCCATGATCGGCTAATTTGATTGGCTAAGTAAGAGGGAGGGGACTCCTCTCTTGTATATAAACTCAGTCTCATTAACCGGAAATTAAGTCCTTTTTTTTCCATCAATTCGTTTTTATTGAGTTTATCAGAAATTCGTTGATATTTGAAATATCAACAAATTTTTGTAAACAATGTACAATGTACACATTGGGCCAGATTCAGAAATAATCTACGCCTGTGTATCTCCTGATACGCTGCCGTAAATTCAAATGTGCGCCGTCGCATCTTTACGCCGATTCTGAAAGCAAGATACGCCGAAAAACATGGCTTAAGTCGTCCGGCGTAACTTGCCTACGCCGGCGTATCGTGGGCCCATAGTTACGCTGGACGCATTAGACGTTCCCATTAAATATGCAAATGAGCTAGATACGCCGATTCACGAACGTACGTGTGCCCGGCGCATTGATATAGGTCGTTTGCGTAAGGTGTATGACCGGCGTAAACTTACCCCTTGCTATATGAGGCGCAATCAATGTTAAGTATGGACATCGGAACAGCACCAAATTTTACATCGTTTGCGTAAGTCGTACGTGAATAGGGCTGTGCATAAGTGACGTTCACGTCGAAAGCATTAAGTATTTGCGACGTGATTTTGGAGCATGCGCACTGGGATACGTGCGCATGCACGTATCCTGGCCCCTCCTTCTTCTCTTCCAGACCCGGCCCTTAACTCTTAATTAGATGATTTCCCCCTCCGCACTCTTTCCCCTGCACACCTCCTTGAGTTGAATGCGGACTGCACGGACGCTGAAATTCTAGGGGTCATCAAATCTTTGAAACCATCCAAAACCCCTGGCCCTGATTGGTATTCAGCCCCTTATTTAAAAAAAAAAAAGGATAGTCTTGTCCCACATCTTAAATCCCAGTTAAACCATGTTCTGAAGGGAAATAATTTCCCCGAAGACATGCTGCTAGCAAACATGTCCCTGATCCCGAAGCCTAATAAGGATCATTCCCTCCCTCAAAATCTTAGACCGATTTCGGTTATAAATACAGATTTGAAGATCTTTGGCCGTATTTTAGCAGATAGACTCTCAAGCATAATTTCCTCCCTAATCTCCCCCGATCAGACTTTATCCCCTCCCGCCAGATCACCGATAATATTAGGCTGGCCGCTAATATTGTTTCCGATGCTGACCTGCAAGCCCGTAGAGTACTATTCCTTAGCCTAGATATTCATAAGGCTTTCGACAGCATCCTATGGCCCTATATTGAGCTCCCCCTAGCTAAATTCGGCTTCTCTGGGGCCTTTGTCCACGGCTTTAGGGCTCTTTATAATCACCCCCATACTCGGATTAGGCTCCCGGGTTGTAATTCAGACTCTTTTGAGCTAGGTAGGGGAACTACACAGGGGTGCCCCTTATCGCCACTCTTATTTGCCCTGGCGATTGAGCCATTGGCTCGTTCGCTTAGCTTAAATCCCAATATAAAGGGCTACTCTAAAGGGGATCGGGAATTTAAAATTAGCTTATACGCAGATGATGTTCTCTTGTTTTTGACGAATCCGGTTATCTCCATTCCCAACCTCATCTCCACTTTACATATTTTTCAAGATATCTCGGGTCTAGTGGTTAATCTCTCTAAATGTTCTGCCCTCCCTTTAAATTTCCCTCATGATATTGTCACCTCTCTCCAATCCAATTTTAATTTCACTATAGAGCCACGGGCCTTATCATATTTGGGGATTAAGTTAGCTTCATCGCTCCATGGTATGTATCTGGCAATTACCTGCCTGCTTTTTCTGATATTAGACAGCTGTTACATTCATGGAGCCCGTATCATATCTCCTTTTTGGGCAGGGTCCAGGCCATTAAAATGTCGGTCCTCCCTAAACTTTTATTTCTGTTTAGAGCCCTCCCTAATTATGTATCACGCCGTATGATAGATTTACTTCAAAGAGATGTGAACAAGTTTGTGTGGAACGGTAAAAAGCCCAGATTGGGTAAGCTTTTGGTTTTTCGACCTGGGGCCTCTGGTGGTCTGGGTTTGCCTAATCTATGGCTTTATTATATTTCCGCCAGACTATTACAGACAGCCCAATGGCATGTTCCCCAGGGTGGGATTCCCTGGCTCTGCTTTGAACGGGTCTCTATAGCCCCCTATTATCTCCCTGGTCTGTTATGGTCTAAATCAATTCGCCACACCGATATCTCTTCTTTAAATGTAGTATTAGGCCATTAGGGTTAAATTTGTCTATGTGTACTGGTGTCAGTGTAGTGTTAGGTACGACTTACTGTGAGTGTTCCCTCCTCTCGGCGGATTGAAAATACCGCCGAGAGGAGAGCTGCATCACTTCCTCTGCCAGTGTTTACATTACACAGGCAGAGGAAGTGACACGGCGGAGGCTCACGGGATTGGCTGGGAGCGATCACGAGGGGGCGGACAGAAACGAACAGCCGCCCCCTCAAGATGGATCGCTCGCCGCACGCAGTGGAGTGGGTCCCGATCAGACCCCCGACCAGCTAGAAGGCAGGGACGTATATATACGCCCATCTGCCTGTACGTGCCATTCTGTGGACGTACATAGTTGTGCGGCGGGCGTTAAGTGGTTAAATAAAGCATTGTTTGGATGGCCTTGATGGCTTAAAGTTGAATCTGCCAATATTGTGCCTCCCCAGCTCTCCGCCTCTCATGCCTGCTAATGAAATATTTCAATAAACTTTTCCATTTTAATTGCACGCTATACCTTATTTTAGACCCTAGACATGCTTCTCCCAGTCAACACATGTAGCGCCCCCTGGGGGGAGAGTTACCTTGCTCCCGGTCGTGATTTGTTCAGGTTAATGACCTGTGTCATTCTGGAAAGGTCCACTGGTGGGAAAAACCTTACATCCTAGGAAAATGGCTGTAGTTTGTGTACATGGGGACCAGTGGCGGCTGGTGCTCAAAATTTTTGGGGGGGCGCAAACGGAAAAAAAAAATATTGCAGCCTCACTGTGCCCATCACATGCAGCCACTGTGCCATGCCACCAAATGCAGCCACTGTGCCACCAAATGCAGCCACTGTGCCATGCCACCAAATGCAGCCACTGTGCCATCAATTGTCACCACTGTGCCATGCCATCAAACACAGAAACTGTGCCATCAATTGTCACCACTGTGCCATGCCATCAAATGCAGCCACTGTGCCATCAATTGTCACCACTGTGCCATGCCACCAAATGCAGCCACTGTGCCATCAATTGTCACCACTGTGCCATGCCATCAAACACAGCAACTGTGCCATCAATTGTCACCACTGTGCCATGCCATCAAATGCAGCCACTGTGCCATCAATTGTCACCACTGTGCCATGCAACACAGCAACTGTGCCATCAATTGTCACCACTGTGCCATGCCATCATATGCAGTCACTGTGCCATCAATTGTCACCACTGTACCATGCCATCAAACGCCACCACTGTGCCACGCCATCAAACGCCACCACTGTGCCATCAATTGTCACCACTGTGCCATGCCATCATATGCAGTCACTGTGCCATCAATTGTCACCACTGTGCCATGCCAAACGCCACCACTGTGCCATCAATTGTCACCACTGTGCCATGCCATCATATGCAGTCACTGTTCCATCAATTGTCACCACTGTGCCATGCCATCAAATGCAGTCACTGTGCCATCAATTGTCACCACTGTGCCATGCCATCAAACGCCACCACTGTGCCATCAATTGTCACCACTGTGCCATGCCATCATATGCAGTCACTGTGCCATCAATTGTCACCACTGTGCCATGCCATCATATTCAGTCACTGTGCCATCAATTGTCACCAATGTGCCATGCCATCAAACGCAGCTACTGTGCCCATCAATTGTCACCAATGTGCCATGCCATCATATGCAGTCACTGTGCCATCAATTGTCACCACTGTGCTATGCCATCATATGCAGTCACTGTGCCATCAATTGTCACCACTTGTGTCACCAATTGTGCCATGCCATCAAACGCCACCACTGTGCCATCAATTGTCACCACTGTGCCATGCCATCAAATGCAGTCACTGTGCAATCAATTGTCACCACTGTGCCATGCCATCAAACGCAGTCACTGTGCCATCAATTGTCACCACTGTGCCATGCCATCAAATGCAGTCACTGTGCCATCAATTGTCACCACTGTGCCATGCCACCAAACGCCACCACTGTCCCATCAATTGTCACCACTGTGCCATGCCATCAAACACCACCACTGTGCCATCAATTGTCACCACTGTGCCATGCCATCATATGCAGTCACTGTGCCATCAATTGTCACCACTGTGCCATGCCATCATATTCAGTCACTGTGCCATCAATTGTCACCACTGTGCCCCATGCCACTGTGCTCATTGTCGCCTCTGTGCCCCATGATGCCACTGTGCCCCATGCCACTGTGCCCCATGCTGCCACTGTGCCCCATGCTGCCCCTTTCCCTGTAAAAAAAAATCACTTACCTGACGCTTCCATGTCCTCCCTCGATGTCTTCTGCCGCCGTGGAGAAGCTTCAGCCAATCAGGTTCCTGAAAACCAGAATCCGGGAACCTGATTGGCTGAAACGGCTGTCAGTCTAATGCAAGGACTGCAGGTTGCCTGCGCTCCGAGCATAGACTTCCGAGAGCCGGAGGGCGGCACTGGAAAAGCCTATCAGAGCTGCTGGCTTTGATAGGCAGTTCCCCTCAGCCAACCAGCTGCCGCTATTCGGGTAACCGGCGTCCCATGTCCGGTTATACGAATAGACCAGGCAGCTGGCAACCGTAACACACGTCCAATGCATAGCATTGAACGTGTGTTACTTGCGAGAGGGGGTGGCGCTGCAGCGCCCTCTATAGACGGCCGCCAGAACTTCGGCTAAAATGTCAAAATGACATTTTAGCCGAATAAAAGTTCTTAAAGGGCCCGTTTTTTATTTTATTTTTATTTATTTTTTTCTTGTGACTTGGAGGGGGGGCGGCGCCCGTGCGCCCATATGGGCGGGCTACCACTGATGGGGACACTCGAGAATACCCGGTGACTACGGTTTCCTTTGAAACGTCCCTCGGTAACTTCTGTCACCAAGTGGGTTTAGTTCCCCAACTGCCACATGACGCCATTGTGGAAAGGGATTTCCCAAAGTTCTGGGAGCTCTGGGATTGCCCAGATTCCCCAGTAAGCTGTTCTTCTGAGCCTGAAACTGCTACTCCAGAAACCTCTAACTGTGAGGATTCACCTGAGTTTCCGTTCTCAGTCTTAGCAGGGGAAACACCAGTCCCTAGGGAGGAGCCTGCTACCTCAGAAGAGGAACAGCGGCCGATAGGGTTTGATGACCTCGAGGTGCACAGAGAAAATTTCATCACTGAGCAATTGAGGGACCCCACATTGCTAAGAGCCCGGGAGAATGTAGTAAAGATAGATGGGGAGTTAGTTAACCCTGATGAGAGGGTTGCCCTCCCTTACTTCATTATTAAAAGGGACCTGTTATATCGAGTGTCACAGAGGATAGAGGACACCATTGAGCAACTGAGCAACTGGTAGTGCCTAAACCATACCGCAAGATGGTTTTGGAACTGGCCCATGGGCACATTCTTGGGGGACATTTGGGAGCAGAAAAAACCCGGGAGAGAATCACCCAGAGGTTTTATTGGCCTGGGATCACTAAGGAAGTGGAAATGTACTGCTCTTCCTGTCCAGCGTGTCAGATTACTGCACCCATGCCACATTTCCACAGTCCGTTGGTACCCCTGCCCATTATCGAGATCCCTTTTGAGAGGATCGCCATGGACTTGGTGGGCCCCTTACTGAAGTCCACTAGAGGGCACCAGCACATCTTGGTAATAATGGACTATGCCACCCGTTACCCAGAAGCGATTCCTCTCCGAAATACCTCTGCTAAAACCAAAGAATTATTTCAGGTTTTCAGCCGTGTGGGTCTTTCTAAGGAAGTCCTACCTTTTTAGGGCACCCCGTTTATGTCTAGGGTGACCCGAGAACTTTGTAAACTCCTGAAAGTGACCCAATTACGTACTTCAGTATATCACCCTCAAACAGACGGGTTAGTGGAAAGATTTAATGAAACTTTAAAACAAATGTTGAGGAAGGTGGTGGATAAAGACGGAAAGAACTGGTATTATCTGCTCCCTTATCTGATGTTTGCAATAAGAGAGGTTCCCCAGTCGTCCACAGGTTTCTCTCCGTTTGAGTTACTATATGGGAGGCACCCTCGGGGCCTGCTGGACATTGCCAGGGAAACGTGGGAAAGTGAGAGTTGCCCTCATCGAAGTGTGATTGAACATGTGGCACAAATGCAAGATAGAATTGCTCAAGTGATGCCGATTGTGAAGGCACATTTAGCCCAAGCCCAGTTGGCTCAACAGAGGATTTACAATCGTGGGGCCCAGGTACGTTCCTTTGCACCTGGTGATAGGGTGTTGGTGTTGGTCCCCACGGTCGAAAGTAAATTCCTAGCCAAATGGCAGGGTCCTTATGAAGTGTTGGAGAAAATAGGGATGGTGAATTATAAAATTAGCCAACCGGGAAGACGAAAACCTGAGCAGATATATCACGTGAACTTGTTGAAACCATGGAAGGATAGAGAGTCCTTGGTCGCTGAGACTACCCGATTTTCTGCTCCATTTAGCCTGGCTGTCCCTGAATTTGGGATAGCGGAGACTCTGTCCAAAACTCAGCGACAGGAGGCTAAAGAATTTGTGCTACGTAATAGGGAGAAGTTTTCAGATTTGCCAGGAAGGGTCTCTGGGTTTGAACATGATATTATCACCACACCAGGGGAGAAGGTCAAGTTGAAGCCTTATAGAATTCCAGAAGCCCGGCGAGAGGCAATTCGCCAGGAAGTAAAAAAAAATGCTTGAGCTGGGGGTGATAGAAGAGTCAAATAGTGATTGGTCCAGTCCCATTGTCTTAGTGCCCAAACCAGATGGAAGCTGGTGGTTCTGTAATGACTTTCGCTGCCTGAATAAAATCACTAAGTTTGACACCTATCCTATGCCCCGCATAGATGAACTGATTGATCTCCTAGGCACGGCCCGGTACATGACGACGTTAGACCTAACCAAGGGTTATTGGCAAATTCCTCTCTCGAAGTCAGCCAGAGAAAAAACAGCCTTTGTAACTCCAGATGGATCTTTCCAATATGGGAGGATGCCTTTTGGGTTACAGAATGCTCCCGCCACATTTCAACGCACTATGGATAAGACCCTTTGGCCTCATCGAGCCTATGCTGCTGCATACCTCGATGACGTGGTCATCCACAGTGAGGATTGGGAGTCACACTTGCCAAAAGTTCAGGCTGTGTTGGATTCCATCTGGAAAGCCAGGTTTACAGCCAAACCGAAAAAATGTACCCTTGGGCTAGAAGAGGCGAAGTATCTAGGGTATACCATTGGGAGAGGTCTAATCAAGCCCCAAACAAACAAAGTTGAGGCTATTCAGGATTGGCCACGTCCCACCAACAAGAAACAAGTTCGCGCATTTTTGGGAATTGCAGGATATTATCGCCGTTTTATTCCCCATTTTGCCTCACAGGCTGCTCCCCTGACCAATTTGACCAAAGGGAAGGAGTCTGTCATGACCAAATGGACTCCCGAAGCAGAAGCAGCTTTTCAGGCTTTAAAACAGGCCTTATGTAGTCAGCCAGTTTTAAAATCGCCTGATTTTTCACGGGACTTTGTGGTTCAGACAGATGCCTCAAATGTGGGGTTAGGAGCTGTACTGTCCCAGGTTATCAACGGGGAGGAACACCCTGTTATGTACCTTAGCCGAAAGTTGAAGGCCCATGAAGAGAATTATGCCACCATTGAGAAGGAGTGTTTGGCAGTGAAATGGGCTTTGGATTCTCTCCGGTACTACCTCCTGGGTAGACAGTTTGAACTGGTGACGGATCATGCCCCATTGAAGTGGATGGCACAGAACAAGGAGACCAATAGGAGAATAAATAGGTGGTTCCTGGCCCTTCAGGAATTTAGTTTTTACGTAACGCATCGCCCCGGTGTTAAAATGGGGAATGCAGATGGTTTGTCCCGAGTGCATGCGTGCCTGGCAACCTGTGTCCCAACCCTAGGATTGAAACAAGGGGGGGGGGGGGTATGTGACAGGAAGTCAGGTAAATCTATGTGTGTTGTCATAGACGGGAGAAATATTTCTGCCTTGTTTAGACAATACACCAATTACTATTAGGCATCGGCTGTAGAAATGGCCAGAGAGGTTTGGGGAGTTAGAAGCCTTCAGCTGTTCAAAATGAAGCAATTAAAGCCCCTATAAATAAAGCCTAAGGATAACGGCTGATTGCTGCATCCTGGTACTTTGTGAGTGAAGGAGCAGTCACAAGCACTTCTGGAGAGGTGAGGTGCTGATGGATATTTCTGTGTGAGAAATATCAAAGAGACTTTTGTTGTTGTTTTCTGCTGTAGGACCAGCAGTGTCTGCCCAGCAGTAGGCTGTGCCAGACTCCATAGGTAGGTTTCTGTGTTGGGAAGGTAGACGCCCCAAGTGGCCAGGGTTTATTTTATGTTTTTGTAGCCCTGTTGTTGATTTCAGCTCCTTTAAGAGAAAAGATATTGCAGCTGCAGGTGGAGCCGGAGAGCACAGCTTTGTGGGGATTGTAGACACAGCCACTGAGGAATTACAAATGAAAATGGATACTTAGACTACAGTTCCCAGAGTGCTACAGGAGAAAGAAGGAAGTGAACTCTGGGGCAAGAGGTTGCTGGCCTCAGTCTGGTGTGAGGAGACAGGGAGAACAGACTGCTGTTGCTTGGGTGTGCCGCCTGTTTGTGGAGAGACTGTGCTGACTTGTCACACGTGCCTTCCTGAAGTGACATCTGCTACACAGGGTAAACGGCTGTTTGTTCCTGGCTGGAAGAGGATCCTCTGGGGCTGTGAGTAAGGTGCCACCCTGCTGAGAGGACACTGCGGGCGGCGACTCGGCCCGGACGGACGCCAAATTTGATGACCAGAACCCCTGATGACATCAGACTTCAGCTCCTATATACAGCTCTTCATCGCAGAAGATAATTGCTGACATCCCTGCCAGCTACAGACGGACATCTCCCTCCGTGGATGGGTGAGAGGCCTCCGGCCCGTTGTCATTAACCATACACACAGATTTTCACCGTTCATATTGGGCCCCAACGTTGGCTAGCTGAAGAAACTACCACTGGCCAGTGGGTTAGGTACCCGGGTACATTGGGACTAAGTTTATATATAAGTTCACAGTTAGAATAACCGCATTTATCGTTCATCACTGTTATGCTGGTGTCTCATATGCAGTCTCTGTGTTATGCTGTGTAGAGATAAATGTTGATGTTGTATATTGCTATTCAGATTATTATATATACAGTAAATAGTTATTTAAACTCTCACAAGGTGTGCTGGTGTGCTGTGGATTCATTGTTTGTGGTGTGTCACAGAGGTAAAACAGAAGACCCGATCATCCAGCGGCTCCTTCGGGGGTGAGCGCTACACGTGGGGGTTCTCGTCCGGGATCTTTTCTGATACCTCTCGCAAAGTGATAACCACACAAACGAGCCAGCAATGGATCCAAACACAGCAGCAGAGTGGTGCGAGGAACAAAATGGCCAATTAGGGCTGAGTGTAGTAATGGACATTCCTGCTGACAAATGGACAGAGGAACAGATCCGTCAAGCAGTAACTACACTAGCACCTGACCAGAAAGTGTTTGTAATAGACACAAAAATAGATCAAGAAATCTCCCATACCTATGCCCTACTAGAATGGAAGAAAGGAGTCCCAACCTGCTTCCAGGGTGATAGCATCCAGCTAACCGGAGAAGTTAAAGCACGGTTACTCCCTCTAGTCACCTCAGCAAGTTGTTTGGAGGGACCAAGCCAGACCATGTCAGACACAGTGGAAGTAACTACCACTTCTGTGCCAACCACTAACTACCCCCCAGCTTCCTTCTTCATGGACATAGGAAAACTGGTAGAGAGCGTTATAAAAATTTCCTCGCCCTCTGTGAACTATGGCTACAGGAAGTTGAGAATCTTTTCTGGAGTGCAGCCTGTACCTCCTGGAGAAGAAGAGTATGAAACATGGACGGAACAGGCCATGCAAGCACTGGAAGAATGGGATGTTCCAGAGGCTCAAAAGAAACAGCGCATTACTGAAAGTCTTAAAGGCGTTGCAACAGAAGCCATCCGAAATTTGAAATTCAGTCAGGAGTCTTGTACAGCATATGACTATCTTCGCATGTTGCAAGATGAGTTTGGGCGCACAGAGAAAGGTACAGATTTAATCTTCCTCTTTGAACACATGTTTCAACGGGAAAATGAGCAGCTTTCCGAGTATATTCGACGACTAAACAAAATGCTATACCAGATTGTACTAAAGAAAGGAATAGAGCCCAGGGATATGGATCAAGTAAGAATGAAACAGATCCTGAGAGGCGCTCTGAGTTCTGACCCTATCTGGATCCAGTTGAAAACTTTACAAGGAGGTACCTCTTTGCGATACTCTGATCTCATTAAGATGGTAAGGGAGGAAGAGGCTATCCTAGAGGAGAAAAAGAAGGGCTCAGGATTTTCATTTCCTGCTGAGGTTCGAACGCTCAATGTGTCGAATGGGAATTCAGAAATAGAGCAATTAAAGGCGCAAGTTTCCCAGCTGACGCAAATGCTAACCCTATTGTCTGCAGGTGTCAAGTCGCCCCTTGAAAAAGTCACGTCAGAACCAGTTCCTGATTCTACCACTCAGGTGGTGCCTATCAAGAAACCGTCAAACATCTGCTATAACTGTGGAGGAGTGGGTCATTACCGAAGTATCTGTCCGAGCCCATCGAATTCAAGAGGAAGTTATCTACCGGCGGGAAACTACAGAGGGCCCCAGTGAGGGAGCAAACTGGGTGCCCAACTACTGAAGACTGCTCTGATTCCCAGGATACCAATAAGAGGCCCAAGTCTTTACCCAGAGCCCCCCCTGCTACGACAAAAAGATCCCCTCCCTTGGTGTCTGGTCCTGTGTCACAGGGAAGCAATGCACACCCACAACCTAAACCCCAGTTAGGGGGAAGAAAACAACCACCACGAGCTAGGAAGAAGGCTAGAGTGCAGCCGACTGGGTCTATGCCTTCTACTACTCCGAAGAAGTTCCCTGACAAGTTGATAGGTCCTTCACCCATTATCCCAGTTCAAGTAGAAGGGGGTTTACACGAAGGCTCTCCTCAATTCAGGTGCTCAAGTAACACTGATTTACCGGGACTTCTACCAGAAGCATTTGAAGCATCTACCCCTGATGGAGTTAGAGGATCTCGAAATCTGGGGTATTGGGACTCAGAAGCTTCCATATGATGGGTGTCTACAAGTGAAGCTGGAGTTCAGTTCGACAACTGTTGGGCAACCAGGGGTCTGTGACGCCTTGGCCATTGTATGTCCCCGCCCACCAGGAGCTAATCGGAGTTCTATAATAGTGGGGACAAATACTGACTTGGTGAGACGCCTTATAACTCCATTAGTGACGGAAGAGAGTTCTACTTCTGAGGAGATGCACCCGATGTTGCGGCCAATCTACCAGCGGATTATACAAGAACAGAGGGCCCCTGCAGAAGTGGGACGGCTTTGGAGATTAGAAAGAGCGGAGAAGGTCTTACAGCCAGGAGAAATGACTAGTTTCCGGGCCTCAGTCAAGTTGAATTGGTCACAACCAGGCCCCTATGTGGTCCTGGAAACTGATCCCAGAAATGTGAAGAGATCTGGAGTGGAATTGGTGCCGGAGATAATATCCACCAGAGCCCTACAGCGGGCCCGTGGGAGAGTCTCTGTAAGTGTATGCAATGTGTCAGACTACCCAGTGACCTTGAAGGCACGGATGCCGATTGGACAAGTGGCCACTGCCACACCCCTCTCACCCACTGAATTGGTGGGGGGAGTAGACAGAGAGATCCCAGCTGAACGGTTCTATCCTAAAGACGCTCCAATCTCGCCTGAGTGGAAGAAGCGAATTCAATCTCAACTCCTCAAGTGGCAGGATTTGTTCTCCAAGGATGAGTTTGATGTGGGATGTGCTAAGAGCACTCGACACCGCATTCGCCTCCAAGATGACAAGCCCTTTCGAGAAAGGTCACGGCGAGTCCCATTGGGAGATCTAGATGACCTAAGGGAACAACTGGCTGAATTGAAAAGGACCAGGATAATCCAAGAATCCAGGAGTCCTTATGCCTCACCCATTGTGGTAGTTCGCAAGAAAAACGGTTCCATCCGTTTGTGCATAGACTACCGCACACTCAACCAAAGAACCATTCCCGACCAATACACTACTCCTCGAATAGAAGATGCCTTACAGTGTCTGTCTGGAGCAAAGTGGTTTAGTGTACTTGACCTGCGAAGTGGGTATCACCAGATACCCATGCATCCTGAAGATAAAGAGAAGACTGCTTTCATCTGTCCACTGGGATTCTTTGAGTTTAATAGAATGCCCCAAGGCCTCACAGGAGCCCCAGCAACTTTCCAACGACTAATGGAAAAGACGGTGGGAGACATGAACCTGATTGAGGTACTAGTGTATCTGGATGACCTAATAGTCTTCGGAAGAACACTGGAAGAACATGAGCAGCGGTTGGAAAAGGTCTTGAAGCGGCTGCATGAAGAAGGATTGAAACTTTCCTTGGAGAAGTGTCAATTCTGTCTGCCTTCAGTCACGTACCTGGGACATGTTGTTTCAGCAGAAGGCATATCAACTGATCCTAAGAAGTTGGAAGCTGTGGCTTCATGGCCGAGACCTCGTAATATTACTGAACTCCGGTCCTTCCTGGGATTCTGCTCATACTATAGAAGGTTTGTAGAGGGGTTTGCCAAGATATCTCAGCCTCTGAACAAACTTCTAAGAATGGAAGGAGCAGAAGATGAATCAATGCCCTTTGAGCCGGGTTCATCAGCCCACGGGCCTAGGAAGCCTCGTGAATCAATCCAGGAGGAATGGACCGACCAATGTGAAAGAGCTTTCCTCCAATTGAAAGGAAGTCTAACACAGGCTCCTGTCCTTGCCTACGCTGATCCTGCCAAGCCTTATGAACTACATGTGGATGCTAGCAGAGAAGGGCTAGGAGGAGTACTATACCAGGAATATGATGGCCTCCTGAGACCGGTGGCATATGTGAGTCAGGGTCTCACCCCTTCTGAGAAGAATTATCCCACTCACAAGTTGGAGTTCCTGGCCTTGAAGTGGACAGTGGTGGACAAACTAAAAGACTACCTGTACGGGGCCAATTTCGTGGTCAGAACCGACAACAATCCACTCACTTACATTCTCACTACGGCAAAACTGGATGCCACTGGGCACAGGTGGTTGGCTGCCCTGTCAGGATTCCGCTTCAGCCTCAAATATCGCCCTGGGGTCAATAACCAAGACGCGGATGCCTTGTCCAGAAGACCCTATAGCACAGGGGTCCCAGAAACAGAGTGGACTCATTTGACTCCAGATGGAGTTCAAGCCCTATGCCAAGGGGTGGAATACCGAACCAAAGGAGTGATTGGAGCAGAGGCCATAGGAGTCATGGCTGCCGGTGTCCCTAAAATGTATTGTAACCCTACACAGCTGAGGAGTGAGGGCCTGCCTACTTTCACGAAGAAGGACCTGAGAGTAGATCAGGCTGAAGATCCTTTGATTGGGTTAACTCTAAGAGCAATGAAAGCGGATCAAAGAGGGCTCCTACTAACTGATTCACCAAAAGAGGCTCGTCTGGTCCACAAAGAGTGGGAACGGTTGAAACTGCTAGACGGGGTGGTCTACCGAAGGGGCCCCTCGGATGACTTGGAAGAAAAGCAGCAGTTGTTCCTCCCAGAGAAGCATAGAGAAAATGTACTGAGAGCTTTGCATGATGACCATGGTCACTTAGGATCAGAAAGAACTTTCAAACTGGTCCGAGACAGATTCTATTGGCCCTGCATGAGATCTGGAGTTGAAAGCTACTGCCATTCCTGTCTAAGATGTATCCAGAGGAAAACTTTACCTTCGAGGAATGCTCCAATGAGCCATCTACAGAGTCAAGGACCCATGGACCTGGTGTGCATTGACTTCCTGTGCCTAGAGCCTGACACTAGTGGACAGGGAAACATCTTGGTGGTGACAGATCACTTTACCCGTTATGCTCAAGCTTTTCCAACCAAAGATCAACGTGCTCCTACTGTAGCCAAAGTCCTAGTAGAAAAGTTCTTCGTTCATTATGGTCTACCTCAGAGGATCCATTCTGATCAAGGCAGAGACTTTGAAAGTCGACTCATCAGGCAGCTCTTGGATCTATTGGGGATTCAGAAGTCGAGGACCTCCCCCTATCACCCCCAGGGTGATGCACAACCGGAGAGATTCAATCGTACTCTACTCAACATGTTGGGAACACTGTCGACCAGGGAGAAACAGCACTGGAGTCGGCATATCTCTACCATTGTGCATGCTTACAATAGCACAGAAAGTGATGCTACCGGATACTCACCGTACCGCCTCATGTTTGGAAGAGAAGCCCGATTGCCAGTAGATTTAGCTTTTGGCCTCTCCCTTGACCAGGCGTCTATTGCGTCTCATAAGGGCTATGTGGATAGACTCAGGAAGAACCTGGCTTCTGCATTTGAGAAGGCCCGTTCGACCTCTGAGGGTAGAGAACGAAGAAACAAACGAAACTATGACCTGAGGGTTCGGGTACAGGACCTACAGCCAGATGATCGAGTTTTGTTGAGAAATTTGGGTGCGTCTGCAAGACACAAGCTAGCTGATAGATGGAGTTCTCAGATCTACATTGTCTGTAAACAATTACCTGGCCTGCCAGTGTACCAGATTCGACCAGAGGGAAAGACCGGGCCACTGAAGAATTGGCATCGGAATCATCTCCTACCTCTGAATGAAGCTGTGCGGGTACCAGATAGAGATGAGTCTCCTTCACCCATTCCATCCACTTCCCGTCAAGCACCTGTTACCCGGTCACAACAGCCACCTTCTACAAGAGAAAGTGAGGACGACAGCGATGAGGAAGATGTGTGTCCGAGTTGGATGTGGCCATCTGAACCTATGGATGTCCATCCAACTATTATGGCTCCTGAGCAGGACTTGAGCAATTTGAGACCAGATGCCCCTGAATTTGTGCCTCAAGCAAACGAGGATATGCCCATGGAAGATAATTCTGTACCTTCTCAAGTGGAAAGTCTCTTGCCAGAAACCTCAGTGCTAGAGGATGCTCTTGTTCAGCCAGTCGAAGAGGAAACTGAATCATCTCAGCCAACACTTCAAGTAGAAGGGGACTCCGCAGATGAGGGCCCATCATGGCTTTTAGAATCAAGGTCCAAACGACCAGTGCGACCCCCTCAGAGACTCACTTATGACTCACCAGGAAATAGCACAGAGGAAGCTGTAACTACTGTGCGAAGATCACCGGAGGTGTCCACCTTGACCACAGAAGTATCAAAGGACTTGTGTCCAACTCAGGCCATCAGCACACCTTGGTGGAGTGTCCCTCTACCCACCCCACTTGCTAGACGCTGTCATAAACTGCATCTATCTGCACGCAGTAAAGGTATTCAAGTAGTTTAGTATAAACTTTATATGTGCCTTTATATTGTATATGCTGTCTGTAGAACCTACAAACGCAGTTTACCCTTTGGAGGGACCCAAAGACTTTAAGTAGGGTGAGAATGTAGCCCTGTTGTTGATTTCAGCTCCTTTAAGAGAAAAGATATTGCAGCTGCAGGTGGAGCCGGAGAGCACAGCTTTGTGGGGATTGTAGACACAGCCACTGAGGAATTACAAATGAAAATGGATACTTAGACTACAGTTCCCAGAGTGCTACAGGAGAAAGAAGGAAGTGAACTCTGGGGCAAGAGGTTGCTGGCCTCAGTCTGGTGTGAGGAGACAGGGAGAACAGACTGCTGTTGCTTGGGTGTGCCGCCTGTTTGTGGAGAGACTGTGCTGACTTGTCACACGTGCCTTCCTGAAGTGACATCTGCTACACAGGGTAAACGGCTGTTTGTTCCTGGCTGGAAGAGGATCCTCTGGGGCTGTGAGTAAGGTGCCACCCTGCTGAGAGGACACTGCGGGCGGCGACTCGGCCCGGACGGACGCCAAATTTGATGACCAGAACCCCTGATGACATCAGACTTCAGCTCCTATATACAGCTCTTCATCGCAGAAGATAATTGCTGACATCCCTGCCGGCTACAGACGGACATCTCCCTCCGTGGATGGGTGAGAGGCCTCCGGCCCGTTGTCATTAACCATACACACAGATTTTCACCGTTCATATTGGGCCCCAACGTTGGCTAGCTGAAGAAACTACCACTGGCCAGTGGGTTAGGTACCCGGGTACATTGGGACTAAGTTTATATATAAGTTCACAGTTAGAATAACCGCATTTATCGTTCATCACTGTTATGCTGGTGTCTCATATGCAGTCTCTGTGTTATGCTGTGTAGAGATAAATGTTGATGTTGTATATTGCTATTCAGATTATTATATATACAGTAAATAGTTATTTAAACTCTCACAAGGTGTGCTGGTGTGCTGTGGATTCATTGTTTGTGGTGTGTCACAGAGGTAAAACAGAAGACCCGATCATCCAGCGGCTCCTTCGGGGGTGAGCGCTACATTTTGTTTTGTTTATGCTGTTTTGATGCTTGCACGTGTATCCCCCAAGATGGAAAAATAAACCATATCATTTGTTTTCAGTCATCCTCAAGTGCCGTTTTGTACAGTTCAGCGTGTAGTGAACCCATCCAGGGGGTCACACACACCCGCTACCGTGTTAATCCCTCACACCATATATGACATAGGAAAGCATTATGGAAAGCATAAATAATGTTTAAATCGGAGTGTCATCTTCACCCTTCTGGAATCAATCTTATGAATTAATTAAACGTACTGTATATGTTTTTTTTTGGCTCACCTTCTTGATAAGCTTGATTAATAGCTTGGAGCTCCTGGTTGTTCCTTGTAGCTAAGATCTCAATTAAGACTTTCTCATCTGTGCCGGCCCCCTGGAGATAAACATGTTAACTGTTATTGTTTTGATATTTGTCTACCAAAGAAGAAAAATAATGACCCAAATTCTGACATAGCTGAAACATTTAGAATAACATGTCATATGTCTTTTCCAAAAAAAAGTCCCCCACCGCAGGAAAAAATGTTGTACATACCAGCACAATCATTTGAGCATTTGCAGAGCAGTCATCTGACAGTCTCCTGATAAGGATCTGGTACATAGTGTCATGTTAAAGTGATTCTAAAGGTAATTTTTTTTCAATAATAAAGTTGTTATACGTACCTTAAATGGTTTTGCACAGAGCACCCCTGATCCTCCTCCTGGCTCCTTCTCCCTTCAGCGTGTCCCCATAGCAAGCTGCATGCTATGGGGGCACTCGTGCAGGCTTGACCCTGAGCCGAATTGTGTGCAAGTCTATAGACACACACACACACAGTACGGCTCAGCCCTCTGCTCCCTCCTCAGGATTTAATTGACAATGGCTCTTGCTGCTGCCTCTATGTCCAGTGAGGGGAGAGGCCTCATACACACGACCGAGGAACTCGTCGGGCGAAACACATCATTTTCCTCATCGAGTTCCTTGTTAGGCTTGTCGAGGAACTCGTCAAGCTTGCTTTGCGTACACACGTTAAAGACCAAATCTCCTCGTTCTCAAACGCGGTGACTTCAACACATACAATGCCAGGGGCTGCTTTTGCTAATCTCATATTACTGTGTGTTAGGAAAAAGTTTGGTAAGAGACATTTGCACTTTTCAGTCTGTTACAGCGTGACAAATGTGCTATTTCCATTACAAATACTACTTTTACCGAACGTGCGCAGGTTTCTTAGCATACACATGCTCGAGTTTCTCGTCGAAAAGCAGCCCGACGAGGAACAAGATGAGTCAATTTGACTCCCGTCGAGGAAAAAGAGAACTTGCTCTCTTTTTTGCTCGTCGACAGTTTCCTCGATGAAAAACGTACACACGACCGTGTGTACGAGGCCAGAGAGAGAGAGAGCAGCTTTACGACCACTTTAGGGTTGACTAGAACGTACACAAAAGTGTGGGTGGGTGGGGGGTATGGGCTTTATTTTTAAGAACCAATACGTTTTTTTTCATTTATCTCTTGCACATTTAGATGTATCCCTACTTTTTGATCCTTGCATCATCTTTGAAGGCTTTATTATATATGCAGCGTCCCCTTACTTTCAGTATGGGCACTACGCTTAAGTTAGTTGGAATGGGAGAGTTACATTGCTCCCATTCGTGATTTATCTAAATTGTGACTTCTGTCATTCCAGAAAGGTCTCCTGGGCCAGTCTGCATTCTAGGGATGTGGTATCATCTCTGGCCAGCAGTTGGCGCCAGCGCGGTTTCTGGCAGAGCAAGTCTTCCCCTGCAGCCAATTGGAGGAGTTCCTCCTTCACAGGGCATGCTGGGGAGGGGTATATCTGTGACAGGTGTCATGTGTTCTAAAATCTTTGCGGGGTCCCGTTGCTGGGTGCGCCTTCCCCGCCGGCGTGGACCTCCTGGCCAAGCTTACAGGCTTCACCGAGCCTCAACCGGAGGCGAAAGGGGACCCCAGTGACCTACTGGGTTCCAGGTTCCATTAAAGCGGATCTCAGGCTGAGCGCCGAACCAATCGGGGATCTGATGACCGGGATGCTACAGGTACGCATTACTGTCTCCCGGTGACCTGGGCTAGAGTCCATTGGAAGGATTCGCCCTATTCAATCATTTAACAGAAGCAACGACGAGTTACAAATCGGTACTAATAAGGGCTGGCTTGCCCGTCCACATCCAGGCCTGACATCGCAAGTTCACCTCTTTTCTCTCATCAACTTTTTCTCTCCTAACTGAAGTTGATGTTGGCTGTGTTGGCCTAGAAATAAAGCATTGGAAAAACCTTTATTGACTGTTTGGACCTCCGCTCACTACTTTGTTCCTGCATCACACCCCTAGACAACGATAGCGTAGTGTAATGTGCTGATCCCAACAATCAACCAGCGGCTCCTTCGGGGGTAGCGCTACATACAGTAAAGAAAAAATGAATCAATAGTGCTCAAAGAAAAGTAAAGAAATATATTTACTGCAATGGCTTTGTTTAACTGCTTAGCATCAAACTCAGCTGGTGTCATCATCAGTCCCAGGATCAGTTTAGCCAAGGTTCCAGATATCTCTGACTTCAGATCGGCCATCAGGTCCTACAAAAGATACAAATACTTTGAAATGATGCAGATTGGGCAAATTTTATATACACAGCACAAATTATTCAATATAAACATTACAAAAATCTTTTCTGATAGAGTTGCCATTGTTCTAAATTTACAAATGCTATTTGCCTGGTTGTCACGCTATTCCTTCTGTGATCGTGTGATACACTCCTAGTGTGATGTGGTGTTTTGCCTGAATCACTGCCATGCCATTCCAAAGGAGTGGGCGACCCAACGTACCACCCTTACCTTTCTGTGTTACAGTGCATCGCAATAATGTGAATTTAACATGTGTTAGTACAACACACTGGTGTAAATTGGACCTTAATATATATTCAGTATGCAACTTAAAAGGTATTGTAAGGGCCTCCTCTCACCTCTGTTTTTTATTGCACACATTTTAATGAACCTCAACACAAGTACACAGGATAGCCATTGTTTCATATGGTGCCAGTCTACACCTACGCAATGCGTTGACGTACATTGTTGGTTTTTGGATGCATCAGTGGGCATTCTAGGGCCTAGTGTTGTTGCACAGGAAAATGCAAGATTGTTGATAACAAACATATAAACACATGGAAAAGTGTGATTTCAGCCCAAGGGTATATTCGCTTGTCCATTTTCGTGCATCAAAATTCACATTGAGCTACAGTAAAATGTATTTAAAGCAGAACTCTGCTTTGTACTTATGTGGCTGTTTCTCATCTATGTACTGCAGCCCAGTGTGCTCTGAAAGGAAACTATAGGGGCCTATTCATACCTACAGACAGGGGTGGACTGACCATTTGGGCACTTGGGCACTGCTCGAGGGCCCCATGCCACTAGGGGGCCCCATCAGGATTGCCAGCCTCAGTAAAACCAGGCACAGTAAGTAAAAATGTGTTTATTTTATTTTTTTACATCTGTCCCTGAAATGTCCCTTACCGACATCCCTTTGGTCTAATAATCCTAAGATTATAGCTGCCCCGCCTCTCCAGTACCTTTTCAGTGTGTGTATGTGTATTCTGTGTGTATATATACTGTGTGGCCCCATAATCTATTGCCCGGGGGCCCCATAATCCCCTATTGCCTGGGGGCCCCATGAGTTGTCAGTCTTCCCCTGCCAACAGATATGCATTAGTACACATTCTGTAACAGACTTACACGTCCAAAGTGTGATTTAAAGGCTTTCTTGATCTCTTGCCTTTGGGAATTAGAGCGCCTGGTCAGTATTTCGATAATGGCGTCCTCATCGGTACCTACAATAAAAACACCCTTACTTAATATACTGCTTTTGCTTCCTTTTCACTTCAATCTGGTAAAAAGATTATATTTATTTTGTTATTGCTATAATGTAAAAAGCAAATACATTTTTTTTTTAGTTCCTCTAGGCTTCATTATTTAAGCCACGTATCAAGGCAGCTGATAATATTCGAAAATATTCTGATACTCATACTAAAGATTATTTGAGACTTTAATTATTGGGTTTAAATTTATTTCAAGCACAATAGGCAGAACTTTACGTTGCCAGGAGCAGAAACTTTGATAAACAAATCTGTACAGGGCTATAATATTGTACTATGTGTTAGGACCAAGGAAGAAGGTGTCGCTCACATAGAAGATAGAGCTATGCCTACATGCTACATAGGTAATCTGGTTGAAAAAACACAGTTTTAGGCGGCGTACACACGACCGAGGTTCTCGCTGGAAATCAGCGAGAACCTCGCTGGAAGCCGCATTCCAGCGAGGACCTCGGCCGTGTGTACGCTTTTGGAGCACGCTCTCTTTTTGCTCGACGACCCGCTTGGATGAATGGCTAGTTGCCATTCCCGACGGGCGGGTCGCCGATTTCGACGGCCGGCAGAGAACCTCGACGGGCGGAACGATGTGTTCTGCCCGTCGAGGTTCTCTGCCGTGTGTACACGGCCTTAGTGATGTAAATCTTCAAGAGCATCAACAAGCCAATAATATATTTTCTTTATGTCTACTATAAAGAGGGAATGTTAAATTGGTATTAAACCACTTTTTAAAAACTTGCTGATAGGCAGGGTTTTAATGACAGAAGAGACCATATTGGTCCTTTGTCATAATGCTTCCCCCTGCCTGTCAGCTGTAATGTACACCGAGCAGGGCATGCACAGCTCAGCATACATACATGAGTGATGTCATTGTGGCCCAGCCATTCAAGCAGCCGAACAGCTGGAAGAAAGACCTGGCAAAGACGGAAGCGCCAGGTACCCATGGGATTGGTAACAGTGCAGAACTGGAGGGCACATAATGACAGATATGTCTCTCATATTGTGCTAATATGTGGTGCATACTACCATTTTATTGCATTACCCACTCAGGCCAATGAGCCAATGAGGAGGAGGATAGAAGACAGAGCCTCTGCTTCCATGCACAGTGCTGGATCAAGATCAAGTATGTATAAGGGGCGACTGCCTTTAATTATCCCCACCAACCCCCTTTGCTCTTGCTTTTCCTACTGCGATTGATTAAAAGAAATAGCAGCAGACTGATGAGCTAATTTCACTGTCATTCTGTTCTCTCCTCCTATCAGCATGTCCCCTGTTAGCAAATGGATATACACTGCAGAATATCTGAAAGGCTCCACAGGACCATCTTAATAGCATCATGGGCCCCTGGGCAAGTAATGCTCTGGGGCCCCTACAATGATGACAGCACAGGGAAACAGACGTTAAGTAGGGAGGAGGCCCCCCTTTTGCATCTATCACTCTTAGTGCCATCATGGGACCCCCAATTCTGGTGCAGTGTGGGCTCAAGGACCAGCTGCTTTGAGGAAAGTGCAGGGGCCCCCCATCTAGCTGGGACCCCTGGGCAGTGCCCAGGTGTGCCCTCTCATTAGTACAGCCCTGAGGCTCCATGTGCTGCCACTCCCTCCCCTTTTCCTAGTTTAAGCTCTGTTGTACAGGTGTTTGAAAGAGATAGGTGCCAGGTGAAATTGAGGTACTTACACAACTTGCATTAATAAAATACATTTAATAGTGTATTATTGTATACAAAGCTACCTTTATTTATATCATATCTGTCTGGGGTTCAGCTATAGCTGCTGCACGTTATTTAGCTTTGTCCGAAATATTCATATGCAAAGTGTTCAGTGTGAATGTTCACATTAGTCCGTTCTCACAGTAGATCCATAAGCTTGAGGACATTCTTACCAAAGCCTTTCATCGCTTTCCTCAAAGCCTTCCCATCACTGTCCGCATTAAAATCAGCAGCAGGAAATACGGTGCCTTTCAACTGAAGGAGAAATTCTAAGCATGAAAATACAAATCTACTAACAGAGGCTTTCAATACTGTTCTGTTACTGTGTGTTCTATTTTCTTGATAGCTTTACAACCATGTAGTAATTAAATGCCTTGATGGGCAACCAATTAAGCACATTGGAAAGAGTCACGCTTGCAGCATCTTTTGTGGGATTTCCAGCTCAATGTTTACTAAATAAGGGTAAAAGATAACTAGGGCTGGGCTGAAGGCGAGGCACCCGCCTTGGGCACTGTGAAAATATTTGATGGATGTCCAACAGCTATTTGGGCTATAGCCAGTGCCGATCCTGATCTCCCTGGGGCCCTAAGCTAAATTACATGTCACATTAACCGGGGGGGGAGGGCTGCTGAAAATGTCACATTAAAGTTAAGAAGCGGGGGGGGCACTGCCAACAGTGACATGTCACATTAAAGTTGCGGGGGAAGGGGGTGTTCTGCTGTCGGAAATTACATCTTACAATAAAAGTGAGGGGGTGCTGACTTCTTCCTCTTCTCCCATGCAGTCAGCGAGTTGAGAAGCGGGGTGAGGGACAAAAATGACTTCTCACCGGGCGGGGCCTCTAGTAATTTGGGGGGCCCTCCGCAGCTTTGCGGGGCCCTAAGCGGCTTGCATAGTGAGCCTATAGGGCGGATTGGCCCTGGCTATAGCAATAGACAACTGTCATGTCACAATAGCTCACCCTGGTGTCATAATCAGCCTTGTGTAATAATAGCTCCCCCTGGTGTCTTGAGATGTTATACAATAATTGCTTACCCTGTGACATACATATTAGATACAACAGTGTCATTATAGCTATATCAATTTTGCTAGCTATACGCTTAGAGATGTCACTCCATTCCCCACCTACATTAAACAGCGTGGATGAAGAAACCTGAACTGAATCTGAACCTTTCAATTTTTCAATCAAATTTGTTGAGCTGGGTGGTGCTAACAAACTTTTTGTTGGCCAATTCAGCAGTAATCAGAAGAAATTCGAGCCCTTGGCACCACCCAGCTTAATGTATATCTAGCCTTAAAGGGGTTGTAAAGGTTTGCTTTTTACTTTCTAAACAGGGTCCTTTAAGCTAGTGCATTGTTGGTTCACTTACCCTTTCCTTCGATTTCTCTTCTAAATGTTTTTTTTCTTTGAATTTCTCACTTTCTGTTTCTCCTCAGTAAGCTTGCCCCCATCATCCGAAGCTGTTCTGGCTGGGGGTTAGCCAGCGTGCTCGCCCACTCCCTTGGGACTACATCTCTACGGGGAGACGATGTGTTCACAATGTCTCCCCACAGGGATATAGTCCCAAGGGAGGGGGCGAGCACGCTGACTAACCCCCGATTACAACGGCTCGGATGATGGGGGCAAGCTTGTGGAAATTTCAAAAGGGATTGACAGCCGCACTCCAGGGGAACTTGAAAAGTTGTCTTTATTTCTAAAATACAGTACATGCATCACAGGATACAGCCAAAAAGGGGGACAGCTGACACGTTTCACACTAGTTTAGTGCTTAGCCATGACTAAGCACTAAACTGGTGTGAAATGTGTCGGCTGTCGCCCTTTTTGGCTGTATCCTGTGATGCATGTACTGTATTTTAGAAATAAAGACAACTTTTCAAGTTCCCCTGGAGTGCGGCTGTCCATCCCTTTTGAAATTTCTACATTTGCCTAGTGCATTGCCAGCACCTTGGATTCCTTGGAGGTTCCTCAATTGCTTACAATACCCACCTGGAGCGGTGACTTCTTTCTGATGGGGGCAAGCTTACTGAGGAGAAACAGGAAGTGAGAAATTCAGACCAAGAAAAAAAAAACATTTAGACTGGAAATCGAAGGAAAAGGTAAGTGAGCCAACAATTTACTAGCTTAAAGGAACCTATTTAGAAAATTAAAAACAACTCTTTACAACCCCTTTAACCACTTAAGACCCGGACCAAAATGCAGGTAAAGGACCTTGCCCCTTTTTGCGATTTGGCACTGCGTCATTTTAACTGACAATTGCGCGGTCGTGCGACGTGGCTCCCAAACAAAATTGGCGTCCTTTTTTCCCCTACAAATAGAGCTTTCTTTTGGTGGTATTTAATCACTTCTGCGGTTTTTATTTTTTGCGCTATAAACAAAAATAGAGCGATAATTTTGAAAAAAATGCAATATTTTTTACTTTTTGCTATAATAAATATCCCCCCAAAATATATATAACTTTTTTTTCCCCCCGTTTAGGCCGATACGTATTCTTCTACCTATTTCTGGTAAAAAAAAAATCGCAATAAGCGTTTATCGGTTGGTTTTTGCAAAACTTATAGCGTTTACAAAAAAAGTGATAGTTTTATTGCATTTTTATTTTTTTTTTTTTTTTACTACTAATGGCGGCGATCAGCGTTTTTTTTTCATGACTGCGACATTATGGCGGACACTTCGGACAATTTTGACACATTTTTGGGACAATTGTCATTTTCACAGCAAAAAATGCATTTAAATTGCATTGTTTACTGTGAAAATGACAGTTGCAGTTTGAGAGTTAACCACAAGGGGGCGCTGTAGGGGTTATGTGTATATAACAGGGATGACGCGATCGATGCTGCCGCCACAGTGAAGCACGGGGAAGCCGTGTTTACATACGGCTCTCCCCGTTCTTCAGTTCCGGGGACCGATCGCTGCACTCCAGTGGCAATCGGGTCTGCGAGTCCCGCGGTCACGGAGCTTCGGACCGGGTCACGGGAGCGTGCCGCGCGCGCGCCCGTGACCCACGGCTGGGTACTGGAACCGACGTAAATATACGTGGATGTGCCCAGCCATGCCATTCTGCCAATGTATATGTGCAGGAGGCGGTCCTTAAGAAGTTAAGTCGCACCATACATGAATTGAAGTTTGGCCAGCTCAGCATGGACTGGACATAATTGCAATCCATGTATGGGCACTGTGGTTATACAGAAGTTGATTTACCAGTCAACATCTATAAAAGCACCCTGTCGGATTTTTCCTGCTCGATCTGCACTGTAGGCTATAGCCTGCAGTGCCGATCAGTGTATTCTGATGGCGGGAGGTCTCCCCACTGTCAGAACACCATGACACAACAGAGAGGATTTCCCCATCCATCTCAAGTGTGTGGATGAGGGAATCGGGTCAGTTTTTTTTTTTGTTCTACCTGCTGATTGAACAAACAAAAATTGACTCATCTATGGGCTTTCTTATCCCAATACCTTACCCTGGTGTCATAATAAATTAGGCTGATGAAATCATAAATAATCCTATTGTTACCTTAGCTCACTTTTGATATTGTAATAATTTAGCCTGCTGTCCCAATAGTGTAGCGCCTGGTGTAATATTAAAGGCAAAGGGCCAGATTCACAGAGCCCTTACTCCGGTCTATCTCGCGTTAGACCGGAGTACTTTCAAATTACGCGCGTCGTTTCATTAGTCTGAAGCCTCAAACCATGAAACGACGGCTTCAGGCTTCAATTCGACTGGCTTACGTGTTCGTACGCCTTCGGATCTACGCTGCAATAATTTTGCGGCCGCTGGGTTTAGTTCCCGTCGTTTTCCGCGTCGGGGTATGCAAATGAGCTTTTTCCGACGATCCACAAAGTTACGAGCGTCATTCGCAATCTCTTACGGCATCTGTAGTCATCTTTTTGCCGCGTAAAGTTATTCCAGCTTTTATCTGGTCTAATATTAGACAGCCCATGTTAAGTATGGCTGTCATTCCCGCGTCGAATTTCAACGTTTGTTTTTATTTTTTACGTAAGTCGTCCGGGAATAGGAATGTACGTAAATGACGCTACTCAAACAACAAATGACGTATCGACGTTAGTTCGCGCAATGCACGGCGGGAAATTTCTGAACGGAGCATGCGCAGTTCGATCGCCGCGGGGACGCGCCTAATTTAAATGCTTCATGCCCCCTAATCACGTATTTCGATTCCGCCGCGAGAAATACACTACGCCACCGTATCTTACGGGCCAAAATCTACATGAATTCGTCGTAGAGCCAGGTAAAATACGGCGGTGTAGTGTATCTCTGATACTCTGCGCCAATGTAATTGTATGTGAATCTGGCCCAAAATGTTTTGGAACTTGGATAGAGTGGAGATCGATTAGAACACCTGTCAGTTTGTATTGCTGTCTGTGCCCCCTGTTAGGGAAATACATTTACCCTCTATGTTTGTCTCTTTTATCATTAAAAATAAAATAAAATCTCAAGTTTCGGGTTGCCCCCAGAAAAGTATTTTAGGGGAAATCTTCCAATAAGGACCCCGGGTTATGGTAACCTGAGGGGCCCCAAGGGATTCCCTTAATTTGCAAGGATTTCATCTCACTTCCTGTCTTGTCTATGGGACAGGAAGTAAAGGGAAATATCCCCAAAAGGACACATGAGTTATAACCCCCCCCCCCCCTTACTCTATCCAAGATGGAAAAAAAAGTTATTCCTATAGTTCTACTTTAACTAGCTCTCAATTCATATTCTGATTTCATAATAACTTTAGTTGGCATTATAAAATCTTACCCTTTCTTCTGACCAACTGACCATGAACACTAAATAGCCTCATGGCTTAATTTTACTTCAAAAGAACCAGCCATGACTTCAAAATAGTTTACTTTGGCTCCATAACAGCTTACCCTAATAAACTAATATATTGCCCTAGATTTATGAGACATTGGGGGTTATTTACGAAAGGCAAATCCACTTTGCACTACAAGTGCAAACTACAAGTGCAAAGTGCACTTGAAATTGCACTGAAAGTGCACTTGGAAGTGCAGTCACTGTAAATCTGAGGGGTAGATCTAAAATGAGGGGAAGCTCTGCTGATTTTATTATCCAATCATGTGCAAGCTAAAATGCTGTTTTTTATTTTCCTTGCATGTCCCCCTCGGATCTACAGTGACTGCACTTCCAAGTGCACTTTCAAGTGCAGTTGTAGTGCAAAGTGGATTTGCCTTTAGTGAACAACCCCCATAGTCTCTAATTCACAGGGATCATGGAAGATGGCATTTTCAGTACCTTCCAAGCATCCCCAACTAAAGGGTAGGGAAGGGTGTATTCAGCAGAATAGCTTAGTTTCATTTCAGTGTTTGTTGTTTGTTAGCAGGTAGCAGATAGTGAAGAAACCCATTAAAAGGGTTGTAAAGGTTTTTTATTTTCTAAATAGGTTCCTTTAACCACTTAAGACCCAGACCAATACGCTGGTAAATGACCCAAGGTGTTTTTGCGATTCGGCACTGCGTCGCTTTAACAGACAATTGCGCGGTCGTGCGACGTGGCTCCCAAACAAAATTTGCGTCCTTTTCTTCCCACAAATAGAGCTTTCTTTTGGTGGTATTTGATCACCTCTGCGATTTTTATTTTTTGCGCTATATACAAAAATAGAGCGACATTTTTGAAAAAAAAACACTATTTTTTACTTTTTGTTAAAAAAAAAATCAAATAAACTAAATTTTAGTCAAACATTTAGGCCAAAATTTATTTAGCCACATGTCTTTAGTAAAAAAAAAAAATCGCAATAAAAAAAAATAGCTACCTAGCGGGAACAGCGACACTAATACAGCGATCAGAAAAATGATCGCTTAGTGATGCTGGCAATAGGGAGTGAAAGGGTTAACTAGGGCGGTGATCAGGGGGTTAAAACTTTTATTACTAACTGTTTTTTACACTGCCTGTCACACTGACACTAAATGCAGTGATTAGATCACTGCATTCAGTGACACTGTGACAGGGGGGGTGGGGGGGGGCGATCACAAGGGGTTAATTTGCCTATGTGAGTGTGTGTCAGTGTTGTGTTGGTGCACACTTACTTGTGATGTCTTCTCTCATCAGCAGCGCTGGGAAACACCGCTGCGATGAGAGTTTACATCATTTCCTCCTTCCTGTGTAAACACAGGAGGAGGAAGTGACAGGAGCTGGGAGCGCGCGCATTGGCTGGGAGCGATCGCGGGGGGGGCGGTTAAACGCCGACATCCGCCCGCTCATCCCGGATCGCTCCCAGAGCCAGGGGGGCCCCCGCACGCCCTTGTGCCTGTACGTGCCATTCTGTGGCCGTATATGTGCGTGCGGGGGTCCTTAAGTGGTTAAGCTAGTGCATTATTGGTTCACTTACCTTTTCCTTCGATCTCCCTTCTAAATTGTTTTTTCTTTGTCTGAATTTATCACTTCCTGTTTCTCCTCAGTAAACTTGCCACCATCATCCGAGCGGTGGTTAGTCAGTCAGAACAGCTTACTGAGCACTTTACTGAGGAGGAACAGGAAGTAAGAATATCAGACAATGAAAATAAAGAAAAAAAAATTAGAAGGGAAATCGAAGGAAAAGGTAAGTGAACCAACAATGCACTAGCTTAAAGAAACCTAGTTAGAAAATAAAAAACAAACCTTTACAACCCCTTTAATCTAGCATGCCTTTGGCATACTCTTGTATCACTAATTGTCAAATGAATCTAAAGGTTTGATGCTTTGAGACATGAAATAGTGAAGTCAGAGCTCCAACAACAGATTAGAAGGAAACAGAGCACACAGAGGCAATACACACTCAGGGCATCAATTACATTATCATAAGACCCTTTTCTCAGTTATCATAAACAAATTATTTATTTAAGCTAATGAAGGAAGTCAATTTGATTCGCCTCCTTCGGGAAATGTCAGGCAGCCATTCTAGTGTAATGAGATTTTTTAAATTGAACATCACATTTTTTGTTTTTCGAATCACTTAATTGCAAAGCAGTAGGCTGATCTGGCACAAAATAATAATGTTTAGCTTCATATAAAACATTGGGGTCAATTTACTAAAGGCAAATTTACTGTGCGCTTTGTTAGTGCAGTTGCTCCAGAGCTGAGTACTGTAACTAAGCAGAAGCTCTGCTGACTTTCATCATCCAATCATGTGGAAGTAAAAATCCCGTTTTGTTATTTTCCTTGCATGTGATTGGATATTCGTTGCAAAACAAAGCTTTACCCCATTTACTAAGCTCTGGAGCAATTGCACTTGCAGAGTGCACCGTCAATTTGCCTTTACTAAATCAACTTCATTGAATCACAGTGATAAAAGTCAGCCAACTTTTATCAAATTGTCATAGGAAAAAGCCACTGTGATTTTCAATTAAAGCAAATCTGAACTGTAAATTAAATCCAGAGGTTAGCCTTCAAAATGTTACGGTACATCTAAATGTGGACAGGTTGGAACTTCTGTAAAGTTTATATTATTGTGTGTGTTCCTGCTGGGGAGATTCACAGTCTCTCTATTTGTCCTGAAGACACTGAAACAGCAACTGACGGGGAATCCAAAATGTTACAGCTTTTACCAGAACAGAAGGGGAAATCTTCTAACCAGGAAGCCTGTTCTGTCTAAAAGGGCATTTCTTTGCCTTTGGGGTGATATACATTTTTTTCTTGCTGTGTGTCCGGGAAAGGAAGTAAGGGAAATCTCCACAATGAAACAGAAACAGCAAAAAAAATAAAAATAAAATGTTTTGGCTATATATATATATATATATATATATATATATATATATATATATAGAGAGCTTTTTTTCTCAGAAAATAGGTGCAGGAACTCAACCACGACCCCGTTCAGATTTCACAAACAGTGGAAGGGTCTTAAAGGGGCATTAAATCCCAAAATGGCAGTAATACGGAGTGCAGAGTTCAGGGGGGTTACACACAGAGTGAAGAGCTGGCACTTGTAAACACAGAAACCAGACTTCTGTGTTTACAAGTGATTGTGGTGAGCAGGCACCAAAGGGTCTGAGCCAAAGGTGGTGGAACTGAGTTCCCCCAAGTTCCACAGAAAAAAAGCCCTGTGTATATATATATATATATATATATATAATATATATATATATGCAGTGGTATCAGGTGAATCAGATCACTAGACATGTGAGTTTGTTTAGTTCCGAATTAATAATCAGACACATTTTTCGTTATTCGGATATATGCAAATACCGAAATTAAAATAATAACAAATTTTACTGAATGCTCTAAATAACTTAATGAAATTCATCTGAATTTCAGAAAAACTAATCAAATTTTACATCGAACTTCAGTCGATAACTTCAGTTATAACGAAATCAAACATTGTGTGTGTTATTAGAGTAACGTTTAGGTTAACCTTAGGCTGCATTCACACCTTAGCATAGGCGATTTGCGGCGTTTAGTACCGTGATTTGCGGTGACAAATTGCGGGGTTTTGTACCGCGATTTGCGGCGACAAAACGCGTTGTTTTAAAACCGCGGTTTTGTACAGGTCATTGTCAGCTACTGAAAACGCCCAAGCCGCCCGATACGGCATTAGTCATTCTTTCGACATACAACGTTTTGCGTTAGGAGATGTGAACCATCTCCATAGCGAATAATGTTATTTTTCCCCTCTAGCGTCTTTGAGCGTCGCGCTTCAGGCGACAAAACGCCTAGGTGTGAATGCAGCCTAAAGGTGATTTAAAGAATCAATGTAATAATCTGATGAAGATTTTTCTTTTGTTTGTTAATTTTGCCACATTCAAATCGAAAAAAAGAAATCGAAAGTTTACGATTCGACCAATAAAAAATTTATCGATTTGAACATTTCAAATCAGAAAAAAACTGTAAATTAAAATTTTGAATACGAATTCCAAATACTGATTGAATGAATCAATCAAATTTAATGAATGAATTAATCAAATTTAATGAAACAAAATGACTAGAATCGTAATGAAACTAATTTTTTCGTCATGCACATGTCTATCTATCACTCAGCAGGGGGAATGTGCTTTTGCTGATAGTAAAGCTACAGGTCTGACATTTATCAGGGGCATATTAGATCACTGTAGAAAGACCATGGCTTCCACACATAAAACATAGGCCCTGGCAGGGGCAGACTCTTCTCCTCAGTCTGTGCAGAGCCATCTTTAACACAGGGCAAAAGGGACAGCTGCTCCGGGCCCAGTCATTGTTGTGGGACCCAAAGAAGCTACCCCTTGAGCCTGCACTGCCAGAAAATAGTTGATAAGTGGATTCGGGAGGGCCCAATCAATATTAAAGATGGCTCTAAGTCTGTGGCTGGCTTTAAAGAAAACAATATAGCATTTTGAAAACCCTTTGTTTTGATGCACCTAAAATATTTAGCCATTTTAAACAAAATGTTCAGTTGGGCTTTAATATAAAAAAAATGCCCACCGAAATTGATCCATTCACACATCAGAGCTAGTGCTGAAGGGTTTTTGGTGGTGTACTCCCGAACTTCTTCATGTATAGGTGTCTTTAAAGGACACCCTGTAGCTACATCAAAGCTTCACTTAAGCCGGCCATAGACAGTTCAAATCGTGCCCGGTTCAGCAGGAACCAGCCAAGATTCAAACCATGTATAGGCAGACTAAATGTACCCAAGTTGATTGATCGATCATCTTGGGTACAACCGCCTGCTGGATTTTACATGTAATTATTGCTAGTGGCTATCATACCAGCTAGCAAAAATTGCTGTGTTCTCCTTGAGTGGACAACTCCCCCAGCCCCGGTAGAAAATAATGGCTGCATGGTAGGAATTCCCTCATCAACACTGTCTATGCTGATGGGGGAATTGCTCCATTTATGGTCAACCTAAGTTTTACAGCACGTGTCAGAATTAAGCCTACAACCACCTTGCTGGTACCTAATCATCTGACTCATATTAAAGTATAACTAAAGGCAAAACTTTTTTTAGTTTTGGATAGAGTGGAGAGGAATTAGAACACCTGCCAGGTTTTATATTGCTGTCTGTGCCCCTGATGGGGAAGTTTACCCTTTCTTGTTGTCCTGTCTTTATTACCAAGAGTAAAAGTATTTCCAAATTTTGGGTTGTCAACAGAACAAATAGAAATAGTTTACCTTCTCTGAAGGATACAGATCACTTTGTAATGTACCCAATGACAGTAGTAATTGCTATATGTTTTGAAATGATTTAATACAATTTTTTTATATATAAAACACTAATGTTTTGTTCAATTATAAGAAGTGAGCAACAATAGGTGCATATTTAAAGTCCCAATACCTTTTTATCTTACTCTCACTATATACATATGGAGGTGAAACCCTAATGCCCCGTACACACGGCCAGGATTTCCGACAGGAAAAAGCCGGGAGTCCCGAAGGGAAAAAAAGAGAGCCAGTTCTCTTTTTTCTGCCGTCCGTTTTTGGCATTTTTCCCGTCTGAAATCCCGGTGTGTGCATGGGGTATGAGTCACTTCATCACTACGTTGGTAAAACACTCCATTCCACGTTAAACTTCTCGATAAACAGGAATAAATAGAAATCTTCTAATTAACTAAGTGACTACCAGGAATTTTCTCTACGATGGGACTAAAAGTGAGAGGAAATCTCCCCAATGCCAAACAGTTGGCAAAAGAACTGAGAGGGGTTATAACCCTCCCTACTCTTTTTTTTAAAAGTTCTACTTTATGGGATTGGCAATGTGGTCAATGCCATGTGATGGGTAAAAGGAGCATAATAAACTTTTGTATACATTTCTTTTTTTATATTGTGCAGTGTAACCACTTAAAGGCAATGCGTTTTAATTTACAGTTTGGTCTGCTATATTCAGAGCACTAGAATGTCCATCTGTCATGTCCGTTAATCCTGGTGTACAATGGAAAATACAAATGATAAGTCTTGATTTCTTAGAGACAACATATTTGTTACTGGATAGGGAACAGGATTTGTTGGGACCCCAGAGGCCCAACCTAATACCTGACAAATATGTGGGGGAAGGGGGACTCGTGATACACACCTGGCCCTGGGAGATACTTGCGGACTGACAAAACGACAAGTGATTTCTTACCCAGATTATCCTTCTGTTTGCTGATGCGGCCTAACAGGCTATACTCAGCTATATATGTTGCTTTTTCTTCCTAAATTGCTGCCAAGTACATGATAGATCCCAGGGCCAATATTTTTTCTATATATTTGTACAGTTGCACACAGGCTCCCCTTTGCAGCTGGGCTTAACTCCATCTGTCCCCTCCCCATGTGAGACACCCCTCCACATTGGACCTTGTTTCTCCAGCGGATGTGTTGCACAGAGAAAAATCTCCTGACGAAGCTACCACAGTAGCGAAACTAGTTGAGATGAGATCTTGACTTATACGACCACCTACACCTCACCCTCTGACTGAGGGCTGCGTACCATCTGGGTGATGAACTGGCTGGTCGTATAAATTGTCGGATTATTTTTTTAGAATACTGTTAATGTTTTTTATTAATTATATGTATCTCTTGTCCATTTTATGTCATTTTCAATAAATTGATTTAATTTCGTACTTCTATCATCTTATATTTATTTACTCTCTACATTCAGTACCGGTATAGTCCCCCTGCCCCCACATATTTGTAAGGTATTAGGTTGGGCCTCTGGGGTCCCAACAAATCCTGTTCCCTATCCAAAATGATATTTAGGATGATGGTACTATATTAATTCTTCGATTTACTTTGATCTTTACACTGAGAGGTTTACTTACAAATATTTGTTACTGGGGCTGGACAGATCAGCATGCCACCCTTCAAATAACACTCCACATTCAATCAGAATAAACAGGCAGAAAGAGAAAAGTGACCACAATGCATTGCTCTCTTTTGCCTGAGCCGGAATGCATTGGAAAGACCCAAAGGCAGCATAAAAATCAAACAATTACCAGTGCTGTTTTATGAAGAAGTAAAGTGTTAGGAGGATATCTAGTACAATTTAAGAAACAAAATGACATGGTTAGTGAAAGCACGCATGTTAGCTTTGTTTAAGGCTGGGATCACACTTATGAGAATTGGATTTTGGTTTCCCCACAAGAGATTGTGACTGGCCCTCAATGGATCCGTCTTTGGCTCAGTTTCAGGTCCGAATTCAGGCAAAAATTTGGGCCTGATTCGTCTCTGAAATGGAGAACAGGACCCATGCTGTGAGCCTCATCCATATTAAGTGTGAACCCAACCTAAAGGAAAATGTAATGAGAGAAAAGAGCTTGCCTGTTCTGATCTCCTTTTATTAAAATTCTAGTTACATGGTCATCCTGCTGATCGTCCAACTTCAATCATTTCTGAGTCAATGACCCGGAACAAGTATGCAGATTGGGAGTTCCAACACCAGTTTAAAATCACTAGCGGAATACTTGTTCTGTGATCCAGAATTTATTGAAGCTCAAGGATCAACATGACAGCCAGCAAACTAACACTTTCAGAAGGAGAAAAGTAATGGCAACTTGTATTTCCCTCAGTACAAGTCTGAGGCAAGCAAGCAGCAGAAAGGGAGGCTGTGAGGCTACTAGCTGGGTTATGTTGGCCTCTAAGCAGCAGATGCGATAAAAGAAAAGGGGGATATCATCCCATGTTCCAACCTCGATACGTGAAGCAAGTGTCGCACTAAGCTCCCATCTTTGATAGGCTGCTTGGGCGGCTTCTGGGAAAAACGCCCCAGCGGCACTAAAAAAAATGAAGAGGAACAACTCAAATGGAAAGTTAAGACTGAAATTTTGGAATCATTTCATAACACAAAATTAGGAATGGTCTATACGATAACCCATGGCAGGCAGACCAAATCATTCAGTTTCCGCCCAGGTTCACACTGGGTACGATTTAGTTTGATTTGAGATGCGATTTCACATGTGAAATCGCATCTCAAATCGGCGGCAATGACACCGTCCTAATCGGTGCGACGCCGCACCTGCGACGCTGCACCGATTTCAAAAAGTAGTTCCTGTACTACTTTTTGCGATTTCAGGACGCGATTTACATTGACATCTGTGCAGAACCCTGCACATATGTCTCCTAAATCGCGCCGAAATCGGGACTGCCAGAGGGAGTGAAATTGCGCGAGTTCAGCTGAAATCACGCAATTTCATTCCCGCAGCCCAGTGTGAACCAGGGCTCCAACTGCTTACCATGACTGAGAAGGCCGACTTCTGATTCTATGGGTTATTTTATATCATTATTCACAACAGTAATGGCCTTGCCTGAATTTTTCAGGTCATGTTCCGCTACCTTAATGGAACAGAAATATGAAGGTTGCCGTTGCTGACCTGTTTCTGAAAATGCTAACTGCCTGACTGTTACTTGCAAACCTTTTGAGTCACTGACCTAGAACAAACTTGCACATTACAAAAGGTAAAACTTCTGATCTGCTTATGTTTTGCAGGTCATTGACTCATGAGGTATTATAGCCATTGGATCAGCATGACTCCTGGGCTATTAACCTTTCCAGAAGGAGAGGTCAGCAATCACTGCCTTTTACATTTCTCTTAGTACAGGTTAGCTCTAGGCCACATTTATCCTTGTTCTTGTATGATGTAGTGCATGTTCACACACTTTTTCATGTGCAATGTATGTGCTAAGGGGTATATTGCCATTTAATTTAAATGGCACCCAAACAGGCACATGAAAAAGCAAACGCACCTAACTTTCAGCTCATTACAAAGCATGCAGTAAAAAGCATGTATTGCCTTGCAGTGTGCTGGAAAAAATAAGTCAAGTGTGTTTTGTGATACCTGTACATGGCTTAATAGCCCACTGCAACATATAATGACATCTGTTCCCTGCCGCCTCTAAAACAGAGAACTGAGAGATCAAATACCGTTAATCGCTTAGTTCTCACTATTCTGTGAACAGAGAGCAGTTACTGTAAGCCACTGGAGGGGGCAGACTCTCATGCCGCGTACACACGATCACTTTTTGTGATGAAAAAAAACGACGTTTTCAAAAACGTCATTTAAAATGATCGTGTGTGAGCAAAACGTTGTTTTATGTCTTCAAAAAAACGACCAAAAAAAAAATCCGAACATGCTTGAATTTTTTGTGTGGCAAAACAACGTTTTTAAAGCCGTGCATGCTCAGAAGCAAGTTATGAGACGGAGCTTCCATAGAACAGAGTGCCGTCGAACGTGGTGTACGTCACCACGCTTTGCTAGAGCATTTCGGAAAAACGATGGTGTGTATGCAACGTCGTTTTGGAAAATGAAGTTTGAAAAACGTTGTTTTGTTTCGTCACAAAAAGTGAACATGTGTATGCCGCATTAGTGTTCAGAGGCTGAGCCAGCTGCTGGTCCAGGCATCTGGGTGCATCCCACTGTAAAAGTAGGAATCTCCCCAGATCCTGGTTTGGCTGAGTAACGTCAGCCGACAGGAGATTTTAGCCCACTGTCAGCTGAGTATGGGTCACAGGAGTGCAAAAATGCTTTGGCCCTTCTTCTACTTTAATATGCACAGTAATGTAAATGGGCCTTAAAGTGTTAGGCCTCGTACACACGAGGCAATAGATTTGTTCAAAACGGTCTGTCCGACCGATTTGAACAAATCTGTCTGTTTGGATTTTGGTTTGCTCGCGTGTACACACGAGCAAACCAAAATCCCCGCTAGCAGACGGCGCGCTGACGTGTCGGTGACGTGGCGGTGACGTTGACGCCGCCACGTCACCGCACCAGGAAGTAAAACACTTCCGCGCATGCGCCAAATCCATTCGGCGCCGGTGCGAGACGACATGTCTGCTGGTAAGTGTACTAACCAGCAGACATGTTGGGCGGACGGGTTCCCACCCGATAGATTTCAAAGCATGCTTTGAAATCTGTCGGGTGGCCAAATCCGTCGGCTCGCCCGTACACACGATCGAATCTGTCTGCTGGGACGGTCTAGCAGACCGTTTCCAGCAGACAGATTTGATCGTGTGTACGCGGCCTTACTGAGCCCAAAACCAAACATTATATTGCAGCTTGCATTTTGTTTTTTAGCCTTTTTTTCTGTTATTTTCACCTGGTGATCCTGCCAGTGAGTCTGTTGTTTTTCAACTGAACAGTGGGTTACTTAGTGGGCTTTTATTTTACTTATTTATGTAAAAACCTTTATCCATCCCCCAAAAAATAATATGTTGCTGTAACAGCTTAAAAAGTGTTAGCTGGAGTCTGGTTTTAATTCTTTAGTGTATGTGCTGTAAATCTGCTCGATATGACACTTCCCTTACCCCAGACTGCCAATGCTGCTGTCCAAAGGTGTTTCTTGCCTTTTCATCCAATGCACATGAGTCAAACACAAGGCTTACAGGCCAAATCTGGCAAGCCTGGTCATTTCATGTGGCCCTTACACCTCTCCTGCAGCTGCGGAACCCCCCTCATCTCCACCACCGCCTTGTCTCAGCAATTGGCAGTAGAGAGGACGACAGAACTCCTGCACTTCTCTGTGCAGCCATGAAGCGGCCCGTTTTGCCCCCCCCCCCCCATTTCAGTAGTTGGCAGCAAAGAGGAGGACATAACTCCTCCTACAGATCCTGCTCCTCTCTGTACAGCCACAGCACCCAATGATCTCCCCTTTCCCTGGACTCAGCATTCAGCAGACTCCAGCAGCTGACTCCAGTCCTCCTTTGGTCCTCCATTAGACCCTGAACTTTTGGCTTCCCAGCTCCGCTCCCAGCTTCTTTCCGGCAGCAGCACAAGGGGGGTGCACTGTGATGTAACAAGGGTGGGGTACTTATAAATTCTGATGGTGGGGGAACTATTGACATCTGATGTAAGGAGGAGATGGGCGCTATGGACATCTAGTCTTACAGATATGGTCAGCCGTTTGAGGGCACCCATATTGCTGATGTGGCTCATGATGAAATTAGGTTTGAAAGCGCAAATCCAGAGTATAGGAATCCCAGAACAGAGGGTGTGTTAATGGCCAGATCACCAGGTGAAAACATTGGGAAAAAAGATTATGAAAAACTAATACAGCCACCACATCTAATGATTGGTAATTTAATACCACTTTAAAACCAGCAACAAAGCTGCTAAAGAGCCTTTAGGAGTCACAATAATCTCTATATGCATGCTTCCATCTTTCCATGTAGGGGAAGGAGCCTGTGCAAAAGAGAATTAGCATTTACATGTGTCTGGGATGTCGCAATCCATTAATAATGCCTTTTGTAATTTATTAATAATCATTGTGGAATATGAAAAACAATAAAAAATTACATAAACAGGTTCCAGCACAGAAAGGCATCTAAATAATATGAGAAACTGTAAAAAATTATAAACTGTATTTTACAATACAATAATATATAAGCAGTTGATACATACTCATCATCTCCTCCACACAGGTTGAGCAGAGCCGTCTCGTACTCACCGGACGTGTCATTCTAAAATAAAACGGCACATAGATGAATAAACCTTACAACAGATCCAACCATAATTTATTCTAATATCTTCTAAAGATGCCCATACATGTGCAGATTATCGGCAGAGAAAAGTGATTTCTATTACTGCTGTAGATAGAACCTGCCTCATTTCCTGGATGGAGGATGTCCAGCATCCTCTAGTTCCTTTTCCCTTACCGAACTGTCCCTTATCTGCCCCTTTTATTCATTGGATTTCAGTTCTTTCAGTGAGGCTTAGCATGACATGTGGACATTACCTAGAGCAGCGGTCCAACCAGTGGTACGTGAGCAAATTTAGTTTTTTCCCAGGGGTTCTGTCACAAATCGACCTGGTGACATCACCCGGTGACCACGCCCCATGCCTATATAAATGGTTGCGCACCGCACACACGGCATTACAGCGGGAGAGATCGCCGTGTCAACATCGGGACAAGAGAAGAGAGAAGAAGCCGACTGGGAAGACCGGGCCGCCGCTAGTAAAAGAGCTGCAAGAAGATAGCCCGGTAGAAGGTAGAAAGCATCGGAGAGCGGGAGAAGAGAGCGGAGAGTTGGAAGTGACCCCTGGAGTCGAAAGAAGACCCTTGAAGTCGGAAGAAGACCCTGAAGTCGGAAGAAGACCCCCGGAGCTGCCTAATAAATGACTATAAGAACCTGTGTAGTTTGTCCCCCCCCCCGGTGCATGGGTAGGGGTACGATGTGCCCCATACTCATTTACATAGGGTGGGGGGCCGGGATCTGGGGGCCCCCTTATTAAAGGGTGCTGCCAAATTCTGATATGCCCCCGCCCGCAGACCCCGACAACCAACGGCCAGGGTTGTCGGGAAGGGGCCCTTGTTCTCATCAACATGGGGGCATGATGCTTTGGGGTGGGGGGGCGCAGAGCCCCCTGCCCCAAAGCACCCACATTCCCATGTTGAGGGCATGTGGCCTGGTACGGCTCAGGAGGAGGGGGCGCTCGCTCGTCCCCACCCCTTTCCTGACCGGCCAGGCTGGTGCTCGGATAAGGGTCTGGTATGGATTTTGGGGGGGGGGGCCCACGTCGTTCTTTTCGGCATGGGGTTTCCCTTTAAAAAACCTTACCAGACCAATGAAGGTGGAACCTTTTTTTTAAATATTGGGGTGGAGTTCCCCCTAATTATTGGAGGATCAAAGTCGGCGTCCCTGCTCATTGAAGTCGTACTTCAAGCCGTGGGGTAAAGTCGGATCCACAGTCGTATGACTGTCTTGTCGTGGCAAAATCGCGGTAAAATTTGCGCGACTTTGAGGTCGCATAAGTGTGAAAGGGGCCTTAGGCTTTTCGGCTATCACAGCAGTGCATGGAAACCATTGCTTATTTGGCACAGGGCTTAGGATCCAATGAGAAGATATAACAATTAAGCTTATGGTGAGCCCTCAGTAGAAATAGAAATACATGACATATTACTAGGTGCCCGGCAGCTGCATTGTCCAATAGTAAATACATTACCTTGATCATAGAGTACAAAGACTTTTCATATTGAGTCCTGAATGACTCCCTAATGTCCATCATATCGATCTCACTGCGTGACACCATAATCCGGATCAGGGTGTTGTCCGAAGTTCCCAGACCCTGAAAAATAAAAAATATTAATTTCTGCTACAATTCTAAAAAGATGTCCAAGCAAAAGGTATAATTACAACAAAACACCAATGTGAAGGCAATGTCATTCCTTCATTTTATTACATTCATGGTCGAAGAATTACAATGTACTAAAATACAAACCATAAAAATTCAGTGTGTTTGCGAAATTGCTTACATAAGCACATTTTCTGTAAGGCCGCGTACACACGATCGAACATATCTGCTGAAACTGGTCCGCAGACCAGTTTTAGTGGACAGATTCGATCGTGTGTACGGCCTAGCAGACAGGTTTCCAGCAGACAAAAGTTTTAAAGCATGCTTTAAAACTTGTCCGCTGGAAAGCTGTCTGTCGGACATGTCCGCTGGTTAGTACGCCTAACCAGCGGACCGAAATCCCCCGCATGCGTCGAATGGATTTGACGCATGCGTGGAAGCATTTTACTTCCTGGTTTGGTGACGTTGCGGCGTCAACGTCACCGCCACGTCATCGCGCTGTCTGTCCGTGGGGGATTTTGGTTTGATCGTGTGTACACACATCAAACCAAAACATCCCAGGAGACATGTCCGATGAAAACGGTCTGTCAGACCGTTTTCATCGGATATGTCTCCTCGTGTGTACGCGGCCTTATGAAACACTCTAAAACTGATAGTGTGTATGGGGCTTTAGGGCCAGTTCACACTGCTGTGATGTCAGACATTGTTGTGCAGATCACATGGAATGTCTGTGCAATGTGAATTTCATGCATACAAACTGTATGGCTGAATTTGCATTGCATTCCCACCAAAAAATCGTGCAGGACTCTTTTATTGGTCCGCAGCAGAATCGGATCGCATGGATGTTCACAGCCATGCGATCCGATTCTGCAAATCACACTGCCTTTTGCAAACTTTGCAATTAGTTTGCATGAACGGGATTGCGATTTAGATGGTGTGAATTTGCAGCAAACCGCTTAAAGGGTAAATACTTACCTGCCTAACCATAGGCATGCGCACAGGGTGTGCCAGGTGTGCCTGGACACACCCTAATGACCCTGTGCTGGGCAGATTCCCCCTGCTACTTGGCTGCAGAGAAAAGAACTGGGGAATCTCTGTCCTCGGTCCTTTTCTCTGTCTTAAAAGCGAGACATCAGGGGTCTGTTTAGACCTGATATTTCACCACATTTTTTTTTTTTTATAGAAAATAATATTGAAAAAAAAACAGAATATATTGTAAAAAATTATAACATTGTAAAAAGTAATAATAATATTGTTCTGCCCATATTGTTCATAGTAAATATGTGCAATGTGCCATTACAGATTATACTGCAATGACGTTGCTGCCATCTAGTGGTCAGAGTTGGTTATGATTTTGCCAGAGCTTACAGGAAGTTGTATTTTCCCCAGAGAGAGAAGCAGTAACCTTTAACCTGGAACTGTATTTCCTCCATTTCATGCCTGCTCCTGGATCTAGGTAGACTCATGGAGAGAAGCTCTCAATACATTCCTGAACTAGTGATGGAATTGTCTGTAAGTACATTTACTGATGGACTGAGGCTGCTGTGTAATGTTAAATGTACTGACACATATGTTTTGTTTATGCTAATGTTGTAGTTTTACAAAGTTATTCCGAAAAAAGAATACATACAGTTTCTTGACTTCTGAATTATTGTTAAGCTGTCTGACTAGTGTTATACAACAGTTCAATAACACGAAGCAGAACAAATATACTGACACCAGTCTCTGCCCTTTTGACATTGTCAATTGCCTTATTGCAATAGGCTGTGCACACCTATGTGCCAAACAGTCCCTTGCAGGCACTGGCATCTTCTTCTGAGTGCCAGTTTTTGGGCCTCTTCACTGGCCGGCAGAGGAGGACACGACTCCAGGATAGGTGTTTGTCATCCTAGCGCTCAGAGACTGGCCCAGCACTGAGAAGAGAGGACAACAGACGAGCAGGAAAAGGGCATATTATTGAAGAATATACAGGGCATGTCTCTTCTGCAATACAAGCCTGCCTGCTCCTTGTTTCTTACAGTAGAACTTCAGTTCCACTTTAAAGGAATAAAGAAAACAAACGCAGCTACTATATTTAAGATTTGGTAGCCTGCAATATATTAAAGTGATTGTAAAGGCAGGTTTCTTATCTTAATGCATTTTTTACATTAAGTTAAAAATCCTTTTGTGTGCAGCAGCTCTGCACAGCCCCTCTAATACTAACCTGAGCCCCATCTCTACCCCTTGGCTGTACAGGACTCTCCCTCCTGACTGGCTAAGACACAGCAGTGGTGAAATTGGCTTCTGCTGCTGTCAATCAAACTCAGTTAGCCAATCTGGAGAGAGAGAGGGTGGGGCCTCTCAGATGAATAGATAGATGGAGCTGCAGCTCGGCTCGGGTGCCCCCTTAGCAAGCTGTTTGCTGTGGGGGCACTCAATAGGAGGGAGGGGCAAGGCGATCCAGTCAGGAACCTGAGAAGAGGAGGATCTGAGCTGCTTTGTTCAAAACCAATTCACAGAGCAGGTATAACATGTTTGTTATTTTAATAGAAAAAAATTTGACTTTACAACCACTTTAAAATTTTGTTTTTGAATTCATTACTGTTTTAAGATTAACAATATCCATAAAAACACAACTCACCAATAAAACAAACCTGGGAAAGGTATATAAATGCCAGCCAAAGAAGAACCTGTTTCATAACGAATACAATTGTCACGCTAAACATTTCACTAGCTCCGCCCACTGATATATGGAAGAGCCAACAACAGTTGAGTCATTGATTACACAACTTACTTTCATTGATTTGTACAGTCTGGTAGCGAAGTAGTCCTTGGTGCTACGAATGCATTTTACTGAAACAAACATAAAAACGTGATATGGGTAAATAAATACGGTAGGTGGAATACAGTTTTGGTGCCCACATATTTTTGCAAAGGATGTTATGTTGTCTCCAAATTTTTTTATTTAAAATAATTTTATCGCAAGAAAAATACATAAGATGCAACATTTCACCTCCTGAAATTGTAAATGTCAGATTGCCACCTAGCCTTAAAACAAGGCGATCTATGTTTACTTGCTGCTTGCTTGTTCTAGCTCAGTGACTTATAACGCATTGAAATCAGAGGATCAGTATAACACACAGGCAATTACCATTTCAGATGAAGTGCAACAATGTTAGCCTACATGTTTGGCTATATCAGGTTTCTTCACTGAGGCCGTGTACACACGGCAGAGAACCTCGACGGGCAGAACACATCAGTCCGCCCGTCGAGGTTCTCTGCCGGCCGTCGAAATCGGCGACCCGCCCGTCGGGTAAGGCAACCAGCCATTCATCCAGGCGGGCCGTCGAGCAAAAAGAGAGCGTGCTCTCTTTTCGCTCAACGGGATTCCCGACGGGCGGGGCGAGCCAAAAGCGTACACACGGCCGAGGTCCTCGCTGGAATGCAGCTTCCAGCGAGGTTCTCGCTGGTTTCCAGCGAGAACCTCGGTCGTGTGTACGCCGCCTAAGGCATTAAATATAGCATGTTCTGCACTGCTATACCAAAAATAACCACAAAACACTAGGATTGGAGTTTATGACTATAGCAGCCTTTTTATATCAAAATATATTAACGAATAAATCACAGATAAATAACTTAATAACCTGAGGAAAGGAAATTGAAGCCACAAGGTCCTAACAGGCATCAAAACCAATATCGTACCTGCGAGTCACTTCTCAGGCCTCCAGCTGCAAACCACCGACTCGGAGACCCATACTCCAACTGGGAGCCATACCTTAGATGGGTCCCTACACCATACCTGTTGTGCCCATATCAACCTAAAAGGACCTTGCACCCCATAGTCGCCAACAACCTGCACAAAATCCTACTAAATGGAAGGTGGAAGGGTGGGAAGTTGTTCCTAGCTTGCTGACCTCCTGCGGAATACTAACACCTCAGTACAGTCCCACCTCCCCTCGAGGCTCCCCCTTTCCTTGCCCCAATCAAAATAAACATTCTCGCCCCTTCAACTGAAACCAAACTTTATTATCCCTCTTCACACAAGCCCCTTTTCACCTTTGTCATGCTGGCCCTTCATCTATAGTCTTTCTGTTTTTAATCTGGGCCTCTCTATAAAGTGGTTGTAAGTAGTGTGACCACGTGTCCCGGATTGTCCGGAACAGTCCCACATTTTGCAGGTCTGTCCCAGGCACATTAATTCCAGGACAATACAGTGTCCCGCAATGAAACTAACACAGCCACCCCACAGGCCAATCTGATGCCCCCAAAAAAGGCCACCACATCACCGCTTTACTCACTGACAATAATTGTCCTGGTCGGGAATGCCTCGAAGAGCACAATCCAGCCCCCTGCTTGTGATTGGAGAAATCATAAATCCTGCCTCTTGTGTCCAATCACTGTGCTGCGATTCGTTACAGCACAAGCTGATTTTTGGGAAGGAAGGGTGTCCCTGAATGGTAGTTTGGAAATGTGGTCACCCTAGTTGTAAGCCCTTACATATACCCAGTGAATTGACTGCCCTCAGGTAATACAAAGAGATGAAACAAATCATAAAAACAAATTGGATGCAGGGAAACCATCCAAATTCGCATATGTGTGAACCCGGTCTAAGGGTGGACTTTTCTAAATCCATTCAAGCTGTTAAACTGTCTATTGGAATCCATCCAAAAGTCAGCTTAAAGCAGAATTCCACCCAAAAATGGAACTACCGCCTTTCAGAAACCCTCTGTGTAATACAGGTATCTTGCTCCCACTTCAGGGTATAGATATTCGAGCCACCCACGGGTATCTTTGCCACTTCCGGTGCCTTCTCTGTCCCCCCCTGCTGTCTTCTGGGAGACACACAGGTCCCAGAAGACAGCAGGGACCAGTGGGAACGTGTAGTGCGAGTCGCGTATGCGCAGCAGGGAACCAGCAAGTGAATTTGCAAGGCTTGACTTCCTGATTCCCTTACCGGAGGTGGCGGCGGCAGCACCCGAGAGCCGAGCGTTAAATTGTCTTCGGGTGCCGACATCACGGGCGCCCTGGACAGGTAAGTGTCCTTATTTTAAAAGTCAGCAGCTGCAGTATTTGTAGCTGCTGACTTTAAAAAATATAAATAAATTGGTGGAACTCCGCTTTAACAGCTAAAGGTGTACAGTGCCTTCTACTGTAGTTGTCAATTTTTTGAGGACATCATCTTCTGTATCTCCTCCTGCATTTCAGTTGAAGAATTGTGGCTTCTGTTATTTAGAATCACTGTCAGGCAAAGGATAGCACAATAGCAAAGGACTTACCTACAGACAGCATCAGCTTCTCAAAATCTCCAGATAGTTCATCCCTGAGACTCTCCTCAATACTCTTCCCAGCAACTTTCTCATACTCATCAAATACTGCAAAAGAAGACACCAATGAAGGACCAATAAACCAACAATAAAAACTGTTCACGGCGACAGTGTGATTCCGACCTAAATGTTTTTTTACAATTCTGTACAGCCAGCCTTGTGATATATACTGTATATTACAAGCATGTGTGAAGTCAGACAATCTAAAGAATGCCTAGGCAATGCATGAAATGGTGATTTTCACACATTGTCTGTACGTGTGTATACCGCACACTTTTTTCCCCTTAAAATCAGGGGAAAAACGTGGGTGCGCGATATACGCCGATCCCCGCTTCCCACGCTGTATTTGAATTGAGCCGCCGACATATATCGAGCGCAGTACATTCAGATATTTCGGCCAGGCTCGGCTCCCCTGCGGGCACGTCCTATGAGTCCTGTACGTCCTTTACGCGAGAGAAGCCGAGCGTGCTTGAGTGTACTGCGCTCGGTATATGTCGGCGGAGTGCTTCAAGCACAGCGTGGGAAGCGGGGATCGACTCAGAGACAGCGCAGGAGGACACCACCGAGGCTGCAGACGGACGCCGGACCAGACAAGGCTGCAGATCGACGCCGGGCAAGGCACCAACGAAACCGTAAGTATTTTTATTTTCTTCTGAAATTTTTATTTTAGGTTGGGGGTGCGCGCTATACGCGGGTGCGCGCAATACCCCGATAAATACGGTATATAATATATATATACACAGTATATTACAGGCAATGTGTGAAATTCACAATTTTATGCATTGCCTAGGCATTCTTTTGTATGTCTGATTTCACACATTACCTGTAACATATATAAATCTACCACACTGCACAGCTAGCTAAGTGGCATATGTAAAGTTGGGTTTCACAATGCAGATTCCTGTATCAATTCTCAGTTTTCTGTCCAAGTAGGAAGGACCTATCCTCAATTAATACCATATTGTAGATTGGTGCAACTTGGTAAAACTCACCAAGTCTGAGATGTGATTTGCTTCGACTTCCCAAAATGAAGATGAACTGAGCCTCATCTGTGCCAAATTTTTGTTCTCCGGCTTCAAATAAATCCTAAACACAACGGAAAAAAAAACAGTGATTTCTCTGCATGATAATTGTGGGAAACACGAACATACTTAGGCCCCTTTCACACAGTGGCGGGGGCGGCGGTAAAGCTTTTTTGGCGGCGCTTTACCGTCAATTTCGCTGTGCTATTCGGGCCGATAGCGGGGCAGTTTTACCCCTGCTAGCGGCCGAGAAAGAGTTAAAAACACCTGCAAAGCACCTCTGCAGAGGCACTTTGCCAGCAGTATAGCTGCGGTGCCCCATTGCTTTCAATGGGCAGAAGCGGTATACATACCGCTCCAATGATGCTGCTAGCAGGACTTTTTTTTACCGTCCTGCTAGCGCACCACTCCAGTGTGAAAGCCCTCGGGGCTTTTACACTGGAGAGACAGCAGCGGCTGTTTCAGGTCGGTTTGCAGGTGCTATTTTTTGCGTTATAGCGCCTGCAAACCGACCCAGTGTCAAAGGAGTCTTATTGGGGAAGATGGTGGAAAGAGTAAAGCCGGGGTGCACTATACGGTAGATCATAAAAAGCAATCAGATTGTAAATGTATTATGTCAAACATAACACTAACCAACAGCTACTGTACAGTAGTTTCTGCGAATCCACTGCAGGTTGCTGCATTACAGGCAGTTCATACTGCCATATGCAAACTGCTGGGAGTGTCAATAGAAAGTTAATGACAAGTTAATGACAACCCCCGATCAGTTCGCATATCACAGTGCAAACTGTCAATTCGGACATGAATTCCATGCGATCCGATTCTGGTGTGGACCAAAAAAAGTGTCCTACACGACTTTGGTAAGAATGCAATGCGAATTCAGTTACACAATCTGTAATGCTGAATTTGCATTGCACAGACATCGCATGTGATTTGAACAGAAGTGCGGTGTGAATCACATGCGATGCCGCATAGCGCACTGATGTGAAATGGGCCTAACAGCCAGTTACTGGCATTCAACATTTCTCCAATATTAGCCCTGCCACCCATCATTCAGTCAGGAGGTCACCAGGCAGCAATGTGCTAGACACTGGAATGTCCTCTGTGACTTTCCCTGCCACTGACCACCAATGGAGGGGGATGGGGGGGGGGGGGGTAATAGTGCTGACACCAGTGCTAGGGATTATTATTGTGTCCACTGAAACCAGTGTTGGTGGTTAATATTGCGTCCATGGACACCAGTGCTGGGGGATACGATTGCGTCCATCAGCCGCATTAGTCATAGCTATGATCAAGGCTCTCTGTGTTCCAGTGTCTGGCTCTGAAAGACAGAATGGACTAAGGCAGAGGCCCACAGTACAAGTCCCAGCCTCAAAAAGTGGCACAGTAATCTGTGATCAAGTAATGCCCACCAATTGAGGGTTAACTTTCCTTTCCACTGACCACTAATGCAGTGGGAAGGGGGGGGATTAAGTTTCACTGCCACTGACCACCAATGTGGGGACAGTGGGGTTGGGAGTATTGTCACCAGTGTTAGGAGTTATTGCATCCACTGATACTAGTGCTGGGGGTTATTATTAGGTCAGCTGACACAAATGTTGGAGGTTATTATTGTGTCCACTTACACCAGTGCTGGGGGTTATTATTGTGTCCACTTACACCAGTGCTGGGGGTTATTATTGTGTCCACTTACACCAGTGCTGGGGGTTATTGCAGCCATTGCCACCAATGCTGAGGTTTATTATTATATCCACTGTTACCAGTAATGGGGGGTTAATACTGCATCCAATGACACCAATAAGGAAAGTTATTTTTTTAAATAGCAATGCCAACAGTAGTAATTCTAAGAAAAGTACAGTAAGCCATAACAATCAATAACGTTTTACTTTGAATGATTTTGAAAAGGTCCAAACATTAAAAAAAAAAAAAAAAAACTGTCATCTGATCGTTGCCTATTGTTTTTTGTATTTTTGAAGGGAAAAACAGAGTATATTCTAAGCTACATTAGCAGTATTTTGGGACCATAGGTAATTCAAGCCTAGAGATCAAGACCTAATTTAACAGCATCAGTGTGCTTCAGTTAACTTGGTTATAGGGTTGAGGCTGGGTTTACACTGGAGAACCTACTGGCTCACGGCAGGTGTCCGCTGCGTCTCAATTCACCATTTCAGCCCAATTTTTGGGCTGAATTCAAACCTGAAATGGACCAAAAGACACTCAGGACTCCTGTGCAATTAGCACCAGAGCCGCTGCGGAGATATGTGAACTGGCTCCATAGAGAGGCGATCACAATCTCCTGCTATGCGAATTGGATGTGAGGAAAGCCGCATCCAGTTCGCAATAGTGTGAACCCAACCTCAATGTGTCTACCTAAAAAAAGTTACATATTTTTTAAAGGTCATATATGGTTTTTATTTGGTACATAGTTTTAATAAATTCCCTGCATGTGTTGACAAAGTAAAACAATTGCACACTGTTATCCTCTGTCTGCAATGGAATCTGAAAGCTAAAGGTTAATTTTTTGTAAATTAACCCTTAGTCTGCATGTGGTTGAGCCCTGGTTGACATTGATGCTACTTTAAAATTGCGCTACTTCACTTGACCCGGTCCCGGTCCGAAGCTTCCTGACCGGGACCGCGGGATTCGTGGACCCGATCGCCACTGGAGTGCGGCGATCGGTCCCCGGAGCTGAAGAACGGGGAGAGCCATGTGTAAACACGGCTTCCCCTTGCTTCACTGTGGCCGCAGCATCGATTGCGTAATCCCTGTTATAGGGGGACGCGATCGATGATGTCACACCTACAGCCACACCCCCCTACAGTTGTAAACACACACAGGGAACACATAACTCCGACAGCGCCCCCTTGTGGTTAACTCCCAAACTGCAACTGTCATTTTCACAGTAAACAATGCAATTTAAATGCATTTTTTTGCTGTGAAAATTACAATTGTCCCAAAAATGTGTCAAAATTGTCCGAAGTGTCCGCCATAATGTCGCAGTCACGAAAAAAATCGCTGATCGCCGCCATTAGTAGTAAAAAAAAACTAATTAATAAAAATGCAATAAAACTATCCCTTATTTTGTAAACGCTATAAATTTTGCGAAAACCAACCAATAAACGCTTATTGCGATTTTTTTTTTTTTACCAAAAATAGGTAGAAGAATACGTATCGGCCTAAACTGAGGAAAAAAAATGTATATATATTTTGGGGGGATATTTATTATAGCAAAAAGTAAAAAATATTGAATTTTTTTCAAAATTGTCGCTCTATTTTTGTTTATAGCGCAAATAAAAACCGCAGAGGTGATCAAATACCACCAAAAGAAAGCTCTATTTGTGGGGAAAAAAGGACGCCAATTTTGTTTGGGAGCCACGTCGCACGACCGCGCAATTGTTAGTTAAAATGACGCAGTGCCAAATCGCAAAAAGGGGCAAGGTCCTTTACCTGCATTTTGGTCCGGGTCTTAAGTGGTTAATAGACATCTGTGTGGCTTTATGCACAGATATCTATTGAAGTTGCATCTATAATCACAACAGTAAGGATAGTCTGCATATGAAATTAGAAAATAGCTGCCTCCAATGAGCAATCTATACATTGAAACACATCTTGTAAACAGTATACGATGAAGAAAGCATTTCTTATTAACACATATATAAAAAATTATTCAAAACAGTATATATTTGCTTCAAATGCAGCAATAACACTTGTTTTTATTGAATCTAAACATTACCCTGGCATCTTGTTCTACTAATTCCTCGCTCACAATATCATCCTCTTCCCGTGTTCCCTGCAGTCCAAAAAAAAACCACATGTTATTTTAAAAATGTATATCTTTTACTGATCAAAGTCTAAATGAAGTACAGAAGAATCAAAATGCACATATACCGAAAAGTCAAAAAGTAAGCCTAAAAATGCTGAATATAAACTAGCAATAAATCTATATAGACCATATTAGAGTTTACACTGACCTGTGTTTGAGAAATAACCTGCAATGCACCATTCACATTGCCCTCCAACGCGGTGATGTGACCGCTGAGAGGGCTTCGCCCAGTCTTCCTTCTGGATTTGCAGCGTCCAGCTACATGAATGCCCGGGAGACGTGATGCGTCACTCCCACGAATGCGTGCGGGAGCTTTATTTATGGCACAGGCTCTGAAGGTCTGGCACTGTATGAGCCGCCAGGGGGGAGCGCGCTCGCTGCACGTTGGGGGACCCGATGCACGTGGCAGGCGGGCGTGATTGCCACCGGCTACCCGCGATCGGGGACACGAGTGCCAGTACAGGGATTTGTATGTGTGTAAGCACACAAATCCCTGTTCTGTCAGTGGAGAGGAGACATATCGTTTGTTCCTACCAAGTAGGAGCAATGATATGTCTCCTCCCCCAGTCAGTCCTATTCCCATACAGTTAGAAACACTAACTAGGGAACACAGGTAACCCCTTGATCGCCCCCTAGTGTTAAACCCTTCCCTGCCAGTGATATTTACATAATCAGTGCATTTTTATAACACTGATCGCTGTAGAAATGTCAATGGTCCCAAAAGTGTCCGATATGCCCGCCACAATGTCGCAGTACTGCTAAAAATCGCAGATTACCGCCATTACTAGTAAAAAATAATAATAATATAAATGACATCTTTCTCATAGTTTGTAGGCGCTATTTTCAATATACGCTTAAGCAATGTGCATTGTGGGGCATTTCAGAGCTATGTTACCTGCAATTGTAATGATGCCTTGGGGTACCATTTAAAATGATTAACACACAGGTGCAGAACACCAGGGTTCACAAGTTCCCTGCATTGTGGTAAAACGCACATAACGTAAATGGACACTAACCTTGGCTTTGACAGATCAAATACAGACACTAGAAAATCATATTTGTTACCTGCAACAGGACAACTAACATCTTCTTAAAGTGTCCGCTGGTATCTTTGATGACGTCTGTCTCCAGGTCTCGGTCATAAGCTGTAAGAATGCAGAAAATGCTGATTAGTAAATATCTGAATGGTAAGCCAAGTTAAGACTTTTGTGAATGTTAAGGTAAACTCCACTTCTCTCTCACCATCTTTATACGCCTCTATCAGTGCATGAATCTGCTGGTTATTCCGAGAGGCCAGGATTTCAATGAGACATTTCTCATCAGTTCCAATACCCTGAAATATATTGTCACAAAAAGGTAGTTATCAGAAAGTTATTGTTTTTTGCTCACAGTACTGTTATCAGTTTGATTTTAGAGGACCATACATAAGGTGCCAGATTCACGAAGAGTTACGCCGGCATATCGGTAGATACGCCGTCGTAACTCAGAATCTGCGCTGGCGTATATTTAAGCGTATTCTCAAAGTGAGATACGCTTAAATATTGTTAAGATACGACCGGCGTAAGTCTCCTACGCTGGCGTATCTAAACTGCATATTTACGCTGGCCGCTAGGGGCGTTTCCGCTGATTTACGCCTAGAATATGTAAATCAGCGAGATACGCCTATTCACGAACGTACGCCCGGCCGACCCAGTAAAGGTATGCCGTTTACGTAAGGCGTTTTCAGGCGTAAAGATAAACCACCAAAAAGATGGCGCAGCCAATGTTAAGTATGGACGTCAGGACCGCGTCCAATTTTTCAGATTTTACGTCGTTTGCGTAACTCGTCCGTGAATGGGGCTGTACGTCAATTACGTTCACGTCAAAACCAATGCGTCTTAGCGTCGTAATTTGAAGCATGCGCAGTTCAAAAAAAGCATCAAAAAGTGGGGTCACAACCCATTTACATAAAACACGCCCACCTCATCCACATTTGAATTACCCGGGCTTACGCCGGCCCATTTACGCTATGCCGCCGTAACTTAGCTTTGAGAATACAGCTCTTGCCTCACTAATTTACGGCGGGGTAGCGTAAACAAGATACGCTACGCCTGCACAAAGTTACGGCGGGCTATGTGAATCTAGCCCAAGGTGTATATATACTGGGCTTTAAAAGGATTGGTCCACCTAAAAGTAATATTTTCATTTTTGAACATGCTGGAAAACAAAATCACTTGGCAAGTTTTTGTTATTCCCTCAGAAACTTGGTGTTTGAGTTACTCGGTGTGCATTTTTACTGTGGCTCTCTGTGGAGTTTCACTCCCTATGCTGGCTTTTGTATTATTTATTTAATCCTACCTGGTGATTCTGTCAGTTTCTATATTTTCTGTTCTAGTGTAACAAAGCACCTTGAGAATACTAAGCAAGAGAAGTGTTGTAATCCCAAGATTTGTGCTCACCGTGGATTTGAAGCTAACGCCACCATGCACAGTGGATGAGCATGAAAAGCTTGGAGTGTCAGCAGTGATGGCCCAATACATTGTGCTGCCTGGGACCAAGAATGAAATGCTGCCCCCCCCCCCCAAAAAAAAAAATCACGCCAACCAAAAGGCCCCCACATTCATTATTTTATATCATGATCACTAAAGGGGACCCGTCATGGCTCTATATATGTACATAGGCGTATAAAAGGACCTGTCAGGGCTCTATATGTATCCAGGAGTATAAAGGTACCTGTGAATTGCCAGCGGCAACGATGTCTTTTGCGCAAACTAATCAATGTACACTAATTGTATTTTGTTTGGTACCAAAAATATGTAGATGAATCGGCCTAAACTGAAGACATTTTTTTTTATATACATTTTGGGGATATTTATTATAGCAAAAAGTTAAAAAAATATATATATATATATTTAAATTGTATTTTTTTTGTTGTTTATAGCACAAAAAAGAAAAAACACAGAGGTGATCAAATATCACCAAAAGAAAGCTCTATTTGTGGGGGAAAAAGGACATCAATTTTATTTGGGTACAATGCCGCACGACCGCGCAAGAGTCAGTTTAAGCCACACAGTGCCGTATCGCAAAAAATGGCCCGGTCATTAAGTGGGCAAATTCTTCCGGTCCTTAAGTGGATGATCAGGGCTGGGCAAGGCAAGTCTCTCTCAGGCTCTCATGTCTCATACAACTTGTGATGTGTGTTTGTACTTAGTTTTGCTTCAGACTCCACCACCAGATGCGGGTTGTCACCTGCCAGGCTGCCACACATTGCGGATTGTCACTTGCCACATGTTGGAGATGGTCACTTACGTCACCTGCCGCACGTTGCGGGTTGTCATTTGCCAAGTCACCTGCCACACGCTGTGGATTGTCACTTGCCACGTCAGAACAAACCCCCCTCCATTAGTACAGACCACCAGGACAAACCACCACCCCTCCATTAGTGCAGACCCCCAGAACAAACCACCCCCTCTATTAGTACAGACCACCCCCCTCCATTAGTACAGACCCCCCCAGAACAAAGCCCCCTCCATTAGTACAGCCCCCCAGACAAACCACCCCCCCTTCATTAGTACAGACCCCCCCACAACAAACCACCCCTCCTTTAGTACAGACCCCCCCCAGAACAAAGCCCCCCTCCATTAGTACAACCCCCCCCGGACAAACCACCCCCCCTCAGTTGGTACAGACACCCCCCTTGGACAAACCACCCCCACCATCTGGCTAACTAAAAACACCCAGTGTAGAGGACAGAACAGTGGAGAAAAGAGCATGTCATGTCAGGCTTGGGCAGCAGTTGGACACGAGGAGAACTGGAACACTTCAGGCACGGCACTGCACGGACCGCCCCCCCATCACTGCGCAGCTGCCTGCTGGTCTCTCTGCATACAGAGACAGCCGCTCCGATCTTCGGGTGTTCTGCTCTCCTCCTCTGACAGGAGGAGGGAGTGGGGATGGACATCGACAGGGAACTCCAGTGGCTGCGGTGACCGGAGAAGAGAGCCACCTATGGAAAGGAGAGGAGGAGGAGGGAGGGGAGCACGCTGGCAGCCCGACTCCGCGCTCCTCAGGCAGCGGAGCGGGCTGGCGTATGCCGCCCCCCTAAAAGTGCCGCCTGGTACCCATGGTACCACCCGGTCCCATTATAGGGCCGGCCCTGAGTGTCAGGACCTAGATTTCCCGCTGGTGGCATTGTGGTTCCCAGACCTGAAGGGCTGAGGGTCATCAGCGGGTGTCTCTTAGTAACTAGCAGGTCCCAGTAATTAGTCTTCTCCTGATGCTGGCTGCTGGGAAGGTATATAACCCCTCCCTTGATTTTCATTAGTGCTGCAGTGTTTTATCTAATAGTTACAGTATATACCTGCTTGCTGATTATCCTGATCCCTGCTTTATCCTGTACCATGTAACCCCATCTCTGTTTCCCCTATTCCCAGTCCCAGTCATGCCTGGGTATGTCAGCTTCCCTTCATCTGTATATAGTGTATTATAGCAGGGTTGATGGTTTGGTTTTGCTTCACTGTCACGTTTATTTTTAACTTTTGCTTTGCTTTGCTTTTGTTCTGTTGGTGTTGGATAAGTGTTGTGTGCATTATTAATCTTTCTTTTATTCTTACTCAATCTGATTCCAGTTTCCTAAGTGCAGCTACACTGACCTGGTCATGCCTGCTGCCACTGGATACCTGCACTTGGTATTCCTTACATGGAGTCAATTGAGAGCGTGCGAGACATTATTAAATGCAGGGCACAAAACAAAAGTGACTGAGAGAAGCAAAGTAGACAAGTAGGACATGAACTTCTGAAGCCCAAAAGGTAAGCATTGTGGAATATATATATATAATAAAAAAATGTAATACCAGAAAATTGGTCTAATAGACTAAGGAAAATGTATGGGAAGGTTAAATTGTAATTTGATTTGGACAATAAGGGCATCTAAAAAATACTCAATTTGTTTGCAATGAGCAGTGCATGGTAGTTGTGGTCAGGGGCGGACTGACCATTGAGTCACGCGGGCACTGCCCGAGGGCCCCATGCCACTAGGGGGCCCCATCAGGGTTGCCAGGCTCAGTAAAACAAGGGACAGTATGTAAAAATCTGTGTTTTTTTTACATCTGTCCCTGATATGTCCGAAACTGACATGCTTTTGATGTGAAAATCCCGAGATTTTAGCTGCCCCGCCTCTGCACTGCCTCCTGGCATGATGGCCCTCTGTAAGCCCAGGGGCCCCATAATCTTCTATTGCCCGGGGGCCCCATGAGTCGTCAGTCCGCCCCTGGTTGTGGTCATGTGCACACTACAGTACACATCTGATAGTCCATAGTTCATCTCTAACCAGGGTGGCTACAGTATGTTCCTACATACAGTGGGACCATAGAAAACAAACGTAGCCAACCTTCTAACACAAAGCCAAATCAGAGCAGTAAGAAAAAAAAATGCATATGGAGGAGACTGAAAGTACATTTTCGTAATTAGAATACATACTTAAATACCTTGGGCCAGATTCAGGTAGAGTTACGCTGGAGTATCAGTGATTCGCCAGCATAACTCACACTTTGAGCCGGCTTATCTGTTTTCTGTAGTCAGAAAACAAGATACGCCGGGATTGAGTTCAGATACGAGCGGCGTAATTGAATTTCGCCATCGTATCGGAACTGCAATTTGAAAATGGGCGCTCGGGGCTTTCCCGCTGATTTACGCCAAGAATATGTAAATCAGCGAGAGACGGAAATTCACGATTGTACGCTGGCCCGACGCAGTGACTTTCCGACGTTTCCGTAAGCGATACGCGGCGTAAAGAAAAACATGCCCCCTAGGTGGAGTATCCTATGTTAAGTATGTCCGTCTTCATCGCGTCAAATTTAAAAAGTTTTGCGTCGTTTGCGTAAAACGTCCGTGAATGGGGATTGACGTCATTGACGTTCACTGACAGAATTTGGAGCATGCGCCCTGACAGTCGACTCATGCGCAGTACGTTCGCCGCGGGATTGCGCCTAGTTTAAATAATACACGCCCCCTACCCGCCCAATTTGAATTCCGCCGGCTCATTTTCGCTACGCTGCCGCAACTTTAGGAGCAAGTGCTATGTGAATAACAGTACTTGCTCCTAAAATTTCGGCTTAGTAACGTAAATGACAAACGTTACTCCAACATAAAGATCCGCTCTCCTACCTGAATCTGGCCCCTTTTTTTTTTACCATAGTTTAATGCTACTTTCATTAAACTTTGAGTATTTATCTTCCAAAATATTTAGGAAAGCATAGCATTTATTAGCTGTAGAAAAACCTCATTCAGGTTCAGGGATAGCTACAAAAAATAAATATTATTTGACTGTTAAAAAAGATAAAATAAATAAGCAGGTCTTGCTGTCCTCTGCAGTACTTATTTTCTGTCACCAGATTTCCTCAGTCTTATAGGTAAACTGATTTCCATTGGGAAGGCGATATGATATAATATATGGTAATACAAAGTGCCTCCAATCCAAATAACAAATGCACAAATGAACAAACTTGTGGATCAGAGTAGTGCTTATTATATTATATTATAATATCAGCATGTTCTTATTTTTTGCCGGGTGAAAGTGCAGAATTTAGGTAATTGTGATCTATTTTTCTAATTGGGCTCACTATACTACTGCGCCTAAAGGCAATGAGCACCATTCAGTAAAGCAATAAGGACCGTCCACTGCCTTGAAGAAAGGAAAAATGGCCTATGATGTAATCAAACCAGTTAGAAGACCCTTGGGGAAAAAGGTATGTATGCATATATAGTAATAATGGTAAAAAAGTTTTTTAATCCATATAAATCAAACATAAGAGTAGGCTCTTGCTGCATGTTTTTGTTTGTCTTCTTTTGGTATTCTGAACATCTGTCTTTGCAACTTAATTACAATGTAACAGGGCAATGATGCAGACAACGAAAAAATAAATAAAAAATTGTGGGACTTTATATGAAGCACACTACTAATTTCCACGAACCAATCAATATACACATTGTTTTATTATTAAAAAAAGGGCATACATACACATATAAAATGGTAAAATATTATAATAGTAAGTCTAAGTAGATACAATCTAAACAATACATGATTGTACATAACGTAACTACGAAACTCGTAGAGCTTTCTTATTATGATACGTCAGTGTCTAGGTTCAATAATGTATTTTGCCATTTTATTTTATTTTTATGAGCTAACTTACCATTGTAATTTTGTCTATATGCTACCATTGCAATTTCGGTCTACTTACCCAAAGTCCATTATAGGGTTGTCCCGATACCAAGTATTTGCGGGAGTACTTGTACTCCCGCAAATACCTCCGATGTCTAAATAGAATACTTGCCCCCCCCCCCCCGCCGCCGCCGTATATAGCAAAGCCGCCGCGTTAATCACTGTGCGGCGAACATTACAGGCACCTTTAGTTTGAATAGCTGTTTTGCCCGCCGCGCCATGTATAGACACTCCCCCTTGCTCGGGATTGGACGGATCTGTCCAATCCCAAGCAAGGGGGAGTGTCCTTTACACGGCGTGGCGGGCAAAACAGCTATTCTAACTAAAGTTGCCTGTAATGTTCGCCGCACGGTGATTAACGCAGCAGCGGCATCATCATCATTAGGTATGGGGGACATGCCGATATATGTGGGGGGACATGGCTGCATATATGGGGGACATGGCTGCAATATGTGGGGGGACATGGCTGCATATATGTGGGGGGACATGGCTGGATATATGTGGGGGGACATGGCTGCATATATGTGGGGGGACATGGCTGCATATATGTGGGGGGACATGGCTGCATATATGTGGGGGGACATGGCTGCATATATGTGGGGGACATGGCTGCATATATGTGGGGAACATGGCTGCATATATGTGGGGGACATGGCTGCATATATGTGGGGGACATGGCTGCATATATTTGGGAGACATGGCTGCATATATGTGGGGGACATGGCTGCATATATGTGGGGGACGTGGCTGCATATATGTGGGGGACGTGGCTGCATATATGTGGGGGACGTGGCTGCATATATGTGGGGGACGTGGCTGCATATATGTGGGGGACGTGGCTGCATATATGTGGGGTACATGGCTGGATATATGTGGGGGTACATGGCTGGATATATGTGGGGGACATGGCTGCATTTGTGGAGGGACATGGCTGAATTTGGGGACACATTTAAAAAAAAGTATCAGTATTCGGTATCAGCGAGTACATGAAAAAAAGTATTGGTACTTGTACTCGGTCCTAAAAAAGTGGTATCGGGACAACCCTAGTCCATTACTACCGGTATGTATATTAGGTTTAGACAATTATGTACAATCGTTTATTGTTTAGACTTTATCTACTTAGACCTACTATTATAATATTTTACTATTTTATATGTGTATGTATGCCCTTTTTGTAATAATAAAACAATGTGTATATTGATTGGTTCATATAAATTAGTAGTGTGCTTCACATAAAGTCCTACAATTTAATAAAATGTTTTCATTCAAGTATCGGGGATGGAGGTATACCTATTGCCTCATATAAAGTCCCAAAATTAGTCATATGCCACGTACACACTTTCATTTTTCGGCATGTAAAAAACTACGTTTTTCAGCATCTAGAAAAAACGTATTTTTTTCCAACTTCATCATTAAAACGACGTTGCCTACACACCATCGTTTAAAAAAAATGCTCTAGCAAAGCGTGGTGACGTACAACACGTACGACAGCACTATAAAGGGGAAGTTCCATGCGGATGACGCCACCCTTTGGGCTGCTTTAGCTCATTTTGAGTTAGTAAAAGACGATTCGTGCTTTTCTGTCTGTTACAGCGTGATGAATGTGCTTACTCCATTACGAACGGTAGTTTTCTCAGAACGAGCGCTCCTGTCTCATAACTTGCTTCTGAGTATGTGCGGGTTTTTAACGTTGTTTTAACCCACACACGATCATTTTTTACAACCCGAAAAACGACATTGTTTAAAACGTTGTTAAAAAATGCAGCATGTTCGAAAAAAAAATTGTTGTTTTTCAGAACCCGAAAAATTATGTGAAGCCCACACACAATCATTTTAAATTAACATTTTTTAAAACATAGTTTTTTTCATGCCGAAAAAAGATCGTGTGTATGCAGCATTAGCCTTAGCCCTTCATTCTGACAATGATGCAGGTAAAGTATTGTATTTTATGTAGAATGAGTCTTCTAGTAATTTTGAGCACTCTGCCTAAATAATGCTCCTTTATTTTAAAATACTTACATTAATGGCATCTTTAATCTCCTTGGCATCAAAATATGCTGGGGGTCTCATTAATCCTACGACAAGCCTCTCAAATTTACCAGTGAGCTCATATTTCAAGTCATCAATGAGGTCCTAAAGACATAAATACACATCAGATATACATGCCAAAAGTTAAATGTTTAATTAATTGTATTCATCTTTACATTAATACATTCAGCAATGCTTTACAGAGGTTTCTGGACCAAAGAACCCTGAATTTTAATTAAACAAGAGTGCTGAGCCATCAGCCGACCTGATAGGATATTGACAGGCAGCTGTGCTGAGCTAATGAGGCAGCACAGCCAATATCTCAATGGATGTAGAAGAGGTGCGTAGAAGAAGACTGTAGGAGAAGCTCGGGCCAGACTACAACAAAAATGTAACTGCATCCAGAGAGCAGCCAGAACCTAGATGCATGTGGTATGTAACTGTCATATTCTTAGCCAGCACTCAAGAATTCCTGCAATGCATTCCTCTCGCTTGGATATCACACCACTTCCTCAAACTCAATCTATCCAAAACAGAACTTATAATTTTTCCTCCCCCAGGTGTCTCTTCCACTGATCTCTCTGTCACACTTGAAGGCGCAACTATCAGCCCATCCCCACATGCCAAGGTTCTAGGAGTAGTGCTGGACTCAGAGGTGTATTTAGGTTTTGTGCTGCCCTAGGCCTGACCAAACTTGTGCACCCCCTTATTTAAATATGACCCACCCCTTCCTGTCAAAGCCACACCCCTTCTTCTTTAAGACCTGCCCTGTCATATTCATGAAAAGAGGACAGAGGGACGCCTAGGGTGACGGACAGAGGGACGCCTAGGGTGACGGACAGAGGGACGCCTAGGGTGACGGACAGAGGGACGCCTAGGGTGACGGACAGAGGGACGCCTAGGGTGACGGACAGAGGGACGCCTAGGGTGACGGACAGAGGGACGCCTAGGGTGACGGACAGAGGGACGCCTAGGGTGACGGACAGAGGGACGCCTAGGGTGACGGACAGAGGGACGCCGTGGGAGACGGACAGAGGGAGCAGTGGGAGACGGACAGAGGACAGATGCCGCTCGCGGCCTTTTCCCAGGATCGCCGCGAGCTGCGGGCAGGATGTTTTAGGCGAGGCCGCAGCTTCGGCCTAGTCCTCAGAGCGCAGATCCTATGGAACAATTTTTTTTTTTTTGCCCAGGTCTTCCTTCCCAGCCAAGACTCCACTTGCCAGGACCCTATTTCTAGTCTCCATGGCGACCGGGATTTGTCGAGCCCTGGGTTACACGGCGTGGGGTACATCGCGGCTCTCTGGTGGTGCGGGGGAACAGTGTGGCTCCCTCTCTGGTTTCTCAAGCACAGTATTCTCTTTTGCGCCTCTTCTAACACCCCCTCCCTCCAGCAGAGTGTTTGCATGCTGGGGGCTGTAGCTTAGTGTCTATGGACACACTGGGGCCAGAGACTTCATTTCCCATGATCCCCCCCCCCCCAGAGTCTTGGGATTGGCCCTCTGCCGCCCCCCGCAAAGTGCCGCCCTAGGCTTGGGCCTTGTCGGCCTAGGCCAGCATACATGGACTCTGGCTGGACTCTGAACTCTCCTTTAAGCCCCACGTCCAATCACTGTCCAAATCTTGCTACCTCAACCGCCGCAACATCTCCAAAATATGCCCCTTTCTAACCAATGACACAACAGAGCTCTTAATTTACTTCCTGGTCATCTCTCGCCTTGACTACTGCAACTCCCTCCTTATTGGCTTACCTCTGCATACTTTATCCCTCTTTCAGTCCATCGTGAATGCTGCTGCCAGACTCATCCATCTTACCAACCGGTCTGTCTCTGCTACTCCTCTCTGTCAATCCCTCCACTGGCTTCCGCTCACCCAACAAATTAAATTCAAAATACTACTAACAACTACCTACAAAGCCATCCACAACTCTGCCCCCAGCTACATCAATGACCTAGTCTCTAAATACCAACCTAATCATTTTCTTCTTTCTTCTCAAGATCTCCTGCTCCCTAGCTCTCTCATCACCTCCACCCATGCTCGTCTCAAGGACTTTTCCAGAGCCTCTCCAAGCCTATGGAACTCCTAACCCCAACCTGTCCATTTATCTCCTACTCTATTAGCTTTTAGATGATCCCTGAAAACCCTCCTCTTCAGAGAAGCCTATCCTACCCACACCTAACAACTATATTTTCATTTTGTCCATCTGATCATCCTCCACAGCTACTCCCCTTTGTCCCACTTGACCCTCCCTTCTAGATTGTAAGCTCTAACGAGCAGGGCCCTCTGATCCCTCCTGTAGTGAATAGTATTGTAACTGTATTGTCTTCCCTGATGTTGTAAAGCGCTGCGCAAACTGTTGGCGCTATATAACTCCTGTATAATAATAATATGCCAGTGATTCTCAAACTGTGTGCCGTGGCACACTAAAATTTGCAGGTGTGCCATGGGAGTTTTCAAAAATATAAAAAAATTGCTAACATTCTGAAACCTTGAACATAGCAAAAAATGTAATGGATAAATCAATGTTGCAAAAGTTAAAAAAAAGTAACATATATAAAAATGCAATCTCTGTCAGTCTGTCATTCATTGGTTCCTTTCGTGACGAGATCTCGGGGGAACTCAATCATTCTAATTATATTATAATAATAGAGACCGTTCCATTTGTCTGTTCGGTTTGTCGACTTTGGAGCCTCACTTCAATCTGATTTGCTCTCGAAAGCAGGCACATCCTTCACATAAAATTTAAATGTAACCATAAATAAGTTCTTCACCACAAAAAATGGTTAAATCTTTTCAAGTGTGCCGTGAACATTTTTAGATCTTTTTGGTGCGCCGCAAGACAAAAACGTTTGAGAAGCACTGCTCTATGAGTACAGGGGCGCCTCACAGTAGCGTGCTGCACCCGTATTAGTTTGTTTAATTTTTTAGCATTAGTGATGTGCGTATATAAAAGTGAATAGGGTAGTAACTATGTTATTCCCTACCTGCACAAAGGTATGTAAAAATTCAAATTAAAAATTAAATGAGTGAACCTGCTTGCAATCCAGGAACACCTAGACTCGAGCCATTCTGTTGAATAATTACGCAAGCATACAGAGCCAGGGGCGATCCTTGGGTCACAGGCGCCTGGGTGCAGAAATATTTCTGGCGCCCCTACATGGGTGTCGTCATTTTACCAACTCCTCCCCTTTACAAATGTTTCTATGGCAATGACTCAACCACAGAGATGCTCCCCCACAAAGTCTTCCTTAACCTGGGATCCTTACATGATCCCTTAACAATAAACATAATACAGGAAGAGAAGCAGTGTACTTTATTGGGACCTGAAGGGGGGCCTCTGTGATGGACACAGAGAGGGCTTCTGTTAAAGAGTCTGTTAGATGTTCGGCGCCCCCACCTCTGCAGGCGCCTGGGTGCACTGCACCCCGTGCACCCTGCCTAGGATCGGCCCTGTACAGAGCATGGGGTTAATACTTGCATAAAAGGGCGGCCCAGAATTTGGGAATCCTAGGCTTTCCGAGGAAGCAAGTAGGCACTTACAGTAGATGCAAGGTGAGCACACTAGTTCACTTGATATTTATAAAGAATTGCTTTTCCTATTGCTTTTTGAAAATGGGAAAGAAGCATTTTGTGAGGAGCTTTAGAGACGTATATGTGTAAAACAATATGTTAATAATAAAATATGTCATAATAATAATAAAATAAGTTATATAATCCTGTAAATTACAGTTCCGGAATTGCACTTTTACCTTCATCCCTATTTGCTCCTAATTGCATACAGTACTTGAAGGAATGGACTAACAAATACATCGGCAAGCATTGCTGTAGAAGACAAAGCCCTACATTCATTTTGTACATTTGCAGTATGGTTTTTTTTCCACAGTTACCTTGCCATAGAGAGATTTGTAGGCCTGAATGATTTGGATACGTTGCTGGTTACTCCTGGAGGTTATGAGATCCAATATTGCTTTTTTATCACTGCCTGCAAGAAGACAGATCAAGACACAGGAATAAAGTCTCTCTCAAATCAAATAAAAACTCCATGCCTTTCCTGGCATTCATGTAGACACATGAGGTCAGTATATGTATATATATCAAATGTATTTGTAGTCATTAGTCAATAACTAATTATGCCACCACATAATCAATTTCAGCCCCGGTGGCTTTAATCTTTGTTTCCCATTTTTCTAGCATCCATATATCATTCAGTGTATAAGAGTACAAAGTAAGTATATTCACATGAGCCCCTCTACATTCTAAGAGCAAATTCGTCCGAAGTCACTTACCCTATCAGTATGCTTCTCGGTTATGGAAGGAAATAGGAACATTTACAGAAAAGATATGTAGCACTACCCCCGTAGGGGTTGTAGGTTCCCCACTGCTGCACAGCCAGACACATAACTTTTTGAGCTTTCATCCAGACACGGTGAACAGTCCTTGAGCTTTGTTTTTATGTTTTATTAGGGGTAATTGGATGCATAAGGGAATTATGGGATGTCCAACTTCATATTGACAAAACCAGGGACAACTTCCTCCCTATGTACAACTCCAGTTGATTCCTCTGTACAGGCCAACAGTCTCTGGTAGATCAGCAACAGCCCCTTACAGGCTAATAACTCTCAGTCCCTCTAGATAGCAGCACATTTTGTTGTGAACTGCATCTTGTGGTACCTACAGCTCCCCTCTAGACACTGGTCCCAAGAAATGCTAACCCACCTGGCTGCCTCTTCCCATCCCACCTGGCTGCTTCTCTTCACCAGTCTACCCGACTGACTCTCTGGAGATCTGCCAGGGCAATGTTACAGAAGACTTAAGCATACTGCTGCTGTCTTCAAGAGAGACCTGCAGTTTCTCCCTTGTAAATCACTGCGGCTGTAGTACTCACAATGTCCTCCTTGCTTCAGCTGCCTCTCAGGGAAGAATCCTTGCACGCTTTTCCTGATGTCAGTATCCTCCCAGGCCAGCTACCAAGCCCTGGCCTGAGGTATAGCACCCCCCCCCCCAGACTGCAAGGGCCACCGACAGTCGTCTCTTCAACACTGCATCTCCATCTTCCACCTGACTCCCCTGCCAGCATAACTTATTCATATTTAAGGGCTTACTTAGTCCCCTGCCAGGCACACCACCTGGGGATCGGCTAAGTTCCCATAAATATGCAGCTCAACCCTCCTAGCCTCCACGCTCCAGCTTCCAGAACATTCTCCAACATTTCAGAACCAGGGGGAGGCACCAGGGATCTGACTGTATCTGCCATGCTGCCCTGAACTCTAATAACCCTGTCCAAGATTTAAAGATTTACAGGGTTTAGACATGAGTCTGAATATATTTTACTTACTCTGGCACTAGTAGCACACTAGAAGGTGCTACAGATGTAATCATTGGACAGACACACAAGTTCCATTAATGTATAGCCAGATCAAAATCAAGGATCTCAGTGTTGCAAATTAGAACTGTTGTGTAGCAGACCGCATTGATAATGGATCATTAAAACTTTTCTTGCGTTGACTCGGACAACATGTGGAATGCTGTAGTTCCTGACATGGTGTCACTTGAGGTTCACATTGTAGACAGAACAGCACACAAAGACATCTTCCCTAAAGGAACCCAGAGAGGAAAATCAGGCTGGCATCACCGGAATACCGTTCCTACTACAAACCCACTCTGTTGTGCTGTTCTAGCTTAGCCCTCAAGCACAGATCCATGCCCAAGAGTACAGAATAATCAGAGACTGCAACAGGTTCCTAAAAAACAGTTACCGAACTTTACTATAGAGCAGATCAGACCACGACAGCCATACAACAGAATGTCGGCACTAGCTTGAAACAAGTTGCAAACATTCCTCATTAGGACAGGGAAGGTAAAAGACTAATGCCGCGTACACACGATTGGAAAATCCAACTGTGGATTTTTTCAGACAGAATTTTGGCTTAAACTTGAGTTGCATACACATGGTCACACAAAATTCCGACCGTCAAGAACGCTGTGATGTACAACACTACAACAAGACGAGAAAAAAAAATTTCAATGATTCCGAGCATGCGTCATTTTTTTTACGCGGCATTAAACCCATTCGGAGAAGTCATAAATGTTTCAACTTTCCTCATTTGAGGAAAAACATGCAGCCTTACCTACCAGTAAGGAGTTACTCTAGTGAGCACTTATCGGGGTGTCCTGAACATAGTGACTTGTGAGGGGTCTCAGCTTGGAAAAGTAACTTAGCTTTCCAACTTATGGCAGCTTCTAGCGCCCAGGATCTCTCCCAGGCCTCCTATATATGCTCCCAAAATATGAGACACCCAAGGCAAGAGCCCGTGACTTTTGTCTTTACAGAAGTGTTAAGCACTATTTAACAATGTAAACCACAGCTGAAACTAGCTGATAGAAAGGGAAAGCACAGGGATGAATTCCTCAGTGTACATCTGCTCTCTCAATATTTAATAACAGGCTAGGAGTGGTTCTTTACCAAGCTGTGCAGTATTGTTTTAACTGCAGTAAAGAAATGTGCAACAAGCATATCTAGGTAAAAAAATTGGCTTTTTTTTTTTGTTGACAGGTAAGCCTTTGTAAGCAGGTGCACTTAGCTTGCCTGCTACTACAGTCTGCCACTGTTCCCAGTATAGTATGGTAAAGGGAATTGTGTATTTGGCTGTTAATTTCCCTTCTAGAAGTGTTCCTTAGTGATGTTATGGAGAAGTCAGTGCTCATAGAAATGCCAGTATGGGAGGGACCGAGTTGAGTTGGGACATGGGAGTGTGCTACTGTCCTAAAGGGCTCTTTGTGGGGCTGAAATCCCAACAGAACAAAACTCAACAGCTGTAGTTGCCCTGTCTCCCCTTACCTTCTTCTGTGGGTCCTGTAGCAGGGTGCATAAGGCCTTGGAGGCCAGGCCAGAGTCCTCTGATGTAAGTAGTAGGTGACACCTAGGAATGAGTGGGCCACCTGGGAGCGTGCCTGGCTGGGCAGAGCTATGGGAAGAGACTGGTATACTAAGTGGGCACCTTGATCCTACTTTGTGAAGCATGGGGGAAGTTGTCCCAACTCTATAGTGCTCCCAAAGCAAGGAGGTGCAAAGGGAAGATGGCTTACAAATTATGTGCTGAAAATGACACCTACAGAATATCTACTTCTGTGTATGGAATTCCGCACCAAGGAATTCTGATAGTATGTCAAATGTTATGTCAGATGTTAAGGATTCTTTGAGAAGCTGCAGTAAAATGTGGAAGATCTTCTTATGTGTGGACTTTCCTTTGTTCTTAAATATTGAGGCCTACGGCCGGGGATGTTGAGAGCAGGCCTATGTCCAGCAGTATGACACAATATGGCAGAGGTTCCATCAACAATAAATGGGTAGCTGTCCTATCCAAGTAGAAGTGGGGTGGGTACTTGCAGAGTTTGGTGCCAAATTCTAGTCCCCTTCACAAGCTTATGCATTTCTATATATGCATTCATAGGGCCAGATTCTCAAAAGAGATACAATGGTGTATCGCAGGAAACACCGTCGTATCTCTGTTTTTTTGCCTGGGTATCTATGCGTAAAACACTTACACCGTCTTAGATGTAATTACTTCGCTGGCCGCTAGGTGGCCTTTACGTTGATTTCTCATTTGCCTATGCAAATGAGCCTAATACGCCGATTCCCAAACTTTTTTACGCCGCCTCGTCGTCATTTACGTAGTTTCCGTAACCGTAAACCTACCTCTGCTATATGAGGGGTAGTTCCGTCGTATGCCATGTTAAGTATGGCGTCGGGTCAGCGTCGTCTTTTTCCGTCGGTTACGTAGTTTTACTAAGTCGTTCGCGAATAGGGCATTGCGTAAGTGACGATCACGTCGTTTTCACGTCGGTTTCCACGACGTTTTCCGACGTGAGCTGGAGCATGCGCACTGAGCTTTTTCCCCGGCCGGCGCATGCGCAGTTCGATCGACGCGGGGGCGCGCTTAATTTAAATACAAGCCGCCCCCTTTGAATTACGCGGGGATACGCCGGGCCATTTACACTACGCCGCTGCAAACTACGGAGCAAGTGCTTGGAGAATACGGCACTTGCTCCAGTAAGTTGCGGCGGCGTAGTGTAAAGGGCTTACGCTACGCAGCCGCGGATTGTACCAGAATCTGGCCCATGGTGTTTGCCATCACTTTGACTTTGTTTTATGTTGAGGATGGATACACATATGGATCTGAGCCTTTACGACTTTATGGATCTTAGAAAGTCCTCCCATGTTTTACAGACTATCATAAGGGATTTCTATTGTGAACTGAAAGTTAACGTAACACAAAACAGATGTATTTTCTTACACAGACCTAAGCTACTCATGTTAGCTTTAATGCATGTAGAGGTCTACTCAGAGACCGCAGAACACAAAGCTGCCTTTGTTTTACTCTCACCCGGTATTTAACTGTTTATTATTACAGCTTCTGCAGTTCTTGTCCATACAGTCAATAGGTCAGTAAGTCAATTCATTTATAAAATAGAATTGCCCACAGCAAGCAATCAGATTCAAGATACATCTTTCTTTCAGATTGTGCCTGGTGTTAGTTCACCTTTAAGTTTTTTCTATAAAGGTGAACTAACACTTTAATGCAGCTTTGTGTATTTATTTTGACAAATGCAAGCAGTGGAATGTGACAGTGGACCTGGCATCGGCTGTGGCTGGGCACAGAAAGATCGGTTTCTAATGCACAGAAAATGTATCATTTTTGGACGTTTTTACAGCAGCTGTTTTTGGCTGAAGACGTTTTTTTTTTTTTACAGTCAATAAACTCTCCATCATGTTATCCTATGTGTCCACGCACACATATGCTGTTATCAGCAGTTTTGGGAAGTGGCGTTTTTGAGCAGTAAAATAAACCCAAAACTAGTGGGTTCTGAGAGACATTTTCAGCTGTAAAAACGCTCTAACACTGATAAACATCGATAAACGCTCAAAAACGTCACACACCGGCGTTTTTTAGCGATTTTGATCCATTGAAAAAAATATAATTTTCCTCAACAACAAACACTAAAAAATGCTACCGCGGAAAAATGCTAAAACCCGCTATTAAAAAAAAGTTTAAAAAAGTTGAAAAACTCACTGCTAAGCTACTGCTGTTTTTAGAACGTTATTTTAACGTCCAGTGTGCATGAGGCCTCAAAGTGAAATCATAATTTGATTGGTTGAGCAAGGCTGCTTTTGTACAGTATATTCTGATCTATATTATACACCCCTCATGTTTTTGTAAATATTTTATTATATTTTATTATATCTTTTCATGTGACAACACCAAAGAAATTATACATAGCTACAATACAAAGTAGTGAGTGTACAGCTTGTATAACAGTGTAAATTTGCTGTCCCCTCAAAATAACTCAACACACAGCCAATAATGTCTAAACTGCTGGCAACAAAAGTGAAAAGGGGAAAATGTCCAAATTGGGCCCAAAGTGTAAATATTTTGCGTGGCCACCATTATTTTCCAGCACTGCCTTAACCCACTTGGGCATGGAGTTCACCAGAGCTTCACAGGTTGCCACTGGAGTCCTCTTCCACTCCTCCATGACAATATCATGGAGCTGGTGGATTTTAGAGACCGAGGTGCCATATTGAACTTCCAGTGACCAGTATGAGAAAGTGAGAAAGATAACACCACATGTAACACACGTGCTCCCCAGTCACACCTGAGATCTTGTAACACTAATGAGTCACATGACACCAGGGAGAGAAAATGGCTAATTGGGCCCAATTTGGACATTTTCACTTAGCGGTGTACTCACTTTTGTTGCCAGCGTTATTATTGTGTGTTGAGTTATTTTGAGGGGACAGTAAATGTACACTGTTATACAAGCTGTACACTGACTACTTTACATTGTAGAAAATTGTAATTTCTTCAGTGTTGTTACATGAAAAGTTATAATAAAATATTTACAAAAATGTGAGGGGTGTACTAACTTTTGTGAGATACTGTATATTCTGATGTGGCGGCAACAGGACTCCTCTAGTTTTTTTTTACCTTACCCACTTATGGATAGATGGAACCTTAGACTTCAAAATATTCAATGAATAGCCACTTATAGATAAAGTAAATTACATTAGAACTAATAGTGAGAAAATGATCATTGTACCATTATGTTGAGTTATTATTTGTTGCCATTACATTATTATTTGTCACTCACCAAATCCCTTCATGGCTTTATAGAGGGTTTCAGCATCTTGGCCGGCATCAAAGTCAGGGTAATCCTTTACAGATCCTCTATAACGGCCGACCTGCAACCAAAAGAAACAAAAATGGAATGAGCAAACAAGCGATGAATTCAAATCCCATCAATGGGCCAGATTCCCGTAGAATTGCCGCTGGCGTAGCGTAAGCCATTTACACTACGCCGCCGCAATTTAACAGAGCAAGTGCCGTATTCCCAAAGCACTTGTCAACGTAGTGTAAATGGCTCTGCGTATCCCTGCGTAATTCAAAGGGGGCGGCTTGTATTTAAATTAAGCGCGCCCCCGGGAATCGTCGGATTAGGCTCATTTGCATAGGCAGATGAGAAATCATCGTAAAGGCCACCTAGCGGCCAGCGATGTCATTACATCTACGATCCGACAGTGTAATTGTTTTACACATGTCGGATCTTCACTGTATCTATGCGTAAGTGATTCTAGGAATCACACGCATAGATACCCAGTAAAAAAAACAGAGATACGACGGTGTTTCCTACGAAACGTCGGCGTATCTCTTATGAGAATCTGGCCCATTGTATTCAATTATAGAGCACTGACATTTTATACTCTGCACCTTACTAAAGCCTCATACACACTACTAGTTTTTTTGACGCTGGGTTAAACAGGAAAACAAATCTGACAGCTCAGGTCGGAACCACGGTACTAACAATTCGATGTTAGTACAGCGACCCCCCCTGCTGTGCTATTGTGTTCTTAAGGGGGATGCCCCATGTCAGAACACTCCTGTCAGCGATCTCTGCCGAACAACCGGCTTCTGTTAGACCGGTTGACGTATACACAGGCCGAATGTCAGCCGGTTTCTATTGAACAGGTCGATGGCCCCCCGACATTCAGCCCGTGTGTACTAGGCTTATGAGTATTGAACAATCCACATCAGTCGGGAGCTGGTAATGAATCACCCCCTCTAGTACAGTCATACACAGATGCATATACAGTAATGAGGTCTTATTGGAAAGAAGTCAATTACCTTAGCAGTATGTTTTTAGATTATAGGAGGGAAACAATCCCCAATATATTTATTATGGTTAACATAGATCGCAGTATTACCCCTGCATTCATCTTTCTATCCAGATGGACAAATTCATCTTTGCTCAGGAATTATTAGCTCCCTCCTCCCATGCTCACCTGCACGACTTCTCCAGAGCCCCTCCCATCCTCTGGAACTCCCTTTCCAATCTCTCCAGCTATCCGGTACTCTGTCTGTCTTTAGGCAATGCTTGATAACTTCTTCTCAGGGAAGCTTAACCCACCCCTACATACATACTGAACTTTAACTTTCTCGATCAATTCATCCACTCACAGCTATTTTTTTGTATTTCTTGCCTCTCCTTTTAAGTTTCTTTCACATAGGCGTACTATAACATATGCCAGTGCAAGGGCCATGTTTGCCCAGAATGCAGGTGTGTGGCCCCAAACACACACTGTTTGCTTTTAGTGCCACGTTCCCACAAAGCTGTCAGATTGGGAGCAGCAGTTGTGTCCGTGCAGCCATTGCATCACAATTAAAATAATTGGGACTGCCTGCATATTGATGCATGGAACACTTGTACATGCCAGTAAGGGCATACGCAGCCCTTACACGGGAGTATGCTACAGTATATCCATGTGAACAAGGCCATAAAGGGAGTGTAAAGTCTCAAGGTTTTTCACCTTAATGCATTGTATGCATTGGTGAAAAATCTTTTTTGCTGCACCCCAGAGCCCCCTTTTACTTACCTGCGCCTGATCTGTTCCAGTGATGGGCACAAGCCCAGCGGGTTTAGCTGCTGTCTCTTTACCATTGGACAGACTGCTAGCAGCAGGAGCCATTGGGTCCCACTGCTGTCAATCAAATCCAGAGGCACAGGAGCAGGGGGCGAGGCCGAGTCCTGCTGTCTGTGTCAATAGACGCAGCAGTGGGACTTGGGAACCAGCATGCACAGGTGCCCTCAAAATTGTACTGTAATTGTACTGTCTGCCCTTATGTTGTAAAGCGCTGCGCAAACTGTTGGCGCTAGATAAATCCTGTATATTAAAGCGGAGTTCCACCCAAAAATGGAACTTCCACTTATCCGGTTCCTTCCCCCTCCAGATGTCACATTTGGCACCATTCAGGGGGAAGGGGGGAGAAGATACCTGTCTAATACAGGTATTTGCTCCCACTTCCAGTGATAGGCAATCTACACCATGTCCGGCCCCCTTCTCCCCCCCCCGCTGTCTTCTGGAAGATTCACAGGTCCCAGAAGACAGCAGGGACGAGTCAGGACACGCAGTGCGACTTGTGCATGTGCAGTAGGGAAGCAGGCTGTAAATCTGCAAGGCTTCCCTTACTGAAAATGCCGGCGCCTGCACCCAGGAGCCTAGGGACGGGTTGGCTTCAGGTGAGGACGTCGCAGGCGCCCTGGAAAAGTAAGTGTCCTAATTTTAAAAGTCAGCAGCTGCAGTATTTGTAATATCATCGGAACTCCCCTTTACTAATAATATATTCTGACCTGCCAGACATTTTTTAATGACAAGATCTGCGTTAACGCAAAATTATGTGGTATTGTTAGGCCCTTGACTCTGTATTAGGATGTACTGGTAGGTTACACACACCACACGCACATGTGTTTATATATACTGTATATATACACTATGGGCCAGATTCAGAAATATCCGTGGATCTTTCTGCTGGCGTAACGTATCCCCGATACGTTACGCCGCTGTAAATATTTGCGCAAGTTCTTTATTCAGAAAGAACTTGCGCCAATATTTACAGCGGCGTAACGTATGTGTGGTGGCGTAAGGCCGCGCAATTCAAATGTCTGAAGTGGGGGCGTGATTTATGTAAATGAATCATGACCCCACGTAATTCACGTTTTTTTTTGGACGTTCCTAGTGCGCATGCGTGAGATCACGTCGCTTTTCCTCAATGAAAACGACGTGAACGGTACTAACGTCAAGCCCCATTCCCAGAACGATTTACATAAATGATGTAACCAATGTACAATTCGACGCTGTCCCGACGTCCATACTTAACATTGGCTACGCCTCCTATAGCAGGGGTAACCTTACGCCGCTCGAACGCTTACGCAAAAGACGTAAACTACGACGCGCTGCCGCAAGTACGTTCGGGAATCGCCGTAAATAGCTCATTTGCATATAATTAGGGGAATACCGCCGTAAGCGTCACCTAGCGGCCAGCGTAATAATGCAACTAAGATACGACGGTGTAACAGACTTACGCCGCTCGTATCTTAGAAGAAAGCCGGCGTATCTTGTTTTCAGAATAGCAAAAAAAGATACGCCGGCTATTCTTAGTATTTACGCAGCGTATCTCTTGATACGCTCAGTAAATTGCTTTCTGAATATGGCCCTCTATCTTCTGCTCTTTAGTGAAAACCAGTATACAGTATATATATATATATATCCAGCAGGGGGCGTTTATAAGGAATCTGCCACGTGTGAGCACATTTTACGATTCTTGAGCACATTTTACGATTCTTCTACATAAGTAGAACAATGTGGTCTGTGGTGTGCTGGAAATCCTGAGTCTGATTTATAGACCATCAAAATATGAATGCTTTGTTCTCACAAGTATACATGAATAAATCATAAAATAATTCCTAGGGAGATCAAGATGACCCATTCAGATTCTGGTTCCTGTGACCCAGCCATGGCTTCACAAGAAACTGCAGGTGCCATCTGTATCACTGGCATGTCTGCTGTATCCGATTACCTTTTCCCGTAACTCTACCGCTCCTGAGCCTGGTGTTACAACTGCAATCCCGGATCATCTTTACTAGACTGGTAACCCATTGTTGTCCACAATAGGTGCATAAGTCTCATCCAGGAATTCATATGTTACAGAAAAGACTGGGACTGTCCCTGATTTGGAGCAATGTCCCTCTGTCCCCCAATATACTTTTTAGCCATCAAAAAGTGTTTTCCAGTGCTAAACCTTTCATCTGATTTCTAAATTGCTGCAATTATAAAATCCAAAAGCCAATATAAAGGAATAGTAGTGGTTAAAAAAAGCACTTGTGGGTTTAACCAATCTTGTTTTTTTGTTCAATTCTCCTTTGGGGGTGTGGCAAGGGGATTGTCCTATGCCTGTATACTTTTGCTGATAGGTGTCTCTCATTCCCATGTCAAAAAATTGGGAGGTATGGAAAAGAGTCCTCTGCTGTTACAGATATAGTGCACCCCCTAATGAGCTGCAAGTATCTGCAAGCAGGGCCGGACTGACCATTCGGGCACTCAGGCACTGCCCGAGGGCTCCATGCCACTAGGGGGTCCCATCAGGGTTGCCAGCCTCAGTAAAACCATGGAGAGTAGGGTTGTCCCGATATCGGTATCGGGACCGATACCAAGTATTTGCGGGAGTACTTGTACTCGTGCAAATACCCCCGATACCTAAATAGAATACTTCCCCCACCCCCGCCGCATCGCGCCGCCGCATCGAAAGCCGCCGCATGGGTTAAACGGCGTGCGGGAACATCACAGCTTTCATTTGAATAGCTGTAGTGTTCCCGCGCGTATAGACACTCCCCCTTGCTCGGGATTGGATGGGTGATCGTGATCTGTCCAATCCCGAGCAAGGGGGAGTGTCTATACGCGCGGGCAAAACAGCTATTCAAATGAATGCTGTGATTTTCTCCATGCGGCGGCTTTCGGTGGCAAAGGTATGGGGGAAATGGCTGCAGGGACATGGCTGCATATGTGAGGGACATGGCTGCATATGTGAGGGACATGGCTAGAGGGACATGGCTGCATATGTGAGGGACATGGCTGCATATGTGAGGGACATGGTTAGAGGGACATGGCTGCATATGTGAGGGACATGGCTAGAGGGACATGGCTGCATATGTGAGGGACATGGCTAGAGGGACATGACTGCATATGTGAGGGACATGACTAGAGGGACATGGCTGCATATGTGAGGGACATGGCTAGAGGGACATGGCTGCATATGTGAGAGACCTGACTAGAGGGACATGGCTGCATATGTGAGGGACATGGCTAGAGGGACATGGCTGCATATGTGAGAGACCTGACTAGAGGGACATGGCTGCATATGTGAGGGACATGGCTAGTAGGACATGGCTGCATATGTGAGGGACATGGCTAGAGGGACATGGCTGCATATGTAAGGGACATGGCTGGAGGGACATGGCTGGAGGGACACGGCTGCATATGTGGGGGACATGGCTGTATTTGGGGACACATTTTAAAAAAGTATCGGTATTCGGTATCGGCGACTACTTGTAAAAAAATGTCGGTAATTGTACTCGGTCCTAAAAAAAGTGATATCGGGACAACCCTAATGGAGAGTATGTAAAAATCTGTGTTTTTAGAAAACAAATCCCAAGATTATAGCTGCCCCGCCTCTCCAGTACCTTTTCAGTGTGTGTATGTGTATTCTGTGTGTATGTATACTGTGTGTCTGTGTGTATGTATACTGTGTGTCTGTGTGTATGTATACTGTGTGTCTGTGTGTGTATACTGTGTGTCTGTGTGTGTATACTGTATGTGTATACTGTGTGGCCCCATAATCTATTGCCTGGGGGCCCCATAGTCTCCTATTGCCCGGGGCTGCATAATCTCCTATTGCCCGGGGGGCCCCATGAGTTGTCAGTCTACCCCTGTCTTCAAGTATTGGGGATCCCCCTCTGTGCACAACTGAGGCAAACCGAATCTTCACAGGCACTCCAGATCCCGTAAATGAGTTGATTTTGTTTTATTGAGAGGTAATAACTTGTATAGGGAATGGGAGATTATGGGATGACCAATTCAGGGACAACTCTTCCTATATACAGTCCCTATATACAGCTCCTCTTCTTCCTCCAGCACTCATTTGCTTACAGAATCCAGCTGGAACACTGTGAATTATCCAACAGTCACTCAGATTAAGCAATAGCCCATCACAGGCAGGGACCCGAGGCCCCTTAGACGTGTAGCACAATTTCAGTGTTCAGATTGCATCACTCCTGTGGCTACTGTTTGTTTAGTTGCCTGTCCAGAGTTCTGCTTTTAACTATTTGAGATCTGCGCTATAGACAAAAAACGTCCACAACGCGGCTCTCAAGTGCCAAGTGGACGTCTTTGGACGTCATTTAAAGTGCATTACCCGCATCCGCCACTGGGTGGTGAGCAGCGGAAAAACACTGTCCAGGCGCATCGCTGAAGAGCCGATGCGTATATCTGGCGGCCGCGATGTCCGCCGGGTATACGCGATCGGCGGGAACACAGCAGGTGACAGCAGGGATGTGGAGCTCTGTGTGTAAACACAGAGCTCCACGTGCTGTCAGAGGAGAGGAGACCGATCTGTGTCCCTTGTACATAGGGACACAGCATCGGTTACCTCCCCCAGTCACCCCCCCTCCACCCATACAGTAAGAACACACCCAGGATACACATTTAACCCCTTCCTCACCCCCTAGTGTTAACCCCTTCCCTGCCAGTCACATTTATACAGTAATTAGTACATTTTTATAGCACTGATCGCTGTATAAATGTAAATGGTCCCAAATTTGTGTCAAAAGTGTCCGATATTGTTGTCATATTGCTTACTGTATTTTTTATATATGAAACCAACCTGTTTCACGTGTAAGTGGTTTACTATCAAATAAACATTCCTTCTGTTAAAAAAAAAAAAAGTGTCCGATATGTCCGCCACAATATCGCAGTCCCAATAAAAATCGCAGATCGCCGCCATTACTAGTAAAAAAAATAATAATAAAAAAAATCATAATTCTGTTCCCCATTTTGTAGGCGCTATAACTTTTGCGCAAACCAGTCGCTTATTGCGATTTTTTTTTTTTTTTACAAAAATACGTCGAAAAATACGTATCGGCCTTAACTGAGATTTTTTTTTTTTTTTAATTGGGATATTTATTATAGCAACAAGTAAAAAAAAATATATATTTTTTAAATTGTCGTTTTTTTTTTGTTTATAGCGCAAAAAATAAGAACCGCAGAGGTGATCAAATACCGCCAAAATAAAGCTCTATTTGTGGGGAAAAAAAACGTCAATTTTGTTTAGGAGCCACGTCGCACGACCGCGCAAATGTCAGTTAAAGCGACGCAGTGCCGGAAGCTGAAATTTTGCCTGGGCACGAAGGGGGTTTATGTGCCCAGTAAGCAAGTGGTTAAAAATCAAAGAGTTTGGAATTTATAATAAAACATTGTGTGAAACTGACAAATCATCTATGGCGCCGTATACACGGCCGAGGTTCTCGCTGAAAACCAGCGAGAACCTCGCTGGAATGCACATTCCAGCGAGGACCTCGGCCGTGTGTACGGTCTCGGCGAGCTTCCCGTCAGGAAGCCCGTCGAGCCGAAATAGAGAGCACGCTCTCTATTTCCTCGACGGCCCGCCTGGAAGAATGGCTGGTTGCCATTCCCGACGGGCGGGTCACCGAATTCGACGGCCGGGAGAGAACCTCGACGGGCGGAACGATGTGTTCTGCCCGTCGAGGTTCTCTGCCGTGTGTACGGCGCCTATGTCTATTTTGCTGCAGACTGAAGTTTTATAGGGTATTTCAGATGTGACGGGAAAACCAGTGGTTTGGCCTTTATGAAAATTAAATGATCTAATATGACTGATTTTAACTTTTATGCATCCTTTTCAGATTACCATATATGAATATACATTCCCATATCCTGTACTGCAATTGTGAAACCAAAAAGGTTTTCTGCGTAAATGACTGGGTTACCTAGCAACCCAAACACAACAGGATGCTGTAGTGAGGGGCACGTGTCAGACATTTTCTACTGCTTTACCGCAGAAAAACCACACATCACTTAGACACAGATTTACATTGTTCTCTTTATCACATGGCTCCCCCCCCCCCCCAGAAAACAAAATCATTACAGTTGTTAAGAGCCAAGGATGTGAATTTGAACTTTTTTATTATAAATAGTCCAACCAGGAGGTAAGTGTTCATGTTTTAAAAACCTAAATATATTAAGTTTGCAATCGCATATGTACATTTAGGCAGCCATATTTGATTTAAACACATGCAGGCTCTGTCACCGAATATCTGTGCTTTACTGCTATCTTTCTTAGTGCAGGTCTGTGGCCAGGTCTGACCTTACTAAAAACTTTAGAGTGTGAATCAGGCCTAAGTAAACCTACTTCTCACTAATTAGGTGTGCTGCCAATATGAAGATTATTAAAGCAGACCTTCAGTCATTTTTACAACTTTCCATCTATTAAATCTTCTGCACTTGTTGTTTTAACTTTGGATAGTAGAACATTTTGTATGTCATTATGCCAGTAAATACCTTATGCGGCCCACTTCCTGTTTCTTGTCTGGTCATTAGCCTAGGCTTATGACATCATGCACAGCTCTCTCTCTCACTCTCGTGAGAGTTTGCCAGAAAGGGAGGGGGTGAGTCATACGAGGGACAATGAGAGCTGCAGAGCTGGAGGTGTGTAAATCCAATAAGTGAACAGACAGCAGCTTCAACTGCCCACAGTTAAAATGGTTGCAGCCAGACTTATTGGAGGGAGAAGTACAACAGAAAACACGCAAACTCCTGCGCACGGGTGGGTTGTCCAATAGTTGATCAAAGGATCTTCATCTAAAGTCAGAAATATGAAGAGAGTGGTACTAGCAATGACCTTGCTGCCCTTCGTGGATGGGGAAGTCCTGGCACAAAGAAAAGAAAAAGAAAGGCGCACCAGCCTAGTGCATTACCACTTAACACTTTATTCAATGGTAATAGTATTAACCTTCCTGGCGGTATGATTCTTTCAGATTTTAGGTGCTTAAAGCGGTACCATTATTTGCAAGGGAATTTGGCGTTTTATACTGTAGGCTTGTAATTCTTAGGAATAACTCACTGAAATCTATCCAAACAAGAGTCTAATAGGCATCCTGGGTATGATTTTTTATTTATTTTTTATTAAAAATTATAATATAATAAATAATTATAAAAAATTATAACAAATAATAATATAATTATAGTAAAAATTATTCAATAATGTAATCAAATCAAAATCACTGAAATTTGCTCAGTTGCAGAATTTTTGCTGTCATTATTTTTTTTTTTTTATGACGAATTTCCCCATAAATCGCTATCGCTAAATTCTGCAAGTGATTCTGATTTATTATCGCTGTTTTTTAGCTGCTCTAAAACAATTTTTGCCATAAAGGGACACTTTTGGTTGCTATGGGCAATCTACAGTTTGCAGGGAGAAAGAACAGTTTTTATTATATAAAAGGACATGTAGTGTACAGGGCAGACCACTAGGGACATGGGGGGGGTGTATTTTTTACATACAGTACTGTAATCTATAAGATTACAGTGTACTGTATGTATAGTGTTTGTTTACTTTTTTGAATTTGGCGCCGTTCCCCCCCCTACGTCGCGACGCTCGCAGGGAAGGGAATCGGCGGTACACACAGCATCAGGCGGACATCCGGCCGCCGTGTACTGCGGGGATTCATCGCTGGATCGCAGAGAAAAGGTAAGAAAACTTTTTTTCTGCATCCAGCGAGACAAGTCCGTGTGTGGCACGGGGTTACCGATCTTAGCTTAAAAATCTCACCCCGTGCCACACACGGGAAGACCGCCAGGGAGGTTAAAAACTACTCACAAACAGCGGATTTGAACAGGCTTGTCAACAAAATAAAGGTGAATTCCCTTTGGACCAGGCTCCACAGTGGGGGGATACAGAGGATATGTTACTGCCGGCTGTCGAGCTCTGATGAAGAGACCCTAGACACCTCGAAACGCGTCAGCCGGCGGTAACATATCCTCCGTATCCCCCCACTGTGGAGCGTGGTCCGAAGGGAATTCACCTTTATTTTGTTGACAAGCCTGTTCAAATCCGCTGTTTGTGAGTAGTTTTTAATACTATTACCATTGAATCAAGTGTTAAGTGGTAATGCACTAGGCTGGTGCGCCTTTCTTTTTTTTTTTTTTTATTGGAGGGAGATTTCTACAGCATATTTGGCAAGTACAGAATCACAGTATATACAGTATAAAATAATATGCAAAGTGTTTGGACGGAAGCTACAGAATGGCAAAGATGTTTTTATTACAAATTATGTGAGCAGACTGCAGTTCCTCTTTAAAAATAAAAACAATCAACGATTAATAAAAGTCCACTGTATGTGAAATAGAGCGAAAAAAGTCCAAACGTTAATAATATCGAACTGTGAATCAATGTGAATAAGTGCTCTGTAAGTGAATGACACCAGTGTTTACACACTTACCAGATTAAGAGATCTCAATAAACAGAGATCAATTGCACGCTTCTGTGATACAGCCATAATATCCCCAATGGCAATTCAGGATATGGCTCCACACAGATGAAAAGCCCCAAACATATAGAGATTAAATGGGACTCGTGGTAAACCAGCCACAATATTTCCAACAGCTACTTCTTCTATTTCAGCTGCTGCTTCAGGTCCACTATGGCTCTATTCATATAGGGCCATGGCATGCATGCACAGTAGGAAGAGGACCACCTGGTAAGGTCATCTTGTTTGAAACAGCAAAGATCACAAGAACAGAGCGGTAGATAAGTATTTTGCTAGGTGGACTGCACATAGGGGGGTGGGGCGCTTAACTAAAAGACAACTTCACTAAAGGTGACCTCTGATCCCTTAAGCCTCGTACACACGCACGGTTTTCTCAGCAAGAACCAGCAAGAAAACTGCTGCGTGTGTACGAGGCTATGAGGCTTCTCGTCAAGAAAACTGCCCAGAATCTCAAAAAGAAAAATAGAGAACCTGTACTCTATTTCCTCTTTGTGATTCTCGGCAGTGTTTTCCTGCCGAGAAACCCGAGCGTCTGTATACTTACCTGTCGCCGTGGAAACCCGCGAATGCTCGAAATGACTTTGACCCATGTGCGGTAGCTTCCAAGGAATAGGTAGGGTGAAGCAAGATGGCAGCGACGGCATCGAATGTGACGAGCACATGCTCGTCGTACTCGATGACATCACCTTCCCTCCATTGTCGAGAGTAGAGTCTTCCCAGATGGTCAACCTGAATCTACAACTGGATTGAGTCAAAGTCAGACAAAAAGTCTGCTCTACCAGAAGGTTTTGGCCCTCTTTCTTCCATGCCAGGAACAGCAGATAGCCCATGATCAGAACTGTCAATGATGTGCCATGAACCAGATTCTTACTTGCCCTCAGGAGAAGGATGTCAATGAAGACTCACCTGATATGCTCTGCTGCAACACATTTTTGTCTCATTATAACTTGAATTTGGCTGTTCCCGTACCGTATGTCCTAGAGATGTTTTACATTTATTTGGCATTGAAAGGAATACCTGGCTTTTTCCAAACACAAAGGCCGCATACACACGATCGGATATGTCCGCTGAAACCGGTCCGCCTAACAGTTTCAGCGGACATATCCGATCGTGTGTACGACCTAGCGGACAGGTTTTTCCAGCGGACAAATGTGAAATTTAAAATTTGTCCGCTGGAAACCTGTCCGTCGGACATGTCCGCTGGTTAGTACGCCTAACCAGCGGACATAAATCTCCCGCATGCGTCGAATGGATTCGTGGGTGTGACGTGGCGGCGTCAATGTAACCGCCACGCCACCGCGTCCTCAGTCCGAGGGGATTTTCGTCTGATGGTGTGTACACGCCATCGGACAAAAATCCGAGGAGACATGTCCGCTGGAAACGGTCCGTCGGACATGTTTGAGCGGACATGTCTCATCGTGTGTATGCGACCTAAAGGACCAAGGAACAACTATCACCAGGGAGTTCAAGTATTGTTTCAGAGAGTTCAGCTAAGGATGTCACATATTAAAATTCCTCAGGCAGCGGATGTGGCTATCTCAGTTACCCAGGCACACCCTAGGACTGGACATTTGGTCAGATTTCTGGACCTCACTTTTACATTTTATGCTATTTTTAGCAAAGAAATGTTTAAGCCTGTTAGATTAATGCTGTAAATGTACATTTATCTATGATTGTAATATGTTGGCTGCACGCGGGAATTGGCTTAACAACCTGCAGATGGGGGAGGGGGGCACCACTATCAGACCTGGGCATGCTATGCATTACACGCTGTAAAACAGCATTGCAGTAAACAGCAGTCCTATGTACATAAACTGTGTAAATAAATGTAAACAGCAGTTTCCAGTTCACCCAAAACACACAGGTGGGAATGCTCTGTGCACTGTGTTGCCCGAAAGTAGTGCAGGTGCATTTTTTTTGTGCATCGAGGCTTGATAAGCTTGTTCAATGTAAATGCGCTCCCTTTACGTACCACATGTTAATGGTCACAATTAGTGTTGAGCGGAATACGCCATATTCGATTTCGCGATATTGCGCGAATATATAGAAGAATATTCGCGAATATTCGCTAATATCGAATATTCTTGATATTTTATCCAAAAAATTTTTTGCAAAAATGATTGCGAAATTCTCATAAACGGAGATCATTTCCTGTATTACTAAACTAATATGCACTAAATACTAACTCTACACTAACTCTACTTAAAAGAAAGGAGAATAAGGGGGCAAAAGAAGGGCGGAGAAGATAATCGTGCAATATTCCTATTGTGCGATTATCTTCTCCGCCCTTCTTTTGCATCAGAGCCAATCAGAATAACTTGAATATTCGGCAAAAGGAATATTGCGCGATTATCTTCTCTGCCCTTCTTTTGCATCAGAGCCAATCAGAATAACTCGAATATTTGGCAAAAGGAATATCGCGCAATATTCCTTTTGCCGAATATTCGAGTTATTCTGATTGGCTCTGATGCAAAAGAAGGGCGGAGAAGATAATCGGGCAATATTCAGTTTGCTGAATATTCAAGTTATTCTGATTGGCTCTGATGCAAAATAAGGGCGCATCAGAGCCAATCAGAATAACTCGAATATTCGGCAAAAGGAATATTGCGCGATTATCTTCTCCGCCCTTCTTTTGCATCAGAGCCAATCAGAATAACTTGAATATTCGGCAAAAGGAATATCGCGCAATATTCCTTTTGCCGAATATTCGAGTTATTCTGATTGGCTCTGATGCAAAAGAAGGGCCGAGTAGCTGATGCGATTCTTTTATGTTGCCGAAAATTCGCAATGCGAATTTTCGGCAACATAAAAGAATCGCATCAGCTACTCGGCCCAGGGTCTCTCTCTAATCATACCAGCAATGCTTTTAGACGTCGATGGAGATCACTAGGATGTGATCTGTTTTACAAATAAATTTGAAAAAATACGAATATTCGCCGCAATATTCGAGTTATTCGCGAATACTCGAATATGCAATATTCGTAGCGAATATTCGCAATGTGAATATTCGTGAGCAACACTAGTCACAATGTGTGAATGGGCTCAAAAATTTAGCATAGCTTTCCCCAAATTATTTATGTTGTGTAACAGTCTCTTCCTAGGTATGGCCAGTAGGGTGGTCTGATCATCCCTTAAATTGTCCAAAGATAAAAAAAAATCCAATCAGTTGTATTGAGTTGACTTTGGTTGAACCCTATTTTCACTTCCCCAACTTATTATTGAGATGATTATTCTTTCTCTTCCCTTTCTTTGGAAGGTTCTGCTTTCCCCCCATGGCACGAGGGAACTGCAAAGTGAAATGTATAACTCTGCACCAAAGTGCTGGGGTGGAGGAAGACTAAGCAACCAACCAGTGTCGGGACAAGGTCAACTAAAAATCCCCTCAAAAAAACTGAGCACTAATCTGCATGATCACCACCTAAGCATAAATTATTATTATTATTATACAGGATTTAAATAGTGTGAAATTTTCTTATATTTTCTGGCTCAATAATTTTTATTAAAGAGGTTATTTAGAAAAACATAACAACAAACGCTAGGGCCGGGCGTACGCCTATTCACGAACTTACGCCCGGCCGTCGCAGTAAAGATACGCCGTTTACGTAAGGCGTTTTCAGGAGTAAAGATAAACCACCAAAAAGATGGCGCAGCCAATGTTCAGTATGGACGTCGGGACCGCGTCGAATTTTTCAGGTTTTACGTCGTTTGCGTAACTCGTCCGTGAATGGGGCTGGGCGTAAATTACGTTCACGTCGAAACCAATGAGTCTTGGCGGCGTAATTTGGCGCATGCGCACTGGCATACGTCCACGGACGGCGCATGCGCCGTTAGTAAAAAACGGCATTTGCGTGGGGTCACACTTAATTTAAATAAAACATGCCCACATCAAACACATTTGAATTAGGCGGGCTTCCCCCGGCCCATATACGCTACGCCGCCGTTACTTCGGCCGCAAAATCTTTCAGAATACCATACTCGCCTCTCAAAGTTACGGCGGTGTAGTGTATATGACAAACACTACGCCCGCCTAAATGTATCTGAATCTGGCCTTATAACGCTATATACAAGTTGCTTTTTCCATACTTCAGAATTACAAACATACTGTATATAATATATGCCAATAAAACGAATGTAGCCATCACATCTAAGAAACAGTGAGCTGCAATTTAATACATTAGTTTGGGGGTTTAATATTGTTTTAATGACCTCCCCGTCCTAAACACCCTCCTTACAGCATTTAATAGTAAAAATGCCTTTAATATTTACCAATAATGTAGAAAATACTGCTTTAAGCTCCTATACCAGCCAATAATCTGTTATCAGATGAAGGTAGGATCAAACTTCAAACAGCACTGCTGATAGTCTCCTAAGCCCCCATCTGCTAAGATCACGTGACCAATGCCTGAGCATCCAGTCACATGATTAGCTACTGCAGGATACCATATCATTATTTTCTACAAAACAAGTTTTTAATAACTGTATTATTGTAAGCAGCAGGATGGCCAAGACTGAGGCCTCGTACACACGACCGAGGAACTCGTAGTAAATGAAACATCGTTTTCCTCGATGAGTTCCTTGTTAGGCTTGTCGAGAAACTTGACAAGCTTTCTTTGCGTACACGCTGTGAAGACCAAATCTCCTCGTTCTTAAACACGGTGACATACAACACATACAATGGCAGGGGAAGTTCGTTCCACTGGCACAACCCTTGGGGCTGCTTTTGCTAATCTCATGTTACTGCGTGTTAGGAAAAGTTTGGTAAGAGACGATTTGCACTTTTCAGTCTGTTACATCGTGACAAATGTGCTATCTCTATTACGAACGCTACTTTTACCGAAGGTGCGCTCCCATCTCATACTTTATTCTGAGCATGCGCGGGTTTCTAAGCATACACACGAACGTGTTTCTCGTCGAAAACTAGTCCGACGAGGAAATTGAGACTCCCGACGAGGAAAAAGAGAACTTGTTCTCTTTTTTTCTCATCGAGTTCCACGTCAGTTTTCTCGATGAAAAGCATATACACAACCGTTTTTCCTCAGCAAAAAAGCTCTGCCACCAAGTTTCTTGATGGATTCTGTCGAGGAAAACGGTCGTGTGTACGAGGCCTGAGAGGTCAATTTCAGCAAAGACTGAATTTGTTTTAAATATCCATAATATAACATTTAAAGTTGGGTCATGTAGTCTGCTGTCTCTTATACGACCTCTTCTATTTTCTTGGCAGAACAACATTCTTGTCCCTCCAATCCTCTCTGAATCATCTCGGTTGACTCGCTACTATAAATATCCCATCTTGAAGGAGATACAACGCTCTTGGCACAAGATCTTAATATGTCTGTACTGGGAAATGGTCACCTTTCTCTATACTCTATTGCTCGACACTACACATTCCAAGAAGTACAGACTATTAATAGTCCTAGTATGAAAATTATGTAAAAAAAAAAAACAGAATTAAATAAAACAATACACAAGCTTATTTATTAAGTGCAAAGGGAAGGGATGATGTGCAAAATGTAGTACTCCAGAGAAACCAACTAAATGTACATGTACAGTAGTGTAATCAGAGAATGATTTCTGATTGGTTTCTGGTGAAGGGCTGTACACTTTACCAATCACCACTACTTTTTGCATTGCATTATTAAATAGGCCCAATTCTTTTAAGTCCATTAAAACCATCTATGTGCTAACTAATTTTAAAACAATTTCTGTTAACTGTGATGTCACAGTTCACGTGGAGCTGTTATGGTGTCCACTGACCACTTAGCCATGGAATTCTCTATCTGGTTTCTGTAGAGAAAGATTTTAAGCTAAGCTCACGCCAGTATTGGCGGGGTGAGCCCAGTCAGGGTACCCTCTGTTTTTCCATAATGGAAGGACTAATGCAACCCCTTTCTAAGTCCCCTTTCACACTGAAGGCACTTTTCAATCGTTTTAGTGCTAAAAATAGCATCTGTAAAGTGCCTGAAAAGTGCCTCTCAAGTCTTCCCAGTGTGAAAGCCTGGTACTTTGCGGGCGGTTTTAACCCTTTCCTCGACTTCTAGTGGAATTAAAAGCGCCGCTATAACAGCGGTAAAGCGATGCTAAAACTACCAGCATTTTAATGCTAATGCAGCCGTGCTAGCAGTGTGAAAGGGCTTTAATATACAAAGTAGATCCATTTCTAGGCATGTATAACTCTCTGCAATGGGAAATATAAATACAATACCAGATTGGTTGCTACAAGTCCACATTTCTTTGCTCTAGTTGTCATAACGTCTTCCTACAATGAGAATGTTACCACCTCCTAGTGTCATTAGAAACACATTTTCTCATTTGCTACATTTTCAGCATCGAGTAATCCAAGTGAAGTAGTTCTGAGGTGTTTTTCCTCTAGCTAGCATGCCCTTAAAGGACTAGTGCACGTTAAGGTCTGGCTCATATGGGAGTACTACAGCATATGCCTGTGAGAGGTCTGTGTTTACCCGCATGGGGCAGCAAACTACCCGCATGGGGCAGCACATATGTTGTGTGCATCCTCAGGAGCGGAGAGCAATGCTTTGTGCTCCGAGCCAACCCTTTTTTTGAAGCCTATTAGAGCCTCTGGCTCTAATCAGGTGCTTCCAAAAAAAATCCCCACCAGATTGCAATCCATGGTCCGGCATCACTGATATGTAAATCAGGGGACGGATGCATAGAAAGGGGAGGCGGTGCCGGTGCACATTCTATGGATGGGTCGTTACTGTTGTATCCTGTAGTACGCCCAAGAGACAGGGCCTAAAACAACGTACACTTATTTTTCTGGACTCTTTGCCCTGAGCTAACCCACACTCTCCCTCCTGTTGTATTTTTACCAACTGACTGGCATGGCCTCAGGGGTTTATTTACATCCTGAACCACAAGCTCTGGCTCCTGAATGCACAGGATCATTACAGCCTCACAGATTTCAATGGAACTTGTCTACCTTTGTCTGTAGGCTAGGAGTATATAGTAAAAAAAATAGTAATTTATAGAGGTGTGCTGCTTGTGCAGATATTTAATGCATCTGACACAACTCTGTGCTAACAAGATTCAGTATAAACAGCATATGGATATCCTTCCTTCCCCACCCTTCTTCCATGTATTTACCGTTTCTGACATGATGCTGATGCTTCTGCTTCTGCTTCTGCTAACGGGTAGTTATAAAGATCTGTGGAGAAACAAAAGAACATAACTTTCAGTATTTGTACACAACTAGAAACAATAATATAGCGATCTTTATTTTTTAGTTCAGTTCTGCTTTAAACCTACATAGCAGAGATTTTCTACATGCTCATTTGTTTACAACTGGATTGCCATTCCTTCCCTATTCAAGTCAAATCAAAGCAAGTCAGAAGCAGTGAAACACAAATTAGAAGCAAAGCAATTCAAGATCTAACTATAACCATCTCAGAAGCAAGTCTATAGAAGATCATAGCTACTCAAACACAAGTCAAAGGGGGTTATTTACAAAAGACAAATCCACTTTGCACTACAAGTGCAAACTACACTTGAAATTGCACTGAAAGTGCACTTGGAAGTGCAGTCGCTGTAGATCCGAGGGGGACATGCAAGAAAAAAAAAAACAGCATTTTAGCTTGCACATGATTGGCTAATACAATCAGCAGAGCTTCCCCTCCTTTCAGATCTTGCCTTCAGATTTACAGCGACTGCACTTCCAAGTGCACTTTGCACTTGTAGTTTGCACTTGTAGTGCAAAGTGGATTTGCCTTTCGTAAATAATCCCCAAAGGGTCTCCCCTCTTTTTTTTTGGAGATGTGTAGGTGACCGAGTGTTGATGCATGTTTTCTCAGGCTGGTGAGCACATTAATCCCACATCTGGCTCTTAGGACCCTTGTTATTCTCAGTGGTGGCCTGTAATACAGGGAGCAGGGGTTTCGCACCCCTATCCATGTGTCCAGCAACCTAATCTACATGCGAGGCACCGGAAGCATTGATTTCAATGGTGTTATTTTGTTTTAGCATGTGAGTAGAGCCAGAGGCTCTAATAGGCTTCAAAAAAGTGTGGGCTCGAGGCACAGAGCACTGCACCCTGAGCCCACCCAGTTGTGTGACAGTAGTGAATGAATATTCAGACTCATTTCCCCATCGGCCGAAAGGAGAAGCAATCCTTTTGGCCTAGGAGGAGGAGACGCATTGGCTGCCTTGATGAGAGGAGACACAGAGGAAGCCACCACCCGTCGCCTGGAGGGACTCGCTGATAAGTGTGGGGCTTGTAACTGATGGACCGACCGGGTGGGGGGGTGTTGGCTGTGGGTGCATTGTTTGCCACGCCCCCCCCCCTCAAAAAAAAAATATACCACCAGCCAGCTGCCACTGCTTTTTTATGCCCGTAAGGCCATTTGGCCATTACCTTAAAGTGGAAGTGTAAGGAGACCCCTAGCTTACAATTTTGGAAAATCCAGGTAATACACCTTTATAAAACAACGTATGGATCTCGTGGGTGTTCTCAAAGTTCAACAAGGTGTGGGACCTATTGCTAGATTCTCCATTTATGACCACATAGTATCTGATATTATAGTTATTGGGTGGTTGCACCCTCTATAATTGCAGAACAAAGGTGGTCTGAGAAATCTCAGTGGTTATCTGGGGAAATAAATGTGATATATTCATTACTGTTTATAATGTGCTGGACCATGGGTATTGGGGATAATGCAGAGGCCCTTCCATTTTTCATTATTTCAAAATGTAATTCTTAACTGTGTACTCCTTCTTGAGCTGTGTGGAGATAATTAAAGATGCTTGTTTTGTTGTTTACCTCGAGCCGGAGAATTCCCAGAGGTTCTGTTTTGTACCACTTAATTCTTTAAAACCCCAAAAAAACACAAGTTAATGGAAGACAAAAGCCTACTGCATTTGACTTGCTTCCAAATCAGAAGCCCATGTACACAAACTCATAAATGTGTCTACAGACATTACAGGAAGCTTACCTCACCCAGCCACTCAAATTCATTTATTTATAAATTGTTTTGCTCAATCATTGAAAGTACTAGAACTCACTTATTAGGTCTTGCCAGTCAGCTTTTTTTAGGTGAGCCTAATCAAATGTCCATGAGAGTCTATGGAGAAGATTTACTAAAACTGGTGCACCCATAATGTGCATGGTAACTGTAACGGAATGAACCGTGACAACCAGAGACGTTGGAAGGATGAGAGATACTCCTGGGCCAGTGGCACTAATAACTCCTGGGTCCAAGTCCACCCTGTGCCCTTTTGGGCGTAGGGTGGCTAATAGAATCATAATTCATTTATTTGGAAACCAGAAGATAGAGCGGTCAGTCTCATTTTCTGGGGAATTGATATGGATCGTGTATGTAGGATTGTTGCAGTGTGTCGGATAAGCTTGTCGTGGGTGGATGGAAGGTCGTAAACGGTGGTGACCGTTACAGTAACCAATCAGCTTCTAACTTTATCATGTTAAATTAAAGGGGTTGTAAAGGTTTGTTTTTTATTTTCTAAATAGGTTCCTTTAAGCTAATGTATTGTTGGTTTACATATGCTTAACTCCAAGTTTGTACAGATCCAGAAAAAAAATGAGTGTGATGAATCAAAGGTAATCTGATGCAAATGGATTCAGGTCCATTCAAATCTGGACACACTTAGATCTATTATGGTTCCAGAAAGCTCAATTTTTTTAAATGGAGCTTAACAGTAAAAGGACAAAGATGTCATAAACGTGACAATGGTCCCATCCTGCTCAGATTCAGCAGAGTGTCTGTTGTCCGATTTCCTGCTAAACAGATTGTGAAAGGGGCCTTACTGTGGGAAAGGCCGTATATCTCTGTCTTTGGCTTAAGAAGGAGTTCTTTACTTTGACAAGCTAAGAAAATGTTGAATAGTCTTTCATAGAAACTGGTTCAAACTGACATAGTAGATTGTAAAAAAACTGGATGTGTGGCACAAATTATGCATGATTTCTAAAATTCCTACTTCTAAGCAGTAACATTGTTGATCCAGAAACTTAGAAAATTGCCTTTGAGTACCAGTAAGCAATTTTTTTCATGTTAGAACAAATTGAACCACTCTTGAAAAAGTATGTTTTTTGTTTCTCTCAAGACGTGTGTAGAATCTCATTCTGACTATATAACCATGTACATGCTAACACGTAACCTAACCCCTGAAATGAGCTCTTAACATTTAAAGTGAATGGGGCTGTGCCACACCAAACTTGCACCCATGTGTAATGCATGTGGTTATTGCGGTGTGATGTGGCCTTTTAAAAGTTAAAACAGGTGTACTGGAGGTGACATATTGACTCCAAGCCATCTGTCAGATCGTTTTTGAAAGGAGTGGCAATGACAGCCACGAAGGTAAATAAGCCCTAAAGCCCCGTACATACGACCGAGCTTCTCGGCAGAATCCAGCGAGAAGCTCGCTGGGAGACATATTCTGGCGAGAAGCTCGATCGTGTGTACACTTCCGACGAGCGTCCCGTCGGGAAGCTCGTCGAGCCAAAAAAAAGAGCACGCTCTCTTTTTTCTCATTGTTCAATGAGGACTTTGGCTCGACGAGCTTTTCCGACCGCTCATCGGGAACCTCGTCAGGCGGAACGATGAGTTTAGCCCGACGAGGTTCTCGGACGTGTGTATGGGGCCTGACAGTTTTAAAACATCTGCTGGCTGTATAAATTATAAGGCTGTCAGACTGCTAACACCTGCTGTCATAGAAAAAAAACTGCACTACCTCTGTTGTGAAATTTAAAACTGAATTTTTCCACATTGCCTATAGATTCAGACATAAACAAGGGCTTGATTTAGTTCAGTTTTTTTTTTTTTTTTAATCTATACTCTAATCTCTACCCTAAAACCCAATCCTACAATTAACCCCAAAACATTAACTAAACACCCTAATCCCTGATCTCAATACTAGCCTAGTATAACCCCTAACCTCAGACTTACAACTAAACATACACAAACTATTCCTTTTTGTTTACCATGCAGTGGGGCTGGTTTTAGTCTGGAGTTCAAGATTTACTCACCCAATCCTCTGAGTCTCCCAGTGCAAGACCCTTCAGCTCCTGTCCTCCTGCAGTCCAGCGGTCTTGTGTGGTGGACTGTTCCTTACATCATCATGCCCATAGACCAGTTCTGGACATGAAGACATCAGAAACAGTCCACCACTGGATGTGAGGTAGCGCTCTTTTCTGCAAGATTGGGTGAGTATAGGCGCTGCGTTTACCCCTAGAGTAAATGAGCAGTTAATCAATGCAGTGTGGGCACAGCCCCACTGCATGGTAAAAATAAATGTACCTGGAGTTGGGCCTTAAGATTTTGATGTTGCAAGAGGGTTTTAAGTATTTAATTTACTCAATCAATCTTTTTAATGTAACTTTAAAAGCGTAAACCCACATAATAACTAAACTTTGAAGGGCTCATTCACATGGGCACCTAGGCCTGCACAGAGCTATTTGTTTTCAATCTTTTTAGTGCTGAACCATACGCAGACAGCCTATATAAAGTGAATGTACATGCATTGGCTGTTACGACTCATCTGTGCAACCAAGTTTTACAGGTATGCAAAAACAGGTACACGGATCAAGACGCACAGGCTCTGCTTCCGGTGCTGAGCGCCCCTGTAAATGAGCCCTACAAACCTAACTCGAGTCAAAACTTTGTATGACTGAGCAGGAGAGATGGTGAGGATAGAACCCCTGATTGCTTTTTATTTCCCCACTGGTGAAATTGCCCTTTACTTCCTTTTTAGGAAAGGAAGTGATGAGAATTCGCTCCACTAGGGATACAGACTGCAACAAAAATATGAGGAAGGATTAGCACCTTTGTCAGGTTATTATTATTGCCTGTATCTGAAAACAGATATTTCTTGTCCTTCTGTCACTAGGATGGAAAGGTAAGTGCAATCTCCTCAATGGGCATATAACAATGTACAGTATATGTAACAAAAGTATTTACCTTGCTCAAGTCCATGCAAAATCAAACTTAAAAGTGCAAGTCTTGAGTCGAAAACTCTTTTTCTGCAGCTTTGAAAAGCTTAAAAATTGGAATCAAACATTTCACTTTCCTAACATTTTCCTACATATGTCTATTAACGGAAAGGACTGCAGGAAAATAAGATATAAAGAATACATAGGGAGAATGTACATTGACCCCATCACTCATTGAATCACTCCAGTCTGCCTGGGCTGTCCCTCCTCCTGGCTCATTGATAGTCTCGTGAACCCTTTTATGGAATATTATTCACACTGTAAAATCTTGGCTCAGTCTTTCATGTCTTCCTGGAGACCCTGTAGCCCATCACGTCTGGGAAGGGGGGTTATGTGTGACTCAACTTTCTTGGAACCAAGCCTGTATTCTGTATGCAGTGTAAAGGAAGCTTAGTCTGAAGAGTAACTTAAATTGTACCTGTGCTACAATCTTAATGGTAAAAAATTGTGCCTGAGAACAGACATTTACAACTTGTTTTATTCCCTTTATTACCCATAAAAACTTCTCTCGTGCCCCTCTCTGACTTGATTTCATTTTGCTATTATTATGATTATTGTACAGGATTTATGTAGCGTCAACAGTTTACGCAGTGCTTTACAACTGTTGGGTCCTGACTTCATGAATATGTCCTTTTGACCAATAAAAGCATCTCAGTGGCCAGTTGAGACACTCACTGGACAAGAGGGTGAAGGGTATTGGAACGTAGCCATGAAGTCAAGAAAAATCAAATGCTAATATCAAACTAAAGTAAAGTGGTAAAGTCGGGATCCGAACTACAAGACTAGAACTAGAACCTTATAATGGCCGGTGTAACACACTCGTCATGTTTGATAGACAGGATTTCCTGTCATACTCACCTAATGAGGTCAATTGGACTGCAACCGTGAGAAAAACACCTTTTTGCGGTTGCTGAGCAGTATTTCAATTTCATTGACCCCTCTTGGGATAAAAAAAAAGTCCCCTAAAAAAAAAAAGGTGATGGCAGGATCACTTCCTGAACACCTAGAGGTCACAGGCTCTACCACTGCTAAGGTGGTAGAGCCTGTGTGAAAATGGCTTATATCAGTAATTCTATCACAGTAGGTTTGTGGTAGGTCAATTTATGTGCTGCCCCATAAGAGACCTTTTACATGGGCAACAGACTTTACAACCTCTCCTAAAAGCAAACTACAGTGGATCATTTTTCAGAGACGTTTTGCAGTGGGTTGAAGCTGTTTAGGGAGCAATACTGCACCTCCTGAATCTATTTTTTATTTATTTTTTATCCCAAGGGGATTTTACATTGAAATACCATGCTGCAACCATCTGGTGGCACCATGACTACAGCAATTTTTACTGGACCTGAGCTTTCAATGCCATGGTAATTTTAGGTAGCCAAACAGAGTAGTCAGTCTGGGCTAGTTACCAGCCTTGAATATGCTGCTTTCCTCTAACTGTGTTTGCCCCACATTGGCACTGTCTGTCCAATGATAATATAGTATAACCAACTATGGCTAGCCATACACTCATGGATTTCTCTCACTTAGCCTGAAGGCTGAACAAAGAAATCAAATAGATTCCTCCATACATGCTGAACAACATGCTGCTGCCAGCTATTGTATTCAAGTAGTCGTGACAGTCATGGTGCTTGAATACCCAGACAGTGACTGCATCAGATTGGATGCAGTCACTGTTTATCTGAGAACTGCCCACCCATCTCCTTCGATTTTTCATTCAAAGGTTCTTGAGCCAGGTGGTGCAGACAGGCCCACTTGTGCCTGGAATTTCAGCCAATGAAGCAGGAATCAGACAAATTTGAGCCATGTATAGCCAGATTTAGTATTTGACATTTTACACAGTACAATAAGGCCTGGCCAGGAAGGGATTACTTTGAGGAACATGTATTTCAATATATGCGAACCAAGAATCTTTTACAAAAAATTGCTACGAATATATGAGGATGTATAGCAATGTGCAGAGGCCTAATTTAGAATTTTGAGTTAATGTGGTCACACGTTTTGGCACATCATGTGTAATATATACTGTATGTAATCTATATAGATTTGAATGCCTCTGTATTTCTATAGTAAATCCAAATAGTATTTTTTGTATATCACAAAGCAAGGCATTGGACTTAAAGCATAAATTCTACCAGGACTTAACAGTCTGGTGTGTTTATGCCTTGCAGTCGTCACTGCTATCCCAAGAATTAACAGTTTATTCTTTCTGCAGATCTCACCCACACCAAGCCTGGAGAGCCCCCGACTTATCATCACTGTGGAATGGAGCAGATGTTCTATGGCACCAACACTGATGTCCCGCAACAGCTGAGTGTGAAAGACAAGCACACAAAGCTGACTGGTTCAGCAAATCAAATATTTACTCCATCCATTGTATCCAGTGATAAATGAACTCTTGGTCTTTCTCATAAAGGCAGAGAAACCCAATAGTTAGAATGGAACTGACCATAATAATACACAACACCTTGGTTAAAGTAGAATTCCCAGCTAAACCTAACACCTTAAAAATGTACCCTCTCCCCATTTTAACACCTATGCTCATGGGCGTCCGCTCCATAGGGCAAGGGAGGGCGTTCGCCCCCCCCCCCTAGAATCAGTAGTAAGACACTGTGACACACATTTAGATTTAGCTGCGGCCGCCTCTCGAACCTGCGCCGCCGATTGTCACTGTCTCTCTCATGTCTGCGGCATATCAAGTCAGTCTGTGACTGTGTTTGTTTACCTTTCGCTCCGCTCCCCGCCCCTTGTTTTCCGGCCAGCCAATGATCACTCACTCCCTCTAACTTTGCAGTCCAGCCTGGTGGCGTGGCGTCACTCACGTCGGGAGGGGATCACGTTGGTGATACTGATGGCTGGGAGGAGCGTAGAGAGCACACACACTTGTAAAATGGCTCCTTAATCGAATAATAACAATCACAATTTCATATAGTAAAAATAAAAGTGTATTACCATGCAGCAGGTGTGTCCCTTTAGTGCATTGGGGAGCCATTAAAAAATGTCAGTGCAAACATTAATATGTACAAAGTGTGCCAATGTGTGTTGCATTACTGCACTGCAAAGCCAGCCTGCTTTTACTGACTTCCCTTCTAAAAAATACTAGTTTCTTGGCTGCAAACAACTAGCACTTTAAGCAACAAAAACCTTCACATCTTTATTTGTATGCAAACGCCTACAGGGAGGGGCATCCTAAGGCGATATGACGAGTCGCCTAAGCGCTCCCTGGGCGGAAGGAGGAAGTGGCACAGGAAGAACCACTCATAACGAAGACCCCACTCCCCCCCCCCCCCCCCAAAAAAAATGACATGCCAAATGTGGCATGTAAGGGGGCAAGGAGTGGTTTAAGCGGAAGTTTCACTTTTAGGTGGAACTCCGCTTAAAGCTGGATGGATCAGTTCAGCAGGGACAGGCCAAATTTCAATCTGTGTGTGACCTATTATAAGATCGACTTCTGCCAAAACGACTTGCTGCAAAACGATCAGCAGCTGCAGATCAGTGTATTCTGACAGCAGTGGGAGCTGCTGTCAGAATGCAATGTCCCAGTGGGGGAGATTCCTCTGTCCACCATCTATGCCCAGCTTTAGAGACAACAGGAAGTGAAAGGAAATCCCCCCAAAAGTTATGGAGACTCCAGCTTTGACCGTTTTCAATCAAGCCAGTGTTTACATAAAAATATATCCCCCTTCTTCTGTTCCAGTGACAACTGTAAGGTTTTATAAGTGCCCTCACTTTCAGTCCATGTGAAATTGGTTTAAGAAGTGCCACAGTTGGATACCACCTGGTTGCTAGGAAGCTAGCGGTCAGGCTGCACAGTGTCTTTGGTTTCTAGGATGCCACCTGTACCATAACAGCCAATGTCGCTGTGCGACCCAAGGGCTGAATATACACAGGGTTGAACATGTGCTGCGGATTTTCTGAATGAAACCCCTGCTAGTTTAATTCAGTGGGGGTCAGTGGGAAGAAGGCTTCTTAAATTGGTGACAATTGAGAAGAATTGATGGTACCTTAGGATTCCACTGAACCCTGGTTGAGAATGGATGGTAGGCTTTAGGCCGCATGTACACTGGGCATTTAGCCCCAGTGCATGAGGATTTGGTCTTTAGCTGCAAGCAGAGGGCACAAGCACACTGTCCAGCCCCACTGTGTAAAGGCCTTAAAGTGTCACTAAACTCAGGACCCTGCATTTACTATATCTGGTCTCCCATAGTACACAGAACATGGAAATGCAATAGTTTTAGTAAATATAAACTGCTAAATACCCTTTCTCATCAGCAGTTAGAGCAGTCTTGTGACTTCTATCAGTGTCTGGTTAAATCTTGTAGGAGGAGTTTTCATTATCCCTTGATTGTCCTATAAGACTGCAGGACCACTGACTTTCTGTCTGGACAGTGCTGATTGGCCCTGTGCTGACCACCTCTCCCAAGAAAAAAATAAACTCTCTCACAATACACATCAAACTGAGCATGTGCAGTTTGCCCCCAAAGCTCTGTTCTTTAGGAGATTTTTTGGGGACTGTTAAAGCAGGGGAGCCTCAGACAAGACAGGATCAAACAGCCTTTTTACACAATGCAGGAGATTAACCCCTTAGGTTCCACCAATAGTATAACAAGCATGCTTTACTGCATATACTGTACATGATTTTAGTGTTGTGGGTTTAGTAACCTTTGAAGTAACATTTGGGTTTGAAAATCCTTCTCGTAGAAGAGTTCAAGAGTCAGAAGATTTCTGATACCAAGTTCCTTTCCTATCCACTTGCTTTAGCTGCGTTGAGGCCTTGTGGATTTTTGTTTACTTTGCATAGTGCAGAATGCAGTTGAAGTCAGATGCCAGATGCCATAATGGTGGGGGGCAGGGTGTGAGTGTCTGCTGAAGTCCTTGCGAAAAGGAAGAATAACTTCACCCACTGTTGTTTCTAAAATTCCAACTTTGGGTGGACAGACCCTTGAATAAGTAATAACTGCAGCAGACACAGCAAAAGAATATCCCGGACCTGCAGAGCTGTGTTTTTAAGCGGGTCAGCAGCATTGATTCCCTGTAGTACATCCTTCTACTGAATTGCCTGTGTCAGGTGTCCGGATTTGCAGACTCATGCAGAGCAGCACTGAAGATTAGTCATGAAAGAAGCATTGAAGGCCGGGGCTGAGCTATATTTAGCCGGTTGTAGACCATGAACAAAATCTTACAGGAAAGGACGACATTAGCTAAAGTAACCCCCTCAGCTCTGGAGGACGCAAACACACAACTACAAGAGAGACGCCAATAGGTCTTTGTGGCAATTGTTTTTGATCCACACATTTTTCCCTACTCGGTTATGAAAATGGGTAAACCTGAGGTGAAAGTTCTGTGAATGTTGCTAAATAGCCTAAGTGTATGATCTTATGTGCATATGCATAATGAAGGTGTCTGTAAGCTACATACAGTACATTGCTTCTTATGAGCCTATGTAAAAATCACTGGCATGTGCCTGGAAGGCGGGTTTACGGTAAATTAAGGAAACTTTCCTTTTTACACTCAGCGGTACGTTTTTTTTTCTTTATATAATCTTTATTAATTTTTGCAACATTGATAATCAAAAGGACGAGATTAAAAAGAAAAAAAAAACAACAACAAGAAGAAAAATCAAAAAATAAGTCAGTCCAAGTGGGCATCGATCATTATACATAACATGAGGTCTGATTGACCAGCCAACATAGAGATTATAAAGACAAGGGTGGTTACGTAATTTTCTCTGAGGCAGATGAATAATATCAACAATATGCCACAAAATGGGTAGAAAAAAAAGAAAAACAAAAGGGGCAGACATACAAAGAAAATGTAAAACAAAATAGCAGAAATAGTAAAATAAGCACTCTACTATAACGTGGGTTCAGTCACTTATCAACTATCTCAAAGGATCAAGTCAAGTCAAGTCTCCCAAAGATCAGGTACCCATTGGTTGGAGGTCTGACCAGGTCTTGTCAACATAATGAATCCAAGTGGCCCATATTCCATATACCATACCATTTGTCATGTCGGCATTAAAAAGTCGCCATGCATTCCTTTGCAGCCATAATATCGTTCACAAGACAAATCCATTCCGAGCACCCTGGAATTTGGGCCCTCTTCCAGTAGATAGGAATCAGCTGCCTAGCCGCATTGAGAAGGTAGGGTAGTACGATAATGGCTGAGAGGGATGGTGGGGACATGAAAGAGGAACTCCTTTGGGGATTCAGAGAAAGACACATTTAGCCCAGGTTCACACTGGGGTGCGGGACTGAAGCCGTGCGATTTCACTCCCGCTGGCAGTCCCGATTTCGGCCGCGATTACAGAGACATCTGTGCAGGTTTCTGCACAGATGTCAATGTAAATCGCGGGCCGAAATCACAAAAAGTAGCACAGAGACTACTTTTTGAAATCGGTGCAATGCCGCAGATGCAGTGTCGCACCAATTAGGACGGTGCCATTGCCGGCAATTTGTGGCAAATACCGCCGTTTTGACATGCCAAATCGCATGTCAAAACGCACCAGTGTGAACCAGGGCTCAAGATGAGATTAATTTGTGATCTGATATCCTGCCAATAGGGTTGCAATTTAAGGCCACGTACGCACGATCAGACCGGTCCGATGAAACTGGTCCGACGGACCGTTTTCTTTGGACCAGGCTGAAGTGGTCTGATGGTCTGATGTGTGTACACACCATCGGACCAAAAATCTGATCAGACCAGAACGCGGTGACATAGAACACAACGACGTGCTGAAAAAACTAAGTTCAATGCTTCCAAGCATGCGTCGACTTGATTCTGAGCATGCACGGGTTTTTGGTCCGATGCTTTTGTGTACTAACAATCGAACATGTCCGACGGACAGATTTTGAAGCAGGTTTTAAAACTTTGGTCCGACGGACAACGGCCCGATGGGTCGTACACACCATTGAACTGGTCTGATGAAACTGGTCTGCAGACCAGTTTCATCGGACCGGTCTGATCGTGTGTACGCGGCCTGAGGCATTCCCACCAAATGTGCAGAAACAAACCCCTATACCCGCCAACAAGCATCTAAGAAAGCTAGAAAAATTCTAGCAAGCTTGGAGGGAGCTCTATACCATCTAGTTAATTAAGTTGTTTTGTTTTACAATTCCTTATTGTACGTCAAAGAAATGTTGATAGTAAACATATGTGAATATCTCTAACTTTGATGAAAATGTATAAAAAAACGATTTAAAGTGAAAATGCAGGGGAGGCATTTCTGTAAGTTATGCCTTACCAATGTACTCTGCGCTCAGCACTCCGATGCCAGCGGAAGGGAATGAAACTAAATGGAAATCTGTCATCGGCTCTCCTCTAATCAAAGAACTCTTTATTAGAGAGAATTCCCTGGGGCTCTGCTGGCTTCACAGTGTGTCCTGATTTCTATGAATGGGACGAGCCAGAGTCTCGGTAGTGAGATGCAGTGTAATGGACAGCGTCTAGTGTCCAACAATGTGGTGCGGAAAAATGGATACTGTATGCATATTTCCACAATTAACCAAAACTCATCAGAAGGCTTCATGTGCTGTGTTTTTATGCACAGAAATACATAGAAATTTATAAAATATCATTTTGACATTTCAATAAAGTTGGGGGAAAAAAGAACACAGCGAGAAGCGATTAGTTGCGCATTACACCGCCTCTTCCCTTCAACTGGCAGATGCCTTTACGGTAAATCTCTGGCTTTTACTGTGTGGGCCAGTGTGAATGCGCCCTATAGTATGGCTCGTCTCTAAAGTGATAGTAAATCCTCAGTTTTTTTAAGCATTTGCAGCAGATAATTTAAAGACGAACTATGATCATCTTTTCTCTAGCACTGCGGTGTCCTGGAGCTCCCTGCCAGCCACTGACATCTTCAGCAGGTGGACTTCAGATTTTCACTGGCCAGGTAGAGATGATGTCACTCCCACATATGCCAAGGAGCAGGACTTTTTTTCAGGGGGAACTTGGGGGAACTCAGTTCCACCACCTCTGGCTCAGACCCTTTGGCGCCTGCTCACCACAGTCACTTGTATACATAGAAGTCTGGTTTCTGTGTTTACAAGTGACAGCTCTGCACTCTGTGTGTAACCCCCTGAACTCTGCACTCTGTATGTAATGCAATCCTGGTATTTAATGCCCCTTTAAGACCCTTCTACTGTTTGTGAAATTTGAATGGGGTTGCGGTTGAGTTCCTGCACCTATTTTTTGAGAAAAAAAGCTCTGCCCAGGAGTTCATTAATTTTGGCACTACTGATAATGTACACTAAACTGCACATGCACAGCTCAGTTTAAAGGGTGTACAGCAGTGGGGGCTGGTGCTCCATTTATGGCAGGGGGGTGGCAAAAAAAACACCAACCCCCCCGTCGCTCACTCATCCGCACACTTACCCCATCTAGGTCATGGGCAGCTTCGGTTTCATCCTGTGTCACCTGCTCCTCTGCGACTTCTAGGTGGCTTCCCCTGCATCTCCTCCTCCTCAGTGGCCAATACGGTCGCTTCACTTAAGACCCGCTTCCTGATTGGCCGGGAGGAGAATCAGGAAGACAATAGCGAATATTAATTTGCTATTGTCACACAACTGGGTGTTCAAAATAGGCTTACCCTTTTTTGAAGCCAATTAGAGCCTCGGGCATGTAGATTAGGGGATGGGCACTTGAATTAGGGGCCCATGCCCCTTATGGATGGGCCACCACAGGTGTATAGGCACGTAAGGAACGTTAATGCAGAAGAGACATTGATTTACTAAAATTGGAGAGTGCAAAATCGGGTGCAGCTGTACATGATAGCCAATCAGCTTCAAACTTCAGCTTGTTCAATTAAGCTTTGACAATAAGGTCTCATGCACAGAGGGTGTTTTTCCTGACTCTTTTAGTTGCCTCCAGCGTTTTTTTTTTTTTTTTTACAGCTTAAAAATGCCTCTCCATGTTATTCTATATGTCCACGCACACAAAGGCTTTTAGGAGCTTTTAGTGGCATAGGTGTTTTCAAGCTGCAGAAAAAAACCCTAGGGCCAGCGTGTTCTGGAGCGGCAGTGTTACAGCTGTAAAAACGCCTGACGCGGCTAAACACGCGTTAACCCTGTATACGACTGTTAAGCTGTGTCAAGCATTTTTAAGCTGTAGTAATTGGATTTGGGAGTGGAAAATAGAAAGGGCAGAAAAACGCTGCTAACGCGGCTAAACACGCATGAACGCCAATGTAAAATGCTTCTAAAAGCGCGTTTTTTACATCCGCTTTTTCATGTCGTCGGTATTGGCTTTGCAGATCATTTTTTTTTAATACTCTGTGTGCATGAGGCCCTAAACCTGGAAGCTGATTGGTTTCTATGCAGAGCTGCACCAGATTTTGCACTCTCCCGTTTTAGTAAATAGACCCCATAGTATGTGTCTTCTGCATAAAAATCCTATCTGTTTGCCATTATTTCCCTAAAGTTCATTTTTAATCACTTACTGAGTATGCAGCTTCTTTATTTATTTTTTATTCCTTGTATATGTTCCAGGTTAAAATGATGAAATTACAGCTGCCCCAGGTTTTCCTTTTTCAGGGTGGCTCCTTTCTCTTGCAGCATCCTGTGAAGCCAGCCTTGTACGCTATGTCAGGATTAGAGTTGTGCCACTCTACACTGTGTGCATCAATAGAAACACACAGCCCTGCAGCCTTGGAGGCTGAGCGCTCCCCCGTTCCTCTGAGGTTATGAGTATATTTCTTTCTATCACATGAATCTAAATGGAAGCCTGTTTAGCAGCTGCTGAAGCTTGTACAAAGAAGCTTCTCCTCCACGAGTGGAGTATTTTGTGAACATTCCTTATTTAATGACTAGTTATTTCAAAGCAAACCTTAGAGTATAAAAAGCCTATTTTATGTTACAAAGTGGTCATTTGTTGATCATATACAGTAAATAGTGAATGGACCCAGTCACACAAATGACTACACAACTTTTGCCATAAGTGCCATATATACTGCAAAGTCTGGGCAGACAGTGGTTATAAAGGAATTCTGTTACTCTTTATAAATTATATTATGCAAATTTAGATAACATGGACTGTTTGCCACAAATTGCTATATTAAAAATGAACTATTTATATTTTCTTATCACCATTTTTATTATATTTCACTTTTCACCCTGTATCAATCTTGTACTCCATGGATGATCATAGTATTTAACAGAGAAACAATTGCTCATTTTTGTGAACATTGATCGCATATATTGAGGCATAGCAACCTAAGGGTATAGCACTATTATTTATATAAGTTATTATAATTTTATTCACTTACGTTTTTGTTATCACGTCTCACTCATACTATGTTATTAACTTAATATTCTCACATGATCGTAATTAGCACTTAGCACTGCACACTTAATCACTGGATTCTGGAATACTACTATCAACCTATATTCTATAATACTAAATTAAAGCGGTATTTCACCCTAAACATAATATCTCCCATGCGATCCAGCATACTGGCGTCAGCGCCAGTATGCTGTTTTTTTTTTTTTTTAATAGCACACTTACTGTATTATTGTAGAATTCCTTTTCTGTCCCCCGTGGTGGACGGCGCCAGTATAGCGCGTCACATCTTCCTAAAATACCCGATATGGACTCGGGTAATCTCGGCGAAAATGCGGCGCCTGCGCACAGACCTAGGAGCTGACTGCGCAGGCGCCGTATTTCTCCGAGTCCTACGGCTATGGCGCGTCACGCCCTCCGAAATACGACTCGGAGAAATACGGCGCCTGCGCAGTCAGCTCCTAGGTCTGTGCGCAGGCGCCGCATTTTCGCCGAGATTACCCGAGTCCATATCGGGTATTTTAGGAAGAGTGACGCGCTATACTACAGCCTTCCACCGCGGGGGGACAGAAAAGGAATTCTACAATAATACAGTAAGTGTGCTATTAAAAAAAAAAAAAAACAGCATACTGGCGCTGACGCCAGTATGCTGGATCGCATGGGAGATATTATATTTAGGGTGAACCTCCGCTTTAAGTTATTTTTACTTTGCATTAAAATTCAGTAAGAGGCCTCACAGCTATTTATCCCACAGGGCATTCACTACCAGGATCACATAAGGATACAAAACACAAAACACAAAAAATCACTATTATCTCTTCGGGGGATTATCAGAAAAAGGGATCACTTGGTGAAGCAGAGAGTTTCTTCAAATAAACTCACTGGCTACAAGTACCCGACACAAGATCACATCCACATAGCAGCGCCAATACCTGTAACCAAAAAACTATTCTGAAGTTAGAAGGTACTTGGCAGCCGGACGGATTGTATACTTGCCGTGGCCACAATGCATTGCTTTGCAGTTCAGCAAGAATTATACCCCCTTCAAATGAATGGGGCCATGCTGCAACTGCCCTGCAACTGCCCTGCAACTGCACGCAAAGCATGTGGTTGTTTTGTGTTGGTGCAGACTTTTATTGGTTAAAACAGGTAACAAGAAGGTGACATATTGCCTCCTCACCGCCTGATAAACGCAATCTGAAAGCGATCCACCGCGGATCACTCTACGTAGGGTAATGCATGTGTAAACAAGCCCCTATCATATGTTACATCAATGTACTTGTACAAACGCTACAAAGTAGACTCACCAGTGAATTCTGTTACATTATTTAAAGCAACATTCTCAGACCTACTAAGTAACAGCAGGCTACCTCCCAACACAGCAATAATTAAACAAGCGGTTTTGGAAATAGTACCTGCTGCAGGGCTCCCCTGGTGCATAAAATATCACATGGACACTGTATTGTCCTGGAATGAAGGTGCCGGGACCTGGGACAGACATTCAAAATCGGGGACACGTGGTAACCCTACTTGGCACCTCCTGCTAGTCAGACGTCCAGCTCCGATCACCCCCAGCACCAGAATCCCAAGAGGGCGAGAGGGGTTTTAGGGCAGGGAGTGCCTGTGCTGGACAGCCACTCGCCTGCTGTGCAGTGCTTGGCCCTATCCTGGCTGTAGACTCTTGAAGATAGAAAGCCTGCCTGCAGCACAGGTCGTGACCCAACAGTATATTGATTTTTTTTATTATTAAAATAAATATAAAGCCAAGTCATTTTTCATGGGGTAGTAAAGTGGCTAGAGGTTAGCACTTCTGCCAACAGCACCAGGGTTGTTGGGTCAAATCCCAACCATGGTACTACCTGCCTGGAGTTTGCATGGTCTCTCTTTGTCAGTGTTATGTGAGATAAGCAAGCCCATTAGATCAGCTAACATAAAAGTTTCCCAACAGGTGAATAGAACACTTCACAGGTGTAAAGATGTTAATTCAAATGAGTCAGGTGAAAAGAAACAAGGCTTGTCTGTAGTGATCTTCCAATTACCAAAGAAAATAAATGGGTACTCTTACCATCTATGGTGGACTTACATGTTAGTATTAACAGAAAGTCAATGAAAGCATGGTGGTCTTAGCAGATCCAGGATTCTGTGGGGATGGTCACTCGGGCTTGGATAGTTGCTCCAGCTTTGAATGGTGGAACCAATCTGGTCAGACGTCTCCCTTCAGGAACAAGACCCCAAATAGATGAGGCCAATAATGTGGGTCACAGGATAGCCAATCTCATAAATCAGCACAGCATGTGTGGATATGTAAGAAATTAAGAAAAAAATGCTCCAAATGGTGCAGGTAAAAAATAAACCCGGGAAGGTTTTATTTAAAAAGCCATCAACTGCCCCTGCTGATGGCTTTGAGCCGAAACGCGTCGGGTATCATGCCTAGTACCCCATACTGCCTTTTACTATTATAATTTCACATGATTTTACTTTTTTAAATAAAACCTTCCCGGGTTTATTTTTTACACGCACATGAACTTTAAAGTGGTTGTAAACCCTCTCTGACTACTTTTATCTACAGGTAAGCCTACAGTAGATTAAGGCTTACCTGTAGGTGTTTGCACAATCTCCTAAACCTACATGGTTTGGGAGATATTTGGCAAAAGAATGCACCGCTGTCTACGGCGAGCTTGCCAGGTCTTGAATGGGATCTGTCGGGAGTCCCATGCGCATGCGCGGGAGTGATGTCATCGCCGCTCCGGCCAGCCACAGCGCCGGAGCGGCGATACCCAGAAGGCACTAGGAGGAGACATGGCGGCGGCCGAGGAGGAGAACGAGGAGCACTTCAGGGGCTTCCATCTCAGGTAAGTCATTCATAATGACCTAGTATGCTATGCATACTAGCTCATTATGCCTTTCTCTTGCAGGCTTTTTTTTAAAGGAACATTTCTAGAGGGTTTACTTCTTCTTTAATGGCATCCGAATCTTAGTCCGTAGGGTTCGATTTCGTGTTGGCCTATCCTTTGCAGCTATAACAGCTTCAACTCTTTTGGGAAGGCTGTCAACAAGTTTAGAAGTGTGTCTTTGGGAATGTTTGACCATTCTTCCAGAAGTGCATTTGTGAGGTCAGGCACTGATGTGCACGAGAAGGTCTGGCTTGCAGTCCCCGCTTTTGTTCATCCCAAAGGTCTTCTATCAGGTTGAGGTCAGGACTGTGTGCAGGACAGTCAAGTTCCTCCAATCCAAACTTGCTCATACATGCCTTCATGGACCTTGCTTTGTGCACTGGTCCAAATGCTTTTGTGGGGGGATTATGGTGTGGGGCTGTTTTTCAGGGGTTGGGCTTGGCCCCTTAGTTCCAGTGAAGGGAACTTTTAAAGGCGTTGGGCAAGGTTTTGACTTAAAGCGGGGGTTCTTTATAAAATGCGGAGGTGGCAGGTTCCATCTTTACTTTGCCACGTTGAAGCCGAGCACTATCCACTTCCGGGATTTGGTGAATGCTGGCGTCCCAGCATTCACCGCTCTATCCCGCGCATGTGCAGTGTTGACGGCGAGCCGCGCCGTCAACACTTCACAGTTCCCAAGGCAACGGCCGGAGTCTTAATGACCCGCCCCGTTGTGACCCGCTTGCCGGGTCACGTGACCGGTGAAATATCGCGGGATTTGATGAGAGAACGGATTTGTTATTGTGAATGGAAGGCTGTTTTACTCATATTAAGTGAACAATTAGGGTGAACCTCCACTTTAACTTCTACTTTCATTTTTGCAACAAGGTCACTTTAAGAAATATCTACCTGTAAATTGGTTAAGAATGTTGGCCAAGTTATAGCACCTGCACTAGGGTCCTTGGATGCCAATGCCGATGCACCATGGATGAGCTTGGTAAGCAAAATCTGGCTTTGCATCAGGCAGGAACCACACCCTTGAGTATGCCAAGAGAATACCATTTACATACAGAGCATTCTTATCAGCATCAAAATACTGCAGATAAGCATCATATGACTCGTGTCTGGAAGCCGATCAAGATCAGATTTATACAGTAGAATTTTCCAAACTGTTTTTTTTTTTATGTCATACAGAGTACATTGAGATAAATGCCAATCCTTACTTAAACTACACTACAATAAATAACGGTGAAAAAGAAAGTGTTAGATACATTTTACACCTAACATTTTCTCAACTGAAATTCCTATGATTAATTTAATATGTGTTTCTACAATTAGTCATTACTTCATGCATAGAACATATGATCATTATATTACTGCTTGACATTAAATAAGAAAACCCATTTTAAGTTTTCAAACTGAAGAACCACATATGTTTCAAATGCTCACCAGATCCCTTAAATACAAAGTAGCAGTGTTAAAAATGACACTAGGGTGATTTCATCCATCTGGTCGCGGTGTCACATCTAACTGCAGAGCAGCATTAGGGAGGGGAATGTGGACTGCGTAACTTAGGGTCCCTGCCTATCTTATGGTCAGTCAAGCAAGCATGCTTAGACTTGTAGTTCCACAGCATTTCTATGATACATTTCGCTATGCGGCGTATTGCAGCGACATGGATTCGGCGTTTTGTCCCCGCGATTTGCAGCGACAAGTCGCTCCTTGTTTTTCGCTGGAGGGGTGATTTTAGCATTGTCGGCTATGCCCGAACACCGAAGACGCCTGAAAAAAAGGGTCCGGGACTTGTTTTGAGCTTCAGACGTACGGCGTTTCGGCGTTCGGCGTGGAGATGTGAACCATCTCCATAGCCGACAATGTTAATTCGCCCCTCCAGCGTATCTCAGGCTGCTACAGTGTCGGGCGTAGGGCGACAAAACGCCTAGGTGTGAATGCAGCCTAAGGCTGCCCATACATTATACCATTTTCTTGTACAATTTTCCTTTAAATTTACCAATATTATGTAATATGAGGTCAAATCTAAACACTTTCAATTTGTATGCAATCAGGCGGTACATAGTTGAAGGTAAATCTAAAGGAAATTGGAAAAGTACATTTTAGAATGTATGGCCAGTGTTACCATACAGTAGTAAGACAAGAAAAAGACAGCAACCCAGCCAACCTTCTTCAAATCTTAAGGCTACAGTATGGCAATGGAAGTTCTTTGTCACGGTAGTTCTCGGCCGCAGTTACAATGGGAAGTGTACAGTAAGGACACACCCAACCTACTGTACCATTGTAATTCAAGATGCCTTATCCTGATAAAATCAATTTAATAATATAGTCACTCAATTATATATATATATAGGGCCAGATTCAGGTAGATGAGAGTATCTTTCCTCTGGAGTAACGCTTCTCATTTACGTTACTCTGAAGACCCTTTCAGCGCAAGTCCTGTAATTCACATAGCAGTTGCGCGTAAACTTGCGCCAGAGTAACGATAATGCGCTGGCGTAACCCGACGCAAGTGGAAGTGGGTGTGATCATATGTAAATGATGGGCGGAGCCCGGCGCAGAGGCTTACGTTCAGCGCATCATCCACGGAGCATGCGCAGTGAGTGCGGCTCCCCTCGCCCCCTTGTGCGCATGCTCACAACTTCCGTCGGCACCACTTCCTGGGAAACGTCAGCGCAATGCGTTCCGCTGGGCGCTTAAAAGCGCTGGCGGAAACGCCATTCCGGCGCAAAAGTAGTTCCGTTTCCCCCCCCCCCAGGGAAGATACTTTTGCTCTGTGATGGCTGCTCCCGCTACCCCCCAGAGAGAAGGAACCTCAATTTTAATACCCAGGAGGTCTCTGTCATTATATCGGCTATGGAGACGGAGAATGAATTTCTCCATGGCAAAAAAAGCCGCAAGACCAGCCGGGAGAGGAAGCAGGGCATCCTGGAGTCCATTGCTGCCAGGGTCAATGTCCTGGGGTACTCCACCCGGACTGCTGGGGACATACAAAAGAAAATCAATGACCTGCGGCGCAAGGTGAGGGACAAGGTGGCCTCCATCAGGAGGTATGAGAGGGGCACAGGTGGTGGTCCCCCATGTCCTGTCACCCTGACCGCAGAGGAGGAGGTGGTCGCTCGGTGCCTGGAGAGGGAGCAGGTGGAGGGGGTCGCAGGCTATGACTCCGTGGAGGAAGGCACAAGGACAGGTAAGTGTTTTATAATCCCCTATTTGATGTTTTGCATTTTGGGGGGTGGGGGGGGGGGGTACATGTGCCAAGTGTGTGGGACCACCAACATGTGTCTGCTTTGTGTCATCCACAGATGACGGAGCTGGGCCATCATCTGTCGGCGGCCAGTCCACCCCATCCCCCCCACGCCATCATGTGCCCGAGCCACTGGGTGGTGAAGAGGTTGTTGAGGAGGAGAGTGGCCACACCACACCTGCCGAGGTGGTTGTGGAGGATCCTGCTGTGGTGGAGCAGGACTTTTCGTTGGTCTTGTCGGTCTCCTCCCTCCTCTTCTCCTGGCCCGTCTGTCGTCCCCTCCCCCATCCTTGGAAGCCCCTCAAGGGCGACACCTTCCACCCGAGGACATCCATCTCGGGGGCCCCAGGAAGGCGACCCAGAAGACCAGGGGGGTGTCTGATGGTGTCCAGGATCAGTTGGCAAGGGATCACGCCAGACAGACAGAACAAATGGGGGCCATAGCGGACCACTTGCAGAAAGTCTCTGACAGCCTGGGCTCCGTTGCCAACATCAGCAACGCAGTGCAGGATGTCAGCTCTAACTGCGCTGCAGTGGTCACCACTTTGGGGGAGGTGCAGGGGGATATCCAGCACCTCACTGCAGCCGTCCAGGCCAACACTGCTGCCATCCATGGTAACAGTGCTGCCATCCGGGAGCAGGGGAGGCTGAGTCGGCGGGCCCAGCATTACCAGATGACCCGTCAGCTCCGGATGCAGGCCCAGACCAACAGTTATCTTGGACGGATAGCCAGGGCCTTGGAGGGCACGCAGGCCACACCTGCCAGGAGTGGCCCACCTGGGGATCAGCCACCTCCAGATGCCCCCCCACCCACTCCATCCAGGCAGCTGCGGAGCCAGAGAGGGGCCCCCAGAAGAAGCCCCCGGCATCCCCGATGAGGCCTTTTTTTTGGTGCTGGTTTTATATATTATTTTTGACATACTCAGGACATGAGTTTATTTTATATTTTTCTCAGGTTATGAGATTATTTTTCTTTTATTGATCAGGATATGATCTTTCTAATTTATTTTTGGACTGCACACGGTCAGGAGTGCAGGGGACAGTGTGAATGGTGTGTGAATGTGAGAGGGTGGCACTCCTGAAAGTAAGGGGGTCACCCTCGGCCGTGGTGGTGAAGTTAACCCCACGGCTGAATGAATGATGTGTGAAAGGTGTGTGAATGGACAGTGACATCATTGGGGCCTTGACGCTGGCGTTACTGCTCCCAACTCCTACATGCTGGACTTGGGCTAATCCAATGCGATGTGCTGTGATGTGTGTGATCTAGGGACATCAGTGGTGTACACGCGTGCACTGTCTGTGTTATTAATGTTTTGGTTTAGTGTCCAAAGATGCCTACGGCGAGGACCCTCCTGACTGCTCTTCCATCAGCAGACTGGGTGTCCTCTGGCAGGGGGGACTGTGTGGGTCGGGGGTCAGGTCATCACGTATGTCAATATGCAGGCCTTTTTTCATAGCAAAGTTATGTAGTATGCAACATGCACCGATGATCTGACACACAAAGGTAGGGGAATACAATAGGGCCCCCCCAGACTTATCCAGGCATCGGAAACGGGACTTCAGGAGCCCAAATGTTTGCTCCACCACTGCACGGGTTTGATGTGTGCTTCATTGTATTTTCTCTCTCCTCTGGTTTGGGGGTTCCGGAAAGGAGTCATTAGATGGGGTCCCAGTGCATATGCAGAGTCACCTGTAAGGTAAAAGACAGGAGAATGTTAGTCATGCATGTGCGATTTCTGTTGTGCATGACGGGAGGGGATACTCATGCCTGACTCCCATGTCACTCACCAACCAGCCAGCTGTCCCCATACATGTTCTGGTTAAATTCTGCTGGGATGGGGCTCTGACGGTATATGAAACTGTCATGGCTGGACCCGGGGTGTTTGGCACGCACGTGCCATATGAGGCGTTGGGCATCAGCTATCACCTGTACGTTGATGGAATGCCAATGCTTCCGATTGCGGTATATGTGCTCTGTGGCACTAGGGGGGGCTGTAGGGCCATAAATACATGTGTGCAATCAATGGCCCCCACAGTGCGTGGGAATCTGGCAATGTTGTAGAAATCTGTCATTGCCTTCAGCCGCAGCTCCTCGAGTGGTGGGTCTGATGAACTGGTTGGACATGCGTCTGAGGATTGCAGGGACAACCTGGTGCACACATCCTGCTTATGGAGGATTGTGACATCCCAGCCACCACTCCACTTGTACGCTGGAATGATCCACTTGCAAGGAAATGAAGTGTTTCGCCAGTACCTTCACCAGTGGCTGCACTGCTTGTGATCGGTGTGTTGGGCTGGTGATGTCCCTCCTGCAGGGTTGTGGTTAGTTCAAGTATTGCATCTGGGCTGAATCTGAATAGGCGATACACCTCCTCATCCCCCATGCCAAAGAGGTTCATACGAGTGCGGTATATCCTCTCACGTGGCCCGCCTTCTTGGTTCCAGGGGACCCATCAGTAGTTCTAGGACCAACGAGTGCCCCTGGCATGTTGGGCACACAGAGGTGTTGTCCTTGCAAGTGGGGGTGCTCAGCTAGCTCTTATCGTCGGTAACGCTGCTGTAGCTGCTCTCCTGCTGACCTGTGAACCGTCTGGAGTAAAAGATAAAGCAGCCTTTTGTAGAAATAACTTTGCGCCGGACGGACCAGATACGCGCGGCGCATGTAGCCAGCGTATGGTGCTAATCCGTTCGCGAATTGGGAAATCTCCCTCATTTGCATATTTGCAGGGGAAATCAATGGGCGCGACTGATGCGGCCAGCGAAAATAAGCGCTGACGATACTCTGGCGTCGGAACGTTCCGCCGGTCGCAAATGACCCGTTATTGGGCGCATCTAGTTTGGTGGGTACGGGCACATAGAAACGACGGCGCATCATCACAGTTACGCGGCGCATATCCAAATACTCCAGCGCAAGTGTTCCTGAATCTGGCCCATAGCCTCTAAGTGTAGCAATATGGTTACATTTAATAAAGGTACAACATCTAGCAACTTATTGGGGGCTTCTCTTCTCCTTTCTACCCTGTAAAAAAAAAATGCTTTGATATACAAGTGCTTTGGATTACAAGCATGTTTCTGGAACGAATTATGCTCGCAAAAACCAAGGTTTTACTTTAAAGTATTTATATAATATACAGTATTTAAAAAAAAAAAATAATTCTGTTAGCAAACAAGTGTATCCTCAAAAAAAACAACAACCTTATACCTAAAAGACAAAACTAAAAGGATAAAGCACACAGATGTATCTACTGGTTTTAAAAAAAAAGTGCTGTAACCCATAGCAACCAACCAGCAACCATCTTTCATTGTTCTGTCTACTGTAAAGTGAAATCTGCTTGCTTTTGATAACTGTCTTCACACTCCATTGTTTTTGTATGGCACACTAATAATAATAATAATAATAATAATAATAAATTATATATATATATATATATATATATATATATATATATATATATATATATATTTAGTGTATATATATTATTTTTAAGAATCTGTCTGTGGCGATGTCAGTTGCTTTCGAAACAAACTAGCAAATGTTATTCTATACATTCAGGATGGAAAAAATAGCTAATATGAGCTGCAATGCAAGACTTTCTTTATAAGGACAGAAAGATAATCTGAATACGTAGTCATAGCAGTGTGTGATACCGCCACATGGAAAAGATTAAATGACTTGTGAAGGTCCCTAATGTCTAGGCACTGTGCCAGTGGCATCGGCCATTGTGCAAGCAATAGAACAAAGAATGACATTAGAACTTACTTTCTTGAGATGTCTTGTAGGGCTGATTGCAGGATGAAAGTAGCTGTGGGATCCTGAGAGTAGAGAAGTCCTGTGCAGCTCTGCAGAAGAAGAAGAGAGAAAAGAAAGAAGTATGCCCTCCTACACTAGCAGCTGCTGCTGCCACAGCCGTCAGTGTGATGTCACAGGCCTGCTGCAGTCTGCCTGCTGGAGCTCAGTTCTAAAGTGACTTCAGGGGGAAGGGCAGGGACATACCCCTTTCCATGCAGAACACCGTAACTGGCCTTGCTCTGGGGAAAAGAGAACTGAAATGACATATAACATATTTAGACAGTTGTTTTGTACTGTTTGTAAGGCTGGGTTCACACTACGATTTTCCCATCCGTCAGCCGCATACGATTTATATGAAAAAACGTATGCGGCTGAAACGGATTGAACCGTACGTAAACGTATGCGTTTATAAAACGTATACGGTTTCAAAAAGTGCGTACGGTTCCATCCGGTTTTGATTAAAAAAAACGCATACGTTTTTGGAATTAGTGTCATTTAATAAAAAAAGATTTTCTTGTTTTGAAAATGCGCATGCGCAGACGAAAAACGCATACGGTTTATACATATGGAACCGCACATATGTGCGTTTTCCATTGACTTTAATGTTAAAAAAAACGTATGCGTTTGCAATACGGTTTCAAAAACTGACTCAAAACCGTGGTCGAACACGGTTTTGTGTACTGTTAAAAAACGTTTTGCCAGCAAATCGTACGCACCCGGATGCATCTGAGTGCATACGATTTGCAATGCATTGTCTATGTATGCGTTTTCCCGTACGGGCCCGTACGTTTTCAAAACTGAAATCGTATGCGGCTGACGGACGGGAAAATCGTAGTGTGAAGTGAACCCAGCCTGATTCTGTATTGTTACAAATGCAGCTTAAGATTGTAAAAAGAAAAAGCATTTGAGCCGAGGTCACATTCGGGACAGTGCTTGATTTATCAGGGGGCAAAAAGGGCACGTTCCTTGGGCCTGCTGCCAGAAGAGGCCCCCTCTATACAAAAATATAATCATCAGTTTAAACAAATTTTGGCAGCTCAAACGAACCACAAACAGGGGCAGTTCATGCCAGAATTGTATTGGAGCACAACCTGGGTTCCTGTGAAAATCCTGTGCGTTCCCCTACAGCGCGATTTTGCAGACCATTCATTTCATTGGCTGCAAATCGCACCTTAACCTCTATGGCGATAATCCCGAGTGTAGCTCAGGGTGAATTTTCATTACCAAAAGCGGTAACCCAGAGTCACATTGCATCGCAGTATCCTGGGAAAGTTACTTACCTGGTCCCCCGAATCCTGCAATGTCCTCCCACTGTGTCCGTGGGCTGTGTCCTTCGCCCGAAGTACTGTGTGCCACACTCCGTTCCCTGTGTGTGTTGGCGCCAATTACAAAAAGTGCAGAAAACAAAACACATACAGTACACTGTAATCTGTAAGATTAATTTACTCTATCAAATCATTTCACATCCATTTTGTCCCTATGCTTTGTCCAGTTCCCTGCATGCACATTTATATAATATATACAGTAAAACCTTGAATTGCAAGCATTATTCGTTCCAAAAACATGCTTGTAATCCAAATCACTTGTATATCAAAGCATTTTTTGCACAAGGTATAAAAGAGAAGAGAGGCACCTCTAAGGCCGCGTACACACGATCAAATTTGTCTGCTGGAAACGGTCTGCCAGACCATCCCAGCAGACAGATTCGATCGTGTGTACGGGCGAGCCAACGGATTTGAAAGCTGGGAACCCATTCGCCCGACATGTCTGCTGGTTAGTACGCTAACCAGCAGACATGTCTTCTCGCACACGCGTCGAATGGTTTCGACGAATGCGCGGAAGTGTTTTACTTCCTGGTACGGTGACGTGGCGGCATCAACGTCACCGCCACGTCAGCGCACCGTCTGCCGGCGGGGATTTTGGTTTGATCGTGTGTACACGATCAAACCAATACGTCCCCAGCAGACAGATTTGTTCAAATCGGTCTGTCCGACCGATTTGAACAAATCTGTCTGCTCGTGTGTATGGAGCCTAAGTGTAGCAATAAGTTGCTAAATGTTGTACCTTCATTAAATGTAACCATATTGCTACACTTAGGTGTCCTTTTATGAAAGTGCGGTAAAATACCGCTATTCAGTTCTCAGGCATTCTCAGGGGAGATCGCTCTCCTCTGAGTGCCTGTTTATGAAACTTTGTAGATCGGTTCTCATGTTGAGATGAGGAGCGATCTACAAATGGCTGGAAACTCCTCAGAACGGCTTCTCTCACTGTAATCTTGTGAGATTTAGCGGGATTACAGGATGAGGAAGTGAAAAATACAACAGTTGCACACGAATCAGCACACATTACACCACATAATAATACAATAATAAAGTTATCAATATTTAAAGCTCATATATGTGCCTATTTAAATGTGAATGGTGTAAAGTATATTAATGGAATCCCACATATGTAATGCAGCTATACACCATTCATATAAATAAAAAAAAACATTTTTTATCATTAAAAAATTATTTAGTATTATTAAGTATACAAATATGAACCCTGTATAACTGTAATAGAACAGTCCATGGGTAAAATCATATTTTAAGGTTTACATTTTTTTTTTTACTAATAAATAAAAAAATTATATAAAAATTACTTTAATAAATAGCATTTTAATATGTATTATATTAAATTAATTATTTTATTAATTATATTAAATATATAAATTAATATATATATATTTATGTGTATATATATATATATATATATATATATATGTGTGTGTGTGTATATACATATATATATATATATATATATATATATATATATATATATATATATATATATGTATGTGTGTATGTGTGTATGTATATATATATATATATATATATATACATACATATATATATATATATATATATATATATATATATATATATATATATATATATATATATATTAAATTGCTATTTATTTAAGTATTTTTTATATAATTTATTTATTTATTAGTAAAAAAAAATTGTAAATCCTAAAATATGGTTTTACCCATAGACTGTTCTATTACAGTTATACACATACACACACACATATATATGCTATATGATGATGTTTATATATACATATATATATATATATATATATATATATATATATATATATATATACATACTATAAATCTCTAACCTGCTCATTTTAGGGTGTGTAATGGACAGTGTTGTAAGTAACGGAGTTACAATAAACGCAGTTACCTAACGCAGCCTCTTTTGAGGGTAACGAGTAATCTACCTGATTACTCTTCCCCTCACGGTAACGTAGTTCCCATTACTTGGGCGGCATTAACGCAATTACATCTACCACCACTAGATGGCAGCAGATTAATTGCTTCTGCCAGCGCTGTGAACATAAATATGGGTGGAACTCCGCTTTAGAATCATGTGACCGCTGTAATGGCCTGTCACAGTGGTCTGAAAACTCCCAATCGCAAGGAGCCCTGGATACAATAAACCCCATCCGCCTCACACTGACCTATCACCGGGGAACAACTCACATCGATCACACACACTGTGTGCGCAACCTGATCAATGATCCGGGGAACACATGGCCGGAAAAAAATGTTCCACAGAACAAACGTTCCCTATACAACACAGTGTACACAGCGACATCTAGTGGTCAACATGGTAAGTGCAGGACACCTATACAGACCAATGATCAGCAGGTTATTTTTGGTCAGTGATTTAATCTCTTTATCAGACATCAAAGAAAAATCTGACATCCCCATTCCAGATCCCTTGCATCTAATAAAGCTTATATAAGATAAATAAAATTATAAACAATAAACTATAGAAAATTCTAATAAAGCCTAATATAAGATTTTTAATTACAGACTCTGTAAACGTCAAGGGAATGTATATTATAAAACATACATTTTAATCCAGCTTATAATTTGGATGTAATATGTAGCAGATGGATAAGGGTTTTAAGTCCTATTAGCAGCACATACATGGGGGGACGGATGCACCTAGGCTGGGATATACACAAGGGCCCAGATTCACAGAGCGATTACGCCTGCGCAACAGGAGATGCGCGTGCGTAAGTCTAAATGTGCGCGTGCGTTTCGTTGCGCGGCATCCCCAGAACGAGATACTGGCATCCCCAGAACGGCGCATCCGTCCGCGCAAAAGTGCGATAGACACACCATTGATTTGCTAGTCAAATATGCTAATGAGGGACTTACGGGGATCCACAAAACAACGTTGGGGCAGCGCAGGCGACGCAGTGTGCGCAACAGCAAAATGTCCTGTCTAAAATTAGAGCATATAAAAGCTGGTCTAAAAAAAGAAAAAAAGTCTACTTGTTAGATAAAGCAACACTGTTAGTGAGCAGCTCAGCAGTCACACGTGTTGCTCAACAATCTGTATGCCAACATGCCAGGGGCATCGTCGCGCATAGCTATACTACTGACTTTAGATGAACAAAGAAGGAGGAGGGCACGGAGGATGGCACTGAGGATGGCACGGGAGAGGATATACCATACCCGCATAGACCTGTTTGGCATGAGTGATTCTGAGGTGTTTCGCATCTTCAGATTCACCCCTCATGCCATCCTGGAATTAACCACAACCTTGCAGGAGGACATCACCAGCCCAACACAACGCTCACATGCAGTGCAGCCACTGGTCAAGGTACTGGCAACACTCCATTTCCTTGCCAGTGGCTCTTTTCAAAGAACAAGTGGAGTGGTGGCTGGGATGTCACAGTCCTCCATGAGCAGATGTGTGCACCAGGTTGTCCCTGCAATACTCAGACGCATGGCCAACCAAATCATCAAACCCACCACTGAGGAGCTGCGACTGAAGGCAATGACAGATTTCTACAGAATTGCCAGATTCCCACGCACTGTGGGGGCCATTGATTGCACACATGTGGCACTCCAGCCCCCCCAGGAGACAGAGCACATGTACCGCAATCGGAAGCATTGGCATTCCATCAATGTACAGGTGATAGTCGATGCCCAAGGCCTCATATGGCACGTCCGTGCCAAACACCCAGGGTCCAGCCATGACAGCTACATATACAATCAATGCCACATCCAATTGGAATTCGATCAGAACGTGTATGGGGACAGCTGGCTGGTTGGTGAGTGACATGGGTGGCAGGCATGACTATCCCCTCCCATGATGCACATCACAAGGGGCACATGCATGACTAACATCCTCCTGTCTTTTCCCTTACAGGTGACTCTGCATATCCACTGGGACCCCATCTCATGACTCCTATCCGGAACCCCCAAACCCCAGGAGAGGAAAGATACAATCAAGCACATGCCCAAACCCGTGCAGTGGTGGAGCGCACCTTTGGCATCCTAAAGTCACGTTTCCGATGCCTGGATAAGTCTGGGGGTACCCTCTTGTACTCCCCAAACTTTGTGTGCCAGATCATCGGTGCATGTTGCATGCTGCACAACTTTGCAGAAAGAAAGGGCCTGCAGATTGACCTACGTGATGACCTGACCCCTGAACCAGACAATCCCCCCCTAACCGAGGTTACCCCGTCTTCTGAGGGAAGAGCAGCCAGGAGACAGCTCACATTGGGCATCTTTGCACGTTAAACATACACATTAATCATGGCACAATGAGAATGCATGCATGCACAACACTGTGGTCCCTAGCACACACACCCCACATCCACATCAAATTGGATTAGCACCAGTCCACCATGCAGGACTTGTGAGCAGCAACGCCACGCCAAGGCTCCAATTATGTCACTGTACATTCATACACCATTCACACGGACCTGGGGATCACTTCTCCCTGGTCCTGGGGAACCCTTCTCCACCAAAATAGAGGGTGACACCCCTTTTCCGGCAGGAATGTCACCCCCACATTCACACAGCATTCACAACCCAAAAAAAAAAAAATGACCAGCAAAAGCAAAAAATTTCCAGCAAAAATAAAAAAATAAAAAAAAAGACAAAAAAAAAAAAATGTAAAAAAAAAAAAAATGGGGGAAAAACAAATTACTGCCCTCTGCGTGAGCCACGCCTGGGGCGCCCCCGGCCACGGCCCCGGCTTCTCAGGGGAGACTCATGGGGAAGGGGTAAAACCGGGGAAGGAGGATCAGCCCCTGATCTCTGCCCACCTGGTGGCCTGCCCTCCAAGGCCACGGCAATTCTGTCCAGGGCAGCACCAACTGTTGCCGTGTTGGCCTGGATAGCCAGGGTAAGGGCCCTCACATCCTGCCCAACGCCTGCTGATGTCGTCTGCAGTTCATTTAGGCAGGTTGTGAAAGCCCGGGAGTGGGAGTCCAGGTTCCCCAGCGTATCCTTGATGGAGGACAGGCTCTCCTCCTTCCGCACCAATGTCTGGCTGACCTGTCCCAGATGGCGGGTCTGGAGGAACTGGTCCCTTCTCAGGGTGGCGGGCAGGAGATCGGCCAACCCCCTGGTGGTCTGGGATGACATCCTGCCTCCAGCTGATGCTTGTGGCCGGGGAAAAGGGGAGGCCCTTGTGAGGGGAGCCATGTTGGGGGAGGAGGGGGGGGCTCCCCCTTAGGGAGGCCTGCCTGCTGGCAGCCAGAGGGGAGGAGTCCTCAAAACCCAAACGTCCAGTGCCTGACATGGACTCCTCCTCCTCATGATTCTCCTCCTCCTCATGATTGTCCTGCTCCTCATGATTGTCCTGCTCCTGTTGAACCTCCTCCGCGGACTCCGGCCTTGTTGGGGGGGCCTCATTAGGCTGCTGTCCTGGGGTTGGTGCGGTCAGGCCAGATGGCCCTGCACCCTCCTGCACATCTGTGGATGACACAAAACATTCACAGGTTGGAGGATCCACACACTTGCCACATATTCCCTTTCACCCCCTCCCCCACACATGCTACACACCTGACATTAAAAAATAAAACAACTTACCTGGCACCACGGGCTGCGGACTTGAGTCAAAGCCGGGCAGGCCCTCAACTTCATGCCGATGAAAGGTCAGGGCCACCGCACGCTCCTCCGCTGTCAGGCTAATACGGCATGGTGGGCCCGCTCCTGTGCCCCTGGCATGGGCATGCATTCTGGCCAACTTCTTTTTGACCAGACGCCGGAGGTCATTGATTTTTTTGTCAATCCCAGACCTGGTCCGTGTCTCCCCCTGCCCCGCTGAATTCACCTGGTCAGTGATCCTATCCAATATCTCCCTCCTCCTGGCCGGGGTGGTGTTGGTACTCTCTGGGCCGTGGAGGTAACGCCCATACTCGCTAATGGCCCGGGCAAGAATCTGTTTTTCCACAACTGTAAAATTCAGCTTTCGTTTTCTCTCACTCATCCTTCCAAAAAAAAACAGTCCCAGTCAACAAAATTCACGCACACAAACAAGCACAACCAATCACAAAAAAACACACACACAGAGAAAACTACTCACCAAGAAACAGTCCCCAAAAAACAAAACAAAAATACAGCAGAAAAAGAAACAAAAAGAAATATATCAATCAAACAAACAGTCTGTCAAACACTTATCAAAAACCACTTTCAAAAATCTACTAACAAACACCTGATCACACAGAACACTAATCTGACAACTACAAAACACACCGGAACGAACAACAAGAACAAAAGCACTAGGTTAAATGGGAAGGGACAAAGGGATGTACTTTTGCAAAGGAAGTGCGTTTGTGTGTGTCTATTTATGCTGTTTGCGTAGTTCACAACGTTGCCCTAGTCCATTTCCAATTTCACTGATTGCGCCGCTCCCGAGTTGTGAGCATGCGCACATCGGAGCTGACATGGTCTCGTTCAAGCGCGCATGCGCGAGCCGGCCGGCCCTTCATTTGCATGGGGTCACGGCTCATTTCAATGTAACACGCCCACGTCCTTCCCAATTTGTATTACTCCTCCTTACGCCTCTGAAAAAACGTTACGTATGCGCAATTTCCTGCGCAAAAGCTACGAGAATAGGGTGATTACGCGGCAAAATTGCGCAAGTCTAACGTAAAGGCGGTGCGCTACGCCGGTCTAATAATGCGCAGATGTACCTGAATCTGGGCCAAGATCACCATTTGTTTCCAGTTTTCTTCTCTCAAGGATCTGGCATTCTTTTGTCTTGGAGTATTAACTCACTGCTCCCTGGCAAGCGGCCGTCATCTGCTTCTCAACAAAGCATTGTAGAATATAAAAAAAAATTCAGTTACTTTGCTGAGTAACTAATTACTTTTTCAATGTAGTAACTGAGTCACTAACGCAATTACTTTTTCGGAGAAGTAATTTGTAACTGTAACTAATTACTTTTTTAAAGTAAGATGAGCAACACTGGTGATGGGGAAGATGTGTTCTGACTGTATGGCTGCTTGTGTGTGAAGCATGGAAGTCAAAAGACTTCCTCCACAATTCTCAGCCAGCTTTGCGCTTCTCGCTCTGATTCTCCACCTCTGAGATGGTGAATCAGAAAGTGAGAATCCTGTCACAGATCGCCAGTGAGGTGCCGAGATCGCACCTTCATAAACTGGCCGTTTCTGTGACAGTCAGTTACAGATTCTCACTGTGCTGAGATAATCAGTGGAGAACATGTTCTTATCTGATTACCTCAGCTTCATAAACTGGTAATGACATGAGATCAGCGGTGAGAATCGGGATCACCGCTGATCTCACTTTCATAAAAGGACACCTTAGAATCTTCTCTCTTTTTTTATACTCAGTTGTGACATGACGCTACTCTTATATCAAGACATTGCTTGTATATCAAGGCAAAATGTATTAAAACATTTTGCTTGTCTTGCAAAACACTCTCAAACCAAGTTACTCTCCAACCAAGGTTTTACTGTACTGTTCTTTTTGCCTGGAAACTTGAGAATGTCCATGGCAACCAAAAAAGTGTCCCTTTATGTCAAAATTGCAGAATTGAATGATAGTGATTCATGGGGAAATTCGTCATTAGACAATGAAAGTGACGACAATTCTGCAACTGAAGTTAAAAACACGAAACCATAAATGATATCATAAATAACTATAAATAATTCTAACAAATAATAAAAAATAATAATAAAATGTATTCAATAATGTAATCAAATCAAAAACAATCAAAAATTTGCTCAGATGCAGAATTGTCACTTTCAGTGTTTGATGATGAATTTTCCCACAAATCATTATTGAATACATTTTATTATTATATTATGTGTTATAATTATTTATGATATAATTTATGATTTCATGTTTTAAACTTAAAGGGTCACTAAAGGAAAAACATTTTTTTGCTGAAATAACTGTTTACAGGGTATAGAGACATAAAAGTTAACTGATTCCTTTTCAAAATGATTAAAAATTGATAAAAATCAATCATATAATGTGCCTGCGGGTTAGTTTCACTTTTGAACTGGCTTCATGTTTCTGTGAAGTAGAAATAGACACACAGAACAAAAACAAAACAAATCCAGGGCAGTGTTTTATTTTTAAAATGAATCTGATTGGTTCTGGGAAGTTTTAGACACACAGTAATGACAGCTTAGACCACCGTGAGAAAGCTCCCAGCACTGTGGTTATAAGGAAACAGACAAGCAGGAAGTGTGGAGATCAGAGCAGGATTACAGCAACTTCAAAGCAAAAACGAACAATAAGGACATGAAACCAGTACTGCAGTAAGGTAAAGGAAGCTATTTAGCTAAAAAAAATGTTTCCTTTAGTGATCCTTTAACCATACCTGGGATGTCTACTAGACTCTTGTTTGGACAGATTTAAGTGAGTTTATCCTAAGAATTACAGGCTTACAATATAAAGCACCAAATTTCAAATATCAAATCGCATGTCAAATCGGCGGCATTTGCTGGGAATTGCTGGTAATGGCACCGTCCTAATCAGTGCAACGCTGCATCTGTGGCGCTGCACCAATTTCTGTACTATTTTTTTGCGATTTTGGGCCGCGATTTACATTGACCTGCACAAATGTCTCTGTAATCGCGGCCAAAATCTGGACTGATAAGTGGGAGTGAAATCGTGCAAGTTCAGCTGAACTCGCACGGCTTCATTCCCGCAGCCCAGTGTGAACCTGGGCTAAATGTCGGAAGACGTGTAAACGTAGTTATTCTCACATTTTTTTTTTTCATCTTTACAGGCCTCTTTTAAGTGGAACTTCAGTCATGTTTTTTTATCTTTCCGTCTATTAAATCTTCTGCCCTTATTGTTTTAACTTTGGATAGTAAAACATTTTTTTTTCTGCCAGTAAATACCTTATATAGCCCTGTTTGTTGTCTGGTCATTAGCCTAGGCTTATGACATCATGCACAGCTTTCTCTGTCACTCTTGTGAGAATTTGCCAAGAAAAGAGGGGGGATGAATCATAAGAGGGCCAATGAAAGCTGAAGAGCTGGAGGTGTGCCTCTGTGCAAATCCAGGAAGTTAAAATGGCTGCAGCCAGACTTAGTGGAGGGAGATTTCTGCAGCATATTTGGCAAGTAAAGAATTACAGTATACCGTGTATAAAATAATACGCAACGTGGTTGGAGGGAAGCCTCAGAATGGCAAAGATGCTTTTTTCACAAATTATGTGAGCAGACTGTAGTTCCTCCTTAAATTGATAGGATCTGTGTGACAATGAGCTTTATTTTTCGCAGCATTGTAACAGTTTTTTATGAGCAACAGATTCCCGTAAAAGTATCAGCAGTAATATGGTGAATCAGTCGCGACTGTTTACTTGACGGAAGGGATGGATCAGCTTGGTAAATGTTCCCTATTGTACTTAGCATAGATAAACGTAAAACTTTTGCAGGGACAGGTTCATTTTTATTTTGTTATGTTCATTGTTCATTCAGCCATTATGGTCTATTGAAACTAAAGAATAGATAATAGCATAGTTATGTTCTTTGTAATATTTATTTATATATCTTCCCAAGCCAGCTCCAGCCTGAGACAGAGCCCCCCCCCCAGACTAGGGGTTCCCCTCCAAGGCTACCGACAGTCTCCTCAGCACTCCATCTTCCACCCGACTCTCCTTGCTGGCCTGACTCATCCATATTTAACACCCTGCCAGACCCACTGTCTGGGGATTGGCCAAGTTCCACTAAGTATGCGGATTAACCTTCCTGGCTTCTGCCCACCAATGTTTAGAAATTTCTCCAAAATTCCAGAACCAAGGGGAAGCACCAGGTGAGTCATCCAGCCTGACCTTCAGTAAACCCATGACCCAATTAAAACTCACAAATTAACTATGAGTGAAAATATACACTTGCCTACACTCACACTAGTAGCACACTAGAGGGTGCTACACTTACAACCAAATTTCCTCTCCTCTCCTCTTATTTCATAATTGGTCTGTCCTGTGTGGTGTGGTCACTTTACTGCTACTATGTTTACCTTTACCTTTATTGCAGAATGTTACAATATACTGTACACAATGACACTTGCCTGCTAACTACATCAAATGTTGCGCTTGCATTAAGAGATAGGCACAGGGCTGACTGTTTTTAACTGTCCATTCTGTTCAAATCCACATTCAGCCTATTATCAAGTCGTTTTTTTTTTTTTTTGGATATGGATGGACTGAGATTTTGTTATTCTTGTCTTTGACCCCACTAGGGTGATTTCCCCTTGCTTCCTGTACCTGAAGTGCAAGTACAACAAATGGGGTGCATTTTCCCAGAGAGGGAAGCACAAATAGTAATTAATGCTGTCAGCTCTACCCCTTCCTCACTTTGCATAAAATATGTTTTTGTCTCTGCCCCTAATGGAGATGGTATCTAACAATCTTCGTCCTGACAGGAAGTGAGTGGTATCTCCACAGTAGGGACACAGACAGCCAATCTTCACTCTATGCAGTTATAAAAATCAAGAAGTATTGTAGTTATGTATTTAATAAATAATAATGATATGTGTTTTTTTAATTGTAGCTAGTCTATGTGTATCGCTACCCCCTCAGGAGCCGCTGGTTGTTTTTGGGATCTACTCTCTTTGATTTGGCTCACCCCTACTTAAATAGCTCGAACCCTCCCTTGACACATCAGAAGTCTGATAGGTGTATTGTGACCCCTGCTGAGCTGGGGGGGGGGGGGCACAATGGCAGGCACACAATATTTAATGACAATATAATGATAGTGTTACCTGAATAATGGATGGTCCCCCCAGACTAGAAAAATATGCTCCACACAGTTGTATGTTTAAATCAAAGGGAATGAGTTTACTTAATAAGTACTCAAAAAGAACAAGCGTAAGTTTAAGTTATAAAATGAATAGTTGCTATGCAATAACACAATATGATTTCGCAAGGGCCCTTGCAGAAATCAAACAAGAACACTTAATAAATGAACAAAAGAAGAAGATCTATGCTAGAGAATGGTACCATTCAGCTAAACTAGGTAAACAGTCCATGCTCGTGAGCTCCCTCTAGCGAGCAATCCAGCTAAAGTCCACGTTGCGGCCGGGAGGTGCACGTTAAAGTTATAATCCACAAGGAACAGATGATAATGGGAAATTAATCCGGTAAAGTGTGATGAACATCAACGTTGGTGAGCTGATCGCTGGCCAGCGTCAGTCATGTCTGTATAAACACTATGAACAGTGAAAAGCCTCTAAGTTTAAGCTAGGACCAAACAGAGGCGGGCGGCCTGTGAGGTGGCACTAAAGTGTCTGTCTAAAGAGAGAGAGTTAGAAGTTGAGCATGTGCTCTCTCACCCGACAGGCCGATCTGCCTGGATTCCTCTCAGAGGGTGCGTCTGTAAATCGCTGCTCCACAGCACAAGGGTCCCGGACGAGGGCGTTCCACTGTTTCAGTTGTCAGCTGGGTTTCCTCTTCGATCTCCGAGTACACGGGCTGGATACTGGAGTCTTGCTTCCTTCCGGATGGCTGGCCTCTCGGTGAATTTAGACCCAGGCTTCTGGGCCTAGCAGCACGGCTGTCTCTGTCAGCAGCTCCGCAGAGAAGAGGCTGGTTCCGAGAGAGCGAACTGGCGCCACACCCTCTCCTTAAGTAACCTTCCCCACAAGTCTGTGCGGAGGAGTCACATGTTCAAATCTCGCAGGGCATTGTGGGAATTGTAGTCCATTTCTCCTCAGAGTCAATAGAGTCCATATCTCCCGCTATTCGTAGTCCCACAATGCCTAACTCCTTAACGATAACTTTAGTATTTACAAATGTGAATAAAGTTCCGGCGGGGATAGCCTGTCATTAGATTCTGACAGGAGGACCCCGCTACACATGTAATTGTTATTCTCTTATAACTCTCTGTACAGCAGAGTTCAGACTGAAAGAGGGGTTAGCAGCTCTAGGAGCCAGTTGGGTGTGTTAAATGCTTACAGGAAGAGAGAACAGAATAAGCACAGGGGTAAACAACTATTACTACTACTACAACTACTCCTTCATTAACGCAGGTGACTTGTGCAATGGGCAGAGCCACTTGCTTGCTTTTTGTTTCCCCCCTTTCCCCTCCCTAACTAGGCATTTGAAAGGGCAAAATGCAGACACAACAGTCAGAGTAAATAGCGGGCCAGTGTAGTACCACCATTAGCAGTCCCCTTCCCTTAAGGGAATATGGCTTACCAGTACTCGGTTGCCCCCCAGGACTTATTACTAGAGGTGCACCAAATGGAAATGTTGGTACTAAAACTGAAAGTGCAGGATGCACTTGGCTGAAAACCAAAACTGAAAATTACAGTTTTAAAAGATATATATATATACACACACACACACACACACAGTATATATAATTGTATTATAGTCAACGTTTTAATTAATAGCATACAGCAAACACTCATCAATAACACATCCATGTTACGTTTGTGATGCGGATTTTGAGCCACATGACCTATAAAAGACACGCCATAAGCACAGTAAAATCTTGGTAAAATTGTGGCTAAATCACAGTAAAATCACGGCAAAATCGTGGTAATATCGCAGCAGAATTGCGGCAAAATAGCTGTACAATCACGGCAAAGTTGCACGCGTTTTCAGTGCCATTTTTTGGCACCCTTTTCTCTTATCGTCAAGATGCCGATAACACCATTTTTGGACGATATGTTTTCATGAGGTAGAAATTTTGGTACATCTCTACTCAAAGTGGATTTCCACCAAAAAATAGATGTTCCGCTTTAACCACTTCAGCCCCCGGCCATTTGGCTGCCCAAAGACCAGGGCACTTTTTGCGATTCGGCACTCTGTCTCTTTAACTGACAATTGGGTGGTCACACGACGTCGCTCCCAAACAAAATTAACGTCCTTTTTCCCCACAAATAAAGCTTTTTTTGGTGGTATCTGATCACCCCTGCGGTTTTTATTTTTTGCGCTATTTTTTGAAAAAAAAAATATATATTTTGTACTTTTTGCTATAATAAATATCCCCCAAAAATATATATATATAAAAAAAAAAAAAAATTTTTTTCCTCAGTTTAGGCTGATACCCCCAGGCAGTGCTTCCATTGATACACTCAGTGCGAATTAGATCCTACCATACAGTGATGCAGGCAAACAAGATGGAGGCACTCGATTGGAATGTAGACAGGTAGAAGAGCAGGCATAGTCTGTGAATGTAAAAAAGGCCTGTGCAGGTGGTGGACAGTAGAGGTATCTATAGACTTAACAAATGCCAGCAACAGGAGGGAACGAATCAGGTGCACTTGGTCAGCAGTAAAATGTGTTCCTAGGCAATGCTGTATCCTGGCCTAGGCCAACAAGGCCCGGGCCTAGGGCAGCACTTTGCAGGGGGCAGCACAAAAAGAGTCCCCGCCAGCTTCTGCTACACTGTTAGGCCGCGTACACACGATCAAATCTATCTGCTGGAAACGGTCGGCCCGACCGTCCCAGCAGACAGATTCGACCGTGTGTACGGGCGAGCCGACGGATTTGGCCACCCGACAGATTTCAAAGCATGCTTTGAAATCTGTCGGCTGGGAACCCGTCCGCCCGACATGTCTGCTGGTTAGTACGCTAACCAGCAGACATGTCTTCTCGCACACGCGCCGAATGGTTTCGACGCATGCGCGGAAGTGTTTTACTTCCTGGTGCGGTGACGTGGCGGCGTCAACGTCACCACCACGTCAGCTCGCCGTCTGGCGGCGGGGATTTTGGTTTGATCGTGTGTACACGATCAAACCAAAATGTCCCCAGCAGACAGATTTGTTCAAATCGGTCGGCCCGACCGTTTTGAACAAATCTGTCTGCTTGTGTGTACGTGGCCTTAGTGTAACCCAAGCTGCTTCTAAGTTTGACTGGACCACAAACCTTCCTCACTGTGATATATGTTTTCCGCTGTACCATCGGCATGGTAATATGTTCTTAGTCATCTCTATAAAATTATCAGAAATTTGTGCTTGAAGTAGAACTATAGGCAACACTTTTTTTTTTCATTTTTGATAGAGTAAGGGAGGGTTATAGCCCCTGTCAGTTTATTTTTTACCATCCCTGTCCAATTGCAGAGATTTCCTTCACTTACTGCCCCATAGCCAAACAGGAATTGAAAGGAAATCTATGCAAATTAAGGGAACCCATTGCCCCCCCAGGCCCTAAGAACTAGCCTCCCCACTTGAAATTTTCAGGGCGGGGTGTGGTCATATTTAAATTAGGGGGTCACAAGTTTAGTCAGGCCTAGGGCAGCAGAAAACCTAAATACACTACTGTTCCTAGGCACACAGGCAAAGACTGATGAAGTTCAAAAAAGGCCCTGCCTGGGCCAGGGTCCATTCTCAGAGCCAGGGTGTATGTGCTGAGACATGTTGCCCATCAACCGACAAGGCAGCCGGGAAAAAGTGCAGGGCAGTCACGGGTAAAGGTTGGGATGCGCCTGGAAAGCTGCATCCTATTTCCCAGTAACAAAAACAGGAGGAGCCTGGACCGGTAAGCGGGACGCAAGCCTGTGTGGGGAGCAAACTGCTGCTGGGTGGAAAGAGACTGGAGCCCTCAGCGAGGACCACCAGCATATAGATAAGTATGTGGGCCACCTAACAGCTCTACTTTGTTGTGTGCGAAGAGCTGTGTAAATCTTATGACTAAATAAAACAGAAAAACAACTCCTTTGTTGAGTAAAATAACTCTATCATTTCTATTTCATCTGTGTATTTAGCTGTTTGCCTGGAGTTCAGCCCTACTCCAGATTTGGTTACATTGCTAGAATTTGTAGTTGGATCCTTCTTGCAAACATCTTGGGACAAACCCTCTACTACCCAGCTGTCTTCTACTCTTCTTTCAGCAGTCCCTTTATTCAGGCTCGTAGCTGTCCCCACAGCTGTCTCTCACTTCTAAGCCCCACCTACAAATGAATATTTCAGTACAATATACTTCTGCTCCTTTCAGTTTTATCTCCTCAGAGCCACCAAGTTTATTTTCAAAAAGCAAACTTCAATACCTATAATATAAATAATAACAAATTAAACTTGGGTACATAGTACATAGACTACTATATCACTTATCCATTGATTATACTTTCAGGATGATGCAGTTTTGTGCTTACAAACAGCAGCTGTGTTTTTTTTTTTTTTCAGGGCATATTCTCAGCATATTTGTGGGCTGCATTGTCCAATGCATCCCCATGTCCTACTGTTTCATTCTACACCAAACCACTGTGTTGGTGTGCACTGAAATTAAATTGGACAAGTTGCATTGTTTTGTGGCGCAGTATGTTGCAACGCTCTATACTATACTGTTATGTGCTGTAGTGCATGAAATTGAATAAAATTGCATTTTATGACATTTCAATAAAGTTAAAAAAGCATATTATAAAGAGCATAAGGGGCATCCACTGGTGCTCCCACTAGGCTCCCTTAAAGGTATTTGTTGCCTTTTATGCACAGTCTATAGTAGAGTAAATTATTACATTCAAGGGTCCGAAGTTTTTGTTTGTGTTCAAACATGAGGCAGGTTAGTGCATGACCACTGTTTGTAGTGTGAGACCTGACACTTCCTGTAAATAAAGTATACACTATATTGGTGGAGGGAGGGTGATGTGAAGGGGGCTGAGGGTGCTGCTCTGAAGTGGAGTATGTGATGTGAAGGAGGGGAATCTTGATGTGAATGTAAGGGAACTTTAATGTGAAGGGGGATTGTGATGTGAAGGGGGGTCTTAATGTGATGGAAGGAGAACTGTGATGTGAGGGTGGCTGTGTTGTGTGGGGGGACTGAGGACACATATGTAAAAATGGGATTGTGATATGAGGATAGGTTCAGATTTGAGCATGCACATTTCAATGGGCTGCCCTTCCTATGAGAAACACAGGGAAATAAATATTTTTTTCTGTAAATTTCGCCACACCAAGTAGCAAGGAGCTGCAGCACCATGCAGTTCGGCACATGCAAAAAATGCACCGCAGGTAGGAATTATTGGCACCCCCGTGTGTGTCTGCTAAGGTGCAGCACATTTCTCTCTGGGTCAGGAACATGTGGAATTTTGCACATGTTCCCCAGCTGCAGAGATGTGAGAGAAATAAAACAGGCCATGCCTGTCCTTTTATCTGCTTACCCAACAGCCTGTGTTGTGACTTAGCACTGTTGGGTTGTAGCTTGGCATTGTGGGTTTGTAGTTCCCAGCCTGATTTAACAACATGAGTATTTCCTCATTGTCCTTATACAGTATATCCCACAATGCATAACTGTTTTTCTTAACCAGAAGGAATCCTGATCAAGTTTCAATGGCCACTAGAGGGAGCCAAACCCTTTCTAAAGAACAATACATTTCTTAAATGATAACTTTGGTAGTAGACCTGTGCTACATTTGTACTCCTAGTCCAATCCATGGGTCGCTTTCATGTTTAAATTCTCTCTTTAAAAAACACTTTATTGAAAACTTGTGCTTATTGTAACAAGCTGTGCACACATCTAGGTTCCTGCTGACTTTGTCATTGGTGTCATAGTGTCACAAAACATCTCCAAGAAGTGGAATTGAAAACTATCCAGCAAACAGAAAGCACCATTCTTGCTCCTAGTCTGGGAGAGGGGCCAACAACCCAGGACCGTTCTGACAAATGTTCTCTAAGGCTTCCATTGCATATAAAGTCACACCGGACATCTGTATACTGGACATGGTGCTTTAAATGAAGTTCAGTGCTTTCAGTGTTATTACTGACATTCTATAATTAATTGGAAAACATGTGGAGGAATTTATTAAAGGAATTGGGTGCCATGGCTGTGTTTGGCTTTCCTGCTCGCTTTAAAGTAAACAGAGCACTAAAAAGGGTTGAGGAGGAGAATTTAGGGTATTGCCCTTACGCTGCAGGTGATACTCAACTCAGAACTGCAGGTCTTCCAACTCATCTAAGCAGGCCACAACTACTTTGTTGAAAATCCCCTGATGGGCTGGAGCTCAGGATCCACAGGGCAGCAGGTAACACTGGAGAAATATAAGGGTGCATGGAAAAACACAGAGACATAGACAAGACACACAGGCTGGGAGAGCAAGGGGCTGGTAACAAGGCTGGCTGGAGATCACAAGGGAAACAGATTGGTGAAGAGAAGTAAGAACAAAAATGAAGTGCACAGGGAGACAGAGAATTTAAGGAAGACTTGATGCAGGCTGGGACACACTGGGAACAAAAGATGGGAAACAGGCTGGAACACACAGGGAACACAAGACTGGAAGCAGGGTGGGACACTCTGGGAACACAAGACTGGCAACAGGCTGGAACACACTGGGAGCACAAGAGTGGAAGCAGGCTTGGACACACTGGAAACACAAGCCTGGAAACAGGCTGGAACACAAGACTGGAAGCAGTTTGGTAATCATTGTTAGGAGTCAGTCTTGGAGACCAGTATTTATAGAAGTAGAGAGGCTCCCACTCAACCAACAGGATAAGTAGCCAAGAAGGTCACCCCCGGAGGATAATACGGCTCACCCAAGGTGCGGGATACAAGTACTAACCAATATTCACCAGAGCTCCTGGGTTGGTGGAGATGGGTTTTGCTGCGTGTTAGTACCAGGTCACGGTCCCCAAGATCTCCCCATCAGGAGGTGAGCAAGCCAGGTTCCTGTAGTAGATATAGCAGGTAGAGATCAAGCATAGTCAGTAAACAAGCCAAAGGTCGGTAACAAGTGGTTGCAGTTTGGGATCAAGCGGAAGCGTAATCTAGGAACAAGCCAAGGTCGGTAACGAGTGACAGTGGAGATAAGGGAAGATGCAGGTACGCAAATAAAACAAGATACTGTATCAGGTGGAGAGAGCACAATAATCTGGCAAACAGGGAGTTCAAAGACATGGTTTAAATAGAAATCTCATGGTAGGAGTTTCAAGGTTCAAGAGAAACAAAACACAAGGTAAGGTTGTCTAATATATCAGGCAGGAAGCTATCCAGCATTAGTGTTGCTCACGAATATTCGCATTGCGAATATTCTTTTACGAATATTGCATATTCGAGTATTCGCGAATAAATCGAATATTGCGGTGAATATTCGCTATTGCGAATATTCATAGTTTTTCGAAATTTATTTTTAAAACAGATCACATCCTAGTGATCTCCATCGACGTCTAAAAGCATTGCTGGTATGATTAGAGACCCTGGGCTGAGTAGCTGAGGCGATCCTTTTATGTTGCCGAATATTCGCAATGCGAATATTCGTATTACGAATATTCGTGAATACTTTCTCTGCCCTTCTGTGTTTTGTGTATATAAAAAAAAAAAAATTAGCTTTAGTTTAGTCATATAAGTTTGTGTAAGTAGAGTTAGTGTTTAGTGCATATTAGTTTAGTAATCCAGAAAATGATCTCCGTTTTCACGTGTTGACGAGAATTTCGCAATCAATTTCGCATTCGCATTAGTGAAATTTCGCAAACATTTTTTTTTGGATAAAATATCACGAATATTCGATATTTACGAATATTTCGCAAATATTCTTCTATATATTCGTGAAATATCGCGAAATCGAATATGGCGTATTCCGCTCATCACTATCCAGCATCTCAGGTGGCTCGGCAAGAGGTTGCAGGTTCATATCTGGGTTCTGACAGTACTCTCCTCCTCCGAGGATGTCCCCTGGATGTCTTAGGGCTAGGTTTGTGAGGAAACCTCTGGTGGAATCCTCTTGTTAAGCTAGGGGCATAAACGTTCTCCTCTGGTTCCCAAGAATTTTCATATAGCCCATATCCTTCCCATTGAATCAGATATTGTAATTTGTTCCTAAAGATCCTGAGATCAAGAATTTTTTAAATCACAAATTCTTCTTCATCCTGTGCCTCACCCTATATAGAAGAGATTGTGTTCTGGCAGGAGGAGAGTCCCCTGTCATAATACAAATGCACAAGGTTGTGAGATTGCTGCACCAACATCGCTTTTGTTGGTATGACGATCTTTCTATTTTTTGTTTCGTTCAGTCTATGGTCACAGCATACAGTTTTATTTTTTAACTTCAGCATTAGAATTGCAATACAAACAATAGTTATTTCTGACAATCCGATCTTACTTAGAAAAAAATCTCCTTTTATGTTGTGAGCTCTGCCTGTCTGCTGGTCATCTCTTTCCACAACTTCCTGGATTCACTGCATTCACTGCAGCTTCTTCTTAGCTGTTTATTTTCCATGTCTAATGACCACATATCCCATGGTACCTTGCTACCTGTAAGCAGTGATTCCTAAACTGATTTATATTGAAACTCCTCCTCTCAGCACCTCTGTAGTTCAGAAAGCAGGCTCTGTGATATGTGTGACACAGCTGTAACTGTTCACAGGGCAATTAATTATGTGGGGATCTTCACAAAGTAAGTTTACAAATTCCCAGATCATTTAGAGTAGTAGCAGTGAACTAAAAATAACTGAAATATAATTGTAAATTATTATAATGATTTTATATTTTGACCATAGATATGGTTTAAGGGTTCTTGCACACGGTACTGATTTACCCTGAATAGCCAATCATCTTTTGCCTTGCTTTCTTATGTAGCCCAGTAGGGAGGGGACCTTAAATCTGAGATAGACCTGGTGGACTGGAGCAAGGCCTGGTCTTCTGTTGCTAAATGCTAGTTTAACACTGCCATTTTTAAGGCAGTGTGAAGTGCTTCTAAGGTGGTATTGGGTTCCTGCCCATATCACCCATGCTAACCTAACCTCGAGTGACTGGGATGTGTCCATCATGGAGAATAGATGTTCTACACACCTGGTGGACTTGTCCACAACTGGTAGGCTTTTGGTCTCGAGTGTTTTGCCTACTACATACCCTGTTCCATCTGAACATCTCAAAAAAGATGCCAAATTAATTTCCCTTACTGCACTGCCCCATCCCAGGCTTATTTGCTCGTCAACAAAAATTGACATTCTATCTGTTTATAGCAGCTAGGAGAATGATTGCCCAGGCCTGGAAAAAACCCACAGTCCCCTGTCAGACACTGAGAGACCGCTTGATGGCTATTATGCTCAATGAACAAATGTCCCATATTCTTAACACGTCCCACGTCAAGTTTTTAAAAATTTGGGAACCATGGCCGGCTTTAACTGGCATTCCTAATTATCCAGACTCCTTGTCCTTCCCTTCCCCCTCTTATCTTGCTTTCTCTCGTTCTTCTTGTTTCCTTTCTTTTTGATGGGACCCTATGTCCTCTTTCGGTTTCTTTTTTTTTTCCATCTCTTTATTGAATCTAAAGTACATACAATATTTCAATCACAGTCAAATGGCCTATACCGGCCCAATTTATACAAAATTACTTAATTTTCCTGTTTTAAGGAAACCCATCCCTAACCCCCCCCCCCCCCATCCTACCCACCCTCTTCTGTCCAACCAACCATCTTATGTCATGTTGCCCTTTACCTGTCATCCTTCCTGCTCTATACCATCCTTTCTGCAAATCTCTGTGTCTGCTTATATTTTAGCCAATCTTGCCATTTCAGTTTGAACCCCCCCTTCTCCTACCTCCCCAATACACCTTAGGTGTTCCGTATAATAAATTCCTCACCGTAGGGCTCTTGGGATCCTTCCACTGTCTAGGAATCAAACTTTTCACTGCGTTTAGGAAATGGGGAAGTAAGCTTCTCATGTACTGTTTGATAGGCATTTTGGCCCCATGAAACAGGAATAGCCACAGCTCCTCTGGTATTTTAATTCCAGTAATTTACTCTATTACTAATATCACTTCATTCCAATATGTTTTGATTTTTGGGCATGACCACCATAAGTGCGACAAAGTGAATGAATGAATGAATGAAAAACTTATATAGCGCGACACATGCGAACTGAATCGCCTCTGGGCGCTTGTTGTTTCTGTCTCTCTTGACATCAAAAGAGCAGAGTTTTAATCTGTCTTCTGAAGGTCAGGTGGTTTTCCTCCAACCGAATGCTGGTTGGTAAAGCGTTCCATAGTCTGGGACCCTGGAAAGCAAACCTTCTTTCTCCTTTGGACTTGTATCTGGCTTTGGGTACCTTAGTGCCCGGTTCCAAACAGCACCTCCAACAAAATTTAGAGGTTTCCTTTTGATAGTGGTGTGCTATGTCCAGTGTTATATACCAGCGTGCAAGGCATTTGTAAATCATTTCTATCAAACTACAGTTGGTTGATGTGGTATGTGTCAGCTTTAGTATTTTTCCAACATCTATCTTAGTTCCACCTGTTCCCAACTCCACTTCCCATTTTTAAATAAACGGTGGTGACCCCAGTATTTTTAGGCCAATCAAAATGTAAAAAATCAGGGAGATCCCTCCCTTTCCGTTTGCCGCTGAGCACAAGCGCTCTAGTGGAAGCAGATTACCCTCCGGCCTAATCGGATGAGGGAGGGATTCCACAAAGTATTTCAGCTGTGCATACCGCCACCTGTTTAAATCAAATACTTATTTTTTAATTTTCAAATCCTCATAAGTGCGTATTTTACCTTCTTTTAAAATGTCCTTTAATTGTGCATCTTTTTTTTTTATCCAGTTACCAAACAAACTTGCTTTAACCGGTGCAAAATAATTTGTATCTCTTAGGCCGCGTACACACAATCAAACCAAAATCCCCGCCGCCAGACGGCGCGGTGACGTGGCGGTGACATTGACGCCGCCACGTCACCGCACCAGGAAGTAAAACACTTCCGCGCATGCGCCGAAACCATTCGGCGCGTGTGCGAGAAGACATGTCTGCTGGTTAGCGTACTAACCAGCAGACATGTCGGGCGGACGGGTTCCCAGCCGACAGATTAAAAGCATGCTTTGAAATCTGTCGGGTGGCCAAATCCGTCGGCTCGCCCGTACACACAGTCGAATCTGTCTGCTGGTATGGTCGGGCCGACCGTTTCCAGCGGATAGATTTGATCATGTGTACGTGGCCTCAGTGGGATTATGGAGAAAAAGTACCACTCCAAGCCCTGCGAACTATGCTGTGCCCCCGCCCTGTAGCACTAACAGGTGCAGACTCTGCGCTGATCCGTGGAAAAAAGAAATGATCCTGGACTGCCGCACTCTGATGAGCGATTTATTGAAACAAAATAAACAAAGGATAAAATCCAAAGCAGTATAACATCCAAAAATGCATGCAACACTACAATCAATAGTAGAAAGTGGACACAGGGGACACAAGGCTAACATGTTTCACATCATGGTTAGATGCTTAGTCATAGCTGGTAGTGGGATTAGTGAGGAATTATATCCCCATTTTTCCTTTTTGTGTACCATATCCCAAATTGACATTGATGTCAGTGTGATCACTAGTGTTGAGCGGAATACGCCATATTCGATTTTGCGATATTGCGCGAATATATAGAAGAATATTTGCGAATATTCGCTAATATCGAATATTCGTGATATTTTATCCAAAAAAAAATTTGCGAAATTTCGCTAATGCGAAAATGATTGCGAAATTCTCATAAACGGAGATCATTTCCTGTATTACTAAACTAATATGCACTAAACACTAACTCTACACTAACTCTACTTAAAAGAAAGGAGAATAAGGGGGCAAAAGAAGGGCAGAGAAGATAATCGCGCAATATTCCTATTGCGCGATTATCTTCTCCGCCCTTCTTTTGCATCAGAGCCAATCAGAATAACTTGAATATTCGGCAAAAGGAATATCGCGCAATATTCCTTTTGCCGAATATTCAAGTTATTCTGATTGGCTCTGATGCAAAAGAAGGGCGGAGAAGATAATCGTGCAATATTCCTTTTGCCGAATATTCAAGTTATTCTGATTGGCTCTGATGCAAAAGAAGGGCGCATCAGAGCCAATCAGAATAACTCGAATATTCAGCAAAAGGAATATTGCGCGATTATCTTCTCTGCCCTTCTTTTGCATCAGAGCCAATCAGAATAACTTGAATATTCGGCAAAAGGAATATCGCGCAATATTCCTTTTGCCGAATATTCGAGTTATTCTGATTGGCTCTGATGCAAAAGAAGGGCCGAGTAGCTGATGCGATTCTTTTATGTTGCCGAAAATTCGCAATGCGAATTTTTGGCAACATAAAAGAATCGCATCAGCTACTCGGCCCAGGGTCTCTCTCTAATCATACCAGCAATGCTTTTAGACGTCGATGGAGATCACTAGGATGTGATCTGTTTTACAAATACATTTGAAAAAATACGAATATTCGCCATATCGAATATTCGCCGCAATATTCGAGTTATTCGCGAATACTCGAATATGCAATATTCGTAGCGAATATTCGCAATGCGAATATTCGTGAGCAACACTAGTGATCACGTGCGTGTGCTCGTTTAAGTCTCTATAATATGCCGGGATCCAAATCTCTTTCCCTAATGTAGCCTTACTCATACTACTTTCCAATTTAACCCACCTTTTCTCTTTATTTTTTTTAACCCAATTAACCACCCGTGCCATATGAATTGCCTTGCTTTCAGTTTCTATGCTTGTCCAGGACCAACTGCACTGGTGTCTGAAATTCCACAAGACCTGGTATGCATTTCTAGCTAAGGGGCTTTGTAACCCCCTGAACTCTTCACACTGTATGTAATGCAATTCTGGTATTTAATGCCCCTTTAAGATCCTTCTACTGTTTGTGAAATCTGAACGGATCGTGGTTGAGTTCCTGCACCTATTTTCTGAGAAAAAAAGCTCTGTGTGTAAGTCTGTCTATACCCATGTCGACAGTCCTGTCCCTGCATGGGTGGGCTAGGTGCTTTTTCTTGTTACTTTGTTTTAATGGAATAATTGAATAAAAATGATTGAACTAGAAAAAAGCAGCTTAGGTGAGTTTAACGCTGACTTTCTCTTGTCAGGAGAAACTGCATTTTACAGTAAACCAGTGCACATGGCCTAAGCTGAAGGACTGTTTATAACTGGGCTTCTATCCAAGTAAAGTAGCAGCTAACCCATCCAATGTCAATCTGATATCTGTTTGTGTATGGTCAGCCTTACAATCTGAATTAAAGTGCTTTGATTAGAAATGTGTAGGGAAGGAGAAAGATGTGACAGGAATGTCTTGCCAGAATGGGCCCTTTCCAAATGTTAATTATGACCCCGTCCTTTCCTTGCTGCACATTCTCTCTCTCTCTCTGTTCCTTGTGTAGAATTTGGAAAGCTGTGTGGGAAAAAAATCTTTGCGGAGAGACCTCCTTGTGGAACTGACCGCTGACTGATGGAGGCGAATGAGAGGTGGGAGATTCAGAAATCTAAAGAGCTATGTCTGTGCCATGACAATATCGAGGACCACTCATCATATGCTGTGTGCAGGTTCTCTATGATCATCTCATCAAGACTGGACGCATACAGTAAGTCTTTTATTTGTGATAGAGTGACTCTAGTTTGTATTTGTTGTTACCTTTGTCATCCTGGGACAGAAATCAACAGGAAACCTTAACCAATTGTAATATGTTGCCATGGCTAGCCTTCTTTAACACAATGCTAGTTTCCTGGCTGATACATTCTGATTCGCAGACTTTGTATAAATATGTTGTATGCTTGTTCTGAGTCACTGTTTTAAAGTATATGCAAAGGCAAAACTTTTTTTATTTTCATCTTTACTAGAGTAGAGTAACCCTATGGGGTATTTGTTGCTGTCTGTGTCTGGCTGGGGAGATTTATCCTCACTTCCTGTCCTGTAGATGCAACAGGGAACGAAAGAAAATCTCAAAGCGAGAAGACCCTCTTTCACACTGGTCGTTTTACTGGCACTGTGCATGCAGGAGCCGTGCGCTTTTATCCCCAAAGAGGGGTTAACAAGGGGTTAAAAGCATCTGAAAAGCGCAGCTGCCAAAGCGCTTTGGCAGCGCTGCCTATTGATTTCAATGGCAGGGGCAGTTTAGGAGCGGTGTATACACTGCTCTCACACCTCCCCAAAGACACTGATTGCAGGACTTTTTTTTTCCGACTTGCAAGCGCACCATCCCAGTGTGAAAGCACTCGGGCTTTCACACTGGGGAGGCATGGGAGGCAGTTTACAGGTGCTTCGTGTGAAAGGGGTCTTAGTTCCAGATCCAATGATCTTTCGTACCTTTATTACAAAAGTAAAAATTAAAAATTCTGTCATGTGACCATACATTGCTTTTTCCTTATAGTTCTGGGTGGGGTGCAGGACCCTGAGCAGGCACACACTGTACCTATATGCAGGCTGTGATTGGGAGACGATGTGTGCCAGATGCAGGATGTGATTGGTAGTTGAACAAACTACCCAATACAGGCATGCTGTGTGTCCGCACATTCTCCTTTACCTCTGAATAGCCAGCCAAATGATGAAAACTGACCTAACAAAGATCAGCTTCTGTGCTTTGTGTGGTCAGTTTTGAATAAGGAAGAAAGATGACTGGTGGGATTAAACATGTACTTCAGATGGAAGAAGTGCATGAAAATTATAGAGATTACAGGGTTGAATTATTAAAGGCAAATACACTGTTCAATTTGCAAGTGCAGTTGCACTCTGCAAAGTGAATTTGCTCCAGAGCTTAGTAAATAGGGGGAGGCTTTGTTGACTTCCATCATCCAACCATTTGCAAGCAAAAATGTTGGGTTGGGTAGTGAAGCTTCACCACATTTACTAAGCTGAGCTCTGGCTCAAATTCCCTTGCAGAGTACAACTGTACTTGAAAAGTGAACAGTCACATTTTCTCATTTCCTACGCTCTCATGATCTGGTAGACCTCTGGAGGGAATTTCACCCATTAAATAAGGATTATACGTATTATTCCCATCCACATCATTCCCATTCTAGGATTGACCATGTGATAATGCTCAAGAAACACCTTCCTTTAATTGAGTCAGTGTCAATTCTGGCAGCTCCCTGGACAGACCATGACCCCCTATTGGTTGTTTGCCGCTCCTTAGTACACAACCCCAACCACTCTTCTTGGATTATGAATGACTCACTCCTGTCCCTGCCTGATGTACGTGAAGACTTATTAAAAACGTCTTTGGAGTATTTTCGCCTTTTGGACCAAGCTCGCACGGAGCTGAAGTGTGCCTCACTGATCAGGCTGAACACACATTGCGTTGGTCTCGACAGCATTGGTATGTTAACCCCTTCCATACAGGGCATTTTCACCCCCTTCCTGCCCAGACCAATTTTTAGTTTTCAGCGCTGTTGCATTTTGAATGACAATTGCGCGGTCAGGCAACACTGTACCCAAATTAAATCATTATGTTTTTTTCCCCACACAAATAGAGCTTTCGTTTGGTGGTATTTGATCATCTCTGCGGTTTTTATTTTTTGCGCTATAAACAAAAGAAGATCGACAATTTAAAAAAAAACACAATATTTTTTCCTTTTTATTTAATACATCTCACAATATTTTTTTTAAAAAAAACTTTTTTTCCCCTCAGTTTAGACCGATACGTATTCTACGTATTTTTGGTAAAAAAAAACCGCAATAATCGTATATTGATTGGTTTGCGCAAAAGTTATAGCGTCTACAAAATAGGTGATAGATTTATGGCATTTTTATTTTATTTTTTTTACCAGTAATGGCGGGGATCTGCGTTTTTTTTTTTTTTTGTGACCGTGACGTTGCGGCGGACATATCGGACACTTTTGACACATTTTTGGGACCATTCACATTTACACAACGATTAGTGCTATAAAACTGCACTGATTACTGTGTAAATGTGACTGGCAGGGAAGGGGTTAACACTAGGGGGCGCTGAAGGGGTTAAAATGTGTCCTAAAGTATGTTCTAACTGTAGGGGGAGGGGGACTCACAGGGGGAGGAGATCGATGTGTGTTCCTCTGTACTGGGAACACACATCAGTCTCCTCACCGCTGACAGGAGGTGGATCTGTGTGTTTACACACACAGATCCACACTCCTGACGTGTTTGCCGGAAATCGCGGGTGCCCGGCGGCAATCACGGCCGTCGGGCACGCGCGCGGGACCGCGAGTGGTGCCGCGGGCGCGCGTGCGCGCCCTAGAACGCCGTGAAGACTGGACGTTGTGCAACGTCCAGTCTCATCGGTGAGGGGATCGCCGTGACGCGATTCCCCTATGGGCTGGTAAGGAAGGGGTTAAGGCTAACAGGCCTAATGCAATGCTGGCCTAAAGATTGCATACTTTCAATCCCAAACCCCCCCTATCACCTTACGTACTCGACATAATATACTCACTAGCAACCCGATTCGTGTATTAGATGAATTTCACTATAGACTTTCCAAGTTATATTCCGCCCAAGATCTGACGAGTGAACAGGACAGGCTAGATTTTTTGCAGCGCATCTTGCTGCCTACTTTATCGAAGACACACTAGGACCTTATGGACCGTGATATTCAAGAATCTGAGGTTCCACAATGTATCAAGGATTTAAAAGTGGGTAAGAGACTGGGAACGGATGGCTTAACGGCCCTTTACTATAGAAAACTCGTAGATGTATTAGCTCCTCTTTTAACAGTTATGTTGAACTCTGTTAACCTCCCTGGCGGTATGATTCTTTCAGATTTTAGGTGCTGAAAGCAGTACCATTATTTGCAAGGAAATTTGGCATTTTATACTGTAGGCCTGTAATTCTTAGGAATAACTCACTTAAATCTGACCAAACAAGAGTCTAATAGGCATCCCGGGTATGACATTTTTTTTAAAACAAAATTATAAATTATAATATAATAAATAATTATAAATAATTCTAACAAATAATAATATAATTATAATAAAAATTATTCAATAATGTAATCAAAACAAAAACACTGAAATTTGCTCAGTTGCAGAATTGTCGCTGTCATTATTATTTTTATTTTTTTTATGACGAATTTTCCCACAAATCGCTATCGCTCAATTCTGCAAGTGATTATAATTTATTATCGCTGTTTTCTAGCTGATCTAAAACCATTTTTGACATAAAGGGACACTTTTGGTTGCTATGGACAATCTACAGTTTGTAGGGAGAAAGAACACATTTTATTATATCAAAGTACATGCAGGACACTGGGCAGACCACTAGGGACAAGGGGGGTGTGTATTTTTTACATACAGTACTGTAATCTATAAGATTACATTGTACTGTATGTACTGTGTTTGTTGACTTTTTTGAATATGGCGCCGTTCTCCGCCCCCGTGCGTCGTAACGTTGCAGGGAACGGAGCTCGGCGGCACACAGGGACATCGCTGGATCCACGGACAAGGTAAGTAAACCTTGCCTGTGAAAGCTGCAAAGCGAGCCCGAGTCTGACTTGGGGTTACCAATCGCAGCATGAAAATCTAACCCCGAGTCAGACTCGGGAATATCGCCAGGGGGGTTAAAGGAGTTGTAAAGGAAAACATTTTTTTTCCTAAAATGAATGTCTGCAAGGTAGACAGACTAGTGTAATGATTCTGTTAACGAACGAGTAAATACCTATTAAATTCCTTCATCTATATCACCTCCGGCGTTCTAGTTTCTGTTCTCTTATTCACTTCCTGATTTGCATCATTTGTTCATGTAAGAACTACATTTCCCAGTATGAATTGCGGCACGCCCAGTATTTCACACCTCCTTGAAGTCTCTAACACATAGAGAGCGTCCTGCCACACAGATGTAGTTCCCAGGAGGGGGCGAGCATGTTACTGACCACCGCAGTAAAGCCTCCCTTCACGGTGGTGAGTTACAATCAGACAAGCAGGAAGTGAATAGAACAGAGAAGAAATAGAGCAACTTCTGAGCAAAAACGAACAATGAGGAAGTGAAAAGAGGAATGTCTGCGGGTAAGTTAGAAGGCCAGTATGGTGGCCTGAGTTTATGGGAGGAGCCCGGAGGGTATTTAACCACTTAAGGACCGCCTACTGCACATTTACGTCGGCAGAATGGCACGGCTGGGCACATCAACGTATATATACGTTGGTTTTAGTACCCAGCCGTGGGTCGCGGGCGCGCGCCCGCGACCCGGTCCGAAGCTCCAGGACCGGGACCGCGGGATTCGCGGACCCGATCGCTGCTGCAGTGCGGCGATCCGTCCCTGGAGCGGAAGAACGGGGAGAGCCGTGTGTACACACGGCTTCCCCGTGCTTCTCTGTGGCCGGAGCATCGATCGCGTCATCCCTGTAATAGGGGGACGCGATCGATGACGTCACACCTACAGCCACACCCCCCTACAGTTGTAAACAACACATTAGGTCACACATCCCCTACAGCGCCACCTGTGGTTAACTCCCAAACTGCAACTGTCATTTCCACAGTAAACAATGCAATTTAAATGCATTTTTTGCTGTGAAAATGACAATTGTCCCAAAAATGTGTCAAAATTGTCCGCAGTGTCCGCCATATTGTCGCAGTCACGAAAAAAATCGCTGATCGCCGCTATTAGTAGTAAAAAAAAAATAATTAATAAAAATGCAATAAAACTATCCCTTATTTTGTAAACGCTATAAATTTTGTGAAAACCAACCGATAAACGCTTATTGCGATTTTTTTTACCAAAAATATGTAGAAGAATACGTATCGGCCTAAACTGAGGAAAAAAAATGTTTTTTTATATATTTTTGGGGGATATTTATTATAGCAAAAAGTAAAAAATATTGCATTTTTTTTAAAATTGTCGCTCTATTTTTGTTTATAGCGCAAAAAATAAAAACCGCAGAGGTGATCAAATACCACCAAAAGAAAGCTCTATTTGTGGGAAAAAAAGGACGCAAATTTTGTTTGGGAGCCACGTCGCACGACCGCGCAATTGTCTGTTAAAGCGACGCAGTGCCGAATCACAAAAACCCCTTGGGTCATTTGCCAGCGTATTGGTCCGGGTCTTAAGTGGTTAAGCAGCCCACTCACACATGCTCTTTGTCGGTTCAGTGTTCAGTACTACACGTCACTGGGCCGACTCTTCCCAGCTCACCTCATGTCTGTGAGTCTGCGCATTCAATCGCATTCGACATCGCAAGTGCATTGCGGCTTCTCCGTTCATGGTCTTCGACGGCGGTTCCCGCTTACTGTCGCAGGTTTTATTCAAACCTTTTGTATCATGTGCAATCTTGCAATTCGTTATGAATGAATGAATGAATGAATGAATGACTTGTATAGCGCAACGCATGCGAACTGAATCGCCTCTGGGCGCTTTTTCCAGCCAGTGTCTGCTTGGCTGGTGCGGTCATTTTTACCCTGTAGGATCTTGACACGCTATGGACACACAGTCATACACACATATATACATATATACTGGGTTTTTTTTTTTTTTGGACGATCCAATTTACCTACCAGCATGTCTTTGGAGTTATGCTTCCTATCCTGCATTTCTTTTGTAAAAATCTGCTTCTGAGTTATTGTTGCTCATGTTCTAACATCTTAGTTACAAGCTTGGTACATTTGTTACTTCCTCCTGCCAAACAAACTATTTATTTGTATATTCAGTGTCCATGCTTGCTATCTCATTCATTTGGAGATTAGCATATATTCTTTGTATGGGTTCTTTGGCAGATTGAGGTAGTAATTGAACTCACCTGCTGCCTTGTCTGCACTTGATTAGCCTGGGGGGATGGGTGGCTGGTAGGTGTTCGGTTTCACAGCAAGGAGTAGCATATACACTCTACAACCAATTTACAGCAGATTTGTTCAACACTCCTTACTTCCGATTCGTTTCGGATTTGTTTCATGCATTTTACAACCGTTTTGTATCAGTCATTTCTCTTTATAACCGTTTTGTATCAGATACATTGCATACTTTCCACCATTGCCATTCTATGTTTCCCCCATGCCGTGCGTTTTAGTTTCCGCAGCGGAACTTACGAATTGTTTGTACACGGTTCTTCTCTCTCATTTATTTACCAAAGTTATTGCCTGAGCGTCATGCATGGCGCCAGACCACACCACGCCACACTCTTCGGATGTGTTGCACATCCACTCCAGTCCAAGCAAACCCAGTTGCATGTTCACTGTCCCAGGTAGGATTCGTTAGCTTGTTTGTCATGTCAAAATTCGTGGCGACTCATGGTATCACCCGCATCATATGTACGGTTCCCACAGTGGAGCTTATACAATATTCGTACGCACTTCTCATGTCCTAATTTCTACACCAAACCTTGTTGTTTTGCCCCATGCACGGCATCACGCTACACCTTTCCGACATGTTTTACTCCAGCCACAGTTCGCAGCAAACTCACTCGCATGGCCCACTGTCGCAAGTAAAATTTGTTATTACATTCTTTATGTCCTATCAATTGTCTACCATTTGTTGTCTCCCTTTACAAGAAGCAAAATTAAAATAAAAAATATATATAAACGCAAAAAAAAAAAAAAAAAACGCAAAAAAAAAAAAGCAAAAAAAAAAAAAAATTGCCACCACGCAATCTCAGTCCCTCGGCAACCTGACACCTGTTGCAACCACGCAAAATCGTCTCAGCAGCCTGACACCCATGTTGAGACCCTTGCAGACGCAATATCTCAGCAGCCCCACACTCATTGAGATCCTTGCAAACATGCAAAATCATCTCAGCAGCCTGACACCCTTGTTAAGACCCTTGCAACACATGACCTTTACAAAACGCAAAATAAAATAAAGAATATATATAAAAACGCAAAAAAAAAAAAAACGCAAAAGAAAAAAAATTACGTTGCCACCACGCAATCTCAGCCCCCTGGCAACCTGACACCTGTTGAGACTGCTGCAACCACGCTTAAACGTCTCAGCAGCCTGACACCCTTGTTGAGACCCTTGCAAAGGCAATACCGTCTCAGCAGCCCCACACTCATCGAGACTCTTGCAAGCACACAAAATCGTCTCAGCAGCCTGACACCCTTGTTAAGACCCTTGCAACACATGACCCTTACAAAACGCAAAAAATAATACAAAAAAAAGATATATAAAAAACGCAAAAAAAAAATAAACGCAAAAAGAAAAACGAAATATAAAAGTGCAGAAAAAAAAAATTCCCACCACACAATCTCGGCCCAGCAACCTGACACCCGTTGAGACCATTGCAACCATGCAAAATCATCTCAGCAGCCTGACACCCTTGTTGAGACCCTTGCAAACGCAATACCGTCTCAGCAGCCCCACACTCAACAAGGCCCTTGCAACCACGCAATACCGTCTCAGCAGTCTCACACCATAGTTCAAACCCTTGCAAACGCAATACCGTCTCAGCAGCCCCAAACGCAACAAGGCCCTTGCAACCACGCAATACCGTCTCAGCAGCCTCACACCATAGCACCATAGTTCAGACCCTTGCTAACGCAATACCGTCTCAACAGCCCCACACTCATTGAGACCCTTGCAACCTCCCACTCGATAAAGACCTTTGTGACCACGCAGTCTCGCCCCAGCAACCTGGCATTCATTGAGATCCTTGCAGCAGGCAAATTGTCTTAGGCCTCATGTACACTACTGTTGGTAAACTGACGTTTAGGAACAGTTGGGTGTTTTTTCAGCCACCCCCAATCTCTCCTCTGTTATCTTACCAGTACATCTACACAGGGTCCCCATTCTCTTTTCCGTGTTATCTTATCAGTACATCTACACAGGATCATTATAGTCGTTTCTAGGCAGTTGAGTTAGAAACCTTCTTAGAAAAAAAAATGGGTTCAGTCGGATGTTCAGAGGCATAGGCATTCAAAACACCAATGCCTGTAACGGCTTGTAAACACTGCCAGACGTGGTAACTAATGTTTACCAGCGTTTCATTCACAGTCGTTAAAAAAAAAAAAAGGAATATTGTCTCAGCAACTTGACACTTATTTGAGACCCTTGCAAATGTAATATCATCTCAGCTACCTCACGCTCGACTAGACCATTGCAAACACACAATCTCATCTCAGCAACCTGACACTCGTTCAGACCTTTGCAGCCATACAAAGTCATCTTAGCAAACTGACACTGATTTGACACCATTGCAAACGCAATATCGTCTCAGCAACCTGACACCCGTTCAGACCTTTGCAGCCATACATAGTCATCTCAGCAGCCCGACACTCACTTGAGACCATTGCAAACGCAACATCGTCTCAGCAACCCCTCACTTGTTGAGACCCGTGCAACCACACAAGGCCATCTCAAAACAACCTCATAATCATCGAGAATTCCTTACTCGTTCCCCATTTAGGGCCTTGCCCAGCATAGTCACCCAAGCAGCCATCTACCAGGCCTTCTACGGTTCCCTACGACCTAGTGAATTTACAGTCAGTGGCTCTGGCAGTCAGACACTGCTCCGACGCCACCCGACTCGCTTTCGAACCCCTACACTCTCAGTCTGCAAACGCAACAAACCAGCCCCGGGGGTTGACATCAACCTGTTTCAGACTAACAATGCCTGACGCCCAGTGACGGTGCTCGGCCGACTACTGCTCCATCGACCCAGCCAATCTGATGGTAGCTTGTTGCTACCCTTTCTAAACCAGCTCCCTGAGTGGCAGCCAGTTTGTCAAGCATGTCAGAATCCTAAGCAACTTGGGCTTCAAACCCCAGTCAGTTCTCTGGACATTCTTTCCGAATTAGAGCAGCCTCAACTGCCTCCCAACAGGGAGTACCAGACCACGTAATCAAGATACCAGGCTGATGGGAAGTCTCCTTGTTTTGCCACATACATCCCAAATCCTCAGGAAGAAATGGCACAAGCCTTTACCAAGCTGGCTCAATAAATACAAGAAATCAATATAAGCTATTTCCCTATCTGAGTCTTTTGCCCCCTTTTATTGGCATACTGACCAGACCACCAAGGCACACTTCAGGTCTATTTATGTTGTAAGTCTTGTCGCGTGTTATGTGATCCACATCACTCTCAGTCAGAGGGCCACGACCATAAATGATGCTTATTATGAAAACATTTTTTTTCCTTTACAACCCCTTTAAGTCCGGTCAGAGGTTCCCTTCTGATCTTCTGACTGCTAATATAGTGATGTTGCCAAAGCCTGACCGTGATCACTCTTCATAGGCCAATTTCCGACCCATATCATTGATTAACATCGATATGAAAATTCTCACAAAAATTCTGGCCAATCAGTTAAATTCTTTCCTTCCCCGTTTAATTAAAAAAGATCAGATGGGCTTTGTCCCAATGAGACAGGCCATTAGGAGAATTATCCAATTACAACATTTAGCCCGCGAACTCTCCCTGGACACCATGCTTTTGTCGCTGGATGTGAACAAGGCCTTTGACACTTTGTCTTGGTCTTATCTTACTTACAGTACTTCACCATTATGGCTTTGGTACCTCGTTTTTGAGGTGGTTGGAGGCCTTGTATGATGCCCCTCAGGCTAAAATTAAATATTGTGGGTTTGAATCCTCTGTTTTTCCTATCCGGAGGGGCACTCGACAGGGGTGTCCTCTTTCACCTCTTCTATTTGTCCTGGCTTGGAACCATTGGCAGAGGCGATGCGTTCACAAAGGTGTTCCGGTTGCAGGCACTGACCAGAAAAATTCCCTGTTCGCAGATGATATCCTTTTGACGTTAACCTTACCAAGAATCTCATTGCCTAACCTGTTTTCCCTTTTGGAGTCTTTTGCGTCTGTCAGGTCTACGGGTTAATCCTACCAAATCAAAAGCGATGTCTGTGAATCTTTCCCCTTCAGAATTGACCTCCATGAAAACAAATTTCTCATTTCAATGTCTCCCCTCGCTGCCTTATCTGGGTATACACCTTACTCCCGCGTATGATGGTCTTTATCAGGCTAATTTCCCTCATCTTTTTCGGAAACTTTCTGACATGTTATCCTCCTGGTCCCACCTTCCGTTGTCTTAGTTCGGTAGAATTTCTGCAGTTCGTATGACTTACCTTCCTAAATTGCTGTATTTTTTTAGAGTGCTGCCTGTCCCGGTTGCTTCCCACATAATACGTATTCACCAACGTAAGCTTTTGAAGTTTATTTGGGGTCCTGCCCGACCCCGTGTCAATAGGCATACTCTCTACGCTCGTCGGATTAATGGGGGTTTCTCGGTTCCCAATCTTCAGGCCTATTACTCAGCAGCGAATATAGCTCCACTGTCCCGTCTTCATGACACGTACCAAATGCCTCTTTTGGGCCGTTATTGATCTTACTGTTTCCCACCCCATTCCTGTCGCTTCTGTTCCATGGCTACCTCCCTCAAAACGTCCTCAAGGGTTTGGCCCATGTATGGTTCATACGCTTCGTATCTGGGACTCTGTTAAATATTCGGAGGGCTTACTTTCGCCTCATTTACCGTTGCTACGTTTCACTCACTGCCCTTTATTCCCACCTAGCTGTGACAACCCTAAACAATTCTCCTGGTGGATTGATAATGGAATTGTGGATGTCCATTCTCTGTTCACACCCACGAGAATTCTTGCGCTCAAAGCTCTTAGATCATCTCACGATATTCCCCTTAGAGAGTATTACAGTTACCTTCAAATCAGACATTTTCTTTTGCAACTTGTTAGGGCCCAACCTACTCCATATATCTTGAATCCTTTTGAACGTGCTTGTAGGGCCCGACCCCACTCATCGGGATTAATATCTTTAATTTACTCCTCTATCATTTCCTCTAGGAAACCCTCAGTGAGAGTTTATCACCTTCAGTGGGAGAAGGATCTAGGTAAAAAATTGGACCCAGAGGATTGGCAGACCATGACAGTATCCCTTATGAAAAGCTCCAGGAATGTTCTTATCCTGGAGAATGCATACAAAGTTTTCTATAGATGGTATTATACTCGCGCCAGGATAGCTCGCTTTATTCATTCCTACTCTCCTAATTGTTTTCGAGCCTGTATATTAAAAGGCACAATGGCCCACATGTGGTGGACATTTTCAAAAGTTTGCAGACTGTGGGTTAGGGTCTACTCCCTTCTACGCAACATGTTCCATTCCAATATTAAGAGATATCCCTGCGAAGCCCTTTTTATGTAAGCCCATTCTTAAGTTTCTCCGTCCGGAGCGTCATTTAGCTCAGCACCTTTTTAATGCTACTAAGTTAACCATTGCGAGGGCATGGAAGACCCCTGTACTCAGCTTTGAGGCAGTTAAAAATCGCATGAATGATAAAATGATCAATGAGAAACTGCCATCTTTCACTTCAGATACCCATGACAAATTTCTTAGGGTATGGCGGCCATGGATAGTAAATAATCAACCCTCTAGCTTCAACACTCAACTTCTTTCCATCTAACGTCCCTGGATGCACCCCTCCTCCTTATGGACTCTTTCATCTCTTTTCCACTTGTCTTTTTCTTTTCTTTGATTTATTTACTTTCTTTTTCTGTGACTCCTGACTCAGTGATGGTGGCAACAGTGATGCTGGATGCCCATGAGTTGGAGTTTCTATGCAATAATCTGTACATGTGTCTTTTGGTTCTGTATGACCAGCTTTTTTTTTTTTTTCTTTTATTGTATCATTAAATTACTTAATGTTATATTTTGTGTATAGTACCCCGTTACCGGGATTTTCCTCTTTGTCGTAAGCTAGATGTTGTCATCAAACTATTGCACTGTTCTGTTGTCTACTTTTCTATCAATAAAATAATTGTAAAAGAAAAGTGAACAGTCTATTTGCCTTTAGTATGTATCGCTACCCCCGTAAGAGCCGCTTAATATTTGTTTGGTTCTGCACTTTGCCGCTCAACCCCAAGAACTGTCTCAACCCCTCTGGCACACCTGTTTTACAACGTTAGTGTAGAACCCAGCAACAGAAAATCACATAATAATGAAAGAGCATTTAGTATCTTCACCAAGAACCTGGGTTCCGTCATTTCATCATTTGTGGCAGTAAATAGAGACTTATACAAGATATCAATTGGAAAAAATGGTGTAAAACTGCGCTAATGCTAGATAAACAAATGTGAATAGCGTGAGCTAAGTAGTAATAATTACAGCGATGTAAACAATATTGAACCTGCAATTTGCTGTGTCATACAAACAGAAAAACAATATGGGAAGAAAAAAATTGCGCTACTGACTCAAATAAACAATATACATAAAGTGAACGTGAAAACAATTATGCACGAGAACATCTGGGGAAGAACCTTAAGAAAACACAAAAGCAACCCAAAACAAATGAATGTGAGTCCGTGCTAATATCCTCAAATGTGAAAATTGCCCCTAGACTCCTAGAGAGAGCTGACATAAAGTGATAAATCACAACAATGTCCAAAAATATAAAATTAGGGGGAAAAAACAAATAAAAAAGGAGATAAGTTCTCATCCACCCTAGTGCAACAGTATCCTGATGGAATAACTGGAACGATAAAGGATGACTGGAGTTGATACGTGACATGCAGCTGGAGACCTCCACCACAACACATGCAAGTCTGCTTACCGGATCAATTAGGTCTCTTGGTTATAGGAGACCAAATTGGCGTATAGTAACTGGCAAACTGCTGGGCCAATTGAGGAAAACATAGTCTGGCATGGATCATCTCCTAATCATTGGCTCCAATGGCGGTAAACACAAATAGAAAAGAGACAGGAATGCCTCGATAGTGTAAAACCTTTTAAAAAAGGTTAAAAAACTGATCGTGTCAGAACACGGTGACGTAAAACACAACGTCCTGAAAAAAATGAAGTTCAATGCTTCCAAGCATGCGTCGACTTGATTTTGAGCATCCATGGATTTTTAACCGATGATCGTGCCTACTAATGATCATTTTTTTTTCAATCGGTTAGGAATCCATCGGTTAAATTTAAAACATGTTGGATTTTTTTTTAACCGATGGATAAATAACCGATAGCGCCCACACACGATCGGTTTGGTCTGATGAAAACGGTCCATTTAACCGATCTGTGTACGCAGCCTAAGTGTTTCCATATCATGTTTATACTTTTCAAATATTCACTGCGTTAATTTTCAAAATGAGTTCTGTAATTCCTCATGTTGCCAGTAAAAAATGTGCTTCCGGCAGTAAATGTTCCATGTTTTGTCAGTAAAAAATGCTGCGGGAGGTTGGCAACCCTGCCCCAGAGTAGTACGATACATTTTTACTATGGTAACACTGTATTGCTCAGGTCAAAGTGTGTTTAAAAACAAATAAAAAAAATCTTAACCACTTGACCACTGGGCACTTAAACCCCCTTCCTAACCAGACCAATTTTCAGCTTTCGGTGCTCTCACAATTTGAATGACAATTACTCAGTCATACAACATTGTACCCATTTGAAATTTTTGTCCTTTTTTTCACACAAATAGAGCTTTCTTTTGGTGGTATTTGATCACCTCTGGGTTTTTTTATTTTTTGCGCTATAAAAGAAAAACGACTGAAAATTCTGTAAAAAAAAAAAAATACTTGTTTCTGTCATATTAGCAGGTTATTTCTCACACACAGCATATGCATACCACAAATTACACCCCAAAACACATTCTGCTATTCCTCCCGAGTATGGCGATACCACATGTGTGAGACTTTTACACAGCGTGGCCACATACAGAGGCCCAACATGCAGGGAACGCCATCAGGTGTTCTGGAACACCCAGACCAATTCTGACATTTCTCTCCTACATGGAAAAATCATCATTTATTTGCTAGAAAATTACATAGAACCCCAAAACATTATATATTCTTTTTTTAGCAAAGACCCTAGAGAATACAATGGCGGCCGTTACAACTTTTTATCTCACACGGTATTTTCGCGGAAATTTATTGAACGTGTGTTTTTAAAAAAAAAAACTGTTTTGTGCTTAAAACTAGGGTTGTCCCGATACCACTTTTTTAGGACCGAGTACAAGTACCGATAATTTTTTTCATGTACTTGCCGATACCGAATACCGATACTTTTTTTAAATGTCATGTGACAGTTTTCAAACCACAATACAGACTAAGGATATTTTCTTTAGAATTATGAAGAACTCTAACTCAAGACATTATAAAAGAATAAAAACGAGTAAAAATGAATAAAAATGTTTTATTTTCTTGTCACGCAGTAGTAAAAAACTCAAAGAATTTTCACAGAACAGGTTGATAAATACAAAAAAAGTATTCTATTTAGGTATCGGGAGCATTTGCGTGAGTACAAGTACTCCCGCAAATACTCGGTATCGGTCCCGATACCGATACTAGTATCGGTATCTGGACAACCCTACTTAAAACAAAACAAAACAGTAAAGTTAGCCCAATTTTTTTTCATAATGTGAAATATGAAGTTACGCCGAGTAAATAGATACCTCACATGTCACACTTCAAAATTGCGCACACTCGTGGAATGACGCCAAACTTCGCTACTTAAAAATCCCCATAGGCGGTATTGCAGAGTATCGCGCAGGGTATTGCAGAGTATTGGGCTATTGCAAAGTTTCATGCAGGGTATTGGGATATTGCCGAGTATTGGGGTATTGCAGAGTATTGGGGTATTGTCGAGTATTGGGGTATTTGTGGTGTGTAATACTGCGCTGCTATAAAATGGATAAATAAGGCTGCTAAACACGGCTACTGAAAATTGAGAAGCAAAAACAAAATATGGAAAAAATAGTGTAGCGCTCAGGAAAAAACAAAATATGACAGTGAAGTCAAAATTGCATACATATAAATAATAAATAATACACATAGAATAGTGATCAGTGCATTGAAACAAAAAAGTCCAACGTGAACCTCATAATAAACGAAAACCATAAAGTTCATAAAAAGAGGTGTTCTTGAATTCCAGTGACAGAAATAAAACTTGATATTCAAACGTGAAGAGAAATCCCACCACCAACGAAGATGCAGGCTTACCAGAAGGAGTGGACTCTAAGAAAATTAAATTTCAAGAGTCAATCAGGCTTAATAAATGCTCAGATCCTGGGGCAGGATGTCTTCAAAGAGGGGATCAACAGATGGCTATGATACGGAATCCAGTGGCCACGAGACTAGCTTTAAATCTCTCGTTCACGAAATAAGGAAATGGTCGTCCGTGTCAAAGGTGACATCTCCTCTGCTACCTCTTCCAGTGATATCTCCTTTGTACTTCGTACCTCATGGAACTTCTCTTTAAGCAACTTGTGCTTAAAACAAAACAAAACAGTAAAGTTAGCCCAATTTTTTTTCATAATGTGAAATATGAAGTTACGCCGAGTAAATAGATACCTCACATGTCACACTTCAAAATTGCGCGCACTCGTGGAATGGCGCCAAACTTCGCTACTTAAAAATCCCCATAGGCGGTATTGCAGAGTATCACGCAGGGTATTGCAGAGTATTGGGCTATTGCAAAGTATCATGCAGGGTATTGGGGTATTGCCGAGTATTGGGGTATTGCCGAGTACTGGGGTATTGCCGAGTACTGGGGTATTGCCGAGTACTGGGGTATTGCCGAGTATTGGGGTATTGTTGAGTACTGGGCTATTGTTGAGTACTGGGCTATTGTTGAGTACTGGGTACTGGGGTATTGACGAGTACTGGGGTATTGACGAGTATTGGGGTATTGCCAAGTATTGGGGTATTGCCGAGTACTTGGGGTATTGCCGAGTACTGGGGTATTGCCGAGTACTGGGGTATTGCCGAGTACTGGGGTATTGCCGAGTATTGGGGTATTGTTGAGTACTGGGGTATTGTTGAGTATTGGGGTATTGTTGAGTATTGGGGTATTGTTGAGTATTGGGGTACTGGGGTATTGTTGAGTACTGGGGTATTGTTGAGTATTGGGGTATTGTTGAGTATTGGGGTATTGTTGAGTATTGGGGTACTGGGGGATTGTTGGGTACTGGGGGATTTCTGGGTACTGGGGGATTGCTGGGTACTGGGGATTGCAGGGTACTGCAAAGCTGGGATGGATTGAGGGATGGCTGGATCTGTGACTGCATTTGTCACAGATCCAGCCACAGCTCAGCTGCTGACACCCCGCTCCCCCCCCACTCCACGCACACTGTACCGAACGGTACAGAGAGGAGAGGGAGGAGAGGGAGGAACCGGCGTCATCAAATGACGCCGGTTTGTGTACAAGTGATCGCGCCGTCATTCGACGGCGCGATCACATGGTAAACAGCCGCTATCAGCGGCAATTTACCGTGATCCATGATGCGCCGGGTCTTCTAGACTGGTGACAGTATGTAAAAAAAAATTGTGAAGAAAACACTTTTTTTTTTACATTTCTTAATTTTCTTGCCTTGGACTGTCTACTTTCCAAAAAGGGTCATTTGGGGGTTATTTGAACTGACCCGTTATTTTGGGGCCTCAAGAAATGAGATAGGCCGTCAGTACATCAGGACTGATCAGTTTTTAGATACTATGGGCCAGATTCTCAGAGGCGTTACGACGGAGTATCTCAGATACCCCGTCGTATCGCCTTTTTTTTTGTCTCGTATCTATGCGTGTGATGCTGAGCATCACTTTTGCATAGATACGCTTCTACATCCGACAAGTGTAAAAGCATTACACTTTCGGATCGTAGGTGTAATGGCAACTCCGGCCACTAGGTGGCCTTTACGTTGTTTTTTCATTTGCATATGCAAATGAAGTAGTACGCCGATTCTCGATCGCTTTTACGCCGCCCCGTCGTCGCGTACGTCGTTTTCCTGACGCCAGACATGGCAGCATACCTATGATATAGCCCCGCCTCTATATCCGCCCACAGGACACGTGACAACTCTCTATAAAACTCTGACTGAGAGCTACCTCCCCCATTCTCCTTTTTTGTCCTTAATATCAGCCTACAGACAGTTTCATTCAGGATACGCTCTTACCTGCCGACTATTGTCGAAGTTCCGGCTGGGTTCAGCCTCTCCCAGTTCGAGGTCCCACATCTTAGGCACGCTAAATGCACCAACAAGGTGGGGAACCCCTTCTGGTGGTCTTCTGGGGTTGAGGTGTTCTCTAATCAGAGATGACACTCCTCCTTTGGCATTGCCGGCGATGGAGTCTGATTTGAGCAAGCTGGGACTGCATGATGACTTCTTTCCTATGGAAGCCCTTTTCCAGGTCTGTCAGTTTTTCTTCTTGTTCTCATGTCTTTAAAGGCCACATACACACTGCAACTTTTGTTGTCTGTTTTCCTTTAGAATTGCCAGGACCATGTGGTGCCTGCCTGATTGCATACAGGTTGAGGCAGGGCCGGAGTGGGACTCATTTTCGGCCCTGGAGTTTCATGCCTTAGACCAGCCCACTTTAGTTCACGACTATTACAATAATGTAATTAAAACGTCAAAATATAAGTTAGCAATGGCGCACTGTTTTCTACAACCTGTAATTCATAGTATTTTTCAAACAATATTTCCAATTCAGTGCAAATGAAGTTACCTAAGTTTTGCTTCACAGTAAAGATTTATTAGAACGATAAATAACAGGACAGTATCAGAATCTATTTTCTTTAAGAATTAGTATTCATAAATATCCAAACATTGAAATGAAGAAAAAATCTAACAAAAACAAATATATTAAACAAAATAAGACCCCTTTCACACTGAAGTGTTTTTACAGCGTTTTGGCGTTAAAAATAGCGCTCTTAAAACGATCTCCATGCATCTCAATGGACCCTATCACACTGAGTCCTGCAAGCGCTGTAAAAACACCTTACCCTTTCACACTGAGGCGTTGAGAAAAGTCCTGCAAGCAGCAGCTTTTGGGCGCTGAGAAAAATGCCCCTCTCCATTGAAATGAATTGAAAGCGCTGTAAAAACGCATTACCCTTTCACACTGAGGTGTTGAGAAAAGTCCTGCAAGCAGCAGCTTTTGGGCGCTGAAAAAAACGCTCCAAAAAGGCCCCTCTCCATTAAAAAAGCGCTGTAAAAGCGCCTTACCCTTTCACACTGAGGCACTGCTAAAACTTTAGAGCCTTAGCAGTGCTTTACCAGCACATTGGGATTGCAGATGAGGCTTCGCTGTAATAACGCTCGAAAAACGCTGTAAAAATGATCGAAAAACGCCCCAGTGTGTAAGGGGCCTTAATAATAAAAGATTTAAATAAAATGTATTGCACTTGCATCTTTTTCCTCTGTTTAGGAAACATGGACAACCCTAAAACATTAATAAACGCCTGAGCAGAGCACTGGTCTCTGCAACTTTATCTATAACAGTGTCATTGTCCAAAGACATGAGAATTTCTTTCTCAGTGCACATGAGCATGAATGCCTCAAGGTTCTTTTGGGTTAAAGTGCTCCTGAGCCTGTTTTTTTATGAATTTTACTGTTGAGAAGCTTCTCTCACAGGCTACTTGTGTGATAGACAGTGTTAATAGCAACTTGTATGCGAGTCCAATCACATGGTAGGCATCAGTTAGAAGATTGTACTGAGAGAGAATGAGATGAACACAAATGACACAGTTTTTACAGGAGGAACAAGTTTTGCTCTCCAATTCGACATCCTGCTGCTGTTCCATGAAAGGATCCTCATCACCTCCTTGTGGGATATCACTAGCTGTCCTGACAATGTAACCCTCCAGACGGGACATCTTTAGTCTTTCCCACTGAGATGCAAGGCTGTACAGTTCACCACATAATGTGCCAACTGTAGCCCTGTCATCAAACTTAAGCAGACATTTGCTTATTTCTTCCAGAGCTGAGCTGGGGAGTCCATTTTTCCTCACATGAGCAAAGTTTCTAGGGTCTAAACAGGCAAAATCTGAGCAAAGTTTTGCATTAGCAGAAAATCTCCTTTGGATACTGGCTGTTACTGTGTCTACAATGACATTGTGTACTTTTACCTCAAAGTCAGTATCAGCTGATGCTAACTGCTCATCTTCTGCAAGCTCTCCTGGCATTCTTTTCTTTTTTCTGATCCTTCTCTCAGAAAAGGCAGCCTGCACTACAAGCTCACACTCTTCCTCCCCTTGCAACTTTCCATTTGCCCATGTCACAAACTTATCAGCTGCACACTTAACTCCTTCAAAGTCCCTGGCACACTTCCTGAGACCCTCCTCTGTCCCCTCAACCAGACGTTGAGCTGTGATTATATCCATTCCCTTTGTCTGTAAGTATTTTGAAAGGGGGGAGGTAAGCTCAAAAATGCGAAGGAAGAGTTGAGCAGTGACCACTGTCTCATACTTCAAAAAGCCTTCTAGAAATCCCTTTGCCTTGGCCCTCACAGTTGGCTTTTGTGTACTGTCATCTATAATGGTGTCTAAAGTCATAAGCACTTCACAAAACAAGCCTTCCTGAGGATTCCCGAAGCACCCAAATACTTTACTTAGTGCCTGATCCTTAGCCCACCACCTAGTTGGCCCTATTGGGCACAGTCGTCTGTGATGCTTGTCCTGACTCTTCTCCTCCCACTTCTGCATGCGCACGTATGACTCTCTTAAAAAAACTGCTACATCATTAAGCAGTGAAAACAGAGAAGCACTTTCCACAACACTGCCTGTTGTCTCTGCCAGTACAAGATTCAAAAGATGTGCATAACACCAAATATGAACCTGATTGGGGGAATGCTCAGAGAGGAGTGTAGAAAACCCCCTAAACTGACCCTGCATATTAGCTGCACCATCTGTTGAGTTGCCCACACATGTGCCAATGTCAATATTAAGGTTCAGTAGCACTTTCTTTAGAATCTCTACAAAATTCTGACCAGTAGATGACTCACAGTCCACCATAGCAATCAGTCTTTCGTGAATGACATCTGTCACATATCTAAGTATGATTGAACACTGGTCTTTGGAGGTGATATCTTGGGTAGTGTCAATTTGAACTGAAAACATGCCAGATTTTCTCACATCATCTGCTATAGTCACCTTTATCAGTTGGCTAATGACATCCACAATTTTATTTATTGTGTCTTTTGACAGCAGAGTAACTAGAGCTCCTCTGCCTTTTGCACCAGTTTCATGCTGTTTTTTGCTGTTTTCAATGCAAGTGTTAACATGCTGTTGGAGGCAAATGTCATATCTACTCAAGAGTAGAATCAACTCCAGGACATTACCATGATTAACAGCAATGTTTTCTAAGCTATAACCTGCCTCTTCTTTATCTCCCCTGTAGCTAAGACCACATTTGCCTATGACTTTAACAACGTCCACTATACGCTCCATCACCTGGCGTTTCTTTTTCACTTGCTCAGCGCGTAATGACATTTGGTTGCCAGTCAACAGGCTTTTCACATCTGCCTTTTGTATTTTCAGAAAGTAAGCATCTGCACTATCTCTGTGTGTCTTACTTTTTTCATGTTCCACAATCCTTTGGTGAATGTGTTTCCAGTCTTTCATGCCTCCCTTTATGAAAGGGCCATCACTTACCAAAGGTGCAAATGCCAAACAAACTGAACAGTATAGAGCTTGGTTTTTTTCACAGTAAGTTAGCCACTTGCGGTTTGTTCCATCTTTGCTATTGAAAACCTTTGGTATAGGAACATTTGGGATTTGTTGAGGATGATAAGAAAAAAATGTATGTATATCCTGATACTGAGGTCGAGTAAAGTAATCAAAACTATCAACAGAATCCTCTTTATCTGCCTTGTTCCTAGCTTGTGGTTCTGGGTTCTGCTGCTGAGTTGCTGCCTCTGCTATCAGTTCCTGAGTCGACTCTACTCTCTCTTTCACACTTCCTTCTGTATCCATTGACTCAAGTGCACCTGTATATTTAATCATAATAAGCATATTGTAATCTTTAACATATTTGTTCTTAATTACTAAAAAAAATTACTATTAGTTCTTCTGAATGACAATCCTACCTGCCCATTCTGGTGTGTTGGGCTCATGACTGGAGCTTGGTAACATTACTGGGCCTTGCTCTTCACTGTTGGCAGCAAACCGGACTAGAGGCGGCTCCTGCTGAAGAGCTACAAAAAAAAGTTTGATAGACAACGTTGTTTTGCAGTTGCACGGTCACTAGCATCTTGCACTGCTCCTAACTAACGTTAGCTTACCGGCCATCTCATCATCGTCTTCATTTGTTTTCTTTTGGAAAAATGTGCTCAGCTTGGAACATTGGGCCGCGTCAGTTTCCAAAGCCTTCTTCTTTTTTATTCGGGCCTTTTCAGCACCGCCTTTACGCTTTCTGTTATCCATACTCCTCGTGTACTGGCAGAGTACCCCTTATCAAAGAACATATTGTCATTATACTCCTATCTACCTACATACCTTCAGGATACTCCTATCTACCTACATACCTGTAGCATACATCTACAACCTACATACCTATAGGATACTCCTTATCTACCTATATACTTATATACCCAAATACAATACTTTAAAAGCTCACTGTTTGGTGGCACAGTGAGGCTGCAATTAATGTTTTTTTTTTTTTTTAGTCAGAGAAGGCAAGCTGAAAATAACACAAACATTTTTTTAAACTGCTGTTTTTTATTAAAAAAATTATGGGCACAGTGGCGACAATTGATGGGCACAGTGGCTGCGTTTGGTGGCACAGTGGCTGCGTTTGGTGGTACAGTGGCTCCGTCTGATGGGCAGTGGCGACAATTGATGGCACAGTGGCTGCGTTTGGTGGCACAGTTGCTGCGTTTGGTGGCACAGTGGCTGCCTTTGGTGGCACAGTGGTTGCGTGTGATGGGCAGTGGCGACAATTGATGGCACAGTGGCTGCGTTTGGTGGCACAGTGAGGCTGCAATTAATGTGAATTTTTTTGGTTAGAGAAGGCAAGCTCAAAATAACACAAAAACATTTTTTCTGCCATTTTTTAATTAAAAAACTGATGGTCACCTCAGTCCAACAGTTGGACTGAGGTGACCATCAGGTTTTTAATTAAAAAAAATGGCAGAAAAAAAAGTTTTTTTTGTTATTTTCATCTTGCCTTCTCCACCCCCCTCCCCCTCCAATACAGTCAATTATTTTCTTACTTGTTATACACTTCGTTCTGCTGCAGTCCTGAGTCCAGGGTCCAGACAGTAGCAGCACTAGGAAGGAACTGTAGACGCAGGCTGAGCTGAGGCTCCTCTTGACTTGGGCTTCTTTCCTTTCCTTTTTTTTTTAGTCAGAGAAGGCAAGCTGAAAATAACAAACATTTTTTTAAACTGCTATTTTTTATTAAAACAATTATGGGCACAGTGGCGACAATTGATGGGCACAGTGGCTGCGTTTGGTGGCACAGTGGCTGCGTTTGGTGGCACAGTGTGGCTGCAATACATTTTTTTTTTTTTTTTTAGTCAGAGAAGGCAAGCTGAAAATAACACAAACATTTTTTTAAACTGCTATTTTTTATTAAAAAAATTATGGGCACAGTGGCGACAATTTATGGGCACAGTGGCTGCGTTGGTGGCACAGTGACTGCGTTTGGTGGTACAGTGGCTCCGTCTGATGGCACAGTGGCGACAATTGATGGCACAGTGGCTGCGTTTGGTGGCACAGTGGCTGCGTTTGGTGGCACAGTGGCTGCGTTTGGTGGCACAGTGGCTGCGTTTGGTGGCACAGTGAGGCTGCAATTAATGGGAATTTTTTTAAGTTAGAGAAGGCAAGCTCAAAATAACACAAAAACATTTTTTCTGCCATTTTTTAATTAAAAAACTGATGGTCACCTCAGTCCAACAGTTGGACTGAGGTGACCATCAGGTTTTTAATTAAAAAAAATGGCAGAAAAAAAAGTTTTTTTTGTTATTTTCATCTTGCCTTCTCCACCCCCCTCCCCCTCCAATACAGTCAATTATTTTCTTACTTGTTATACACTTCGTTCTGCTGCAGTCCTGAGTCCAGGGTCCAGACAGTAGCAGCACTAGGAAGGAACTGTAGACGCAGGCTGAGCTGAGGCTCCTCTTGACTTGGGCTTCTTTCCTTTCCTTTTTTTTTTAGTCAGAGAAGGCAAGCTGAAAATAACAAACATTTTTTTAAACTGCTATTTTTTATTAAAACAATTATGGGCACAGTGGCGACAATTGATGGGCACAGTGGCTGCGTTTGGTGGCACAGTGGCTGCGTTTGGTGGCACAGTGTGGCTGCAATACATTTTTTTTTTTTTTTTTAGTCAGAGAAGGCAAGCTGAAAATAACACAAACATTTTTTTAAACTGCTATTTTTTATTAAAAAAATTATGGGCACAGTGGCGACAATTTATGGGCACAGTGGCTGCGTTGGTGGCACAGTGACTGCGTTTGGTGGTACAGTGGCTCCGTCTGATGGCACAGTGGCGACAATTGATGGCACAGTGGCTGCGTTTGGTGGCACAGTGGCTGCGTTTGGTGGCACAGTGGCTGCGTTTGGTGGCACAGTGGCTGCGTTTGGTGGCACAGTGGCTGCGTTTGGTGGCACAGTGAGGCTGCAATTAATGGGAATTTTTTTAAGTTAGAGAAGGCAAGCTCAAAATAACACAAAAACATTTTTTCTGCCATTTTTTAATTAAAAAACTGATGGTCACCTCAGTCCAACAGTTGGACTGAGGTGACCATCAGGTTTTTAATTAAAAAAAATGGCAGAAAAAAAAGTTTTTTTTGTTATTTTCATCTTGCCTTCTCCACCCCCCTCCCCCTCCAATACAGTCAATTATTTTCTTACTTGTTATACACTTCGTTCTGCTGCAGTCCTGAGTCCAGAGTCCAGACAGTAGCAGCACTAGGAAGGAACTGTAGACGCAGGCTGAGCTGAGGCTCCTCTTGACTTGGGCTTCTTTCCTTTCCTTTTTTTTTTAGTCAGAGAAGGCAAGCTGAAAATAACAAACATTTTTTTAAACTGCTATTTTTTATTAAAACAATTATGGGCACAGTGGCGACAATTGATGGGCACAGTGGCTGCGTTTGGTGGCACAGTGGCTGCGTTTGGTGGCACAGTGTGGCTGCAATACATTTTTTTTTTTTTTTTAGTCAGAGAAGGCAAGCTGAAAATAACACAAACATTTTTTTAAACTGCTATTTTTTATTAAAAAAATTATGGGCACAGTGGCGACAATTTATGGGCACAGTGGCTGCGTTGGTGGCACAGTGACTGCGTTTGGTGGTACAGTGGCTCCGTCTGATGGCACAGTGGCGACAATTGATGGCACAGTGGCTGCGTTTGGTGGCACAGTGGCTGCGTTTGGTGGCACAGTGGCTGCGTTTGGTGGCACAGTGGCTTCCTTTGGTGGCACAGTGGCTTCCTTTGGTGGCACAGTGGCTGCGTGTGATGGGCAGTGGCGACAATTGATGGCACAGTGGCTGCGTTTGGTGGCACAGTGGCTGTGTGTGATGGGCAGTGGCTGCGTTTGGTGGCACAGTGGCTGCGTTTGGTGGCACAGTGAGGCTGCAATTAATGGGAATTTTTTTAAGTTAGAGAAGGCAAGCTCAAAATAACACAAAAACATTTTTTCTGCCATTTTCTAATTAAAAAACTGATGGTCACCTCAGTCCAACAGTTGGACTGAGGTGACCATCAGGTTTTTAATTAAAAAAAAATGGCAGAAAAAAAAGTTTTTTTTTTGTTATTTTCATCTTGCCTTCTCCACCCCCCTCCCCCACCAATACAGTCAATTATTTTCTTACTTGTTATACACTTCGTTCTGCTGCAGTCCTGAGTCCAGGGTCCAGACAGTAGCAGCACTAGGAAGGAACTGTAGACGCAGGCTGAGCTGAGGCTCCTCTTGACTTGGGCTTCTTTCCTTTCCTTTTTTTTTTAGTCAGAGAAGGCAAGCTGAAAATAACAAACATTTTTTTAAACTGCTATTTTTTATTAAAACAATTATGGGCACAGTGGCGACAATTGATGGGCACAGTGGCTGCGTTTGGTGGCACAGTGGCTGCGTTTGGTGGCACAGTGTGGCTGCAATACATTTTTTTTTTTTTTTTAGTCAGAGAAGGCAAGCTGAAAATAACACAAACATTTTTTTAAACTGCTATTTTTTATTAAAAAAAATTATGGGCACAGTGGCGACAATTTATGGGCACAGTGGCTGCGTTGGTGGCACAGTGACTGCGTTTGGTGGTACAGTGGCTCCGTCTGATGGCACAGTGGCGACAATTGATGGCACAGTGGCTGCGTTTGGTGGCACAGTGGCTGCGTTTGGTGGCACAGTGGCTGCGTTTGGTGGCACAGTGGCTGCGTTTGGTGGCACAGTGGCTGCGTTTGGTGGCACAGTGAGGCTGCAATTAATGGGAATTTTTTTAAGTTAGAGAAGGCAAGCTCAAAATAACACAAAAACATTTTTTCTGCCATTTTTTAATTAAAAAACTGATGGTCACCTCAGTCCAACAGTTGGACTGAGGTGACCATCAGGTTTTTAATTAAAAAAAATGGCAGAAAAAAAAAGTTTTTTTTGTTATTTTCATCTTGCCTTCTCCACCCCCCTCCCCCTCCAATACAGTCAATTATTTTCTTACTTGTTATACACTTCGTTCTGCTGCAGTCCTGAGTCCAGAGTCCAGACAGTAGCAGCACTAGGAAGGAACTGTAGACGCAGGCTGAGCTGAGGCTCCTCTTGACTTGGGCTTCTTTCCTTTCCTTTTTTTTTTAGTCAGAGAAGGCAAGCTGAAAATAACAAACATTTTTTTAAACTGCTATTTTTTATTAAAACAATTATGGGCACAGTGGCGACAATTGATGGGCACAGTGGCTGCGTTTGGTGGCACAGTGGCTGCGTTTGGTGGCACAGTGTGGCTGCAATACATTTTTTTTTTTTTTTTAGTCAGAGAAGGCAAGCTGAAAATAACACAAACATTTTTTTAAACTGCTATTTTTTATTAAAAAAATTATGGGCACAGTGGCGACAATTTATGGGCACAGTGGCTGCGTTGGTGGCACAGTGACTGCGTTTGGTGGTACAGTGGCTCCGTCTGATGGCACAGTGGCGACAATTGATGGCACAGTGGCTGCGTTTGGTGGCACAGTGGCTGCGTTTGGTGGCACAGTGGCTGCGTTTGGTGGCACAGTGGCTTCCTTTGGTGGCACAGTGGCTTCCTTTGGTGGCACAGTGGCTGCGTGTGATGGGCAGTGGCGACAATTGATGGCACAGTGGCTGCGTTTGGTGGCACAGTGGCTGTGTGTGATGGGCAGTGGCTGCGTTTGGTGGCACAGTGGCTGCGTTTGGTGGCACAGTGAGGCTGCAATTAATGGGAATTTTTTTAAGTTAGAGAAGGCAAGCTCAAAATAACACAAAAACATTTTTTCTGCCATTTTCTAATTAAAAAACTGATGGTCACCTCAGTCCAACAGTTGGACTGAGGTGACCATCAGGTTTTTAATTAAAAAAAAATGGCAGAAAAAAAAGTTTTTTTTTGTTATTTTCATCTTGCCTTCTCCACCCCCCTCCCCCTCCAATACAGTCAATTATTTTCTTACTTGTTATACACTTCGTTCTGCTGCAGTCCTGAGTCCAGGGTCCAGACAGTAGCAGCACTAGGAAGGAACTGTAGACGCAGGCTGAGCTGAGGCTCCTCTTGACTTGGGCTTCTTTCCTTTCCTTTTTTTTTTAGTCAGAGAAGGCAAGCTGAAAATAACAAACATTTTTTTAAACTGCTATTTTTTATTAAAACAATTATGGGCACAGTGGCGACAATTGATGGGCACAGTGGCTGCGTTTGGTGGCACAGTGTGGCTGCAATACATTTTTTTTTTTTTTTTAGTCAGAGAAGGCAAGCTGAAAATAACACAAACATTTTTTTAAACTGCTATTTTTTATTAAAAAAATTATGGGCACAGTGGCGACAGTTGATGGTGGCACAGTGGCTGCATGTGAAGGCACAGTGGCGACAATTGATAGGCACACTGGCAGCAATTGATGGGCACAGTGGCTGCATGTGATGGCACAGTGGCGACAATTGATAGGCACACTGGCAGCAATTGATGGGCACACTGGCAGCACACTAGCGGCAATTGATGTTTTTTTTTTCTTAGCTAGTCAGAGAAGGCAAGCATGGCTCAAAATAACACAAACACTTTTTTTTTTTATTTGCCAATTTTTATTAAAGTGCTGGTCACCTCAGTCAGCCTCCTCCACCAGCACACTGGTGGAAATTGACCGGGCAAACTGGCAGCACGCTGGTGGCAATTTATGGGCACAGTGGGGCAAACTGGCAACAATTGATGGTTACAGTGGCTGCGTGTGATGGGCACAGTGGCGACAATTGATGGTGGCACAGTGGTTGCGTGTGTTGGCACAGTGGCTGCATGTGATGGCACAGTGGCTGCGTTTGGTGGCACAGTGGCTGTGTGTGATGGGCAGAGGCGACAATTGATGGCACAGTGGCGACCTTTGGTGGCACAGTGGCGGCCTTTGGTGGCACAGTGGCTGCCTTTGGTGGCACAGTGGCTGCGTGTGATGGGCAGTGGCAACAATAAATGGCACAGTGGCTGTGTTTGGTGGCACAGTGGCTGCATATGATGGGCAGTGGCTGCATTTGGTGGCACAGTGGCTGTGTTTGGTGGCACAGTGAGGCTGCAATTAATTTTTTTTAGTTAGAGAAGGCAAGCTCAAAATAACACAAAAAAAAATTTCTGCCATTTTTTAAATAAAAAACTGATGGTCACCTCAGTCCAACGGTTGGACTGAGGTGACCATCAGTTTTTTAAATAAAAAAATGGCAGAAAAAAATGTTTTTGTGTTATTTTGAGCTTGCCTTCTCCAACCCCCCCCCCCCCCTTCCAATACAGTGAATAAATTATTTTCTTACTTTTTATACACTTCTGCTGCAGTCCTGAGTCCAGGGTCCAGACAGTAGCAGCACTAGGAAGGAACTGTAGACGCAGGCTGAGCTGAGGCTCCTCTTGACTTGGGCTTCTTTCCTTTCCTTTTTTTTTTTTAGTCAGAGAAGGCAAGCTGAAAAAAACAAACATTTTTTTAAACTGCTATTTTTTATTAAAAAAATTATGGGCACAGTGGCGACAGTTGATGGTGGCACAGTGGCTGCATGTGATGGCACAGTGGCGACAATTGATAGGCACACTGGCAGCAATTGATGGGCACAGTGGCTGCATGTGATGGGCACAGTGGCTGCATTGATTGCAATGGATAGGCACACTGGCGGCAATTGATGGGCACACTGGCAGCACACTAGCGGCAATTGGTGTTCTTTTTTTTTTTGCTAGTCAGAGAAGGCAAGCATGGCTCAAAATAACACAAACACTTTTTTTTTTTTTTATTTGCCATTTTTTATTAAAGTGCTGGTCACCTCAGTCAGCCTCCTCCAACAGCACACTGGTGGCAATTGATCGGGCAAACTGGCAGCACGCTGGCGGCAATTTATGGGCACAGTGGGGCAAACTGGCAACAATTGATGGTTACAGTGGCTGCGTGTGATGGGCGCAGTGGCTGCGTGTGATGGTGGCACAGTGGCTGCGTGTGATGGTGGCACAGTGGCGACAATTGATGGCACAGTGGCGACAATTGATGGCACAGTGGCTGCATGTGATGGCACAGTGGCTGCGTTTGGTGGCACAGTGGCTGCGTTTGGTGGGCAGTGGCTGCCTTTGGTGGCACAGTGGCTGCCTTTGGTGGCACAGTGGCTGCCTTTGGTGGCACAGTGGCTGTGTTTGATGGCACAGTGGCGACAATTGATGGCACAGTGGCGACAATTGATGGCACAGTGGCGACAATTGATGGCACAGTGGCGACAATTGATGGCACAGTGGCGACAATTGATGGCACAGTGGCTGCATGTGATGGCACAGTGGCTGCGTTTGGTGGCACGGTGGCTGCGTTTGGTGGGCAGTGGCGACAATTGATGCCACAGTGGCTGCCTTTGGTGGCACAGTGGCTGCCTTTGGTGGCACAGTGGCTGCGTTTGATGGCACAGTGGCGACAATTGATGGCACAGTGGCGACAATTGATGGCACAGTGGCTGCGTGTGTTGGCACAGTGGCTGCATGTGATGGCACAGTGGCTGCGTTTGGTGGCACGGTGGCTGCGTTTGGTGGGCAGTGGCGACAATTGATGGCACAGTGGCTGCCTTTGGTGGCACAGTGGCTGAGTTCGGTGGCACAGTGGCTGCGTTCGGTGGCACAGTGGCTGCGTTTGGTGGGCAGTGGCGACAATTGGTGGCACAGTGGCTGCGTTTGGTGGGCAGTGGCGACAATTGGTGGCACAGTGGCTGCGTTTGGTGGCACAGTGAGGCTACAATTAATGGGGTTTTTTTTAGTTAGAGAAGGCAAGCGCAAAATAACACAAAAACTATTTTTTCTGCCATTTTTTAATTAAAAAACTGATGGTCACCTCAGTCCAACGGTTGGACTGAGGTGACCATCAGTTTTTTAATAAAAAAAAAAATGGCAGAAAAAAATGTTTTTTTGAGCTTGCCTTCTCCACCCCCCCCCTCCCCTCCCCCCTCCAATACAGTCAATTATTTTCTTACTTGTTCTTGAGTCCAGGGTCCAGACAGTAGCAGGCTAGCAGCACTAGTCTAGTAGGAAGGAAGGCAGTGGGCGGCACTGACTGTAGCAGCCACAGGCTGAGCTGAGGCTCCTCGTGGCTTGAGCTTCTTATTTTCCTTGCCGCCGCTGAGCGCTCCCTGCACGAGTCCTCCTCCTTCTCTCACCTCGTTCTCTCCGCGCCTCCGGCGTGACGTCACGCCGCGCACGCCGGGGAATGAACCAACTCTCCCCCATGGGGGGGGGGCGAGGAAACGCACGGCCCTGGAGTGACAGGACACTAAGGAAAGGCAGCCAGGAGCGCACTCTGCAGCAGTGAGTCGGCTCCGGCGGGGCGGGCGGCATTCCTTTATCAAATGTGCTGTGACTGCACTGCGCTGCGCTGCCTGTCTGACACACACTACCGGCCCCCACCCCGACCAGCCCACCGGGAATTTTCCAGATTCTCCCGATTGTCCACTCCGGGCCTGGGTTGAGGCTTTAGGCTTTGGCCTCATGTTGTGTGGTTTTGATAAATCTGAAGGGTAAAATCTGCTGAAGATTGTATGGTGTGTAGCCAGCTTAAGGTGTCCTTTTGTGTGGATGGGTGTTGGCCTTCCTAATTGTATTAGAGTAGAGGTAGGAGAGGACTGAGTCTCAGGTGATCCAATTGCAGGGAGCAGTTAAACAGCTAATGAATGCCTTTGCTTTTAAACATCTCCTTCTGAGGTAAGTCTTATCTATCCTAGTAATAGGGATATATGGGGGAGAGAGGAGTAAGGAGCAATGTTTTACTAGGGGGATGGGGGTTCTGCCAGATTATTTGTAAAAATGCTGAGATATATGTATTTTTCTCTTTCACTTCCCTTATTTCTGTGGTCATGCAGTCCCCCATGCACCTTTCAGTAACTCCCATCAGCATGAGCCTACTGCCACATAACAAAGACCACCCCACTATCAGGTAGAGGGCCAACTTTTGGTAAGTAAGAAGACGCGGGAGAAAAGAGTGCATTGAGCCCTGACGAGCGTGCCTTCTTATCTGTTGCAACCCCGGCCGCTCACACCCGCTCAAGGAGATTCAGAGACCCTCTCTGGATCATCAGGATTTTCAGGGCGGAAGATGTCTCCTCCAGTCCTGGCAGACCCCAGTACAAAGGGTGCAAATGTACGCTTAAGAGAACGCACACAGCTTCTCCTCTGAGGGCTCAGCGCCCGAAAGGCGAGTGTTGGTCATGTGGAGATGACCCTATGCCTGGAATGCTACTTTGAAGCGACTGCTTCGGGCAGGTTGCCAGAGAGGAGTTTGGGAGTCAGCAGGTGTCACCTTGCTCAGCAAAATAGTCCCCAACCCCCTGGCTGAATTTTCCAGTCATCTCAGGCAGCCAAGGACAGAAGTGGATAGACAGTATGGGCTACACCAGGTCTAAACCAAGCCATTCAACCCTCTCTAACTGGAGGGGTACCAGGCACTTCGGGGGTGACTCCAGCCCAGCAGATTAAGCAGGCTAGTTCCCCAAACCCAGTATTATAGCCAACCTTTCAGGCAGAGGGAGATGATATTGCCTCCTCCTCAACAGAAGATCCTGAAGGTTGAGGCTTTGTTTTATGCTAATATCCTCATTTGTTATTGCAGTAAAGCTGCACTGTAATGGGTGGATCCGGTACCTCCTCCAAGGAAGGAGAAAACCAGTTATTACACACCGTACAATCTGATATAAAATTGTGTGACAATCGCTGTACAATATGCATTAGGTACCGTTATTCTTTCAGGGCACCCCAAATGCCATGCGATTCTGCTGTGATAAGTCACATTGGAGAATGCACCTTTCAAAACATTGTGCAAAGTTGGTCGTCCTCAAATAGGAGCAGGGGGTTCTATTTGCGCACATAGGGCAACCAAGTGAATGGGCCGCACCCATGCGATTTGCAACATTGTGTACAAATCGCTCTTTGAAAATCGCATTGCATATACATTGGTCTACTCTAAGTGACAAATTCAGATACCTCTAAAAGATGACCTAAGCACAGATTGCCTTTTAGGGCAATGGCAGATCATGCTGCAAGTGTGTGCAAGCCTTTGGGTTCCATAGGAGGAATCTAAAGAAGCAGGTAAGCTACCTTTCTTCTCTTATGACGGAAATAGGAAGCCTGTTTTCAGAGAGGACAGAGAAAGGGAGAGAGAAAATCCTCCTCAACCAATAGGTTGCAGAAGTTGTTTCCACTAATGGGGAAGGATGCGACTCCTTTATCTACCCTCCAACAGTGGATGCGGCAGTCGCCAGACTGACCAAGAATGTGACACTTCCGATGGAAGGCCCTTCCTACTTTCACAAGATCCTTGTGAGACGCATTGCTTTAACATCCATAGCAAGTGCTATGTGAGTATGTGGGCGCAGAACTTGGAGTATGCGATTAAACCCAGCTGCCAAAGAGAAGAGTCATCAAGGCTCTTGACGAGATAACTTTCAGCGGACCCTACAGGTGAGGCAGCTATAGACATCATTCGATGGTCATCCAGAGCCATCCTTGGCTCAGTCGCAGCCAAAGGTGCACTGGGGCAAAATCCTGGGCGGCTGGCTCATCCTCAAAGCTGAATTGCTGTAAGCTGCCTTCTGATGGGAAGGCGCTGTTTTGTCAAAATACTGGAAACTATCTTCTCCAGGCTTATAGGAGGAAGATCAGATCTTCTGCCCCAGGATCGAAGAGCCAGAGGGGGCAACCATTCAGAGGAACACCAAACAGGTACTGCGATTTTTGGAGGCTTTCGCCCATCCAAGGGCGTCAGAAGACCCATGCGGCTCCCCAAGATACTCAGAAGCCCTTTTAACGCCAGGCCTGCCCAGGAGGCAGTTGGAGCCAAGTGGCTCAAAGTGACCCAGTTCCGGTAAGACCACTACCGAAGAATGGCGGTTTCAGGCCATGTAAGAGAAGAAATGGCTGCGCATCCAGGAATTTCAATATTCCTTTTATTGTCTAAAGTGATGACCCCAAAAACACCAACACAAGGTCACATAGACGCTTTTCACACATTCGTTTTGTGCTGAATCATTTCCAATGGCAAGGCCGTTATTGGTTATTTAAACGGCAGCCTCCAGAACTACCTCAAGAGGCTGAATCAATCTATACGGATAGACTCAAGATGGAGTCTCTCCATACCATAAATCCAGGTCATTCAACAAGGTTACTGGAGGATTTCAGTGGACCTGCAGTATACCTATCAGCATGTCCTGGTCCTTCAGTCCTACCAACCGTTTTGAGCCGGGGGGCAAGCATTGCCAAAACTAGTTGGCGCCTATGCGGAATATGCTCTACCTAGGGGCCTGGTTTAGTACTCAGGCAGCCTCAGTTTTCTTTGCCACCTCAAACTCCCTAAAGTCAGGGAGATGTTCCAACAGGCGTTGGCTGCACCAGTGATGTCAGCATCCCAGTGCATGAGTCCTCTCGGGACAATGGCTTTTGTATTCCGAGGATCCTCTGGGTTCACTGGAAACTCAGTTTTCCAACAAGACGTCCTGACGCATTGGAAGCATTTTGTCTAGCCAGAGGCACCAGAGTTCTGGTGATTAAAAAAAAAAATAAAAAAAAAATAAACTGCTAAATGGCTTAGTCTATTAGGGCTGTAGCCATGGATCATTATTGCTACAGATACCAGCACAGCAGGGTGGGACACCACCTGCGAGCATCTCAGGATTCAGGGCAGGTGGGAATTTCCCACTCAGGGCCTAGTTTCCATATTCTGGAACTCCTACCAGCATTGACATTGAACACTTTACTGCCACACACATAGGGTCTGCCAGTCCTACTCTGTCTGGACCACATGGCAGCAGTCCCATATACAGCGACAAGGCGACATGCACAGCCAGTCCCTCCTGGGAGAGATGGAAACAATCCTGGCTTTGGCCCAGCAATATCTCCCAGATTTGAGGGCCATAGATCTTCCAGCCTATCAGAATTTGGAAGCGGATTGTCTATCCGGGCAATTCAAGGATCCCAACGAATGGTCCCTTCACCCTGAAGTGTTCCAAGGGATCATCCACGAGTGGAGGTTCGCTCAACTGGATCTGTTTTGCCTCATCGGCCTGCTACAAGGGGAACCGGATCCTCTCACGCTACCCTCATCCATTAGTGGAGGGGACAGATGCCTTTACCAAGCCTTGGGTTGGGCAACTGACCTATACCTTCCCTCCAGGAATTTTAGGATTAAAGAAATTGTTGAGCCTGACAGTCATCACAGGTTTTCCTTACTGGCCTCACAGATCTTGGGTCTCTCTGGCAATGGGTATCACCGTGTGCACACCGATAATTCTGCCTGTGACTCCTCATCTCCTCTTATCTGAGGGAGATGCACTACATCGGCAACCATCACGTCTAAATTTAGCAGCCTGGAAATTGTAAGGCAGAGGTTACAAAAGTTTTTTCCAGATGTTTTCCAGAGGGGATTAGAACTCTGCAGAGTTCTTTGAAGGGATCAATCGATGCTATCCACTCCAGAGTATGGATTAGGCCCACAAGCTTTGCAGCTGGGCATCAGTTTGACTCTTGTGACCCAAATTTATCTCAAATCCTGTCTTTTCTACAATCTAAATTGGATTTGGAGCTCAGTTTGCGTAAGGTGAAGATTTCTGCCATCTTGTTTTTTTCCCCAAAAAAAAATGGGCAGCAAACCTGCCGATGGATCACTTCATGGGAGGTACTTGGACTATGCCTTCCCAAGAGAAATAGGTTTCCTTTAATGGAACCTGGCAGTAGTCCTCAATTTTCTAGCAAACCCTCATTGTACTCTTGACAGAAGACTGCTCTTTATGGGAGATCTCCTTTAAAATCGGCCTTTTATTAGCCTTGATTTCGGGGGAGAGTGCGTCGACTCCAAAGTTTGGGGCGACAGAGCCTCATTCCATGTTCTTCCGAGACAGGGTTGGGCTGAAGTCTTTTTGTTCCAAAGCGTGACATCCATGTTTTGTCTTTTCAGTGAATGGGTGCTTCTAGCCTTCCCAGTGCAATCAGATGCCGATCTGCTCAAGTTAGGCTTTGAGGACTTTGGAATGTCCATCTCAGGCTACTTTTACATTCAGAATGATTAAGATTTAAAGAGTAGTGGCTTCGGCCCGAACCATCTCGGCCTGAATCGTGAAAATACTCACTGGGCATGTGGAGGCGGTAAGGATCCTCCAGAGATGGTTAGAGCTCATCGCTCAACCAGGGTGATGTCATCTTCTTGGATAGCACAGGCAGGGTTGTCTCTGTAGACAGTCTGCAAAGAGGCTAGCTGGTCATCACATTATATGTTCTTAATACACCACAGAGTGGATCTGGCAGCTCTTACTACGGTAGAGTTTGGGAGGAAGTTTATCCAAGCTTCTTTGTCTTTTTTAAGTTACAGCATTAAACCCTCCCTCTAGAAAGCTCTTCATGTATCATAGGTATGCTGCCATGTCTGGCGTCAGGAAAATGGAAAATTGTATCAAATACTTACCGTAATTTTCCTTTCCTGATGCCAAGACATGGCAGCATACGAACCCTCCCTCTGATATTTGTACTCTATACGGAGAATGGGGGAGGTAGCTCTCAGTCAGAGTTTTATAGAGAGTTGTCACGTGTCCTGTGGGCGGATATAGAGGCGGGGCTATATCATAGGTATGCTGCCATGTCTTGGCATCAGGAAAGGAAAATTACGGTAAGTATTTGATACAATTTTCCATTTTCGTTTGCGTAAGGTTACCACAGCTTCTATGTGGAGTAACCTTACGAGGTCCCGTCGGATGCCGTCGTGTCCCGTCGGACGCCATGTTAAGTATGGCGTCGGGTCAGCGTCGGCTTTTTCCGTCGCTTACGTCGTTTTACTAACTCGTTCGCGAATAGGGACTAAATGACGCTCACGTCGTTTTGACGTCGGTTTCAACGACGCTTCCCGACGTGAGCTGGAGCATGCGCACTGGGCTTTTTCCCCGGCCGGCGCATGCGCAGTTCGTTCGACGCGGGGGCGCGCTTAATTTAAATACAAGCCGCCCCATTTGAATTGCGCGGGTTTACGCTTGGCGATTTACGAGACGCCAACGCAAACTACGGATCAAGTGCTTTGAGAATAAAGCACTTGCTCTAGCACGCAGCGGCGGCGTAGTGTAAATGGCTTACGCTACGCCGCCGAAAATATATGAGAATCTGGCCCTATATATATACACACCATAGTTTGTGGACTCTATAACTTTCCTACAGACTAAATAATAAACCACTGATTTGGGTTATTTTCACCAAAGAAACCAAAGAGAATACAGTTTTGCCTACATTTCTGAAGAAAGATAATTTATTTGCAAAATTTTATAACAGAAACAAAGAACAGTTTTGGTCTTTTTTAGTTTATTTAGCAAGATATAAAAAAAAACACAGTGGTAATTCAATACCACCAAAAGAAAGCTCTATTTGTGTAAAAAAAATGATAAAAATCTCATATGGATACAACGTTGCATAACCGCGCAATTGTCATTCAAAATGCGACAGCGCTGAAAGCTAAAAATTGGCCTGGGCAGGGAGGGGGTGAAAGTGTCCTGTATTGAAGTGGTTAATAGTGGTCACAGAACTCGCATGGCCTGCTATTGGTATTTGTAGACGCAAAAATGTTAGGCACAGAAATTTTGAAAATTTAGAAAATTTCCTCTTAGATAAGCGATACATACAAATCATGTACCCCTCACTCCGTTCAAAGATTATAGATTATAAATTGAAGTTACAATATAAAGTCTCTACAATGCCACCTGGTGGCCATATTTGGAACTGTAGCCTGTGTAACATTCGAGACAATCCAACGTGTAAATTTAAGTGTGGAATAAAAAAAAACAAAAAAAAAACAATCATACTTACCTATGTAGATATAGCATCAATCTAATGCTGCATCTGTCCCTCGCTGCCTCTACACTGAGTCCACTATCGGCTGAATCTGGGCCACAGGAGTGCATAACTAAGTGCACTCCAGTGATCCATAGGAGAAATATGGCCAAAAAAGCTTTGTCCAAACTTTTTCTTTAAAGGATACGTTAAATTTTTGGAGCACCCATATTTAGGGCATAATGTGTAACATCTTCCAGCACATGTCCTCCTCGCCCATCTAACCCTGCCCCCGATGACAGCAGGTGGGGGTTCCTCTACCTGCACCTGCTGTCACATTTTGAAAACTGTGCAACTGTACAGTCTCGTGATTCATTCACAGGCAGGGCTGGTGCAAGGATTTTTGACACCCTAGGCGAAACATCATTTTGCCGGCCCCCTTGGATCCACCCTGACTCCACCCCCTTTTCCCTGACCTTGTAAAGCCCACCTTTTTAACCACTTCCCTACGGCCGTACGAGTATATACGGCCGCAGGGTGGCTCTAAATCTCCGGGCTGCCGTGTTTTCACGGCAGCCCCTTTCCTCGTTCCCAGCGCGCGCTCCAGAGCGCGCAGCGGGGAACTTGTGTACTGGCTGTGTCCCTTGGACACAGCCAATCACAGATCACCGCGAACGGCCAATCAGAGTGGCCGTTTGCGGTGCGATCTGATGGGCCAATGAGAGATGATCTCATATGTAAACATATGAGATCATCTCTCATTGCCGGCTCTCACAATGACAGCGTCCTGTCATAGAGAGAGCATACCGATCTGTGTTCCTAGTACATAGGGACACAGATCGGTCACCCCCCCCTCCCCCTACAGTTAGAACACAATGCAGGAAACACATTAACCCCTTCCTCACCCCCTAGTGTTAACCCCTTACCTGCCAGTCACATTTATACAGTAATTAGTGCATATTTATAGCACTGATTGCAGTATAAATGTGAATGGTGCCAAAAATGTGTCAAAAGTGTCCGATATGTCCGCCATAACGTCGCAGTCGCAAAAAAAATCGCAGATCGCCGCCATTACTAGTAAAAAAAAATAATAATAAAAAATAACAATTCTGTCCCTTATTTTGTAGGCGCTATAACTTTTGCGCAAACCAGTCGCTTATTGCGATTTTTTTTTTTTTTTTTTAACCAAAAATATGTAGAAGAATACGTATCGCCCTAAACTGAATTTTTTTTTTAAATTGGGCTATTTTTTATAGCAACAAGTAAAAAATATTGTATTTTTTTTCAAAATTGTTGTCCTTTTTTGTTTATAGCGCAAAAAATAAAAATCGCAGAGGTGACCAAATACCACCAAAAGAAAGCTCTACTTGTGGGGAAAAAAGGACGCCAATTTTGTTTGGGAGCCATATCGCACGACCGCGCAATTGTCAGTTAAAGCGACGCAGTGCCGCAAGCTGAAATTTCACCTGGTCAGGAAGGGGGTTTACATGCCCAGTAGGGAAGTGGTTAATAATGCTCCCATCAAATTCAGTCTCACCAGCGCCCATCAAAAGCAGCCTCACCAGCACACATTAAATGCAGCCTACCAGCTGCCATCAATGCAGCCTACCAGTGCCCATCAATGCAGCTTCACCAGCACGCACCAAATGCAGCCTACCAGCGCCCATCAATGCAGCATCACCAGCACCCATCAAAAGTAGCCTAACCAGCATCCATTAAATGCAACCTCACCAGCGCCTATCAAATGTAGCCTCATCATCGCCCATCAAATGCAGACTACCAGCGCCCATTAAATGCAGCCTCACCAGCACCCATTAAATGCAGCCTCACCAGCGCCCATTAAATGCAGCCTCACCAGCGCCCATTAAATGCAGCCTCACCAGCGCCCATCAAATGTCACCTCATCAGGGCCCATCAAATACAGCCTACCAGTGCACATCAATTAATGTTTGCTTGCTTCCATTCATTCCGGAGTCGGGACACAGACACGGTCCTCTGCCGCCGCTGTGCCCCTGACACTATGTGCGAACAGGGTGGCAGCCTGCTGATGCTGAGACTTAGTTGCTTGCTGCAGAGATAGGAGAGTAGAAACATCAGTGGCTGGGCGCTCTAGGTGGCTGCCTAGTTTGCCTAATGGTAGCAATGGCCCTGTTTACAGGAATCTTTGACAGACAGCTTGTAGTTCGCAATGAACTGTGTAAGGGCACAGATAAGCTTGATTTATAGTCCAATTACAAGCCCTGTAGCTTTCAGAATGACAGCCCGTGCAGAGGTATGGGCTGAAAGCTGTAGGCCTTGTCTGCAGGATCCTGACATTGTACCCGTGATTATGGGTGCAATGCTTTTTAGGCTCCTGCAGGAAATAATAATAAATGCATTTTTTTTTCTGCAGAAATATGTGCATTTATTATTTTTATTCCCAAAAAGTACACTAAGGCCCGGATTCACATACATCGGCGCATATTTATGCTGCTGTAGCGTATCTTCTTTATGCTACGGTGGCGCAGTGCAGAAAGGGAAGCATGGAATTCACAAAGCAAATGCTCCCAACGGTGCGCCGGCGTAGCGTATAGTCTTAGGTGTAAGTCAGCGAAAGCCAAAGTAGGTGGAAGTGGGCTGGAAGTGGGCGTGATACATTTAAATGAAGCGTGACCCCATGCAAATGAAGGGCTGAGCTTCAAACAAGTACTTAAAATGAACTGCGCATGCGTCGTACCTTGGACGCATCCCAGTGTGCATGCTCACAATCGCGTCGAAACAACTGGCTAAGATACGTCGAATCACTGCCTACGACGTGAACGTAACCTACGCCCAGCCCTATTCACGTACAACGTAAACTACATAAAATTAGTCGGCGTTCATTCCCTGGTCCATATCTTTGCATGAGTTGTGCCTCCAATATGCGGAATAACTTTACGCCGGACGTAAACCTTACGCAAATCGCTTAAAACATGCGCCGGGCGCAAGTACGTTCGTGAATCTGGGTATCTCCCTCATTTACATATTTGCATTGAAAATCAATGGGAGTGCCAAATGTGTCCAGCGTAACTATGCGCCCACTATACGCCGGCGTAGGCAAGTTACGTCGGTCGGATGAAGTCATTTTTTATGCGTATCTTAGTTCTGTGGGCACGGCGCACAGATATGACGGCGCATATTTACACTTACGCGGCGTATCTCGAGATACGTTAGCGTAAGTGCTTTGTGAATCCGGGCCTTTGACTTTAACCACTTGCAAACCGTATAACTTACATATATACGGAGGCAAGGCAGCTCTGCTGAGCAGGATCACGTACCTAGTACATATTTCTGCACTTCTGGTTATGGGGCACACATGTGCGTCGCCGGCAACCCGCTCCCGCTGTGATTATACACAGAGGAAGCTGATATGCGGGTACTGTGGACCCGTCTATGTAAACAAATCTGATCACCGTTCTGTCAGAAGGGAAGGCATTGATCCTGTGTTCCTGCAAAGCAATGCCTTTCACTAGTAAAAGCACCTCCCACACAGTACACAAGCACTAGCTAGGCACTCAGATAACCCTTTGACCACCACTGATGTTAACCCCTTCCCAGGTAATGACAGTGCACATTTTTTAGCACTGATCACTGTATTAGTGTCACTGGTCCCCAGTATTTGGCTCCATCCATCTTCCCTTCAACTCTGACCAGCTTCCCTGTTCCTGCTGAAGAAAAGCATCCCACAACATGATGCTGCCACCACCATGTTTCACGGTGGAGATGGGGTGTTCAGGGTGCAGTGTAAGTTTCTGCCACACATAGCGTTTTGCTTTTCAGCCGAAAAAAATTATTTTGGTCTCATCTGAGCAAAGCACTTTCTTCCACGTGTTTACTGTGTCCCCCACTTGGCTTCTCGCAAACATCTTATGGCTTTCTTTCAACAATGGCTGTCTTCTAGTCACTCTTCCATAAAGGCCAGATTTGTGGAATGCACGGCTAATAGTTGTCCCGTGGACAGATTCTCCCATCTAAGCTGTGGATCTCTGTAGCTCCTCCAGAGTTACCATGGGCCTATTGGCTGTTTCTATGATTTTTGCTCTCCTTGCCCAGCCCGTCAGTTTAGGTCGACGTCCATGTCTTGGTAGGTTTGCAGTTGTGCATACTCTTTCCATTTTTGGATGATAGAACAGTGCTCCGTGAGATTTTCAAAGCTTGGGATATTTTTTTGTATAATCTAAGCCTGCTTTAAACTTCTCCACAACTTTTTCCTTGACCTGTCTGGTGTGTTCCTTGGCCTTCATGGTGCTGTTTGTTCACTAACGTTATCTAACAAACCTCTGAGGGCTTCACAGAAAAGCTGTATTTATACTGAGTTTAAAATCTACACCAGCTGGACTCTGTTTAATAACTAGGTGATTTCTGAAGGCAATTGGTTCCACAAGAATTAAGTTAGGGGTATCAGATTAAAGGGGGCTGAATACAAATGCACGCCACACTATTCAGATATTTATTTATAAGAAAATTTAAAAACCATTTATCATTTTCCTTTCACTTCACAATTATGTGCCACTTCGTGTTGGTCTTTAACATAAAATCCCAATAAAATACATTTACGTTTTTGGTTGTAACATGACAAAATGTTGAAAATTGTAGGGGGTATGAATACTTTTTCAAAGCACTGTAGCTCTGACTTGGTTCCTGAGCTATATGAGCTTTGAGCATTGGGGTTAATGATTTATATAGTTGATACAAATATAGATTTAGCTGGATTCTGCCAACGTCTTTAATTGCTATTTCTGTAACTATTTGTCTTTCAAAGAAAACGTGCCTCCCTCTCACAAACAGCAACAACAAAGGGGTCCATTTCTAACAATTTGCTGACCATGGCTGCTTATAAGAGGCGGAGGCGAGACCTGCATCACATTCCCATAAAAAGGAGATTATGAGATTTGAGAAATAAACGGCGAGGTTTGAATAGTTCTTCAGTATTCTGCTGGGCTGGCTGGTTAACCCCTTGTACCCTGCAGCTTAAATTTAAGGAACTGTCCAAAAGTCCACAGATGTCAGCAGACAAGCAAGAAAACATGTTACTGTACATACCTACTACTGTCAGTATTTAGGAGAGCTGGAAGGTAATGCCTAATTTAACCCCATATTATGTTCTGTGCTAGAGTGTTATAGTAAGGGTTAAGTTAATGGATATTAGTTAGTTAAGATTAAAAGGGGAGGGGATAAGGGATTTCAGAACCAATTTAAAAATACTTTTTTTTTACTTTTATGACCTTGGCAGATCAGTACATACATTTATACTGACAGTTTGGTGTACCTGACTGGCTGTGATAGACTAAAGGTAAGATATGTCAGCTTTTGGGATTTTCTGATCTCTTTATTGATTACTATTACAGATACATCAAAATCTGATTGTTCGTTACAATTTGGTAAATCTGTTTTCAGTGCATTACACACAAGTGTAATGAAGAGCAATGCGGTTGCTAAATAGTCTTGTGGCACTGAGGTCCTGGGTTCACATCTGGGATCCATGGGATTCTAGATTCTATACTAGCAGTCGAAGGTGGACATTTAACCTGAGGTCTAACTCACTGATCTTCAGGGTACTTTGAAATCAATCACTAAAATAACAGTAAAGCCCTGTACACACGATCTGTTTGTCCGATGAAAATAGAACGATGGACTGTTTTCATCGGTCAAACTGATCGTGTGTGGGCCCCATCGGTTTGTTTTCCATCGGTTAACAGAAAATAGAACATGTTTTAAATGTATCCTTTGGATATAAAAACGATCGACTGTGTGGACTGTGTGGAAGTCCATCGGTCAAAAATCTACGCATGCTCAAAATCAAGTCGACGCATGCTCGGAAGCATTGAACTTCATTTTTCTCAGCACGTTATAGTGTTTTACGTCACCACGTTGGACACGATTTTTGACTGATGGTGTGTATGCAAGACTGATGAAAGTCAGATTCATCGGATATCCGACAAAAAAATCCATCGGATTAGATTCCATCAGATATCCGATCGTGTGTACAGGGCTTAAGAGATTGCTTGCTTTGTGATACTCTGGTACAGAAATATCCTACAACATATCTAAAATTAAATTTATATCATGAAAAGCTGTCAACGCATTATCTAAGATAGTTTGCATTGATGCTAAAAACCCATCCAGATATCAGTATTCAAAATATAAAAACTTTGTTAATTTGTCAAAAATATAAAAAAAAGGCGAGCACCCATTAAATATAAAATATATAATTGCTACTATGTCTACTTCCAATGCCAATATCACCCATAGTGTAATAAACCCACTTAGCACACTACAATGAACAATATACCAAACAAGAAGATGCAAAGGACCACTTTGTTTATTAAAACAGCTATATGGGGTACTAAACTACCTATACAGTATATGTTAGTAATATATATGTATTGTATATATATGAATTAAGTTGTAGTTTAATATATATTTATGATTTTATATATAATGAAAAATTCTTCAATAAGAATTTGTCTGTGAGGAAGGTCAACAAAGATTGACTATTCCTTGGTCTATGGGAAGTCATAAAGACATTTAGAAGATTTGATGGTCAAAGATATTCAATTTCTACATGTCCTATGTATAAAATGCCAAATATTAAAAAAAATGTATGCCGATTCACCCAAAATTTTTGGTATAATGGCCATTGTAGTTTTTAGGTAGCTTTATTACATTCTGGTTAATATTGGTGATGAGATTGTAGGAGGGGAACAGGCTCAAATGGAAATTAGGGTGATGGGGGTAAACCTGACGCCTTATCAAAAAGGGAATCAAGATTCCATTCTAGGGAGTTGATATTAATTGTCTATCCAAGGAGACCAGACTTTGGCTATCTTTTAGAATAGCCATCATCTTTTCCCTTCGTCATAGTACCTATTATTCTCGGCATATCTATTATAAAGCTTACCATAGGTTGCCTTTGTGATTTTCTAGCTTATAGCCAAGAATATAAAGGGTACAAGCTTGTGTTTGTGTTTAGCTAGATTAAGTATAGGTCCAGGGTGTCCTAGAAGGGGAGATTCAATTCTCCAGAAATATGAAGACGTGAGCCATGTGGCTTTGCATTCTCTGAAGCAGTTTGAGGGCCCCTGGCATGAATTTAGCAAAATGCAATGGGGCCGTGTACCATTATGGTGTGGGATGTAGACATATGTATAACAAATATCAATTTTTTTTTCGTGTTTATATTTTGCCTACAGGTGTCTGAAGATCAGTAAATTGCTAGAAGCTCAGTAGCTTTTTCATTTTATTGGTTGATTATATTAGAAACAAGCAAAAATAAATATCTGTGAGTCTGTACGAAGTTTAAACCAAAACAGTTTTGCTATATCTCAATTTTTGTGTGCAGTATACTGTTTACCCTTTGGTTTACTTTATATCGGTATTATGGCCAGGAATTTCTGTGGATATAATGCCGCGTACACACGATCGTTTTTCAGCATTTAAAAAACATTTAAAACGATCGTGTGTGGGCTTCACAGCATTTTTCGGGTTCTGAAAAACGACAAAAAATAAATAAAAAATCGAACATGCTGCATTTTTTTAACAACGTTTTAAACTATGTCGTTTTTCCGGTTGTAAAAAGTGATTGTGTGTGGGCTTAAACAATGTCAAAAACCCACGCATGCTCAGAAGCAAGTTATGAGACTGGGGGCGCTTGTTCTGGTAAAAGTAGCGTTCGTAATGGGAGATAGCACATTCGTCACGCTGTAACAGACTGAAAAGCGCGAATCGTCTCTCACCAAAGTTTTACTAACACAAAATCAGCAAAAGCAGCCCCAAGGGTGGCGCCATCCGAAGGGTACTTCCCCTTTATAGTGCCGTTGTACGTCACCCCGCTTTGCTAGAGCATTTTTTTTCCACGATCATGTGTAGGCAAGGCAGGCTTGACAAGAATCGGGTAAAAAAAGCCAGAGGCATTGTTTTATTCTCACTGAATTCAAAATATTATCTACCCCCACTGGCCACAATCTGGACCCCCAAAGTCTGAAGGACAGTAAACTGGCCCTTTTGTTCAAAATGTTTGGAGACCTCTGGTTTAGAAAGAAAGAGATACATTAAACACTGGCTTTATCTATCCCAATTCCACCCTATTTCGATAATATTTTGTACATACCAAGTCCAATTCTAACAATACACTATTTGGAGACCAAACAAACCTAATAAAACCGGACCCTTAGGCCGCGTACACACAATCAAATTCTGACGGACCAGTTCAGCGGACAAATCCGATCGTGTGTATGGGCTAGCGGACATGTCTGACTGGCGGACAAATTTTAAAGCATGCTTTAAAATTTGTCCGCCGGAGACATGTCCGTCACATATGTACGCTGGTTAGTACACTAACCAGCGGACATATCTGCCTGTACAAGCGTCGAATGGATGCGACGCATGCGTGGACGTTTTTTACTTCCTGGTGCGGTGACGTGGCGGCGTCAACCTCACCGCCACGTCACCGCGCTGTCTGCCGGCGGGGATTTTGATCCGATGGTGTGTACACGTCGTCGGATGAAAATCCAGAGGAGACATGTCCGCTGGAAACGGTCCGTCGGACCGTTTCAGCGGACATGTCCCTCCGTGTGTACGCGGCCTAACACCCCATTTACACTTGTGTGACTCGTCATATGACGTTGAACATAAAAGGCGCATACACAAGTCTTACCCAACATTTTCCAATAATAACTATTCATATATGCACGACTTAAAGTAGTAGCAACTTCAAAGTAGTTCATGCACTTTCATGCAACTTGAGGGCCAAAAGTTGTATGAAAATCATATCTGAATGTTTTTACATGCAACAGTGGCAAAACAGTGGGTCCGACTTTGTAGTCAACAACAAGTAACATTCAAGTCGCACCCATCCAAACTTGCATCAACGCTGCACGATTTTGAAGTTATATAAGTGTGAATAGAGCCTGAGGCCGCGTACACACGATCGAATTTATCTGCTGAAAACGGTCCGACGGACCGTTTCAGCAGATAAATTCGATCGTGTGTACGGGGGAGCAGACAGGTTTTTCCAGCAGACAAATTTTAAAGCATGCTTTAAAATCTGTCTGCTGGGAACCCGTCCGTCCGACATGTCTGATGGTTAGTACACTAACCAGTGGACATATCTGCCCGCACATGCGTCGAATGGATTCGACGCATGCGTGGAAGTTTTTTACTTCCCGGTGCGGTGATGTGGCGGCATCAACGTCACCGCCACGTCACCGCGCTGTCTGCCGGTGGGGATTTTGGTTTGATCGTGTGTAACAATCAAACCAATATATCCCAGCAGACAAATCCGATCAAAACGGTCTGTCAGACCGATTTGATCGGATTTATTTAGTGGTGTGTACGCGGCCTTAGGGTTCAAACAGGAGGCATTAAAAGAAGATAGTTAAGCCACCGTGTTACCTTCCCAGAACTGCCCACCTAATCACAGAAATGACTCCACTCAGGGCTGTACACAGCGATGCTTTGTTTCGTGACTGCAGCAAAAATTAAATGCCATGTTACATTCAGTGACCAGTATGGCCACCAAACATGACCCATTCGTGTTCATGGGACTATGGTACCATTGGCCTAAAACTGTGTGCAATGCATAGTGGATTAAAACAGGCATTTGCCCTCTGAAAAGCGATCTGCACATGTGATTGAGTCCTTATGAACAAAGACATTTATTTACTATATGTGAGTAACATTTCACTAAATGCAAAACGTGGGAAGTGGGAAACAGTTTGGGTCCCTGGCAATGTGGTGTAAAAAAAAGATATACTGTATGTGTTCCTAATAACATATTACCCCTCAGTTTAGGTCCTGTTCCACTGACAACTCGATTTTTTCGATTCTTCCCTCACGTTTGGTCTCCACGATAATGGGCACCAGGACATATACAGTACAGGGAGGATGAATCTCCATAGTGGAGACACAGACTGCAATGAAAACCTCAAATAGACTCTGACTGTGTCACTTTCCAAAATAATTTGTCTTTATTAACACATTAATGACTTTTATATAGCTTTCTTTATGTTTTTGTAACTCCTTTTCTAAAATATTTTCCATATTCATTTTTTAGATGCCGCCATTTGATGCTCTACACACATTTTACCAAAGCCTAACAAGAACCAAGAGAGTGACGCCAGAAGCAGTAGAGGGCTCTGGGCTGTGCCGCTGCCTGTCCTCTGTGGATCTGGTGGCTCTGGGTGTGGGAAGCACTCTAGGGGCTGGTGTATATATCCTAGCAGGAGAAGTGGCCAAAGTGAACTCTGGGCCCAGCATCATCCTGTCCTTCCTGATTGCAGCCTTGGCCTCTGTGCTTGCAGGACTATGCTATGCAGAGTTTGGAGCCCGTGTACCGCTCACGGGATCTGCCTACTTATACAGCTATGTGACAGTCGGAGAGCTTTGGGCCTTCATTACTGGGTGGAACCTGATACTTTCCTATGTTATAGGCAAGATTTTTTTTTCTATTAGAGCCTTTTCATAGTCTTTTTTTTTTCCTTTTTTACTACTTCGTAACCGTGCCATAGTCAAAAGACAGCTACAGCACGGCACTCTCTTTCACCAGATTGTGGTAAAGGCCAATCACAGTGGCCCTTTAACATGTGATCAGCTGTTTCCAATCACAGCTGATCACAATGTAAACAAAGTTGCCGGGTATAGGCTTTCTTTTCCTCACATGCTGTTACAGTGTGAGGAGAAGAGAGCCGGTGGATTTCAATCCTGACAGGTGACATGTGCACAGATAATCATCAGTGCCCTGATTATCAGTGCAGCCCCATTAGTGCCCATCAGTGCTGCTTATCAGTGCCGCCTTTCAGTGCCCATTTGTGCCACCTATCAGTGCCACAGTGCAGACTCATCAGTGCCTCCTCTACAGTGCCCATCAGTGCAGCCTCATCAGCGCACATCAGTGATGGAGAAAAATTTGTTATTTCCAAAAATTTATAACAGAAAACAAAAAAGTTTTTTTTGTTTATCTTATTTTGTTTGTATAGAAAAAAAATAAAAACTCCGGTGGTTATTAAACACCACCAAAAGAAAGCTCTATCTGTCTCAAAAAATAGTGAGGGGTGCAGGGTACTATGGGTTGGGGGCACGGTGTAAAGTGAGAGGGTGCATGGTTCTGTAGAGTAGAGGGGTGCAGGGTATATGGGAGGTACAGGATGAGCAGAGGGCTCCCACACAGGGTCAGGGGAGGAGTAGAGGGCAGAAGACAGTGTCAGAGGGGAGCCTGGAATGTTTGGAGGGATCCTGGGTCAGCGCCCTCTGTAAAAATCTGACTGGGTGGGGGCAGCTGGTACTCACTATTTGGGTAGCAGCAGAGGCTGGTTTCTTTCTAAAGGACATCTACTTGGCTGGGAGATGAGCCAGAGCCGAGAGGAAGGGACCCGGGGTTTGAAAGACACGCGTGACAAGAGAGACACTCAGACAGAGACACAGGAAGCACCTGTTTGTTTCACACACCAGGTCTGCGACAATGTGACCCCGATAGTGCGTGTGCTGGGAACCATTTTACACTCTGCCTGCCTCGATGCCTCCACCTTTCAGCAAGCCTGGAGCCCCACCTTCAATTGAGTGACTTTGCCGTTGTTCAGGACAGGCCAGTAGGAACAGCAGCCTCTAAGGGGTTTGGGGCAGGGGGCACTGGGCAGAAAGGCAGAGCTGGCTGTAGGACAGTCACTGATCAGAGACACGAATTGATGCAGGGGATGTTTGCTTCCGTTCATTCGGGAGTCGGCACACAGTCCGCGGCTGCCGCTGCGCCTCTGACACTATGTGCGGACGGAGTGCCTGTCTGCTGAGAGTTAGTTGAAGCAGGGAGAGGAGAGTGGGAACACCAGCGGCAATGCACCCTAGGTGGCTGCCTAGTTTGCCTAGTAATAGCACTGGCCCAGCATGCAGCCCTGATAGAGAATATGGCTGGTAGGGGGGCTGACACACATTGTGCATGCATGGCCTGCTGTTGTCATTATCAAAAAGCTGTAAATGATGTACATCAATATCAGTTATTACAGCTACTGAGATGGGAATAATTATTTTTTGTAAAAAAAAAATTCAGTTACAGTATCTCAAAAAAGTGAGTACACCCCTCACATTTTTGTAAATATTTTATTATATCTTTTCATGTGACAACACTGAAGAAATTACTCTTTGCTACAATGTAAAGTAGTGAGTGTACAGCTTGTATAACAGTCTAAATTTGCTGTCCCCTCAAAATAACTCAACACACAGCCATTAATGTTTAAACCGCTGGCAACAAAAATGAATACACCCCTAAGTGAAAATGTCCAAATTGGACCTAAAGTGTCAATATTTTGTGTGGCCACCATTATTTTCCAGCACTGCCTTAACCCTCTTGGGCATGGAGTTCACCAGAGCTTCACAGGTTGCCACTGGAGTCCTCTTCTACTCCTCCATGATGACATCACAGAGCTGGTGGATGTTAGAGTGCTTGAGCTCCTCCTTCTCCTTCCATTTGAGGATGCCCGACAGATGCTGGTGTCCTGTCAAATTCTCCCACCCGTCAAAATCTCCAACCACGTCAGTTACGGTTTATTTAAACTAGGGTTGTCCCGATACCGATACTAGTATCTGTATCAGTACCAATACCGAGCATTTGCCCAAGTACTAGTACTCGGGCAAATGCTCAGATGCTTCACCCGATACCTGGACAGTCAGGGTGATCAGTGCGTTGGGAAAGTTACAAGCACTCTCCCATCGGAAGTGAAATCAGCGGTGATCGGTGCTTATAACTCTCCCACACACAATCACCACTGACTGTCCCCGCATCCTCCTCCAGTCCCTCTCTTTTCTGCTGCTCTGCTGCTGTCCCCCTCTGTGTCCCCCTCCATGCTGCTCCATGTCCCCCAGTAGCCTGTCAACTGCCCTCTGAAAAGCAATCTGCGATAGATCACTTTTCCAATGACACCAAGGGCTGCCACCAGTTTAAACAAGCCTTTGACAGAGAGAACTAATTAAAACTCAGGGATGGCTTATCAATAATAAAAAAGTATAGAATTGTAAAAACAACATTGCTGTATATTATAACATGTCAGGTATTTAAATGTGCAGACTTGTAGAATGAAAGGCCCATTTTAAGCTGTGAAAGTAGCTGTTTGACAATGAGATTAGCTTTATAATTTGAAGTCCTACCATTCAGAGCTTCACAGGGAACACTGCGCCATTCACATCAGTCTCTGCATATAAGGGAGCTTACAGCTTAATGTCACTTAAACAGTCACAAATACACAGTTGTTGGGTGGAAGACAAATTAACTCTTTTTTTTTTTTTTTAGTTTGAGACTGTGGGGAAAACATACACATTTCAGGCTCATTGTATCCCAGTGGGAATTAAAAACACAATTCTACAGCAGAGTTGCGTACACCTATTGTATATTATTATTATACAGGATTTATATAGCGCCAACAGTTTACGCAGCACTTTACAATATAAAAGGGAGACAATACAGTTATAATACAATAAAATACAAGAGGATTAAGAGGGCCCTGCTCAGAAGAGCTTACAATGAGATAGGGTGGGGCAGGTGGTACAAAAGGTTGTAACTGTGGGGAATGAGCTGATGGAAGCAGTAAAAGATTAGTTGGAGACGTGATAGGCTTCCCCCGAAGAGAAGAGTTTTTAGGGATTGCCTAAAGGTAGCAAGAGTAGGGGATAGCCAGACAGGTTGAGGTAGCGAGTTCCAGAGGATAGGAGAGGCTCTGGAGAAATCTTGGAGATGAGCATGGGAGGAGGAGACAAGAGAGCTTGACAGTTGGAGGTCTTGAGAAGAGCGGAGAGGACGGTTTGGGATATGTTTGGAGAAAAGATTGATGATGTAGCTTGGGGCAGAGTTGTGGATGACTTTGTAAGTTGTGGTTAGTATTATTACACTACCGGACTTATTCGGTCTTAGCTACGCATTTTAAGGCTTTCCTACCTCTTAGTCATGCCTCAAGGCTTAATATACATAAATAAATATTTTAATGCTGCATTTAGATGGCACCCTCTGCTTTATGTCTTGGATAGGATATAGAATGATTAAGATATGCATGTGTTATAGATACAACTGTAAGAGGGGAGCCCCCAAATCAAATCTCCTATTAGGCAGTTGTCAACAGAACTGCATTTCCCATTATGTGATATTTGGAACTCATTACATCATCCCTTTGGGTGGGAAAACTATATGCTGTATCATAAGAATATATCATTCATTTGGTTCTATCCCAACATCTTGTCTGTGTATGATGCTTGGGGTAAAAAGGACTGGTATTAGCTCCCGGTCTGCTCAGAATGGTTTGGAGGGCAGGAGGCACTGTTTGGTGGAAGGAAGCACCCAAGCGGGGTGCCAAATAGATTCCATCATATTTAGCACACACTTCCACTCACTCCAATGGTAATACCCTCAACCTTGTATTCTCCCATTGCTGTACTCCTGGCAACCTTACCAACACCCCCTTTCCTCTCTCTAATCACAACCTCATCAGTTTCACATTATCATTGTCTCCAAAAACCTTTCCCTCCAAGCAGCAAACGATTACTTGCAGAAACCTTTGCCACTTTAACCCTTCTCTTCTCTATTTTGCTATTGATCACCTCTATGACATAATCTCTCCTCTCTCCTCTCTCCTCTGTCCTGACCTGGCTACCTCTGTCTACAACAGTTCATGCTCATCCTCACTAAATGCACTTGCTTCTCTGGCTACACGCAGAATCAGGCCCGACCCGTCCCTACAGGACTTCATCCTATATAAATACAATTCCTGACTCCATACAAACCTATTTTGTCTCTCTTATTAATACCTTGCCATCCAGTCCCCCTCGCCGATTCTCTACCTTTAACTCTCTGCTTCATCCCCTTCCACCTCTACCCACTAACTTAAAGGGGTGGTTCCCCTAAAAAGAAACTTTTAACATTGCCTGTCTCTTCTTAATAACATGTAGAATCGGCTGGTAGTTTAAAAAAAAAAAGTCCGTACATACCATTTTCGGCATGTAGTCTCACCGCCGCTTCCGGGTATGATGTGTGGGGACAGGCATCCGATCGACGCATACAGCGCGTCACGAGATGCCGAAAGAAGCCGAACGTTGGTGCGGCTCTATACGGCGCATGCGCACCAACGTTCGGCTTCTTTCGGCATCTCGTGACGCGCTATTTGCGTCGATCGGATGCCTGTCAATCAAGTAGGCACGCCCTACCCCGGCCGCCAGACCCGGAAGCGACGGTGACGCTACATGCCGAAAATGGTATGTACGGACTTTTTTTTTTTAAACTACCAGCCGATTCTACATGTTATTAAGAAGAGACAGGCAATGTTAAAAGTTTATTTTTAGGGGAACCACCCCTTTAATCACTGCACAAGAGATTGCCAATCACCTCAAAGACAAGATTGATGCAATGCCTGAGGACGGCTCCACTGTGCATACATCTTCCCCACTCAACATAACTTGTCTAACAGCACAGTCAACACTCTACTCTTTTGAACTGGCTACTACTGAAGAGGTTACAAAACTTTTCTCAGATGCCCACCTAACTAACCGCTTAACGCCCGCCGCGCGACTATGTACGTCCACAGAACGGCACGTACAGGCAGATGGGCATACATGTACGTCCCTGCCTTCTAACGGGTCGGGAGTCCGATCGGGACCCCCTCCGCTGCGTGCGCCGGGGGCGGCTTACCTGCGGGAGAGATCCGTGCTGAGGGGGCGGCTGCTCGATTTTGTCCGCCCCCTCGTGATCGCTCCCAGCCAATCCAGCAACCCCCCGCCGTGTCACTTCCTCTGCCTGTGTAATGTAAACACTGGCAGAGGAAGTGATGTCAGCTATCTTCTCGCCGGTATTTTCATATTTTCAATCGGCCAATCTCACAGTAAGTTGCACAAACACTACACTGACACCACACACATAGGCACATTTAACCCCTTCCGATCACCCCCCCCCCAGCCCCCTGTCACACTGTCACTGATTGCAATGATCATATATTTACTGATCACTGCATTTAGTGTGACAGTTAGTGTGACAAGCAGTTAGTGTTAGGTCCAAGGTAGCCCCGTACCCCCCCTAATAAACTTTTAACCCCTTGATCACCGCCCTAGTTAACCCTTTCACCCCCTATTGCCAGCGTCACTAAGCGATCATTTATCTGATCGCTGTATTAGTGTCGCTGTTGCCGCTAGGTAGCTAATTTTTTTTTATTGCGATTTTTTTTTTACTAAAGACATGTGGCTGAATACATTTTGGCCTAAATGTTTGACTAAAATTTAGTTCATTCGATTTTTCTTATAACAAAAAGTAAAAAATATTGTTTTTTTTTCAAAAATGTCGCTCTATGTTTGTTTATAGTGCAAAAAATTAAAATCGCAGAGGCAATCAAATAGCATCAAAAGAAAGCTCTATTTGTGGGAAGAAAAGGACGCAAATTTTGTTTGGGAGCCACATCGCACGACCGCGCAATTGTCTGTTAAAGCGACGCAGTGCCGAATTGTAAAAACGCCTCTGGGCATTTAGCAGCATATTGGTCCGGGGCTTAAGTGGTTAATTGTCCCCTGGATCCTGTTCCCTCGCAATTACTATGGTCACCCCCCCCCCATTCTATTTTATCCTATGCTCCCTCACTTACATCTTTAATCTCTCCCTCTATAGTGGCACCTTCCCATCCCCTCTAAAAAAATGCACAGATCACTCCATTACTTAAAAGCATTCACTGGACCCCACCAACCTGAACAACTTACTGTAAGGCCTCGTACACACGATCAAATCTGTCTGCTGGAAACGGTCTGCTAGACCGTTTCAGCAGACAGATTCGATTGTGTGTACGGGCAAACAGACGGGTTTGGCCACCGGACAGATTTCAAAGCATGCTGTGTCAGCGTGTGTCGGGCGGAACCCGTCCGCCCGACACACGCGCCGAATGATTTCGACGCATGCGCGGAAGTGTTTTACTTCTTGGTGCAGTGACGTGGCGGCGTCAACGTCACCGCCACGTCACCGACACGTCAGCGCGCTGTCTGCTGGCGGGGATTTTGGTTTGCTCGTGTGTACACGCGAGCAAACCAAAATGCCAGCAGACAGATCTGTTCAAGTCGGTCCGACCGATTTGAACAGATAGATTTACTCGTGTGTACGAGGCCTGAGACTCATCTCATTGCTCCCGTTCACCTCTAAACTTCTAGAACACTTAGTCTACAACCGTCTTAGCTCTTACCTCCTTGAAAATAACCTTCTTGACTCCTTACAGTCTGGCTTTTGCTCGCAGCACTCCACAGAAACTTACTAAAACTCAGTGACGATTTACTAACTGCTCAAACCAATGGCCACTACTCTATACTTCTTTTACTAGACCTCTCTGCTGCCTTTGATACTGTCGACCACTTACCCCTTCTTAATAAACTCTGTTTCCTTGGCCTTCAAGATTCTGCTCTATTCTGATTGTCCTCCTACCTATCACAGCGCTCCTTCAATGTTACCTACAACTCTGTCTCCTCCTATCTATTTCCTCTTTCTGTAGGGGTCCCCCAAGGCTCTGTTCTTGGACCCTTTCTCTTTGCTATCTATACCTCCTCCCTTGGTCACTGGATGACCTTCCACAGTTTTCAATACCATCTCTACGCTGATGACACCCAAATCTATCTGTCTACTCCTCAGCTCACTCCTCAAATTCGAAATACTAACTACAAAATACAAAGCCATTCACAAATCTGCTCCCAGCTACATCACCAATCTTGTCTTCAAATATCACCCAAACCAACCTCTCTGCTTCTCTCAGGACCTCCTGCTCTCAAGTTTCCATGTCTCCTCTAGTGATGAGCGGAATACGCCATACTCCATACTCCATGAGCGGAATACGCCATACTCGAATATCGCGGCGAATATTCGCTATTTCGAATATTCGTATTTTTTTCGCAATCAATTTCGCAATCAATTTCACATTCGCATTAGCGAAATTTCACAATTTTTTTTTTCGTGATATAAAAAAAAAAAAAAAATGCGAAATTTTGCATTGGCGAAATTTCGCAATTTTTTTTTTTTTTAATAAAATATCACGAATATTCGATATTAACGAATATTCGCGAATATTCTTCAAAATATTCGCGAATATTCTTCAAAATATTCGCGAATATTCTTCAAAATATTCGCGAATATTCTTCAAAATATTCGCGAATATTTTGAAGAATATTCGCGAATATTCGTTAATATCGAATATTCGTGATATTTTATTAAAAAAAAAAAAAAAAATTGCGAAATTTCGCCAATGCAAAATTTCGCATTTTTTTTTTTTTTTATATCACGAAAAAAAAAAATTGTGAAATTTCGCTAATGCGAATGTAAAAATTGATTGCGAAATTGATTGCGAAAAAAATACGAATATTCGAAATAGCGAATATTCGCCGCGATATTCGAGTTATTCACGAATACTCGAATATGCAATATTCGTAGCGAATATTCGCAATGCGAATATTCGTGAGCAACACTAGTCTCCTCCTCCCATGCTTGTCTCCAAGACTTCTCCAGAGCCTGTTCCATCCTCTGGAACTCCTTCACCTCAATCTGTCTGGCTGTCTCCTACTCTGGCTGCCTTCAGGTGATCCCTGAAAACCAATATCTTCTGGGAAACCTCCAACTATCTTTTACCACTTCCAACAGCCTATTCTCCACAGTTACTATATTTTGTACCACTTGCCCCACCCTGTTAGATTGTAACTCTTCTGAGCAGGGCCCTTGTAACTGTATTGTCTCCCTTTTATATTGTAAAGTTCTGCATAAAATGTTGGCGCTATATAAATCCTGTACAATAACAATAACAAGAGGAGACAATATATGACATCACTTTTTGATTGTATTTCACAACAGGCACTTCTAGTGTTGCTCGAGCATGGAGTGCCACATTCGATGAGCTGGTTGGAAAGGCAGTAGGAACTTTTTTCAGGAGGATAATGCCCATGGACCTGCCAGGGCTGGCTGAATACCCTGATATATTTGCGGTGTGTCTCATACTCCTCCTTGCAGGTATTTCTATATATGTCAACTGTTATTACCTGTAAATAACCTTACTTTAGTGGATTACCCCCTGGGGCCTGCTATATGTAGAGTAACATTTTCAAGCCCAACTCCTTTACATTGCAAATGTGTGCATTTATAGTTTTCTGGCTGTGCTGTCACTGACAGCTACAGCTTTCAGACAAATAATTGGGAACCAATCAACGTAGTTCATGTGACCATCAATAAAACCACTATTGCGACAGATTCCTATACCAATAATAGTGATTAGTGGAAATTTGTTTGCAAATTATTTCCTCTTGTCTGAAGGTGTCATTTTACAGCTTTAGCTGAACAGAAAGAAAGAGATATGGGAGGAATTCATACAGTGTTGTAGACATTCTTTAGATATGTGGTCCTTGCTGGACTTCGAATTTCTATCCATTTATGGCCGGCTTTACAAAATGTGTAAAAATAAAAATAAATTTAAAACTGCAAGATGTAAAATAACCATTATATGAAATTTTCATATTTTTGTCCATATATCAGTTTATAAATCTAAAGCAGGTAATTGATTAAACCAATATAGGCAAATGAAAGCCTTATATGCAAAAATTATTTAGGGTGGGCAAATTAAGTTTTTGTGAAAATTAACCAATCTATACTGACGCTGCTAAATTTTGGTCTAAGAATCCTGCTTTGATGACCCTGTGCCAAGAAGGGCTTTAAGGGCCAGTCTACCCAAAATTTATAATTTTAAAACAGAGTTAAACTGTATGTAAAACCAAAAGTAAGGTATTATCAGGTGGTTTAAGGTGTGGGTAAAGCCCTTTTTTTTACGTTTTGGATAAAGCAAACAATAGGTAAGACCCCTGGGCAGGGGTTTTAACACTTCCCCTCTCTACTTAAAGTGTTACTTAACCCAGGACCCTGCATTCACTATATCTGGTCTCTCACACTACACAGAACATGGAAATGCAATGATTCTAGTAAATACAAACTGCTAAATACTTTTTCTCATCAGCAGTCTTGTGACTTCTATCAGTGTCCAGCCGAGCACTGGTTGAAGCTTGTAGGAGGAGTTTTCATTCTCCCCTGATTGTCCTATGAGGCTGCAGGACCCTGACCCTCTGTCTGGACAGTGCTGATTGGCCCTGTGTTGATCACATGCACCCTCTCAAGAAAAATAAAACTGTCCAGCAATACACACCAAACTGAGCATGTGCAGAGTGCCCCCAAGGCTCTGTTCTATCAGGAGATGGATTGGGACAGTGGAAGGAAAGGGAGGATTAGAGAACACAGGATCAAACAGCCTTTTTACACAATGTGTAAGCTTAACCCTTTAGGTTCCACAGTGAGTATGACAAGCATGCTTTACTGCATATACACACTGATTTTACTGTTGTGGGTTTAGTAACACTTTAAAAACCAACAAAAATACATCTTTCTGGAACTCTATTATTGAGTGCTTAAAGCGGAGGTTCACCCTCAAAATCAACTATTTACCATTCGATCCAGCATACTGCTGACATCTGCAGTTTGCTGTATTTACTGTGTTATCCATAGTTCTAATCCGGCTCTGAGCTGATTCCCCGCGGGGAAATGGCGTTCCTAAAACGATGCATATATGATTAACGTGCGCGTACAGCACGTCACGCCTTCCGAAAATAGCCGACGTGAGACTCGGCTGTTTACGGCGCTATACGGCACCTGCGCCTGCAGTGTAGAGCTGACTGCGCAGGCGCCGTAAAAAGCCGAGTCCCACTTCGGGTATTTTCGGAAGGCGTGACGTGCTGTACGCACACGTCAATCATCTATGCCTGGTCTTAGAAACGCCTATTCCCCGGGGCAGAGAGAACCCGGAAGCCGGATTAAAACTACGATAATACGGTAAGTACAGCGGGGGGGGGGGGGGAACACCAGCATACTGCAGATGTCAGCAGTATGCTGGATCTAATGATATATATTTTGTATAGGGTGAACCCCCGCTTTAAATGCTTTATTTTCTTAGGTCTGGCACACCTGCTGTAACCATTGTCTCCCTTTAGCTCTCCGGGACTCCATTAGGGGGATATCTGGAGTTCAAGGGTCTGCATACCTGATATACCTATTATAAGGGTCTCCCATTGTGTTTCATGTTTCTTCATTTTGTTTATATTATGAAAAATGTAACTCTGAGTTGAACAAAATCAGGAGATCTTCCTGTTGGAGTACTGCACACCTAAAAGAAGCTAGAAGCTTATGCCGCGTACACACAACCGTTATTCATGTCATGAAAAAAAAACACGATTTTCTCGATGTGATTTGTCATGATTCCTCCCAAGCCTGCCTTGCATACACACATTTGTGAAAAAAATGCTTGAGCAAAGTGCGGTGACGTACAACACGTACAACAACACGTACGACGGCACTATAATGGGGAAGTTCCATTCGAATGGTGCCACCCTTTGGGCTGCTTTTGCTAATTTCCCCATCTCATAACTTTCTTCTGAGCATGCACATTTTTTCCCCCTTGTTAAAGCGTACACACAGACGTTTTTCTAGACGTGAAAAATGGCGAGAAAAAACAGAGCAAGTTCTAAAAAAAAATTGGCCATTTTTCCCGTTGAGAAAAATGCCCTGCAGCATACACACGACCGTTTTCCACGACCAATTAAAAAAATGGCATTTTTCTTGTCATGAAAAACGGTCATGTGTACGCGGCACCACTTATATCTAAATGTAGCTTTTAGGTGGATTAATGCTTTGAAAAGCAAACGGATTCCATGTAAACTGAGTTCCCTTGATGCCATTAACAGTATAATAAATATCTATAATACATGCTTTTTTGCAACTCATACATGCAGACAGTAGTTCTTTCCCATTCCAGGTCTTCTTTCCTTTGGTGTGAAAGAGTCAACCACAGTGAACAAAATCTTTACAACCATCAACATAATAGTTTTGGTGTTTGTTATTATCAGCGGGTGTGTTAAGGGTGACCTGAGAAACTGGGAGATCACACAGGACGAGCTTGATGACGCAATCAATCGTTTGAGGTATGCCTGGAAATTCGTTTTTTTTGTATGTATACTATTAAAAGCTTGTAAATGTTCTGTATATTTATGGCTCGTCCTATCAGCCAAAGTGAGAATTACGTCTTATAAAGCCCGGATGGGAGCAGGAAGCAGATACTCAGTCTCACAATGGGGTGTATGCCTAATGCCTCGTACACACGATCTGGCTTTTGCCCGACCAAACTCACATTGGAATTCCGACAGAATTCCATTGGAGGAAAAGAGAACATGTTGGAATTTCCAATAGTAAAACACTGATGGGCATACACACGGTCCGTCTGACTTTTTTCATCAGGTCGAATGTTGGGCGGCATCGGCCGGCTGATCCGACAGCTGGTCTGACAGACCTATCAAAAGGTCATGACCGAAAAAGGTCCGCCGACTGTCTCACGATCCCTGACCAGATTGTTCTGGTGGGGGGGCGTCTCCCTCTCAGAACACAAGAGTACAGCAATGAAGATTGCTGTACTAACATGGGAGAGTTAGTACAATAGCTCTGACCTGAGCTGTCAGGTTTTTTTTCTGTTCAACTTGCAGGGTTGAATGAAAAAAAAAACGAATAGGCCCGGATTCACAAAGCACTCACGCCGACGTATCTCTAGATACGCCGTCGTAAGTACAAATGTGCGCCGTCGTATCTATGCGCTGACCCACAAACTAAGATACGCCTAAAAATAGGCTTCATCCGACCGACGTAACTGTGCTACGCCGGCATAGAGTGGGCGCATATTTATGCTGGACGCATGTGGCTTTCCCATTGATTTTCGATTCAAATATGCAAATGAGGGAAATACGGCGATTCACGAACATACTTGCGCCCGGCGCATAATATACGCGGTTTACGTAAGTCGTACGTCCGGCGTAACGTTATTCCCCATATATGAGGCGCACCCATGCAAAGGTATGGACCAAGGAAAAAACGCTGTTGAATTTTACGTAGTTTACGTTGTACGTGAATATGGCTAGGTGTAGGTTATGTTCACACCATAGGCAGTGATTCGACGTATCTTAGGCAGTTGTTTTGACGTGATTGTGAGCATGCGCACTGGGATGCGGCCACGACACGATGCATGCGCAGTCCGTTCTAAGTACTTGTCTGGCACTTTACATGGGGTCACGCCTCATTTCATGGCTCATGCCCACTTCCACCTACGCCGGCTTACGCCATAGAAACCCAGCGTAGTTTTGAGAGCAAGTGCTTTGTGAATTCTGTGCTTGCCTCTCTGCGATGCGTCGGCATAGCGTAAAGAAGATACGCTACGGCGGCATATATATATATATATATATATATATATATATATATATTTTTTTTTAATGTATCACTGTGGGTGCTTTATACCAGTTTTCTCTATTTCTGTATAACAAGGATTAAAGGGGTTGTAAAGGTTTGTTTTTTATTTTATAAATAGGTTCTCTTAAGCTAGTGCATTGTTGGTTCACTTACCATATCCTTCAAATTCCCTTCTAAACATTTTTTTTTCTTAGTTTTCTTTGTCTGAATTTCTCACTTCCTGTTTCTCCTCAGTAAGCTGTTCTGGCTGACTTACCCCCAGCCAGATGATGGGGGCAAGCTTCCTGAGGAGAAACAGGAAGTGAGAAATTCAGACAAACAAAAAAAACATTTAGAAGGGAAATCGAAGGAAAAGATAAGTGAACCAACAATGCACTAGCTTAAAAGAACCTATTTAGAAAATAAAAAACAAACCTTTACAACCCCTTTAACCTCATTGTGATGCTACAGTGAAAAAACAACATGCCTTCAAAAAAACACCCTTTATATTTTTTGCCACCATATGTTCTCTTTAGCAGGTTTATATAGATTTTACTCTTCATGTGCTGGCTTATGTAAAGTATATTACAGATTTATTTGGTGTTATGCATGTGTATCAATTAAAAACAAACTTGTCTTTTGTAAATAATACTATACTTACAATACTTGTAGTACTGTACAATCTGGATTTATTCCTGGTAGACAACTGACCGACAATATCAGACTGGTCACCAATATAATACAGGATGCCAATCTTAACTCCCGCCCTATCTGCCTCCTAGGCCTTGATATTCACAAGGCATTCGACAGTGTTAATTGGGCATACCTTAATCACCTTCTCCCCAAATTTGGTATATCAGACAGATTTATCCATGGCTTCAATGCACTGTATCACTCCCCTCAAACCAGAATTAAAATCCCGGGCAGTAACTCTGAATTTTTCTCCCTCAGCAGAGGTACCAGGCAGGGTTGCCCCCTCTCACCTCTATTATTTGCTCTAGCTATAGAACCCCTGGCTTTAGCCATTAAACAAAATACCAATATTAAAGGATACCAGAAAGGCCCAGACCAATTCAAAATCAGCTTATATGCGGATGATGCCCTACTTTTCCTAACTGACCCCTTACTCTCACTCCCCATTCTTCTCTCTGAACTTAACTCATTCCACAAACTCTCAGGTCTATACATTAACACCAATAAAAGCTCTGCTTTACCTATAAATATCCCACCTAACTTACTATATTCACTACAAAATAGCTTTCGCTTCAAATGGTCCCCTACATCATTCAAATACCTAGGCGTTCATATCACTCCCTCCCACAAACTTTTGTACAATGCTAATTACCTACCTCTCTTTACGCAAATTAGATCGCTGCTCAAATCCTGGTCTTCGTACCATATATCATTTCTGGGAAGGATCTGTGCCTTCAAAATGACTATCCTTCCTAAGCTCCTTTTCCACTTTAGAGCACTCCCTATTAATGTTCCAAAGACTCGCATTGAAGCCCTCCAAAGGGAAATAAATAAATGTATCTGGAATAACAAAAAAACCTAGATGCAGTTATGTCCTTATGTATGAATCTCAAAATAAAGGTGGCCTAGGACTACCCCATCTCTGGGCCTATTTTCTGGCGGCCAGACTTACCCACATTGCGCAATGGCACTCCACAGACACCAACATTCCCTGGCTTAAATTTGAATCCTCTCATTACTATTATACTGCAGACAGTAATTGGCAAGAGTACACAGTGATCACCCAGTATAAAGGTACCAACAATCTTAAAATATTAGCATACACAAGTTTTAACTTTTAGGGCTAGTTTACACCTGCTTCAAAACACGCTTTTTAAAGTTCTTTGAATTCCTAGTTGCATTCTCTGGTCCAGCCTGAAACCCCAACAAAATATTATCAAGAATAATATGATTATAACCCACACCTTACAATTATGGAACAAAATTAATAATTCATACATCATATCATCTGCAACCCCCCCACTGGCCTCATATTTAGGTGATCCTAGGTTCCCTTATTTCGATACCAATGCGACGTTCTATCATTACTGGATAAGAAACAAACTGATTACTCTTAAATCCTTGATGATAAATCACAAGTTTCCCTCCTTTCCTATGATTCAAGCCAAATTTAAACTGCCAGATTCTGAAATTTCTCATTACAACTTGATACGTGACTTACTATACTACACACTACTCTATTGAACTCTCTACTCCTAGCACTCCTTTTGAACAAATTTGCATCACCTTTCCCAGAGATAGAGGACATATCTCTCAATTATACAAATTTTTAAATAATTCCCAACAACCTCCGAAAACTTCCCCCATGCTCCACTGGGAAAAAGATTTAGACTGTATCTTTCCCATAGAATCTTGGTACAAGATGCTGGATAACTTGCGTAAAAACAACATAGCCACTGCCTTTAGAGAATCCCCGCTGAAATTGTTCACTAGATGGTATATGACCCCCACTAAAATCCACACATTCTATCCATCTGTCTCTCCCTCCTGCTTTAGGGGATGTCCCGAAGAAGGCAATTACCTCCACATATTTTGGAGCTGTGCATTTCTGCAACCTATATGGCAGGCTGTTATAAATAGACTTGAATCCTCTTCAAAATGCAAGATTGCCCTCTCACCACAAGTATGTATCTTATTTGCAGACGCTCCAAATATCCCTCGGCCCTGTAATAAACTTCTTCACTCATTAATAGGTGCTATCCAATGGATGATAGCCTTGAACTGGAGATCGCATAACCTGCTGTGGTCCCAAGTCCTTTCCAGAATGGAGTCCATCAGACTCACTGAAAGGATCCATCATACGCTTTCTGATACTATGCAATCCTTTGACAAAAAATGGGTATACTGGTCTCTCTCACTAGAATAACCTCCACTAAGAGACCCCCCCCCATGCCTATTAATCTCCCTATCTGTAGTCTTCACGCTACTGTACTCCTTACATTACTTATTACCAATCAAATGATCTTCTGTTTGTAATTCCTGTACATTGCCATGCCATATTGCATAATATATTCTGTAAGTAATGCACTTCTGTTATGATTTAATCTTTCAATAAAGCTTTCGTAAACAAAAAAAAAATAATACTATACTTTTTGATTGAAAAATAAATTTTAACCATTATACCAACAGTAACCATTCTACAGGTGGTAATATAACCGGTATCTTTGGAGTCGGTGGATTTATGCCATTTGGCTTTAGTGGAACCGTGGCAGGAGCTGCAACCTGCTTTTATGCTTTTGTCGGGTTTGACTGCATTGCCACCACAGGTATGGATCAGAACATCACTGACAGCCAATCATAATAAGATTTCCTATATATTTAATGTAGTATTTAAGGCAGCAGGGGGCCGTGCTGGCGGTGTAGCGCCGCTAAAAATAGTGGCGCTATACCGTCGGATTTGCCTCGAGTTGTGGCTGCTAGCGGTGCAGTATTAACCCCCACTAGCGGCCGTGAAAGGGTTAATACCGCCCGCAATGCACCTCTAAAGAGGCACATTGCGGACGGTATTGCCGCGGTTTCCCATTGTTTTCAATGGGAAGGAGCGGTACACATGCCGCTCCTCTCACCGCTCCAAAGATGCTGCTGACAGGAGATTTTTTTCAGGTGGTATAGCAGCGCTATTTTTAGCGCTGTACCGCCTGAAAAACTCCTCAATGTGAAAGGGGCCTAAGGCTTCATTTAGACGTGCGGTTGGGTAGGCGGCAGACAATGCTCAGTTTTTTAACCACTTTAAAGTTGATCTCAACTTTTATAATCTCATTACTATTATACTGCAGACAGTAATTGGCAAGAGTACACAGTGATCACCCAGTATAAAGGTACCAACAATCTTAAAATATTAGCATACACAAGTTTTAACTTTTAGGGCTAGTTTACACCTGCTTCAAAACACGCTTTTTAAAGTTCTTTGAATGCCAGTCAAAACTCTTGTCACTAAATAAAATTGTTAGCTTACACCTTGCTTTTGCTTTGCTTTGGCTTTCCTTCAAACATTATACACCATGTCACTTTAGTGGTGATTCAAATCGTCTTCAAAGCCTCCATAGAAGTCTATGACAAAGCCACTTAAAGCACCTATGGCTTTCGGGAGGCTTTAATTAGGCTTTAGATTCACTTTGTTTTGGAGGTATTGCAGGTATGAGATATCAACACACACACACAGAGCATCTGAAAAGCTTCATTAAGGGCTTAATTAAACTTGCTTCAAAACATTACTTTGGACACACTTTGTTAAGCTCTCTAAACACCAGTGAAAGCCCCTGTATCTACATGAAATGGATTAGCTTGCAGTCCTGTGTTCACCTTGCATTGGCATTGCTTTGTCTTTGCTTCAAAGACTTGCACCTCATGTCGCTTTAGTGGTTCTTCAAAGCGTCTTCGAACTCATTTAAACTACCTGCAGCTTTTGAGAGGCTTTTATTCAGCTTTAGGTTTGATTTGCTTCATTAAAGCTTCAAAAAAAGCATCATCGAAGCACCACTGATGCATCACTGAAGCTTCAAAAACACATAAAAAAAAGCATGTGGAAGCTGTAGGCGCTTTAACCACTTAAGGACCACCTCCTGCAGATTTACGTCGGCAGAATGGCACGGCTGGGCACATCAACGTATATATACGTTGGTTTTAGTACCCAGCCGTGGGGCGCGGGCGCGCGCCCGCGACCCGGTCCGAAGCTCCAGGACCGGGACCGCGGGATTCGCGGACCCGATCGCCGCTGCAGTGCGGCGATCCGTCCCTGGAGCGGAAGAACGGGGAGAGCCGTGTGTACACACGGCTTCCCCGTGCTTCTCTGTGGCCGGAGCATCGATCGCGTCATCCCTGTAATAGGGGGACGCGATCGATGACGTCACACCTACAGCCACACCCCCCTACAGTAGTAAACACACACATTAGGTACACATTCCCTACAGCGCCACCTGTGGTTAACTCCCAAACTGCAACTGTCATTTCCACAGTAAACAATGCAATTTAAATGCATTTTTTGCTGTGAAAATGACAATTGTCCCAAAAATGTGTAAAAATTGTCCGAAGTGTCCGCCATATTGTCGCAGTCACGAAAAAAATCGCTGATCGCCGCTATTAGTAGTAAAAAAAAAAATAATTAATAAAAATGCAATAAAACTATCCCTTATTTTGTAAACGCTATAAATTTTGCGAAAACCAACCGATAAACGCTTATTGCGATTTTTTTTACCAAAAATATGTAGAAGAATACGTATCGGCCTAAACTGAGGAAAAAAAATGTTTTTTTATATATTTTTGGGGGATATTTATTATAGCAAAAAGTAAAAAATATTGCATTTTTTTTTAAATTGTCGCTCTATTTTTGTTTATAGCGCAAAAAAAAAAAACGCAGAGGTGATCAAATACCACCAAAAGAAAGCTCTATTTGTGGGAAAAAAAGGACGCAAATTTTGTTTGGGAGCCACGTCGCACGACCGCGCAATTGTCTGTTAAAGCGACGCAGTGCCGAATCGCAAAAACCCCTTGGGTCATTTGCCAGCGTATTGGTCCGGGTCTTAAGTGGTTAATGTGTGTTAAATTCAAAGCAAGTGTAAATGAGCCCTAAAGCTTTAAAAAAGCACCACTGAAGCATTATCAAAGCATCACCAAAGCACCACCTAGACAATACAGAAGCATCAAATACACATTTAAAAAAAAAGCATGTTAAAGCTGTAGGCGCTTTAATGTGTGTTGAAGTCAAAGCAAGTGTAAATGAGCCCTAAACTGACTTTTTTCATATTGTGTCCCAACTTTCTTTTAGGAGAAGAGGTTAAGAATCCTCAGAAAGCAATACCTTTGGGAATTGTGGTGTCTCTGTCCATTTGTTTTCTGGCATATTTTGGGGTCTCTGCAGCTCTTACACTTATGATGCCCTATTACCTCCTGGATGCCCAGAGTCCTTTGCCAGCTGCTTTTGAATATGTTGGGTGGAGTGTGGCAAAATATGTTGTTGCTGTAGGATCTCTCTGTGCTTTGACCACAAGGTAAAATGTTCTAATCACAATACTTTATTTACATCATTCTCTTATCAGTTTCAAAAGTTCAATTAGAATAATATTAAGTTTGTTTATTTATTAAAGTATTATATTTTTCTGTCAATTCATTTGTGCATGGTGGCCCTGAAGCTCTTATCTCCTCCCTAGAGGCTACATTTTTTTCAGGAGTCTCCAGGCTGCCCACTTTTTGGTTTGTCTTTGAGTCTCTGGAGAAATCCTAAAGGCCAATTGACATCTAATGCCGTGTACACACGATCGGTTCATCCGATGAAAATGGACTGATGGATTTTTTCATCAGATATCCGATGAAGCTGACTGATGGTCAGTCTTGCCTACACACCATCGGTTAAAAAAACGATCGTGTCAGAACGCGGTGACGTAAAACACACCGACGTGCTGAGAAAAATGAAGTTCAATGCTTCCAAGCATGCGTCGACTTGATTCTGAGCATGCGTGGATTTTTAACTGATGGACGTGCCCACAGACAATCTTTTTTTTTCTATCGGTTTTTTAACCATCAGATCATTTTAAAACAAGTTCCTAGTTTTTTAACCGACGGATAAAAAACCGATGGGGCCCACATACGATCGGTTTGTCTGATGAAAACGGTCCATCAGACCATTTTTATCAGACAAACAGATCGTGTGTACGTGGCATTAGTGTTTTACAGAAAGTGCTACAATTCATTTATATAAAAGATTCCCTTGCTAAAAACTGTACAAAATATGCTATAAACTGGAGTGTAGAGGTAAAGGTAAATCTACTATAAAAACATTTTTTTTATCATGCATAGCAATAGGTTAGACTTTTCCATTATGTTTGCGCTCCAATGATTCATTCAAAGTGGTTTTCTAACCCTTACATACAGTACATCCAATGAAGTGACACATGGCCTTATATAAATAAAGGTGTATTGATTGTAATTAGGGATGAGCCGAACACTCCCCTGTTCGGTTCGCATTAGAACCTGCGAACAGACCAAAAGTTTGTGTGAACTTTAGAACCCTGTTAAAGTCTATGGGACTCGAACATTTGAAATCTAAAGTGCAAATTTTAAAGGCTAATATGCAAGTTATTGTCCTAAAAAGTGTATGGGGACCTGGGTCCTGCCCCAAGGGACATGTATCAATGCAAAAAAAGTTTTAAAAACTGAAGTTTTTTCGGGAGCAGTGATTTTAATAATGCTTGAAGTGAAAAAATAAAATTGAAATATTCCTTTAAATTTCGTACCTAGGGGGTGTGTATAGTATGCCTGTAAAATAGCGCTCGTTTCCTGTGCTTAGAACTGTCCCTGCACAAAATGTAATTTCTGAAAGGTAATTTAAAATCACTCGCAGCTGTAATGAATTGTCGGCTCCCGGCAATACAGAGAAAAGTCATTCATAAAAAAACATGCGTGGGGGTCCCCCCAAATTCAATTACCAGGCCTGATGTGGTCTGGTGTGGATATTAAGGGGAACTGCGCATCAAATATAAAAAAAAGATGATGTTGGTTCCCCCCAAATATCCATTCCAGCTCCTTCAGGTCTGGTATGGATTTTAAGGGGAACTCCACCCCAAATAAAAAAAATGGCGTGGATTTCCCCCCCAAAATCCACACCAGACCCTAATTGAATTTGGGGGGACCCCCACGCATTTTTTTTTAAATTAATGACTTTTCTCTGTATTGCCGGGAGCCGACAATTTATTATAGCCGCGAGTGCTTTAAAATTACTTTTTTTTCCTTCAGAAATGACACTTTGTGCAGAGGCAGAGAACGGGAAACAAGCGCTACTTTACAGGCATACTATACACCTATCCCCCCAGATACGAAATTTAAAGGAATATTTTACTTTTATTGTTTCACTTTAAGCATTATTAAAATCACTGCTCCTGAATAAAATGCAGTTTTTCAAACTTTTTTTTTGCATTGATACATGTCCCCTGGGGCAGGAACCGGTCCCCAAACACTTTTTATGAAAATAACTTGCATATTAGCCTTTAAAATTAGCACTTTAGATTTCAAACTTTCGAGTCCCATAGACTTTAATGGGGTTCCAAAGTTCACACGAACTTGCCACGAACACCCTAAATTGTTTGCTGTTCGGCGAACAGGCAATGTTCGAGTCGAACATGAGTTCGACTCGAACTCGAAGCTCATCCCTAATTGTAATACAAAGGTTATTGCCAACTTGTTGGAAAAGTGCTAATTCAGGTCCACATCCCTAGTACAGAATGTAAAAACCAAGTTCCTCAAGGAGTGGGACTTTAATGAACCAAAAACGCTCAGGAAGTAACGGATTTTTTAAAATTACAAACAATAAATGACATATCAAACAATTGATAAGATTGAAACACATGATAGAAAGGAATAAAAAAAAAGATGGAAAACAAACAACTGGAAGAAGCACAGATCAACTGTCGAGAGGACAGAGGAAATCCAACGCGTTTCAATGAATCAGGTAAAAGTCTTCTTCAGGGAAAATGGGCTGAAGCTTTCCTAATATATACAAACAATCTACAATTTCAATAAAGACATAATTACAAACATAATTCAAAATTCATTATGAGGGCAGTTGGGATTCTTTATGTCTCACTTAACAGCTCGCACTGATGTTTATCCTCTGGGCTATTTTGTCTTACAGTCTCTTGGGATCTATGTTCCCTATGCCCCGGATTCTTCTTGCAATGGCCAGAGATGGTTTGCTCTTTCAGCCACTGTCACGTGTCAGCAGCCGGCAGAGTCCAGTGGTGGCCACCATGGCTTCAGGAGTAGTAGCTGGTAAATGCTTGAAGCAAGTGGATAGAACTAAACAATGACACCTATGAGACAAGAGGCAGGCTTGTGCGTGGAATTTAAGAAAGTCTGTATGTAATAGCTTACTATGACTAGGCTTTGGAGATCATTTTGTATAGCTCAATACAGGTTACTTTAAAAACAACTTGTTTAAATCTGGACAATCTGATAATATGAGAAAAACAATAAATAAGCAGAGATTACCTTCAATGTAAATTCCATGCAAAATAATCAGTACACAATAATCAGACATAGGAGGCCAAACCTATATGCAAATCTTCTATCGTAAGAGCTTGGTCCCACACCCTTCCATCTCCAAAGTCTCTCTATTGGTCAGTGAGGCTACACATCCCATTAAAGAACCAATAAGGAGGCTTGGAAAATAGAAGGTGGTAAACTAAACTCAATTTCTACCAGTAACATTGAAATTTCCATATTATGCTTATTGGGCACTTGGGAAGATATATGAAAATACTGCATTTCTTGCCTTAAAGGGGTTGTAAAGGTTTTTTTTTTTTCTAAATAGCTTCCTTTAAGCTAGTGCATTGTTAGTTCACTTACCTTTTCCTTAGATTTCCCCTCTAAATGTTTTTTTTTCTTCTTTGTCTGAATTTCTCACTTCATGTTTCTCCTCAGTAAGCTTGCCCCCATCATCCGAGCTGTGCTGGCTGGGGGTTAGTCAGCGTGCTCGCCCCCTCCCTTGGGACTACATTCCTGCGGGGAGATGTTGTGAACCCCAGCCAGAACAGCTCGGATGATGGGGGCAAGCTTACTGGGGAGAAACAGGAAGTGAGAAATTCAGACAAAGAAAAAAAAAAACATTTAGAATGGAAATCAAAAGAAAAGGTAAGTGAACTAACAATGCACTAGCTTAAAGGAAGCTATTTAGAAAATAAAAAAATGAACCTTTACAACCCCTTTATACTTAAAGTTGACTGAGAGTATGGATATTGTTTAACTATAAAAAAAATGTATCACACTCTTAATTTGAAGCAACGTTTCATAGTTTCAAATTATAGTATGCGGGGAAGGAGTAATGTTGCCACAATAACCATATGGGAAAGCATAGCTATACTATACACATTGGGATGTAGGGCTGTATATTCACATTCAGTAGTCTGATGCCTCTTTAATAATGTTCTGGTCCACAGCTCTCATGGCTTTCCTGTTTGACCTGAAGGCCTTGGTGGATATGATGTCAATAGGGACTCTTTTGGCCTACACGTTGGTGTCTTCATGTGTCATTCTGCTGAGGTAATTTTAATGATGTTGTATTTGCATGTAGCATATGCGTAGTTTAGTAGTAAATATAATAATGTGGCTGAGATGGGTAGGGAAGGTGAATAGTGTCTTTGTAAAATTAAGGCTATGGTAATTTTGTAAGCCTATTATAGGCACGTATATCCGTATACACTTTGTAGGCCCTGCTTGCAGCATTAGAAGTTTAATTCCGTGAGGAAGGTGACAAGGCCAGCTGTTTGTCAGCATATTAGTGAAATGTGCACCAGTCTATCCCACTTTCAATGAGTAATCCATGTACACAGAGTGGTATTAGGAGTTGGAACGTCCCAAAAATGACTCGGCTTCTAATTTCCTGTTGTGGAAGGACAACACATGCATTTTTTCTGCACTAAATTCTCAAAAGAATGTACCAGCCCTGCCCAGTTGTCTTTTGTTAAACTACTGAATCCCTCCCACTCTTCTCACCTCCATTACATAGGTAATAATTTTTCTGTAGCCCAAGATAAGAACTGGGTCGACTACTTGAGAAAGAACTGGAAACAGAACAGCTCTGAATTTCAGACAGGTGTCTTTTTGCACTTATTGAAAAAGATACTTCAAAACACTTTCAATGGCATATTTAACAGAGCAAAATGGAGTAAGTAAGAGAAGCTTACGATCAGGCTTTTGCCCGGACAAATCTCATCGGAATTCCGACGGAATTCCACCAGAGAAAAATAGAACATGTTCTATATCTAAGCTCCAATGGAATTCATTGGAATTTCCCATGAAAAAACTCTGATGGGGCTACACACGGAATATCCGATGGAAAAAGTCGGTCTGACTTTTTCCGTCAGAAATTCCGATTGTGTGTACAAGGCATTAGGGTTCATATATACTTTAATATTTGCCTTGGAAATTAGCCTATACCCTTCATAACCATAATTACCTCTTTTACTGCTGCATACTATTACTGCAAGATGACCAGAATTATTTGTGTTTCTGCTAGGTACCAGATACAGACAGAAACTACACAAGCCACTAATGGAAGTATAGAGTGCCATGATAATATCACAGATCCAAGGCTATCAGTTATTGGTTCAGCTCGCTCCTCGACACTGGTATCACGAAGTGTAATGGCAATAGGTAAATAGAATTTACTCTTCAATCACTAAGGTATCATTGTCTTAGCTAGGATTAGCCATATCCTTTATTACTCCTACCAGGAGTAATAAATTAAAGTTCACAGACGTCCGATCAGTAAAACTTTCTTCCAGCCGACGTCCGAAACGCATGTTTTTTCCAATCACTCAGGTCCGTCACGCCACAGCCCCCTCTCCTCTTATATCACAATCCCGTGCTTACATCAGTGTCCTCTGCCCCTTCACAGTAGTTTTCTGAACCCCCATTCACATAACCACCCCCACAGCAGTGTCATTTGGCCCTCTCACATCACTCCCCCAGTAGTGTCCTCAGCTCCACCTACATCACCCCCCATTAGTCCTTTCTGCTCGCTTCACATTACCCCTCACCACACACAATAGTTTTCTCTGCTCCCCTCACCACCCCCAGTCCCATCTCCTCCTTCACACCATCCCCCCAGCTCTGCCCCTTTACATCCCCCACCCACTTGTGCTTTCTGCTCCCTTCACTTCACCCCCACCCACACAGTAGTCTGCTCTGCCCTTTTACATCACTTCCCACAGCAGTCCTTTCTGCCCCTTCATCTTTACCCCCCCCCCCCACCCCCTCACAGTAGTGTGCTCTACCCCTTTACACCTTCCCCCTAGTAGTCTTTCATGCTCCCTTCACATCACCCTCCAACATTCAGTTGTGTGCTCTGCCCATTTAAATCCCCCCCACTAGTCTTTTCTGCCCCCTTCACCCCCCCCCCCACACACACACACACATAGTAGTGTGCATGCCGCATCTACACCAACCCCCCATTGTAGAGATCCCTGTAAGTTCACAAGAATCCCCTGCTCTCCCATCCTTCAGAGCCAAGTCCTCTTTTCACCATACTCCACTACCTAACAGGCACACAGAGCAGAGATCAGGAGACAGGACAGATCATGAGAGAGAGGCACAGTAGCGATACATGGAGGGTGGGAGCTGCTGAAGTTAAAGTGATTGTAAAGGTTGGTTTAAATCCCGTGTCACTGGATTTGATCAACAGCAGTGGGAGTCAATCTATCAATGAAGACCCGAGACAGCGACTGAAGCTGCTGGGCTTGTGCTTGTTGCTGAAATGATCAGGTTGAGGTAAGAAAAAGGGGGAGGGTCTGGGGGGCAGCTGCAGCACAGAAGGTTTTTCACCTTAAAGGGGTTGTAAAGAGAATTTTTTTCCACGTCTTCTGGGGTCCCTTGGCAGCTGTCTCTGGTCTTGGCCGCAAGAACTTTTCACATTCAAGCGAGAGAGAATTCTTGTGGCCGCACTCCCGTGATACAGCCGGCGGCTGTAGCCGCTCACTGTACCACTCGGGCCCGCACCCGGCGCACCGCATCATTGGATGTGATTGACATTGCATAGGATGCATGAAGGTGAAAAAAAACAAGTACCTTTAGTGTCCCTTTAATGCATAGAATATAATTAAGGTTAAAAAACCCTGAGACTTTACAAGGCCTTTAACTTTGCATATTACCAAGCTGGTAATTGGTTGCTAGGACTGCTCTGTGTCCTATCAACCAATCACCTGCTAAGTTTTCTGCAAAGTTATCTAAGGCAGATTCCACGCTCAATGCAGCGTTATTGTGCCTCTCTCCTTAATGCTCTGTCCGGTCTCCCAATCTCAGCTCTGCAGAATTAGCTCCTAAATACACAATAATGCACCATAAACACAAATCAACATTCAACAGTTATATACAAATTACATTACTTTATCTAATATCATGTGCATACTTACTTTTTAACTAAACCAGTAGCTCCATATGGTGAAAACCTTTATCATGCTAATTATATGTCCTCTCATAATCCAGTGACACCAACCCCACACAATGGCATGAATTTATAATTTTGATACAATACCGGTAATTGGATTATGTTAAAATTATTATTACGTTTTATAGTTTTTCTTATGCTTGGGAAATTTACAAGTGTTTATTCCACCATATTCATATGGTATACAATGCTGAAACTGTCAATTCACTATACACGTTTGCTGAATTTACCGCAAAACGCTATGTAAATACTGCATGAACAGGCATTATTATGTATTTTCTTCTGTGAATTGAGTATAATTGAGAAAACTTAGAAGAAATAAAGAATGCATATTAAAAAAAAATAAAGCTTTTAGCTTACACTTTATTAAAAAAATGGCTGCAATCAGTTACGAGAAAAAGAGCAGATTCATAGAAATAAATAATATCTTCTTTCAGCGGTCCTAGTCTGTGTAGCGAGTGTGTTATCTACAACATGTTCCCAATACATCCTGTCTGGTGCACTTTGGTGTGTTATTCCGCTTGCCCTGGCACTCCTTGGCATTGTAGCAATCACTCTCTTTATTTGGAGGCAACCACAAAACCAGAGCCAAGCAGCATTCATGGTGAGTTTTACACATTTGTTGTTGTATCATAGTATGCTCTTTATTTGGGGGGGGGGGGCGGGGGGGCTGGGGTAATTTAGTGTGCAGCTCAGCATAATTCCATTTTCTGCACTGCAGTGTGTTTCCATTTGGGCTTCACTACTTTGTACAGATGACAGTTATTCACTTTTTGCTCGAAAATTTTAATAAATAGATAAAAAATATGGTACTGTGTAACATCTAAGCACTCAACGTTGAAATAATTCTTATACATTGGTGTTATTTGTAGGTTCCATGTCTGCCATTCCTACCTATTCTGAGCATCCTAGTTAACATATATTTGATGGTCCAGCTGAGTGCAGACACATGGCTCCGTTATGCTGTCTGGATGGCGATTGGTAAGTTACCTTTCCAAAGGTTCTACTAGATACATTACAAAGACTATCAATAATACTAGAAAATAGAGGAAGATACACAAGAACATCCATTGTTTAGTGTGTGTGTGTGTGTGTATGTATATATATATATATATATATATATATATATATATATATATATACACATAACAGAGGTGTATTTAGGTTTTGTGTTGCCCTAGGCCTGACTAAACTTGCGCACCCTCTAATTTAAATATGACCCACCCCTTCCTGTCAAAGCCACATCCCTGTCATATTCATGGGAAGAGGACAGAGGGATGCTGTGGGTGAAGGACAGAGGGATGCTGTGGGTGAAGGACAGAGGGATGCTGTGGGTGAAGGACAGAGGGATGCTGTGGGTGAAGGACAGAGGGACACCCTGGGAGAAGGACAGAGGGTTGCCGTGGGTGACGGACAGAGGGACCCCATGGGAAGAGGAGAGAGGGATGCCGTGGGAAGAGGAGAGAGGGACGCCCCCCACAAAGTGCCGCCCTAGGCCTGGGCCTTGTTGGCCTAGGCCAGAATACATCCCTGTATATATACAGTGCAGAAAATAAGTATTTGAACACCCTGCTATTTTGCAAGTTCTCCCACTTGGAAATCATGGAGGGGTCTGAAATTGTCATCGTAGGTGCATGTCCACTGTGAGAGACATAATCAAAAAAAAAAATTCCAGAAATCACAATGTATGATTTTTTTAACTATTTATTTGTATGATACAGCTGCAAATAAGTATTTGAACACCTGAGAAAATCAATGTTAATATTTGGTACAGTCGCCTTTGTTTGCAATTACAGAGGTCAAACGTTTCTTGTAGTTTTTCACCAGGTTTGCACACACTGGAGGAGAGATTTTGGCCCACTCCTCCACACAGATCTTCTCTAGATCAGTCAGGTTTCTGGGCTGTCGCTGAGAAACACAGAGTTTGAGCTCCCTCCAAAGATTCTCTATTGGGTTTAGGTCTGGAGACTGGCTAGGCCACGCCAGAACCTTGATATGCTTCTTACAGAGCCACTCCTTGGTTATCCTGGCTGTGTGCTTCGGGTCATTGTCATGTTGGAAGACCCAGCCTCGACCCATCTTCAAAGCTCTAACTGAGGGAAGGAGGTTGTTGCCCAAAATCTCGCAATACATGGCCTCGGTCATCCTCTCCTTAATACAGTGCAGTCGCCCTGTCCCATGTGCAGAAAAACACCCCCAAAGCATGATGCTACCACCCCCATGCTTCACAGTAGGGATGGTGTTCTTGGGAGGGTACTCATCATTCTTCTTCCTCCAAACACGGTTAGTGGAATTATGACCAAAAAGTTCTATTTTGGTCTCAACTGACCACATGACTTTCTCCCATGACTCCTCTTGATCATCCAAATGGTCATTGGCAAACTTAAGACGGGCCTTGACATGTGCTGGTTTAAGCAGGGGAACCCACTGTGCCATGCATGATTTCAAACCATGACGTCTTAGTGTATTACCAACAGTAACCTTGGAAACGGTGGTCCCAGCTCTTTTCAGGTCATTGACCAGCTCCTCCCGTGTAGTCCTGGGCTGATTTCTCACCTTACTTAGGATCATTGAGACCCCACGAGGTGAGATTTTGCATGGAGCCCCAGTCCGAGGGAGATTGACAGTCATGTTTAGCTTCTTCCATTTTCTAATGATTGCTCCAACAGTGGACCTTTTTTCACCAAGCTGCTTGGCAATTTCCCCGTAGCCCTTTGCAGCCTTGTGGAGGTGTACAATTTTGTCTCTAGTGTCTTTGGACAGCTCTTTGGTCTTGGCCATGTTAGTAGTTGGATTCTTACTGATTGTATGGGGTGGACAGGTGTCTTTATGCAGCTAATGACCTCAAACAGGTGCATCTAATTTAGGATAATAAATGGAGTGGAGGTGGACATTTTAAAGGCAGACTAACAGGTCTTTGAGGGTCAGAATTCTAGCTGATAGACAGGTGTTCAAATACTTCTTTGCAGCTGTATCATACAAATAAATAGTTAAAAATTCATAAATTGTGATTTCTGGAAAAAAAAATTTGGATTATGTCTCTCACAGTGGACATGCACCTACGATGACAATTTCAGACCCCTCCATGATTTCCAAGTGGGAGAACTTGCAAAATAGCAGGGTGTTCAAATACTTATTTTCTGCACTAACTATATATATATATATATATATATATATATATATATATATATAAAAAATATTAAAAAAAGCTGATTTAAAAATCTTAACCAGGGCCACATTTAGCTCCCATACACACTATTACATTTACTGCAGATTTTTGTCTTCAGTTTTACCAAAACCATGTAGTGCAAGGGCCTGCCTGATTGCATACAAATAAAAACTCTTGACCTCATATTACATGGTTTTGGTAAATCTGAAGACAAAAATCAGCAGAAAATCTAACGCCTCATACACACGATACAAAAATCAGATGGGAAAATTAGTAAGATGAGCTGTCTGCAGATTTTCGGATCATTAGTACGGTGCATTCGACAGATGTTTTGATTTTTCCGTCAGACAAAAGCTGTATGTGCAGGCAAAAAAAAATAATTGTCTGATGTCAATACAGAAATCTATCACACAAAAGTCAAAAGTACAAACACGCATGTTCGGAATCAAGGAACGACTGGGAACAGTTCATCTTGTAAACTACTTTTTGTAATCTAGAATTAACGTTCGTGATGTGGCAATTGATGAAATGTCAAAATCTTCTTTAACCACTACCCGACGGCGGTACGGCTTTGTACGGCCGAAGGGATGTCCTGAATCTCTGACTGGCCGTGTTTTTACGGCCTGCGCTTCTCAAGGCCACTGGGGGGGCGCGCACCCGCCACATTGCTGACATGCCGATGCGCGTGCCTGGCGGCCGTGATGTCCGCCGGGCACTCGGGATCGGCGGCTACAGGGACAAGACGTGGATCTCTGTGTGTAAACACAGAGATCCATGTCCTGTCAGGGGAGAGAGGAGACCGATCTGTGTCCCTTGTACATAGGGACACAGCATCGGTCACCTCCCCCAGTCATCCCCCCTCCCCCCACAGTTAGAACACAATTTAGGGTACACATTAACCCCTTCCTCACCCCCTAGTGTTAACCCCTTCAATGCCAGTCACATTTATACAGTAATTAGTGCATATTTATAGCACTGATCGCTGTATAAATGTGAATGGCGCCAAAAATGTATCAAAAGTGTTCGATGTCTTCGCAATAATGTCACAGTCATGAAAAAAATGCTTATCGCCGCCATTAGTAGTAAAAAAATAAATAAAAAACAATAATAATTCTGTCCCCTATTTTGTAAGCGCAATAACTTTTGGGCAAACCAGACGCTTATTGCGATTTTTTTTTTTTTTTTTTAAACAAAAATATGTAGAAGAATATGTAAAGTGATGCAGTGCCACAAGCTGACATTTCACCTGGTCAGGAAGGGGTATATGTGCCCAGTAAGGAAGTGGTTAATGGGATAATAATGAAGCTGCTTTGCTGGAGATACTGTAGTTATGCGAAGAAAGAGCCGTCGCTCAAGACAGGAGCTCCCCAGTGGTAGTTACGATCCAAAAACCCAGTGGGTGCGGGCAAAGCAATAACAAAGAAAAGAAGGAGATGGACAGCCGCACTCCAACACGATACCAAAAATGTAGCCTTTAAAACCTGTAATCTAGAATTAACGTTTGTGACGTGGCAATTGATGAAATGTCACAATATTCTTTAATGGGATAATAGTGAAGCTGCTTTGCTGGAGATAGTCATGTAGTTATGCCAAACATATTTTAAAAAGGTATTTATCACCTAAATTTTAACACAACATTAGCAGAAGAGTGGCGCTTGCATTTAGATAAAAAGCCTTCTGTGTGTAGCAGCACCCCCGCCCCCCCCCCCCCTAATACTTACCTGAGCCCTATATCTGTCCACAATGTCCAGAGTCGCTCTGACACACAGCATTTTGCGCCATTGGCTAACTGACTTTGACAGCCACTAGAGCCTATCAGGGGAGAGAGTGGGCAGGGCCGAACGGCAGCTTTGTGTCTGAATAGACAGACAGCTGAAGCTCAGCTCGGTTGCCCCCATATCAAGCTGCTTGCTGTGGGGACACTCAACAGGAGGGAGGGGCCAGGATCAGCAAAGAGACCCAAGAAGAGAAGGATCTGGGCTGCTGTGTGCAAAACAAACTGAACAGGAGGAGGCAAGTATAACATGTTTGTTTTAAGACAAGACTTTACAATCACTTTAATAGTCTGTTACACAGTGAGACATGTAGGGAATCAGTTTCTGTACGACAAGTTGCAACCCAGAAGTAACATTTGGCATTACTTCCAGGAAGTGTAGTAGCAAACAGAAATGCAATTTTTTACCATCTCTACATGGTGTGATGAAGAGTGTATGCATTTGCCAGGAGATTTTCAATTTTTTTTTCTTTTGGTCTTAGCTAGAATTCTGCTTTCACCACTTTACCAGACCATTTTTTTACTATTGAGCACTGTTCTATTTTACCTTGCTTGATTATGCAACACTGTCTGCAAGAGCTTTCTTTTGGTGTTGTTTGATCACCACTGTTTTTTTTATTATATAAATGGGATTTAAAAAAAAAAAAAAAAAAAAAAAATCTACTTTGTTACAAAATGTATACAATAACTGTGTGCCTAACAAGTGTGTGTATATTTTACTTGGACTGGATGGAGAAAGAAGTGATTTCTGTGCTGGTAGCCATCAGCAGGGTCACAGCCATAATCATTGGCTGTGAACTTACTGACAAATACAACATGATGAGCGTGCCTGTAAACCTGATATGTCACCTGATAAGGGACCAAAGCCATTAGCCCACAGTAATGTTAACTGCTGGACCGCAAGTAGTTAATACTTGGAACTACTTTATATAAACACCACATCCTATTTTCTGTTCAACAACCAAGTAATGCAGACTATGGCTTTTCATTTTTTTCTCTTGCAGGATTCATCATCTATTTTGGCTATGGGATCCACCACAGTGCAGAAAGACTGAATACACCAGTTACTGTCCTGCAGACAATTGATGACACTGCAGAGAACATGGGATCCAAGACACAGTTCTTTGATGTTCAGCTCAGTTAATAAACCATAACAGACTGTAGTGGAGCATAATGCTGAACTTACAAGAACCAGTGGTTTTATTATTAACCACTTAATTACTTTTAGATTATCCACCTAACTAGTCTACCATATACAAATGACAAAGTTATGGATTATTTTTCCAAGGACTGAAAAATACTTTACAATGCGTACAACTCAAAATTTATGAATGAATTTACCTCTATTTTGTGCTGTGCACAGGTCTTTCAAAATATCAATTCATATTTGTTAAAGATAAACCCCAGTACATTTAAAACTGCAGGTGAAATACTTTGGAATATAACTCAGGTCACATACATGTATACGTTTGATAGTCATACACCCTACAGTACATAGCCAGGTGGACAAATTCTCCTTTCTTTGTCGCAGAAAAGCAATACTTCGCATTTCAAATGGAAACAATGGCTGAGCATAGCCTCATGTAGCTAGTATTAATAGGCTGAGCAATACCTGTTTTAGGTAATAACAGTGCATCAGAAGAGAATGTGGCCTCATAAGGATGCTTTGCAGTGTGTGGCACAGCTTGTGACACAAAAATTAGTGGGGGGGGGGGGGCACGCAACACCCTCCCCAAAAGCACCAGGGTAGTTCATTGAAACTACAAGCCAACATCCGCAAAGGCTGTTTGTACTTTTTACTACAGAGTTGCACTCACCCATTTTACTAAATCATCCCCAATGTGGCAAAAAATAGAACTATACATCTCCCCACAAACAGCACTCAATGTAGCAAAACGGCTACAAAATGTGTCACTTGAGCTTCAAAAAAAGTTATCAAAAGTCAGTAACTATTTTGTAGCACTTAAAGGGGTTGTAAAGGTAAACGTTTTTTTACCTTAATGCATCCTATGCATTAAGGTAAAAAAAACATCTCACAGCACCGCCCCCCCCCCCCCCCCCCCAGTCCCCGTTTTACTTACCTGACCGTTCGAAACTCCCGGGCGCGTCCACGTCATCCTCTTCGGTTCCCAGCCTGGCCGTTGATTGGCTGGGCGGATTGATAGCAGCGCAGCCATTGGCTGGCGCTGCTGTCAATCACAGCGGATGACGCGGCGCGCCGGAGCCGAGTGATACAGTCGGCGGCTATGGCCGCCGCATCACGGGAGCGCGCTCGCAAAAGCTTTCCATCGCGCGAGCTCTCTCGCATGAAGATGGAACACTTTTGCGAGGAGGAGCCTAGACAGCCGCCGAGGAACCCCAGAAGATAGCTTTCCGGGCCACTCTGTGCAAAACGAACTGCACAGTGGAGGTAAGTATAACATGTTTGTTTTAAAAAAAAAAAAATCCTGACTTTAGTGTCGCATTGTTGCATTTGAGGGAGATTTAGTGCTCACTTTTGTGAGACACACCATTTCAGTCACAAATATATATATATATATACATACATACACATACACATATATATATATACACACACACACACACACACACACACACACAAAATCATTAGATCAACAGGCATGAATCCCATGCTGGATATCTATACTGATATAGACTGGGTAATGTGTTAGGAATGAAAGGATGGCACATAATTTGATGGAAATGAAAAATGAGTCACCTACAGAGGGCTGAATTCAAAGACACCCTGAAAATCAAAGTGAAAAAAAAAATTATGCAGCAAGCTAGTCCATTTTGCTGAAATTTCATTGCAACTCAAAATGGTCCCCAGTAGTTTGTATGCCCCCCCCCCCAAATGCTTGCATGCCAACATCAGGGCATGCTCCTAATGAGACGGATTTTGGTGCCCTGGGGTATTTCCTCCCAGATCTGGACCAGAGCATCACTGAGCTTCTGAACAGACTGAGGTGCAACCTGGTGGCACCGGATAGACCGAAACATAATGTCCCAAAGGGGTTCTTTTGGATTTAGGTCAGGTAAATGCAGGTGCCATTCAATGGTATTAATTTCTTCATCCTCCAGAAACTGGCTCCATACTCTTGCCACATGAGAGTAGTCATTGCAGTGCACCAGGAGGAACCCAGGACCCACTGCACCAGTGTAGGGTCTGACAATGGGTCCAAGGATATCAGGCCACCCCCATGAAGTCTAATTGTTTAATCAGAGACATTCACACTAGTGGCCTGCTGGAGGTAACTTTGTAGGGCTCTGTCAATGCTCATCCTGTTCCTCCTTGCACAAGGGAGCAGATACTGGTCCTGCTGATGGGTTAAGGACCTTCTATGTCCCTGTTCAGCTCTCCAAGAATCTCCTTCGTACTCTTGAGTGCTGGGAGACACAGCAAACCTTCTGGCTATGGCAAGTAGTAATGTGAGGAGTTGGCCTGCCTGTGCAAATTTTATAGGGTCCAAGTATCACCTCGTGCTACCAGTAGTGACACTGACCTCAGCCAAATGCAAAACTAGTGAAAACCAGTCAGAAAAGATGGGAGTAGGGAAAAAGTCAGAGCCCTCCACCTGAAAAATATTCTTGTTGGAAGTCATCTCATTGTTGCCCCTCTAGTGCACCTGTTATTTCAATTAAACAGCTGAAACTGATTAACAACCCCCTCTACTACATAACTGACCAGATCAATATCCCAGGAGTTCTGATTCAAAAAAGTGTCCCTTTAATATTATATACATACACACACAGTACAGACCAAAAGTTTGGACACACCTTCTCATTTAAAGAGTTCTTTATTTTCATGGCTATGAAAATTGTAGATTCACACTGAAGGCATCAACTATGAATTAACACGTGGAATTTTATACATAACAAAGTGTGAAACAACTGAAAAAATGGAGTTACTTACCGGTAACATCCTTTTCCAGGAGTCTTTCAGGACAGCACCTTAGAGAGAGATCCCGGCTCCTCCCCTTCTAGGAAACACCGCCTTCTTTAGATCTTTAAAGCCTCATCCTCCCACTGGCCCTTCAGTTCTTACAGAGTACCTCCGGCCAACTGGGGAGACACAAGACAACGTTATACAAGAATACTTTATCTTACCTGACGCCCTCATGTGATGAGTCTTCCAATCTTCAGACCCTGGGTGGGTAGCGGTGCTGTCCTGAAAGACTCCTGGAAAAGGATGTTACCGGTAAGTAACTCCATTTTTCCCTAGTTCGTCTTTCAGGACAGCACCTTAGAGAGGATAAGCGAGTACCTTACCTTAGGGTGGGACTACTGCCTGTAGCACCTTACGACCAAAGGCTTGGTCCTGTGCTGACAGCAGGTCTAGTCTGTAGTGCTTTACGAAGGTAGCAAAACTCGACCAAGTCGCTGCTCTGCAGATCTGCTCCGGAGAAGCACCAGCCCATTCTGCTTGTGAAGTCGCCACTGCTCTAGTAGAATGTGCCCTGATTCCCACTGGAGGCTCCATCCCTTTTAACACATAAGCTTGGCTAATAGCTGCCCTAATCCAGCTCGCTATAGTACGCCTGGAGGCTCTAGAACCTTTCCTAGCCCCTGAAAATAAAACAAAAAGGGAATCTGATTTTCTAAACTGTTTGGTGCATTCCAAATACTGAAGGACGCACCTCCTTACATCTAGGTTGTGAAAAATAAATTCTTTTTCCCTCACCGGGTTTGAACAAAATGTTGGCAGAATAATTTCCTGGCCTCTGTGAAACTTTGAAGCCACCTTTGGCAAAAAGGCCGGATCGGTCTTAAAAACAATACGATCCGGAAAAACTTGAAAAAAAAGGAGTTTTAATTGAGAGGGCCTCGAGTTCACTTACTCGACGTGCCGTCGTAATCGCTACCAAAAAAACTGTTTTGAGAGTGATTAACCTCAAAGAGCATGACCCCAATGGTTCAAAAGGATCTCCTGTAAGGGCCTGCAAAACTAAGGAAAGATCCCACACGGGAAAAGGGGTCACACCAACTGGCCTCTGCCTACTCAAAGATTTAAAAAATCTTACTATCCAGGGATCCCCTGCTAGATTTTTCTCTAAAAATACACTCAGAGCTGACACCTGTCCCTTCAAAGTGCTGAGAGCCAATCCCTTATCTGCCCCCGCCTGTAGGAACTCTAGTACTGCTACACAACTGTGTACACTGAAGGAGCTTTCAGAGCACCATGAATTGAAACGTCTCCACACTTTGTGGTAGATGGTTTGCGTTTCCTTTTTCCTACAATTTAGGAGGGTCGCAACCAAGCGATCTGAAAACCCTTTTCCCCTTAGCAACTCCTCCTCAGAAACCAGGCTGCAAGGTTCCACCTGTCCACGTGAGGGCAGCAGACTGGACCTTGAGTGAGAAGGTTGTTCCGAGCTGGTAGAAGCCAGGGGGGCTCTACAGCCAGGTTCTTTAGGATTGAAAACCACGGTCTCCTGGGCCAATACGGGGCAATTAGAACTAAGGTTGTGCTCTCTTGTTGAAATTTCCTCAACACCGCAGGGATCAGAACCGGAGGGGGGGGGGGGGGGAGGCATAACACCTGGAAAATTCCCATTTCTGAGCTAGTGCATCTATCCCTAAAGCTCCATCGTATCTGCTTAGAGAAAAGAACCTGTCCGCCTTGGCGTTCTGCCTGGAGGCAAAGAGGTCCACGCATGGCGGCCCCCATCTCTGGGCTATCATCCTGAAGACCTCCTGACTCAGAGACCAATCGCCCTCCCTCAGCGTTGTTCTGCTGAGGAAGTCTGCTAAGCAGTTCTGATCCCCCTTCAGATGCAAGGCTGACAGGGACAGGACATTGATCTCGGCCCATTTGAAAATGGCCTCTGTCAACAGCCAGAGGGGGCCGCACCTTGTGCCCCCCTGCCTGTTGATACAAGCCACTGCCGACGAGTTGTCTGTTCGAACTCGAACGTGGTGACCCCGCAGATCTTCTTGGAATGAGACAAGGGCCAGTGACACTGCCCTCAATTCCCTCCAATTGGAGGACTTTGCTGCATCCACTAACGCCCAGGTGCCCTGTACCCAGCGAGAACCCAAATGTGCTCCCCAACCTGTGTTGCTGGCGTCGGTTGTGACCGTCCTGGATATGGGCAGGACCCACTCTAGGCCTTGAGACAAGTTTGCCCCCCTTCTCCACCACCAGAGGGACAGTTTGACTTGACTTGGGAGAGAGACTAGGGAATCCAATGACCCCTGGCTGTGGTCCCACACCTTCAAGATGAAGAGTTGAAGGGGACGGAAATGAAGGCCCGCCCACTGTACTGCTGGAAGGGTGGAGGTCAGCAACCCCAGAGCGGACATGGCCTTTCATAGAGACCTGGCCACTGCCCTGCAGAAACAGCATGGCCTTGTCCACCTTTTGCACCTTCTCTGGGGGAAGGAAGACCCTTTGAACTGTTGAGTCCAGAATAAACCCCAGGAAGGACACCCTCTGTGACGGGATTAGGTTGGACTTTTCTGGATTTGAGCCAACCCAAGCTTTCCAAAATGTCTCTGGCTGACTGTAAGTCCCGATTTAATTGTTCCGGGGAGGGGGCGCACAATAGAAGGTCGTCCAGGTATGCGACTATCAGAATTCCCCTGAGTCGCAGGAAAGCCAAGACCTCTGCCATTACCTTTGTGAATATGCGGGGGGAAGATGACAGGCCGAAAGGAAGGGCTCTGAATTGTAGGTGCAGTACCGGATCCCCGGTGTTTATTGCTAGCCTCAGGAACTTCTGATGTTCCTCCGCTATGGGGATATGTAGGTAAGCGTCCTTTAGGTCGATCGAAGCCATAAAGCAATTTTGCTGGAGAAGGGCTTTTACAGAATGGATCGAATCCATTCTGAACCTCTTGTACCTGACCGAGGTATTTAAAGGTTTTAGGTTGAGGATAAGCCTGAACTTTCCCGACGGCTTGCGGACCACAAAGATGTGGGAGTAAAGACCCCCACCTATCTCCCTGGTCGGGACCTGAACAACAACCCGCTGCTCCTCCAATTCCTGAAGTGAGGATAGGAGGGCACAAGACCTTTCCACACACACTTCGGAAGGTTAATTAACCGTCTGAGGGGGGGAGGGGTTGAGAATTCTAGCCTGTAACCCCTTCGGATGATCTCCAAGATGTAATGGTTGGAGGTAATCATCTCCCACTGTGGGAGGAAGACCCCCAATCTTCCTCCCACTGTTTTGGAGTCAATTGGTCTTTCTGGGGGGTTCAGGAGGGCGAAAAATTGCTCCCCCTCGACCCTTCCCCTTCTGTCCCCAACCTTTCTTCTGGGAACCTGACCTGGGTGTCTGATTTCCCACGAAATCGAAACCTCTTTTTTGGCTGTTCCCCAAACTTCTTTTTAACGGGGAACGCCTTCTTTTTGTCGGCGGTCCGGTCTAGGACTGCTTCCAGACCAGGACCAAACAAATCCCCCGTAAGCGGGATACCACAAAGTTTTACCTTGGACGCACTGTCCCCCTGCCACGTTTTGAGCCACAAGGCCCTTCTGGCTGAGTTGCACAATGCTGCAGACCTTGCGGACATATGAATAGACTCCGCTGAGGCGTCTGCCAAGAAAGCTACCCCCTTCAGTAGCATGGGGAAAGAGGAGAGGATTGTCTTCTTTGCTGTACCTGCCTCGATATTGGATTTAATCTGAGTCAGCCAGTAGTGATGAGCGTAATACGCCATATTCGATTTTGCAATATTTCGCGAATATTTCGAAGAATATTCGCGAATATTCGTTAATATCGAATATTCGTGATATTTTATAATAAAAAAAAAAAAAAAAAAAAAAAAAAAATTGCGAATTTGCCAATGCGAATTTTCGCTAATGTGAAATTTCGCGATTTTTTTTTTTTTTTATAAAATATCACGAATATTCGATATTTACGAATATTTGGTATATTTTCTATAAAAAAAAAAAGCGAAATTTCACATATGCGGTTGCGAATATTCGTTAATATCGAATATTCGTGATATTTGATAAAAAAAAAAAATTGCGAATTTTCGCTATTGCGAATTTTATTGCGAATTTTTTTGCGAAATTTGAAAAATATCGAATATTCGAAATAGCGAATATTCGCCGCGATATTCGAGATATTCGCGAATACTCGAATATGCAATATTGGTAGCGAATATTCGCAATGCGAATATTCGTGAGCAACACTATCAGCCAGTACTCCAAGTTGCGGGCTACCACTGTAGCCGCCATTGCTGGCCTAAGATTACCCTGGGAGGAATCCCAGGTTTTCTTTAACAGGGAATCCATCCTTTTATCCATGGGATCAGAGAGTACCCCCATGTCCTCAAAGGCTAGGTCTGTGTGTCTAGAAACTTGGGAAAAGGCCGCGTCAAGTTTTGGCGTCTTATCCCAAACTAAGTTTTCTCCCTCCTCAAAAGGAAATCTTTTCAGCGCCCTTGAGAGAGAAGGTTTCCTTTCCGGATCCTGCCATTCTCTTTTGATGGCATCGACCAGAACGTCATGGACTGGGAAAACTTTCCTTTTCTGTTCCCCTAAGCCTCTGTACATTTGGTCGTGCAGGGACAGAGGCTTCCTCTCCTCCTGAATCCCTAGGGTGGTGTGGATAGCCCCTAAAAGCTCCTCAACCTCCTCTAGAGAGAGTTTGTAACGTGAGGGTTTAGTGGACTCCACGTCCAACCCCTCATCAGATTCTCCTTGAGAATCAGAGGGAGTGCTGCCTGCTTCTACCTCAATTTCCTCTGCCGATCCTACCGGTCTCTCTGCACCAATAGCGAGGGGTACCCGTGGATCAGGTGAAACCGCCTGTTGTACTGGGGGAGGGGTGCTCTGGGCCTGGGGCAACTGAAAGTTAGCAAACAGCGTTTTAAATGATTGGAAGGTGCTTGAAAGCTCCTTAACAGATGCTGCCAGATCTACCCCCTGTTCTGCTGTCTGCTCTCTCACTACCGCATCCATACACCCCCTACAGAGAGTCTTGTCCCAAGTCTCCCCTAAAGTGGACCTGCAGACAGGGCACTTTCTCTTAGAGCCATGGAGTGATTTGCTTGTGTATTTCTGAAAACAAACAGAAACATAGAGAGCAGCAGTATTAGTCAGAACCCCTCAGCTAAATAAACAGGGATCACCAGGAGTGCCTAATCCCCAGGAATGACCACCACCAGGGACCCACTCCTCTCCTACCGACCACCTGGTAGGGAAAACACACCCGTGGAGCTAACAGGGGTTTTGTGAGTCAGGGAACACCACCCCAGGATTCCACTGACCTTTGCTTGGCTGGTGTCCTCTCCGGGAGCGGTTTTAGAAGCCTCTGCCATCCTCCCGCACGGTAACGGTGGCCTCTGGTCCCAAAAATGCTGTCTCTACAGCTGAGTAGGTGACCGCACCAGCCAAGTGCTAGTTCCGCCTTTCTAGGCCGCGTCCGGAACCGGAAGACGCGGCCTCGTGTATCGAATCCGCCCCTTCCGCCGGAACTGACGTCACCCGCCGTCCGACGCAGCCACTGAGTCTCCAGGCTGAAGGGGGGAAGTGGATTTGATACACAGCGCCACCCTAGGCGCGCAAAAGAGCGGACCTCCCAGCTGCCATCCTTTCGCCAAGGAGCACTTGAGATGCACGGCGCCCATACAGGTAAGTTACAACGCACTCGTTTTTACCTGGCGCCAAATACAAAGTAGAAAGAGCACAAAAACACCAGGCAACTCCCGGGTCCTGCCCTTCTCTGAAACATAAGCCTTAGCCTCCCCAGCTAACAGCCCTGGTTCCACAGCAGTGTCTCCCCACCGGAGGAAACACCATAACTGAAGGGCCAGTGGGAGGATGAGGCTTTAAAGATCTAAAGAAGGCAGTGTTTCCTAGAAGGGGAGGAGCCGGGATCTCTCTCTAAGGTGCTGTCCTGAAAGACGAACTAGGGAAATATGTCATATTCTAGGTTCTTCAAAGTAGCCACCTTTTGCTTTGATTACTGCTTTGCACACTCTTGGCATTCTCTTGATGAGCTTCAAGAGGTAGTCACCTGAAATGGTCTTCCAACAGTCTTGAAGGAGTTCCCAGAGATGCTTAGCACTTGTTGGCCCTTTTGCCCTTACTCTGCTGTCCAGCTCACCCCAAACCATCTCGATTAGGTTCAGGTCTGGTGACTGGAGGCCAGGTCATCTGGCGCAGCACCCCATCACTCTCCTTCTTGGTCAAATAGCCCTTACACAGCCTGAAGCTGTGTTTGGGGTCATTGTCCTGTTGAAAAATGGATGGTTCAACTAAACGCAAACCGGAAGGAATAGCATGCCGCTGCAAGATGCTGTGGTAGCCATGCTGGTTTAGTAGGTCTTCAATTTTGTGTCACCAGCAAAGCACCTCCTACATACTTCACGGTGGGAACCAGGCATGTAGAGTCCATCCGTTCACCTTGTGTCGCACAAAGCCAGTGGTTGGAACCAAAGATCTGTGCTTTTGGTCTGATGAGTCCAAATTTGAGATTTCCACTGGTCTAATGTCCATTCCTTGTGTTTTTTTTAGCCCAAACAAGTCTCTTCTTCTTGCCTTTCTTTAGCAGTGGTTTCCTAGCACATATTCTACCATGAAGGCCTAATTCACACAGTCTCCTTTTAACAGTTCTAGCGATGTGACTGCTGCAAAAGGTGGCTACTTTGAAGAACCTAGAATATATATTTTCAGTTGTTTCACACTTTTTTGTTATGTATAATTCCACATGTGTTAAATTATAGTTTTAATCCCTCCAGTGTGACTTTTCTTTATTTTCATAACTGAAAATTGTACACTCTTTGAAGGAGAAGGTGTCCAAACTCTTGGTCTGTACTGTATATGCCAACTAACAACCCCACACACTAAAATGCAACTCAGTGCTAGGCTTAGTCAGCTTTTTACCCAATGAGCAGAAAAGTGAATGTTCTGGCCAACGAAACAAAATCGCTTAACATGCATCTACACACTATTGAAAAAAAAAAAAAACCTGCTTGGGAGCATTTTTAAAACACCACTTTTCTCATGCTCGGCGAAAGGTTTAAGCCCGAGTGTGCATGAGGCATACGATTAAATTGCCACTAGGCATTTAAGGTTGCACTTTACAAGAGCATGGACTTTTAGCTGCTCATGTCTCAGCTGCAAATTTCCAGACCCCCTGCATTGAAGGCGAACTAGGCAAAGAAGCTGGCCAAAAACTCTGCAAGTCAATATCAGCCACTCAGTGGTGGCAAGAACTTTAAAGCCATAGCAAAGTTGAAACCAATTTTAAGAAAGACCAGGTGGCTGGAAAAGGCTTGGGGGGGGGGGGGGGGAATACACAGACATGTGTCCCTCTTGCGAACCCCCAGCCCCATTGGTTTTCTGAGGGACAGGTCACAAGCTCCCTATTTTTTTTAACACCTGATAAGACTTGGCTGTCCCAACCCCAATAGGGCATCACTTGGACTGTCCCTGTGATACAGAAACCTGACAAGTGTAATCTTTTGTTATCAGAGCAACATTAGTCAAACCATACATTCAGGCTCTGCCCAAAAGTCTGCCAAGCCATCTGACAAATTTTTTAAAATTTCCCCCAGCACATGTTGCACAATACCCATTTGTAGGAGGGAGACATTTCTGAAAGACAAGTTTGGCCCCTTTAGTGCCACGGTGGAATAAAAACCAGAGCCAGCTATGGAAAAGGGTTTATTTAAGCATTTGCCATTTTAAAGTCGTACAGTTTGACTTCTGCGACGCATCCATAAGCCTAGAACAGCTAAAGCCACAGACCCAACAACCCCAGCAGTTACTAGTGCTCTGACCAGGTCCAAACTGGAGTGCTGTGAGGGATCAGTACCTGAGAGAAAAAAAAAAACCACCACACATTAAATTTGTGTAAATAAAGTCTTACATCCACAATGGAGAAAAAAAAAACACAGTACACCACACACACACCTTCCAGTTTTAGCATTTCTTTATCATGCTCAGAAATGAATGCAACAGGTCCTTGAGAAGTCACTGTGTTCAGAGATGTGAGATCCTGGTGTTCAGCCATTCTCCCTGAAAAAGAATTGGGATAAATTAGGTTTCCCTTTTGTCCCCCCCCCCCCCCCCATATAAAAAGACTCACTTTTCCTTTGCCCACAAGAAGCCACACAGTTGTCCATGGTAAAAGGAACACAAACAGAAGCACTGCAGTGAAAGTATACCTGCAGACAGGTTAACACAGTTAAACCACAGGAAGGAGTAAACATTTTATAAAACAAATAAAAATTTCTTTACCAGGCCTTCAAGGGCAAGCTGAGTACTGAAGTCAAATGTGAAGGTGTTTACAAGAAAACGCCCGTAGTAGTTTGGTAAGGGTACAGCCGGTGAAGCAGTTCCAACAGAAATCAGCCTGCTAATGTAGTTATCTCCATCAAAAGGGCAACTGCAAGATAATAAATAATGTAAAAAGAAGATGTCTACATAAATGGCATTCTAGATAATTTTTGTGCTACAGATTTCCCACCTGTCAAACAATATTGGCCATTGAGGAAGGAGTGTAGGATCTGCAGAGTTGGTGGCCCAGCAGTCATTTAATACAAGGACCAGGTTTGGGTCAGTTCTCCGTATGATGCGGACTTCCAGGTAGACTGGTTCTCTGAGCACTTTGACCACAGGATAGTCACCCTCACTGTAGTATGATCCATAGGCAAGATCTGCATTACATAAACGGTTACACATTCAGAACCACAAGCATTTCTCTCCCACCCATAACTAAAAGATTTGCAATATACAAAGTTGTATGAATTGCAGGCAAGTCCCCATATACCCAGTGAAGTGAACAGGCTCAGATGATACAAATCTCCAGGTGTATGTTTTACATGCATATCTGCGGTCTTCAGCTATATATATATATATATATATTTTCACGTTACAAATTATCTTCCAGTCAGCACTGGGAGGGGGATTGGGATACAGTCAATCGGAGGAAAGGTACACCCCCACTCTACATTAGCAAAAAAGTACAGCAATGCGTCTCACTGCAAATGCTAGTTATGGGTTGGGGTGTTTGCTACTTTTGTCCAGTTATATAAATGCGTAAGCATGCCGAGTGAAAGCCAACCAGGCATATTTACAGGTTAACACATGATCAGGAGATTTTCTATACAGCATTTTCTGCTTACACAAAAGTGTTTAAAGTGGACATTGGACCCAAGCTCTAGGTTCCTGGCATTAAGAATGCATGCTTTTCAAGGTAGGCGGCCAATTAAACAAAGAAAAACTAAGCAGCCTTTGCACAAAGGACACCCATCAGCATTTATTGGAGGGGGACATCCTAAAGAGTTTAGGGATGCTAGGACATCAGTCTGAGTGACTTTACAGCAGTTATCCTCCCTCCTGTCTGCTCAACAGCTAGCCTGAGCAGATGAGGGCTGCAGTTGAGATGAGTGCACTGTTCTGCAATCCTGCTGGCTCCTGGAGTTTAGTCACTAGGAAACGGTGTCTTGGAGGCCTGCAGTTAGACTTGCTTCATAGTGAGGCTGGTAAACAGAACCCCAGTTGTCAGAAGTGACAGCAAAGTACAGACACACCCTTAATTATGTTGATTCCCAGTTTGAAATGTTACAAGTGGGGGGGGGGGGGATTTAATAAGTCTGCCCACCAACAAATTTTAATAGTATATTTAACAACGAGACCACCAAAATATCCAGAACACAAAAAAAAAAAAAAAATTTAGATTTGCATTTTAATGAGTGAATTAAGCATTTGATCCCCAATTAGCTCATTATCTGTATAGAAGACACCTGGGAGCTAGAAATCTTGCCGAGTGTAGGAGCACTCAAAAGAAAGTGCTCCTGATCTCAGTGTGTTAGGGTCCTTCACACGGAGCGGACCGTTTGTGTCCCATCGGCTCAGCGGGGACCCCCGCTGAGCTGTCGGTGGACCGGTCAGTCCCGCACACTGTGCAGAGACCGCCCTGTCTTTCCTCCGCTCTCCCCTATGGGGAAACGGATGAATACGGACCATCTGTCCATACTCATCCGATCCGCTGGAAAGAAGAAAAATCAGAGTTAGTCTTACCGGAAACTGTTTCCAGGAGTCTTCCAGGACAGCCCTTGAGAGATGGAGCTCCTCCCCGGACAGGAAACACATCACCACCAGCTCTTTAAAAGGCGGTCCCTCAGGCATCTGGTCAGTTTTAATCCAAGAACCGAAGGACGGAGCTGAAATACAGTTATTAACATACATACAACTTATATTATCTATGTATATATACCTACCTCAAAAAAATAGGGTGGGAACGTGCTGTCCTGGAAGACTCCTGGAAACAGAGTTTCCGGTAAGACTAACTGATTTTCCCAAGGCATCTTCCAGGACAGCCCTTGAGAGGATGAGCAAGCACTCCCCAGTTTAGGGTGGGACTATTGCTTGGAGGATTTTCCTCCCAAAGGTTTGATCTTGATCACTTTAAGACGTCCAATCGATCGTGTCGAATGAACGTGGACATGCTTGACCACGTGGTGTCCTTACATACCTGCTCCGAGGTAACACCGGCTCTTTCTGCCCAGGACGTTGCAAATGTCCTAGAGTGTTTTCAAGCCTTGTGGAGGGTCCAAGCGCAAAGTTTTTGTACCCTTCCAAGATTGCCACCTTATCCACCTGGCTCTTGTTTCTTTTGAAGCCTGCTTTCCCTTCTGATTTTCTAAATTTTTAGTCGCTTCCAGATAGAAACTACACTGGCTAGACGTCAGAGGTCTCCTTCCTCTTTGCCATTTGCAGGTTTATTGCAAAAACAAGGAAGTATGAAGTTCTGATTCTTGAAAGAAAACAGTAACTTTAGGGATAAATGACTGGTCAGTCTTTTAATATAATTCTATCCTCTAGTATTTGCATATGGTTCTCTGAATGACAGAGCTAGGAGTTCGCTGACTCTGCGAGCAGAAGTCATAGCGACTAGAAAGACTATATTTAAAAATAATCAGTTTTAAGGATGCCTCTGAAATTGGCTCAAAACTGATCCGTAATGACTGCATCCAACATAATAGAAAGGTCCCATGCCGGAAATTTACAGCATGGAGCCGGGCGTTGGTAAACTGCTTTGCATTGCAATTAATAAGCGGGTCCTACTGTAAGGAGTGCTGTATATAGACAGTTAGGGCAGCAATTTGTACTTTAAGCGTGCTTAAAGATAACTCTTGTCAATGCCTCTTGTAGAAACTCCAATATTGTTGGAGAATCGTATTCTCTTTTGCCATTTTCTATTAGCCAGAAATTAAATTTCTTCCAGAGTTTCAGGTAAATTGCGACTTTGTAACAGAGTTTCAATCTCTCTGGCCGATAGACCCTTGGATTTCAGGACGTCTATTCCAGATACCAGGCCGCTAGTTTTAGCATGGCTGGATTGGAGTGCCGTACTTGACCTTGGGATAGCAGGTCCTGACTGCACAGTAACATCCAAGGTGGTCAATCTACTAAAGATAGCAGAAGTGAAAACCACGCTTTATTTTTTTATTTTTTTTGGGTCAAAAAGTTGCTACCAGGATAAGAGAAGTCTTTTCTGTCCTAAACTTGGAGGACTCTCGGTAAGAGATGTAGAGGCGGGAAGGCATAAGACAGAGTGAATGTCCATGCGTTCTGGAGGGCATCGACTGCCACTGGTTGATCCCTTGCGATGGATTGCTGATAGCGACTCCAGATTTTTTCTCTGCCCAAACAAACTTCTTGTGCTATGCACATCAGGGTGGCATTCCCAATTCCTGTTTGTTTAGGTATGCTACAGAGGTTGTGTTATCTGACCTGTAGATATTGGTGTCTGAGCTGACTTTGGAATGCTGAGATTTCTTTGGCTATGACCTTTAACTCTCTGTAATTGGACGAGCATTTCCTCTCTAGGTGACTCCCAGTGCCCTGTACCTACTGTCCATTCAGATGGGCTCCTCACCCCTGGCTGCTGGCGTCCGTAGTTAGGATGCACGTAGTCGGGGGGTTCCATAGCAGACCTTTTTTGCCAGTCGCTTTGGTTTCTCCACCACCAGAGGGCCTGTTGGTGCCAGGAACAGTAAGTCGTCCAAGTAGGGATAACTGTTATGGCTTGGAGTCTTAATAGAGCCAGTGTTTCTGCTAGGGTCTTGATAAAGAACCTTGGATATGAAGAGAGGCCGAAGGGGAGCGCTCGACTCTGAAAGTGGTAGACCCTTTCCCCCCCCTTAATGGCTATGTGGAGGAATTTTTGGGGCTCCTGATAGGGATGTGAAGGTAGGCATCCATCAGATCTATTCTAGCCATGAAACAATGGCCCAGATTCACGTACATCGGCGCATTATTGGTCCGGCGTAGCGCACCGCCATTACGTTAGACTTGCGCCATCTAGCCACGTAATCCCGATTACGTAGCTTTTGCGCAGGAAATTGCGCAAGCGTAAGGTTTTTTCCAGAGGCGTAAGGAGGAGTAATACAAATTGGGAGGGACGTGGGCGTGTTACATTGAAATGAGCCGTGACCCCATGCAAATGAAGGGCCGGCCGGCTCACGCATGCGCGCTTGAAGGAGACCATGGTCAGCTCTGATGTGCGCATGCTCACAACTCGGGAGCGGCGCAATCAGTGAAATTGGAAATGGACTAGGGCAACTTTATGAACTACGCAGACAGCATAAATAGACAGACACAAATGCACTTCCTTTGCAAAAGTACATCCCTTTGTATCCCTCCCTATACAGCAAGGTGCTTTTGTTTGTTTGTGACGTGTCTTTGAGATATTTGGGGACTGTTTTGCAGAGTGATTTTTGTCTTTTATGTGTTTTGTTATTTTGTTTAAATTATATTTTTGCTGGGCATTTTTTATTTTTGCTCGTCATTTATTTAATTTTTTTGGTTCTGTTTGTGTATGATTTTGGAATGTGGGGGTGATATTCCTGCGGGAAAAGGGGTGCCACCCTCATTTGTGGTGGAGAAGTGATCCCCAGGTCTGTGTGAATGGTGTATGAATGTACAGTGACATAATTGGAGCCGTGGCATGGCGTTGATGCTCACAAGTCCTGCATGGTGGACTGGTGCCAATCCAATGTGATGAGGATGTGGGGTGTGTGTGCTAGGGACCACAGTGGTATGCATGCATTCTCATTGTGCCATGATTAATGTGTGTGTTTAACGTGCAAAGATGCATAATGTGAGCTGGCATGAGATGGGGTACCAGTGCATATGCAGAGTCACCTTGAAGGGAAAAGACAGGAGGATGTTAGTCATGCATGTGCCACTTGTGAGGTGTGCATCACGGGAGGGGATAGTCATGCCTGACTCCCATGTCACTCACCAACCAGCCAGCTGTCCCCATACATGTTCTGTTCGAAATCTGTGGGGGATGGGGCTCTGATTGTATATGTAGCTGTCATGGGTGTCATGGGTGGTGCCATGTGTTGGGCTGCTGATGTCCTCCTGCAAGGTTGTGGTAATTCCATGATGGCATGAGGGGTGAATCTGAAGATGCGAGACACCTCAGAATCACTCATGCCAAAGATGTCTATGCGTGTGTGATATATCAAGTGAAGAGTGAGGGGCTTGTATCAGATAAGAATATTGTATTAAATTGTAAATTTTATATAAGCAAAAAAAAAAAAAAAAAACATCTCCTTAGTGCCATCCTCCGTGCCCTCCTTTGTTCATCTAAAGTCAGTAGTATAGCTATGCGCGACCATGCCCATGGCATGTTGGCATACAGATTGTTGGGCAACACGTGTGACTGCTGAACTCCTCACTAACAGTGTTGCTTTATCTGACAAGTAGACTTTTTTTCATTTTTTAGACCAGCTTTTATCAGCTCTAATTTTAGACAGAACATTTTGCTGTTGCGCACACCGCGTAGCCTGCGCAGCAACAACGTTTTGTGGATCCCCATAAGTCCCTCATTAGCATATTTGACTAGCAAATCAATGGTGTGTCTAGCGCATTTTTGCGCGGACGGATGCGTCTGTCTAACGAAATTACGCCGGACACAAAAAAGTAGATTTCTGGCGTAAATCGTTTTCTGAATCGTACGCATCTAAACGCACGCGCACATTTAGACTTACGCACGCGCAACACCAGTTGCGCAGGCGTAATCGCTCTGTGAATCTGGGCCAATCTTTTTAGAGTAGATTGAAGATCAGGCAATATTTGCCTGATGGCTTCTGCACCAGAAAAGTGTGCGAGAAAAAAACCTTGGCCTTCCCCTCAGCCTTCCTCCCACCTGGATGCTGGCATCACTGCGGCTTGGGATTTTTGTCAGGAGGGTTAAAGAGCACTATTGCCTTTTGTTTGCCTCCTTGTGCCGCCCAGGGGTTGTTTGGCTTCCCTTATTCCGCTTTTTGTCCCTTAAAAGGATGAAAAAACGTCCTGGGAAATGACTTTTAGGAAAAGTCTTTTTCATCACCTGTGCATTCCAACGCTTCATCTAGCGGGGTGCCAAACAAGAATTGACCTGAAAAAAAAAAAAAATGCTACATAAGCGTAATTTAGAGGCGGTATCGCCCGGCCATGTTTGAGCCAAAGAGTCCTCCTGGCTGCAACCAATAGCGAAGCTGCCCTGGCTGAAAGTTTTACAGATTCCATCTAGGCACCTGCGACAAATCCTACTGCTTTAAAAAGCATGGGAAAGGTTTTCAGCAACTCTACTCTATGGGTACCTGCCGTCAGGTGTTCCTTTAATTGTTTAAGCCAGAATTCAAAATTACAGGCTACACACGTCGTTGCTAGGGCTAGTTTAAGGTTGGCCATAGCCGTGTCCCAGGATCTTTTGAGGATAACATCCCCCCTTTATATCCACCAGATCCGCTAAGTGTCCCATGCCATCCATGACTAAGTCTGAGTGTTTTGACACCTTCGCTAGCGGGGTATCCAGCTTTGGAGCTAGTTGCGAACTTGTACTGTGGTCCTTATCAAAGGAAACATTTTCAATTCTTCAGTCAGGTTCTCCCCATTCCCTGCGTACCGAATCTGACATCAGTTTATGTACTGGGAATAATTTTAGGTTTCCTTTTCTTAAATCCTGATACATTTTATCATGACATGAGAGTGAGTTTTGAATAGCCCCTACCCATTCATCTACTTCCTCTTGGGAGAGATTGAATAGGGTGGGTGCGCGGGAGTCATCCTGACCGTTCTGCCCAGAATCTGACTGGGAGGAATCCGGGTCAGAATTTCTAAGGGAAATCTCCTTCTCCACAGGTTCACCTAATCCTGATGTTACTGGAGTAGGAGAGGTGGGCACCTATGGTTGTCTAACCGTTAAAAGAAATTGCATATCTGCTATAAGTTTCCTGAAGGACTGAAAGGTAGACTGCATCTCTAAAATAAATTTTGGTAAGAGGGGAATCCCTCCTGTTTACTACCGCTGTAGTGCAAGGGGCACATAGGGATTCAGTGTAAGTAGATGACAGCTTAGCATTACACGTAGGGCACTTTCTATTGTCACTGGAAGTGGACCTTGTGCTAAGTTTTTCTGGGCCCTCTATAGAACAAAAAAGATATATAGAGAGCCTTTAGTGCCTATGCAGCAAGTCTCCCCCATCCTAAGGTGCCCACGGAGCTCTAAGAAGTTCCCTGAACTCCTAACTCCCCCTTTTAGCAGGTGAAAAATAGACAGGAAAAAAAGGCTCTGGCCAGGCCAGCCTACCTGTGATGAAGCGGCGTTAGACTCCTCTGAAGCCTGGGATGCTTCCATGGTGCTCCATTCGTAGGCGATCCACAGCCCATGCTTTCGCCTTTGAAAACGCCGCCTCGGCCTACCCCCAGTCTCTGCGCCGAAAACCAGAACCAGTGTTTCCGGCGCACAGCGATGACTCGCATCTCGCCGGAGGTGACGCCCGGCGTCCTCCAGGTCCCGGCGTCTGCCGCGAAGAGAAAGATCTCCGGCCACCGACGCCGCCATGCCCGTCAATGCTGCCCACTCCCTCGCCGGGCTCCGGAGAGAAGGGGGAACAGGGAACTCCAGACCCCATGCGGAGGGAACCCGTGGCCACGGAGAGGTTTTAGAGGTAAGAGGGGAACACCAGCTGCACAGCCTTTGCGTGATGGACACTCTCCTGGGTCCATCTCCCCCTTTAAAAGACGGTTCCTTCAGTGACATGTCTCCTCCGACTGAGGAAACACATAAAACTGACCAGATGCCTGAGGGACCGCCTTTTAAAGAGCTGGTGGTGATGTGTTTCCTGTCCGGGGGAGGAGCTCCATCTCAAGGGCTGTCCTGGAAGACGCCTTGGGAAAATAGGGTTTTCTTCCGTCCGAAAAAAAGGATCTTTACAGATGTGGATCTTTGCGGACGTAAACGGACTTGTAAAAAACGGACGAACGGTCCGCACATGTGAAAGGGGCCTTACCTGTAACAAAAGACACCTGTCCACTGAAGCAATCAGATTCCAATCTCTCCACCATGGCCAAGACCAAAGAGCTTTCTAAGGATGTCAGGGACATTATAGACCTACACAATGCTGGAATGGGCTACAAGAGCATCGCCAAGCAGCATGGCGGAGCCACCAAGGGATACCCAGAAGATGAGGTTCGGGGCCACTGCAAAACTAGCCTCACTTTAAAACCAACCTCTCGTACAGAGAACTGGGGCAGACTTTAAAGCGTTATGTCGATTTAGAAAGTGTGCAAGACTTGTGCTTTAGTACACGTTCTAGACACATACTTTGATTTTGGTGCATCCTACACCACCTTAGAATGCATAAGACCCTTACAAAATATTTGCCAGTCTATACAAATGCCGGGGGATGTCAAGCCCATACCATTCCCATTGTGGAAAAGGCACCAGGCTGAACCTCTGTGCCAACTGTATGAGTCATATGTATGCAGAAGTGTCTATTGGAGGCATAAGTAGACGTTACGCCGCTAACCAAATTTAAACAGTTACCAAAAAAATAATACATTTGGATACATTTGAAATAAGGGATGAGAAAATGATCTGTGTATATGGCACTTTAAAAGTTACATCTTTTGTATGTGGCACTTTTCCACTACAAATTATAGGAGACAATTTACTGAAAGATCCACTTTGCCATGCCAAGTGTACATGGTTAATTCTGCATTACACCAACGTAGACAATTGACTAGCAGCATCTTGTGCAACAAGTGTTTTTTTTTTAAATGGACCATAATCTCACCTTTTGCAATCCTCATTTCTAGCTCAAGAGGCCCAGATGTACTAACAGGAAGAGGTGGTGGCAAGGTGTTCACTGTCACAGCCAGCGGTACGGAACCCATCTGAATGTAGCTGCAGCGCACAGTCACCCTAGATAAACAGTAGGAGCATTAGATACCAGTGCTTTACTATGCATTTAACAGGTTTACTCTTACCTCATTGTACTGTCCCTAGTGATAGAAGATCCCTGCCATGTCTGTATTCCTCTTACAGCTTCAATAGTTGTCTCATAGGTCATTGGACTACCAGGCACCTGGCATGAAATTAGGAGGAAATGTCAGAATAGGCAGGCAGTGAGCTTTTACACCAATGCATAATTCATTTTTATGCACTATGCAAAATTGCTCCTTTAGGCAACACACATACACGTGTAGCTTAAAGCTTGTAGGCCCTGATGCAAAAGTTGACTTGGCCCCTCCCTCCCCCACAAAAAAGTAACCTTTACAACCCTTTTAATATATTTGGCCCAAGAAGTTACTACAAGCATCGGTGACCCTCCAATCTCAGTACCGCTAGTTATGATTGAATATGCTAGAGCAGGGGTCTTGAATTAAAATTCAAGGAGGTCCGGTCACTAAAATTTTCTTTGGGCAGAGGTCCGAATCTCAAGTCCCCATCACAGTGCCCCTTAACATAAAATAAGGGTCGTGCTGATAAGCACATTTTAAGACAGCCCCGAAGTAGGGGGAACCCAGGCGCAGGGGCCACATGACTGGGGGAACACTGTGTGGAGCGCACACAGGAAGAGGAAATGGCTGGTAAAAAGTCCGGCCGGGGCTTAGGCACACAAGGAAGGTCACATAAGAGGAGGGGCGGGGCCAGTCATTCAGGAGTCATCTGCAGTTGTGATAACAGGCTGTTTTTCCCTCCCTCCCTGGGGAAGTGTCTGGTATGGGTGTGTGTTTTTCATCATCTTTGTTTTTCAGGTGGTCTTGGCATTGGTTTTGGGGTTCCTGAGAATTGGGTGGGGGTGGTATAGAGATACAAGATCGATATACCTGAGATGGTTGGTAGGAGTTGGGGCCTGTCATGGGATGGGCACCTTCCCTATCCGGTTAGGTGGGGGCTACTGGCAATCGGGCTGAAGAGTAAATGGAGGAAGCTATGGTCTCTTGAGCTTATGACGCACGGCTAGAGGCCCGGACACTTTCTGTTGGACAGCCCATTGCCTTGCACTTTTTATTTCCCTTTCTCTCAGGAACCGTTGCGTCTACAGTGTTGCGTCTACAGTGTTGCGTCTACAGTGTTGCGTCTACAGTGTTGCGTCTACAGTGTTGCGTCTACAGTGTTGCGTCTACAGTGTTGCGTCTACAGTGTTGCGTCTACAGTGTTGCGTCTACAGTGTTGCGTCTACAGTGTTGCGTTAATTTATTCAAAAAGAATGTTGGTAAATGTTAAAAAAAGTTTATACGGTTATATATTTTAAAATGGTTGTTTAAAAGTTAATTTTATATTTACCTTTTGGATTTAATAAAGGGGCCTTTGTTGGCCATTTAATCCAGAAGGTGTCGAGTGTTTAATGTAGGTGGTTAACCACTTGTCATCTGCCCACTGTCAAATGACGGCGGGCAGACGACTCCATTGTTCTGACATCACGTCATATGACGTGATGTCCCTTTAACCACTTACCTACTGTGCACCTACACCCCCTTCCTGCCCAGACAAAATATAAGCTTCCCGCACTGCGTCGCTTTAACTGACAATTGCGCGGTCGTGCGACGTGGCTCCCAAACAAAATTGGCGTCCTTTTTTTCCCACAAATAGAGCTTTCTTTTGGTGGTATTTGATCACCTCTGCGGTTTTTATTTTTTGCGCTATAAACAAAAAGAGCGTCAATTTTAAAAAAAAATGCAATATTTTTTCCTTTTTGCTATAATAACCCCAAAAACTATATAAAAAAAATATTTTTTCCCTCAGTTTAGGCCGATACGTATTCTTCTACATATTTTTGGTAAAAAAAAAAAATGCAATATCGGTTGGTTTGCGCAAAATTTATAGCGTTTACAAAATAGGGGATAGTTTATGGCATTTTTTTTTTTTTTTTTTTTTTTACTATTAATGGCGGCGATCTGCGATTTTTTTATTGGGACTGCGACGTTATGGCGGACATTTGACACTTTTCTGACATTTTTGGGACCATTTACATTTATACAGTGAAAAATGCTATAAATATGCATTGATTACTGTATAAATGTGACTGGCAGTGAAGGGGTTAACCACTGGGGGGCGGGGAAGGGGTTAAATGTGTGTCCTATGAGTGTTCTAACTGTAGGGGGAGGGGGGGGTGACTGGGGGAGGTGACCGATTGTGTCCCTATGTACAAGGAACACAATCTGTCACCTCTCTCCCCGACAGGGACGTGCAGCTCTGTGTTTACATACAGAGCTGCACGTCCCAGCACACTTACAGAGCAATCGCGTGTGCCCGGTGGCGATCGTTGCCGCCGGGCACTCGCACGGGATCCCCGCGTAGCGGCGGGTGCGCGCGCCCGCGGCTTTAAAGGGACATCACGTCATATGACGTGATGTCAGAACAATGGAGTCGTCTGCCCGCCGTCATTTGACGGCGGGCAGATGACAAGTGGTTAAAGCCGCGGGCTTGTACATAGGGACACAACCGGTCACCTCCCCCAGTCACCCCCCCCTCCCCCCCACAGTTAGAACACATTTAACCCCTTCCCCGCCCCTGGTGGTTAACCCCTTCACTGCCAGTCACATTTATACAGTAATCAATGCATATTTATAGCATTTTTCACTGTATAAATGTAAATGGTCCCAAAAATGTCAGAAAAGTGTCCGAAATGTCCGCCATAACGTCGCAGTCCCAATATAAAAAAAAAAGCAGATCGCTGCCATTAATAGTAAAAAAAAAAAAAAAATGCCATAAACTATCCCCTATTCTGTAAACGCTATAAATTTTGCGCAAACCAATCGATAAACGCTTATTGCATTTTTTTTTACCAAAAATATGTAGAAGAATACGTATCGGCCTAAACTGAGGGAAAAAATATTTTTTATATATTTTTTGGGTTATTTATTATAGCAAAAAGGAAAAAATATTGCATTTTTTTAAAAATTGACGCTCTGTTTATAGCGCAAAAAATAAAAACCGCAGAGGTGATCAAATACCACCAAAAGAAAGCTCTATTTGTGGGAAAAAAAGGACGTCAATTTTGTTTGGGAGCCACGTCGCACGACCGCGCAATTGTCAGTTAAAGCGACGCAGTGCGGGAAGCTTATATTTTGTCTGGGCAGGAAGGGGGTGTAGGTGCACAGTAGGTAAGTGGTTAAGAGGTGGGTGGTTGGTTATTTAGCAAACACTAGTAGTACACCAGTCATGTTAAGGGACACCCTGATGGGCACAACAAAACGTGTCCCTCAACATAACATTTGCCCATGAGTGCCCCTCAACATAAATGCCATTTAGAGCGCCCTTTAATACAAAATGTGCCCGTCAGTGTGCCCCTTAACAAAAAGAGCCCCCATTGGCATTACATTTGGCCTAAATGTTTGACTAAAATTTAGTTTATTCGATTTCTCTTATAACAAAAAGTAAAAAATAATTTTTCTTCAAAAATGTCTTTGTTTATAGCGCAAAAAATAGGCGATCAAATACCATCAAAAGAAAGCTCTATTTATGGGAAGAAAAGGACGCAAATTTTGTTTGGGAGCCATGTCGCACGACCGCAAAATTGTCTGTTAAAGCGACGCAGTGCCGAATTGTAAAAACACCTCTGGGCATTTAGCAGCAAATTGGTCCGGTCTTTAAGTGGTTAACAAAAAAGGTGCCCATTAGCATGACCAGCAGTGATCACATGCAATGCTGCGAGATAAGGAGTCTGGGACCACGAGTAGCAGGGGGCAGGGCGCGCGCTTGACATTGTGCTCCTACTCACAGCAGGGGGTGGGTTGTGCACATGACGTCACACCCCTACTCGCGGTCCGTGAGTGCAAGCTGGTCAACTCAAGACCTGCGGTGCGCTCGCAATGTCACTGGTTGCTGGGGAAACCCGCAGCCCCAGCAAACGAATGCTGACATTAAAATTATACTGGCAGCATGGCGGTCTGGGGAGAAGCATCACTCGAGCTTGACTCGGACCACCATTTAGTGGCGGCTGTGCTAGAGGTTTGCCACAGTGAGTCATGGTACCTGCAAGGCCGACTTTATGACCACAAACTCCAGTTGTTAGATATATTGCAATACCCACCTCATATGCATTAGCACAGGATAATGGAAATCTGAACACAGCAAAGGAGTCACTTGTAGCCACTGAAAGCTGAGAACAGGAGGACTTGTCCAAACCAATCACATGGACCGAGTTCAGAAGCAAAGATGGCTTGGTCAGATCTTTGGACACTGCAATCACCATGCTGTTATCAAGTGAACACTGTGTGGTCACTGTAGGAAACAGATGTGTGTCAGTATATAGATCACGTTTGCAAGAAAGTCATAAGTCTGAACATTCTGGACATTAGGCTATTTTGAATGGATGAATACACCTCCGATTGTGGCAATACAGAACAGCCCAAAAGGCAAGTCTTATAACAAGCCTGGAAATGCTTAAAGTGGAGTTCCACCCATTTTTTTTTATGTTTGTCTGCATGCCCTAGTTTCATAGTGTTCAGAATGGACAATGTTTATTTTGTTGCTTGTAAATACCTTTATTTTGTAGTCCATTACTTCCTCCTCCTTATTAGCCTAGGCCATCAAGTCACAAGGCTATTCGCAAGGGTTTCTGGGATAGGCATCATGTATCCCAGTAGTCCTTGTAAATAGCCTATTGCCGAAATCTTGCGTTATTTGAAGATAGGAGATGACAATGGGAGGAGTTAGTGCATCAGGTAGGAGGAAGCAGAACTGCAGGCATGGTGTAATCTCTCCTGCTGCCCCCCCCCCTCCCTGGAGACACTGAAGCAGACATATCAAGTCTCACGTTTGGCTGGGCTCCTGGACACTTACAAGTACAGAGATCTCCCAGCTGGGCATGTCACTCAGCCACCGACAGACAGAGCAGCCTGAATGGAGTACAGCCGCTCTGTCTGTGGCTGAGTGACTTGAGGATGTAAGGCTCTGTGAGCTGGGGGAGGGGGGGGGGGCGGCACATACTGCTGTCCCCACTCACATTCGGCTGCTGCACGGTACTTTTTTTTTTATGAAGGTCCAAAGGCCAATCCAGCAGAGAAGGGATCTAAGATGTTCCCCTCACTGACCCTTTTCATACAGGTCAGTTCTGCCATGCAACTACCTTGTGTCCAGCTTCCTAATGTCTCTTCCTCCCGGCATCTCCCTCCCTCTTAGCCACTATCTTGTTTTCCTTTCATCCTCACACAGACACATCCATCTCTGCCTCACACTGCTCTGCACAGCACAGGGATGGTGGGAACCCCTCATAATGAGCACAGCAGATATTATAGCTCTTTTTAAGCGTCTAGCTTTTTAAATTCATCATAACGAATGTTGGTAACTTTTTATGAAAAGTGAACGAATCTAACGAAAATTGAGTTCAGGCACGTAATACGAAACGACTAATGCGAATTGCGAAATGAAACAAAATTTATTTATTGACGGGGCACATCTTTAGTATGTATACACACCCCACAAGATGCATATACAACGAGAAATATATACATTTCTTGTTATGTAGATATATCTGCATATAAACAAAGGATTTAGTAGATTTACTGGTTCCTGGAGGGAGGAGAGATTTGCATAGATAAGGGGTGGCAACTTCCTCTGGCACTCCCGTTGCTATGGAAACCTGACTGAAACCTATTACATTGCTTGTGCAGCACTGAGCATGTGCGAGATATGCAAAGCTGAAATCCATGAAGTCATACAGTCTGGCTTCATGATGCCCACGGTCTATTTCTAGATTATAAACTAAATGCTGTAACAACCTAACAAAACAGACCTAAGTTTACAAACTAACTTTACTAGAATACATTAAGCTTGTGTATTACAGGGGTATTTACATTCAAAAAGTGAAATTGTGGGTGGAACTCCCCTTTAAGTATGGCTTAGTTACTAGACATGTGCAATTTGTTTTAGTTACTAGACATGTGCAATTTGTTTAGTTTCTAATTTTAGATTTTCGAACATTTTCTAAATTGTAAAATTCAAAAATGGTCTGAAATTAAAAAAAAAAAAAAAAAAAGGCAGTGCACATGTCTATTAGTTACCAACGGGGCAAGATAAAGAACACATTAGAAAGTCACTCAAATTAACCATTGAAAAACTTAAACCAATATTTGCTTGTTCTTGAGTGGGCTACAGGTCAAGTAAATTCTTTAACCAAGGCACAGATGCTAGCAACTGCAAGAATAGATCAATAAAGTTCTCTACAAGTTAGCCATGGGCATACTATCCCCACATCTTTAGATTGAAAGGCAATAGCTCACTTACACTTGTTGCCAAAGAAACAGGGCATTGTGGCATCATTTGGGGAAAAGCAACATCCCATCGCCTCACAGATGTCTCTGGTTGCAGGAGTTTCGGCACAGGCCAGTTTGTCCACTTGACTGACGGCAGAGCAGATGCCAGGGCTAGGGGCATCCATAGCTTCTAAACAAGAAAACAGAAAAGCTTGGGTTTTGAATAGAAGGGAAAAAACTAAATTACTAGGTTGTTCTCCATTTCCCCTTACTGTGTCCCAGTGATCACCAAAGTAAGGAAAGAAAGACAAACAGCTCTTAATTTCAGGGGAACAGGACATTCGGATTCCCATTTACAACACATGATTTAGGTTACCATTCTGTATTGGGCATTTTTTCTCCATCTTGTGTTGCAGCTCAACTGTATCAGTGCCATTTTCTTCTAGAAGCAGGACCATCATATACTCTTCATCCTATCAAAAAACACTTTTTGAGTAAGCATTTATAAGGTTGACCAAGTGTAGCATCCTCTAGTTCAGTGATGGCGAACCTCGGCATCCCAGATGTTTTGGAACTACATTGCAGACTGCATGAGCTTCATGGTAAATGTAGTTCCAAAACATCTGGGGTGCCGAGGTTCGCCATCACTGCTCTAGTTAGTGTGCAAGTGAGTATACATTGACTTGGCTGGCCTGTTTTTCCTAGGTTAGGGTTTGAGTGACAGGGAGGCCGGTATGACTCACAGGCAGCAAGCTTGTACATCCCCTTACTTCTAGAAACTGGTAGAAGACTATAGTATTCTGAGGGCACTTACTAATCCAACAGATGGCTTGTTGGGTCCCCTCAGGGCTGCTGATGGGCCAGTACAACTGGCCCTGCTGTACCTGGCAGCTTTTAAGTAATTTTTTGGCTAAAACATAGGTACTTTAAATCTACCCCCCCGCTCCAAATTGCATCAATCAATCTTCCAACCCCCCCCCCCCTGGGTTAAGGATGCCCCCCGTTATGGGGGCCCCATACAGCCCGATTTCTAAAAGCAGCCCTGGGGAGCAACTGTAGTGGAGTTTGAGGTGTTAGGCCATTGGTGGTCCTTGAGGGAGTCCCTAGTTGTGGGGGGGGTGACCATGGATGCAGAAGGGACCTTCTCTACAAAAGACAGAAGTGTCCTGACCAGAGGTACAGGAGCAAGGTTGTGGACAGCCAGGCAAAGCTCAATGAAAGGAAAGAGGAAAGAAGTTGCAGTCAGATGACTGAGTGCAAGCAGTCTGGGAAGACTGGAGTCTTAGCCAGGAGGGCCAGCTGCAGCCAGGAGGGCTGGCAATGCTGGGATCAGTAGTCACAGGAGTAGGACAGCTGAGCACTGGGACTTGTGCTACACAACCAGTCCCTGCCTGTAAAGGGTATTTGCTACAAGTTTAATTGAGACTTTGTTAGACCATATAAACTAAGCCAGCTGGTCCTGGGAGTTGCTCTACACGCAAGATTGTGCTAAAGGGAGAAGTGTATATAAAGGCTGCATATAGTTTAATGATTGCGGACTTTGGGAACTACATTTCCCATGATGCTCATGCACTCTGCAGTGTAGTTAAAGCATCATGGTAAATGTAGTTCCAAAACATCTGGGGTGCCAAGGTTTGCCATCACTGATATAGTTTATGTCCCTGAAGAGTTATGGTTTTTGATAGGGTCGTGGGTATAATGGAATGCTCACTCTATCACAAGTTAAAATTTGCCTAATAAAAACAATGCTGCAAGAAATGTTCATCTCCAGTGTGTGGTTAAAAAAAAAAAAAAAAAAAAAAAGCATGGCTGGGAGATACCTTCATTCAAAAGCAGATCCTGCAGTGGGTAACGTGACACTAAATTTACTAATCTCTGGAGTCGCAGCCTGCTTGCTCAAAAAGCTGATGATCTAGGCCCAAAAGCCTCTTCATCCACCACGACTCATGAGGTACTTGTATTGGGCAAGTTACAATTTTTTTACACCCCTCTACAGACTAAGGTGACCAGATTTTTAAAATGAAATCCGGGGACATATATTTTTTGTTAACTAGTAATGGCAACAATCAGCAACTATGCCCGTCACCGCCTCTCAAGTCTCACTCTCTGGGCCCGGCTACTACTGGATGGGGAGCGGAGGAAGATCAATCCGCCAGGGAAGGCAAGGAGATAGGCAGGTGGCTGGCCAGGATTTGAGCCAAGGCAGAAGAAAATGCAAGCGGAGCTGAATGGGCATGTGCCCAAAACTGAAGAAATGTCTCCTCTGCTCCAACCAGCACAGGATCATCAGTAGGCACGGTGGAGCGGGGGGTGTAATTCTAATTTTTTTTATTTAGATTCTGCACTGACCGTCTTTGAAATTGCCCCTGCCCCTTATTAAATCCAATCCGGGGACAAAACCAGGGACAGACTTGGTCCAGGGACAGTGTCCTCAATCAACTGTCCCCTGAAACTGGGGATGTCTGGTCACCCTATTACAGACAGCACAGGCACATTATATCACCATGAATGTAGAGACAAAATTTTAGTTTGAGTAGAGAAGAGTCAAGTTGATTAGCAATAGGATATTCCCTTTATTTACATCCTGGACACAACAGAAGTTAAGACACCAATTGTACTTCCTGAGCGAGGTCCCTTATGACATTGCCACCAAAGAGGAAAATTAAACTTCAGGTGACAACTAAAATTGTCTCTCCCCATTATGTACTCATGGAAAATGTTCACTGCAGCATACAAGAGTTCAGTACTTCCTTCTCTCCAAAGATAAAAGGTTAGGTGTCTAAACGATCACACTGGTGTTTTTCCAGGCACTTTAGCGCCAAAAACAGCACCTGAAAGAAGCCTGATTTACAATCCCAGTATGAAAGCCAGAGTGCTTTCACACTGAGGTGCTGCTCTGGCAGGGTAAACAAAAAAACAAAACAAAAAAACACCCCACACTGCTAGCATTAGCGGTGCTTTACCAGAATTTTTCAGGGACTGTGAAAGGGCTCCAATAAGTTACTACTAGGGTTATACCAATACCAGTATCGGGACCGATAGAGTATTTGTGGGAGTACTTGTAGTCCCGCAAATAACCCCCCGATACCTAAATAGAATACTCCCCCCCCCCCCCGCCACCTCGAAAGCCGCCGGATCGAAAGCCGCCGCATGGGTTAAACGGCGTGCGGGAACATCACAGCTTTCATTTGAATAGCTGTAGTGTTCCCGCTGCGTATAGACACTCCCCCTTGCTCGAGATTGGATGGGTGATCATGATCTGTCCAATTCCGAGCAAGGGGGAGTGTCTATACGCGCGGGCAAAACAGCTATTCAAATGAATGCTGTGATGTTCTCTGTGCGGCGGCTTTCAGTGGCTAGGTATGGGGGACATGGCTGCATATGTGGGGGACATGGCTGGGGGGAAATGGCTGCATATGTGGGGGACATGGCTGCATTTGGGGACACATTTAAAAAAAGTATTGGTATTTGGTATCGGCGACTACTTGAAAAAAAAAAGTATCGGTACTTGTACTCGGTCCTAAAAAAGTGGTATCGGGACAACCCTAGTTACTACCAACTAGCATATCTCAGAACAAGTTTAGAATTTTTTCTGAATTCTAATTAGGACAACTGACCAATCTTTGCATTTGAAAGTAGAGTTGGCTCATGACAGGATATTAAACACAGACACATGTAATGCTTACCACTTCTCTTACGTAGCATCCATCATAGGCAGCACCAACCACAATCGTGTTGTTAGGTCTCTGTCCTACCCAGAGCCCGCAAGCAGAGTCATTTTCTAGACTTTGAAATTCATCCTGGAAATCTGAACAGACCATGCCAGTTAAAAAGATGCATTTCAATTATGGTTTGACATAAAGGCCGACTAGCACCAGCGTCTTACATACAGTACATATGAAAAGTGAAAAGTCCAGTAAACAAGTCAGAAGCCCTTCACAGTATTTCAGTCCTTAAACACATGCCTGCAGCCCCCCCACCCAATCTTTAGGCCTCATTTACATGGGCATACATTATCAGTTCTTATGTCAGTATTTGGATGCAGCAGCTCCATACATGTAGCTACTGGTCCCAGTTGGACAGCCATGTAGATGTGGCCTTGTGTCTCCAAATGCAGACTACTTTCAGGACATGTGCCTACTAGTGTTGCTCACGAATATTCGTATTGCGAATATTCGGCTCGAATATGGCATATTCGCGATATATTCCGAATTTCGCGGTGAATATTCGCTATTTCGAATATTCATATTTTTTCAATTTTTTTTAGAACAGATCACATCCTAGAGATCCCCATCGACGTCTAAAAGCATTGCTGGTATGATTAGAGACCTTGGGCCGAGTAGCTGCAGCGATCATTTTATATTGCCGAAAAAAAATCGCAAAGAGATTATTCGGCAATAGCGATATTGCGCGATTATTCGAGAAATTCGCAATATTGTTTTTTAGCTAAAATAACACATATATTCGATTTCAGAGTGTTACTGTCGAAATTCCGCAATCAATTTCTCATTTTTGCGAAATTACGATAAAATATCAAGAATATTCTGAGCCAGAGTGCTCCATTCCGCATTTCTCGAAATTTCGCAATTTTGTATTATAAAATATCACGAATATTCTGAGCCAATCAGAGTGCTCCTTCCGCATTTGCCGAATATTCGCAATTATTTGGTATTGTAATATATCACGAATATTCTGAGCCAATCAGAGTGCTCCTTCCGCATTTGCCGAATATTCGCAATTATTTGGTATTGTAATATATCACGAATATTCTGAGCCAATCAGAGTGCTCCTTCCGCATTTCTCGAAATTTTGCATTCGCAATAGCGAAATTTCGCAATAATTTCATTTCCAAAAAATATCACGTATTTAGCGAATATATCTCGAATATTCGAGATATATCGCGAAATCGAATATGGCATATTCTGCTCAACACTAGTGCCTACATGGCTGCGACCATGCAATCCTCCAAATAGATGTAGCACCTGGCTAATTTTATAGCAGGTGCTGCTGTAAATTTAGAGGGGGGGCAGAGAGTTAGTTGCCTCTGACCATGTTTATTTGGTCAAGGGCCTCTGGGGACTCACCCCCCCTAGACAGCAGGTGGCAGCAGCGAGGTCAGGGTTCGTGTGGATGCTTCTTTGGCAGCCAATCAGGAGTGTTGATCGCCTCGCTGTGCAGAGGCATTTTGGGGGCAGACTCCATTAGTTTGGGTACTGTTGGAGTGTTCCTGGCTTCGGGACCACGTTCATCTGGAGCAACCAAATTACCTGTAGGCCCAGTGGGTAGACTGGGTCTGCAATGGGTCCTGCACTGTCCGTCCCGAGGGAGGAAGCCGACCGATGAAGAACCTGTCCAGCACGAGGCTGGTATCTCGGGAGAGGCCCGTTGCATAGTTTCTGGGAGGCTGGATGATGGTCGTCTACCAGTTCCGAAATCACTGTTTGAAGGAGATCCGGGTGCTAAATCCAGTTTGAGAAGGATTTCAGACCAAGAATATCTCCACCCTTTGGGAAGGTCTGTGGCAGGGACTTGCTAAAGCTCCGAGTGACACGCTGGCTGCTAGGCCGGTGAGAGGCCTATCCAGGTGCACTGTACCCACTCTGGCTAGAGTGGCAAAGAAAGTTGTCGTTGGAAGCAGGACTGTTACCAGTAACCAGTTAACCCTGAATCGGCCATCTTCCATTCACCTAGTACTACTTTTACAATTTTACCCCATTGGGAAATAAAGCACAGAAAAGACATTGACAGTGTGGACATTAACTTTATTACAGCTCTCATCCAGTACCCTGGACGGCGGAAGGAGGGAGGTAGCGTGCCACCCAAATTAAACCAGCCGCTCAATCGGGGGTAGTGCTACATAGATTAAACGGGACTGCCTGCATGTGGACACATGGAGCACTTGTGTATCCCACGTAGGTATACATAACCCTTTGTATGGATGTACACATGTGAATGAAACCTTAGACTACAGTGTGAACGTCTGCTGATCATAATTTATCATCTTCTCATGTGGAGGCTCATGCAGACAGGCATAAACACCTGTAGCACATAGAGTATTCCTTATGTGGCTTAAGTCGCCAGGTTCTATATGCAGGCAGCCCATGTCTATTGGGCTAGAATGGCTGCACAACAACAAGCTTCTTATCCCAGTTAACAGAGTTTGGGGCTGCTCACCCACACAGCTGGCAAGTTGGGAGATGTAGTGTCCATGCAGCATCCCAATAGGTAAACAGGTTGCCTGCATACAGCACCTGGTACCCAGGTGGCCATAGCGCTAGATTGTGGGGAAAGTGTAAAAAAAAAAAAAAAAAAAAAAAAAAAAGTCTTTTAACACAACAGCCAGAACTCTGCTTTATGCAACCTAAATGACAGTTTGTACATTTGCAACCCGACTTTGAAATCTAGGGAGCAAAGTGGCAATGTTGCATAACACTCTCAGGAGGCTTATAACCCACCCCTGTAGGGTTTATTTTTGACATCTGTGTCCCATTGGAGAGATTAGCCTTTACTTCCTGTCCTATAGCCAAAACAGGAAGTGAGGAAATTCCTGTAGATTAAGGGAATCTAGAACTAGACCCCATTTGGAATTCTTTACTTTCAACGACCATGGTAAAACAGGACAAATAAGGTGAATCTCTTTAATGATGACACAGCAATAAAAACTGACAGGGGGTTCCAAGCCCACTCCACAATCCAAAACTAAAAAGCACAACTGACATATTGAAGGTGGATTGGGGGGGGGGGGGGGGGACACTCCTGATGAGCTATTGTGTTCTGACAGCAGGGAGACTTGCACTATAGCCGGTGACGCGTCATATTCGGCTCCCTATCATACAATGCTGCGGAAGTGGCAAACTGCGCATGCGTAATGCTTTCCAAACGCAATTGTGATGCATTCCAATGGATTTACGACAGTACACACCAGCGAAGCCGTCATTCAGGGCAACGTGGACTTAGGGGAAAGTGGCCAGTCGGCCTCACTTTGCTCGGGCGGCTCACTCGGCCTCCTGGCTCTTTTTTTAACATCCTCCAATCCACAAGGATGTTAAGGAAAGAGCCTGGATGCCGAACGAGGCTTCGCTGGTGTGTACTGTCGTAAATCCATTGGAACGCATCGCAGATGCGTTTGGAACGCATCACGCATGCGCAGTTGGTCACCACAGCACTTCCGCAGCATTCTGTTATAGGGAGCAGAGTCACTGCCAATGGTGATGTGCAGAAATGTTGTTAAGTTAATTGGCCAAATGACTGTCGTACAGCCAGACTATCTATACACTGAAACTTGGCTGCTCCCTGCTGAACTAGCTGAATTTTGATCCATGCATGGCTGGCTATATAGAACTCAGTCACACCTGCATGTAGCAGCAAGTTACCAATTTTTGCAGGAGAACAATTGTGTGTCTCATTTCTTTGTATAGGGCTTTCCACCTGCAGATGATTGCATAAATATTACCAAGGCTTCTATAAAAAAATTAATATGAACATACATCCCAACCGGTAAATCCTGCGGTCCCCCTCAACAACTCAGACCCGCCTCACCACCCCCCCCCCCTTAACAACTCAGATCTGCAAAACCCCTCCTGCTCAACAACTTCGATCGATCCATCCCGCGTAACCCCCCCCCCCCTCAACAAATTTGATCTGCAAAACCCCCATCAAGAACTCAGATCTGGAACACCACATGGCATACTTTTGCTGATAAGTGTCCCTCATTCCCATCTCAAAAAGTTGGGAGGTATGGTATGAACTATGAACTTACCTATGGTTGGCAATTTCCACCCCTTCACCCACAAGAAGTGAAGCAAGTGCAGTTTTAAAAACAACTTACCAAGCACAAACACAGCATCTTCAGCAGAGATAGAAAACAATAACTCCATTTCGCTCGGAGAACAGTGGAGGTGAGATGAATTCTCCCAATATCCTTTCGCAGCATACAACGGCCAAGCCACACTCCAAAGCAGCAGCACTAACCCTAATCCTGCCTTAAAATAAAACATTTTTTTTACACTGCTTCCAATGCTGAGGTTCAGCTCTGACCAGAGATTTATAGTCTGCAGAGAGGGCAGGGCTTTAATCGGTTTGAACAGGGACTAATATGCACACAGGTGAACCTAATACAATTTAGCTTTTGGCACAGGCACACCATCATCCAGCCCCTCTACTGACAGCCTGTAAAGTCTCCTGCACAGTGAGGGTCAATTCACACTATATACTATGACAGCCGTTTTACAACATGGTCTGTCACCGCAGGGACACACAAAATTTTTTTTCCTATGTGTCCCATTCACACTGCTATGTAGCCTACAGCTGTGCTGCGATAAAAAAGCTGTGTTTTATCGCAGTTCATTGGGCCGAATCGCACAGCAATGTACAGCAACGCAGCACATTCGGCTGCGGTAAATTGCCGTGAATGTACATTTTGTACAGTTTATTTTTTTTTTGTACAAAACTAAAAGGGAGTCGTGTTATTGGTTAAATCGCGCACCACACTGCCCCCTACGGCCCTAACACAGCTGGCAAATGAGCACTGCAGCAGGTCTCTGTTGCTGTGCAAATTCATCATGAACATTCGCTCAGCTCCTCTGAACACCTTTTCTCCTCTTAGTAGAAAAGCTGCTGAAACAAAACAGTAAAAAATAATTTATTTTGACCATTGCAATGCAAAAACAAGCAAACACATGAACGCACCTAAATGTCCAGCATTTATGCGCATTTATGTTTATTCTTTTCTGCCCCAAAAAAAAGCTTCTCTCCTGAACGCGCTGGTGATATTTTTTCCTCTCCAGGCAAACGCTTGTAAGCGCTTCCCTTCTCGTTGGGCACCAAGCGAGGGTCAAATGAGAGGCCTTCGCCTGGGGTGGGTTTTTCTGGGCTACGCTAGGTACCTGTAGCAGGATCACTTACTACACATGGGGTACCTTTACTTTTGTGCCATTTTGATCAATGCCTTGGGACAAGGCTAAGGCCGCCATGCAGGAATACTTGAGTATGAATGTACAGTACACCGTGTACCTTTGCATTCAGTTTCTGCTGCTGTCAGACAAATCCTTTGAGGAGGGAGCAGGGGGAGTGGCCGAGCCATGCTGTGTGCATCTATGGACGCACACAGCCCAACCCTGGAGAATGCGCACACGGGTACCCAGATATATTGTTGCACAGAGCAGGTGAGTATAAAGTCTTTTTATTTTAGGACAACAAAAAGTTGCCTTGAGGCCTGGTTCACACTGGGCTGCGGGAGTGAAGCCGTGCGAGTTCAGCTGAACTCACACAATTTCACTCCCGCTGGCAGTCACGATTTCAGCCGCGATTTAAGAGACATCTGTGCAGGTTTCTGCACAGATGTCAATGTAAATCGCATCCTGAAATCGCAAAGAGTAGTACAGGAGCTACTTTTTGAAATCGGTACAGCGCCGCAGATGCGGCGTCACACCGATTAGGATGGTGTCATTGCCGGCAATTGCCGGAAAATGCCGCCGATTTAAGATGCGATTTCACATGTGAAATCGCATCTCAAATCGAACTAAATCGTACCCAGTGTGAACCTGGGCTTAATATCACTTTAATCTCTTCGTATTCGGTCAAGTAAATATTGACTTGATACTAGGGTGCCCGCGTGTCCCAGATTATCCCGTAATTTATATTTGTGTCCCATGTCCCGGGCACCTTCATTCCGGGACAATACAGTGTCCCGGAATGAAATAAGGACACACAGCCATCCTGATAACATATTAAGCATGACAAATCATCCCCGCCACTGAATTCCCCATTAACCCTGCAGGGCTGGACTGGGACAAAAATTTGGCCCTGGACTTCATCCAGACTGGCCCACTTTGACAGGTCTCTCCCATGGCAGCCGGACAACTCCCGCACCTCCCCCCCCCCAGCCACCCAAGCCTCCTCTCCCCCTTCACTAGCCACTGTTAGAGTAGAACGGCTGGTACTGGTACTCTTATCATTATTATTTCACCCGGGGCAAAGAATCAGTTCGGTGCCCCCCCTTATGGGACAAGATTAGGCAGAAGTGAGAAACTCCCAGGCCATAGCTGTTGAGTCAGCTGTCTGTCCCCCCTGCTCCTCTGTCCCCCCCCCCCAAGGTGAGCACTGCAGGGAGGGAGAGGAGGTGAGTGCTGCGGGGAGGGAGAGACAGAGGAGCGGAGGTCTGCTGTCACTGAAGCCGGGCCACTGAGCCATCGGCCCACCGGGAAACTCCCTGTAGTCCCAATGGCCAGTCCATGACTGCCTTTCGGGGGGGTAACGCTACACAACCATCAAGAGGCATTGAGGTTGGATGAAAGAACAGCTGCCTGTAGGCCACACAGGATGGGGACAACGGTCCTGCAGCAATTGGGAATTGGTGGTCACCAGGGCTGGACTGGGACAGAAATTTGGCCCTGGACTTCATCCAGACTGGCCCACTTTGACAGGTTTCTCCCATGGCGGCCCGACAACTCCTGCACCCCCCCCCCCAGCCACCCAAGCCCCCCTCTCCCCCTTCACTAGCCACTAGCCGTTCTACTTTATTAGAGTAGAAGGGCTGGTACTGGTACTCTTATAGGTAGCTGTTGAGTCAGCTGTCTGTCCCCCCCCCCCCCTGCTCCTCTGGTCCTCCCCCTGCTTCTTTGTTCCCCCCAGGTGCGTGTCCCGGGAAGGAAGAAACAGTGGAGCGGAGGGGGGGGGGTGGCGGTCCACTGTCACTGAAGCTGGCCCACTGAGCCATCGGCCCACCCAGAAACTCCCTGTAGTCCCAATGGCCAGTCCATCCCTGACCCTGAGACTACATTCCCCCCCTGGTCCTTGGCAAACTTGTCCGTGAATGGTAGTCTGGAAATGTGGTCACCCTACATGATACTGGTCTTTGAGAGAATTTGTCTTTTTCTCTACCATTTCTTTCATGCTCAAAAATAAAGCTGGATTTTAAGAGTGTCTTCTCCTGGGATCAACATTTAATATATAAAAACTGTACATGTAATAAAGATATAAAACCACAATGGTCATCTTTTCTAGGGTGACAATGAGGCAGGAGTTGATATTGTGAGAGTAGTGGCTGCCATTCTCCTATCCAGGCCCAATAAGGAACGGCACCTACAGTGCAGTATGTTTGGCACACATCTTCTTTGCTGTTAATACTGTCTTAATTATACAATACAACATCCTGCTGCTGCCATCTAGTGCTCAGTTTGCAGAACAAAACACACTTCCACAATCGAATGCAGCATTTCTGAACCATTCTGAATCATTAGTAAGACCTCATCTGGAATATGCAGTTCAGTTTTGGGCACCAGTTCTCAAAAAGGATATCGGGGAATTGGAGAAAGTGCAGAGAAGGGCAACAAAACTGATTAGAGGCATGGAGGAGCTCAGCTATGAGGAAATATTAGAGGAACTGAATTTTTTTCACTCTTGGGAAGAGGAGAATAGGGGGGGATATGATCAACATGTACAAATATATAAGGGGTCCATATAGTGAACTAGTGTTATTATTCACTTTACGGTCAACACAGAGGACAAGGGGGCACTCTTTACGTATAGAGGAAAACAGATTTAATCTCCAAATACAGAAAGGTTTCTTTACAGTAAAGCCCTGTACACACGATCGGTTTGTGGAATGAAAACAGACCAATGAACCATTTTAATCGGACAAACCGATCGTGTGTGGGCCCCATCGGTTTGTTTTCCATTGGTGAAAAAAAATAGAACATGTTTTAAAATTTTCCTATGGATAAAAAAACGATAGAAAACAACGATTGTCTGTGTGAAAGTCCATCGGTCAAAAATCCATGCATGCACAAAATCAAGTCGACACATACTCGGAAGCATTGAACTTCATTTTTCTCAGCACGTCGTAGTGTTATACGTCACCGCGTTTGGACACGGTCGGATTTTTGACCGATGGTGTGTAGGCAAGACCGAAAAAATCCATCGGATTAGATTCCATCAGATATCCAATTGTGTGTACGTGGCTTTAGAGCTGTGAAAATGTGGAATAGACTCCCTCCAGAGGTGGTTCTGGCCAGCTCAGTAAAGTGCTTTAAGAAAGGCCTGGATTCTTTCCTAAATGTACATAATATAACTGGGTACTAATATTCAGGGCTTTTTTTCAGGGGGAACTTGGGGGAACTCAGTTCCACCACCTCTGGCTCAGACCGTTTGGTTTCTGCTCACCACAATCACTTGTAAACACAGAAATCTGGTTTCTGTGTTTACAAATGACAGCTCTGCACTGTGTGTAACCCCCCTGAACTCTGCACTCTGTATGTAATGCAATTATCATATTTAATGCCCCTTTAAAACCATTCTACTGTTTGTGAAACCTGAACGGGGTAGTGGTTGAGTTCCTGCGCCTATTTTCTGAGAAAAAAAGCTCTGCTAACATTTATAGGTAAAGTTGATCCAGGGAAAATCTGATTGCCTCTCGGGGGATCAGGAAGGAGTTTTTTCCCCTGCTGTAGCAAATTGGATCATGCTCTCCTGTTTTTTTTTTTTGCCTTCTTCTGGATCAACTGCGGGTATAGAATGGGGATATTGGATTGTATGATATTTTTTACGCATTTTAACAGAGCGATTCCTTTTTAATGAAAATAGTTGCCTGAATTTCCCTCGGGTAGTTCTTTTTCGGTCACCGACTGACAGGTTGCCATCAGACAAACTCCCAGTGTCTGGTCACCTTGATCCCCGATGGTTCGTCTAGACCAGGGGTCTCAAAGTACCAGCCCGCGGACCGGTAATAAATGGCCCGCGATTCTCGGTAAATCCCCACGATTCGCGGTAAATTCACGCTAAATCACCGCGATTCGCGCTAAATCCCCGTGACTCGTGGTAAATCCCTGCTCGACAACTCCGAGCCGTGGAACCTCCCCCCCGCTCAACAACTTTAAACTGCGGACCCCCCCCTCAACAACTCCGAGCCGTGGACCCCCCCGCTCAACAACTTTGATCTGCGAACCCCCCCCCGCTCAACAACTCAGATCCGCGGACCCCCCTGCTCATCAACTATGATCTGCGGACCCCCCCCCCCCCCCCTCAACAACTTCGTTGGGAGGTATGCTCATTTGTCCCTCATTCTGAAGTTGAAAAGTTGGGAGGTATGCCTGATGTGCTCTGATTGTGCCCTGATGTACCCCATGTACCCTCATATGCCATGTGCCCCAGGTACCCTGATGTGCTCTGATGTGCCATGTGCCCCATGTACCCTGATGTGCCTCATGTACCCTGATGTGTCCCTGATGTGCTGGGCTCTGTACATTAGGGTACCCTGTGCCCTGTACTTTGATGTGCCATGTGCCCTGTACTGATGTGCTCTCATGTGCCCTGATATGCCCCACGTGCCCTGATGTGTGCCATGTACACTGATTTGCTGGGCTTTGCACTCTGATGTGCTGTTTCATGTGCCCTGTACCCTGATGTGCCATGTCCTGTACCCTGATGTTCCATGTGCCTTGTCCTGATATGTCCTGTCCTGATGTGCTGTGCGCAGTACCCTGATGTGGCCTGTTGTGCTGTACCCCTATGTGCTGTGCTCTGATGTGCCCTGTACCCTGTTGTGCTCTGATGTGCTGTGCCCTGTACCCTGATGTGCTGTGCCGTGTACCCTGATGTGTGCTGTGCCCTGATGTGCGCTGTGCCCTCATGTGCGCTGTGCCCTCATGTGCGCTGTGCCATGTACCCTGTACCCTGATGTGCTGTGCCCTGTGCCCTGATGTGCTGTACCCTGATGTGCTGTGCCCTGTACCCTGATGTGCTGTGCCCTAATTTGCTGGGCTCTGAGCCTTGATGTGCTGTGCCATGATGGTGAGTGGTCAGTGTGTAGTGTAGTGGTCTGTTGGCAGTGTAGTGGTCTGTCGGCATGTTGGCAGTGGTGTAGTGGTCTGTCGGCAGTGTAGTGGTCTGTCGGCAGTGTGCAGTGTAGTGGTCCGTGTGCAGTGCAGTGGTCCGTGTGCTGTGGTCCGTGTGCTGTGGTCCGTGTGCAGTGGTCCGTGTGTAGTGGCCCGTGTGCAGTGCAGTGGTCAGTGTGCAGTGCAGTGGTCAGGGTTAATAATGCGTTTGCTGACACCAATACTAGGGTTTAATAATGTGTCCGCTGACACCAGTGCTGGGGGGTTAATAATGTATCCGCTGACACCAGTGCTGGGGGGTTAATAATGTGTCCGCTGACACCAGTGCTGGGGGTTAATAATACGTTCGCTGACACCAGTACTGTTTTTGAAGTTTGAAAGTTTGCATGCGGCCCCCCATCGGATATGAAAACTTGTCTTGCGACCCTCAGGTAATTTGAGTTTGAGACCCCTGGTCTAGACCCTCTAGACCCTCCGGGCTTTCCTCAGACTGACTCCCAACCGAACAGCACAACTCGCTTGGGATCTTCAATAAGTCACTGGGTCCCATCACCGCTTCAGTTGCTCCGGGCCAACCTGGTCCCGGAACCAAAGACGCACGTGCGCCCCGGCCTGGTAGGCCATATCGCCGGGGCCCGTGATGTGCGCACACAGTAAAGGTGGGTGCCGCAACATGGCGCCTCACTAGAAGTACCCTCCCCCAGCATGCCCCGCGAGGGAAAAACCCCTCTGAATGGCTGCTGGCAAGAAGGCGCTCTGGCCTGGACTCCACTGCCGCCACCTGTCTCCCTGGGGTGGAAAAACACCTCAGGAACACAGAATGGACTGACAGCACAGCCCAGCTGGACAGAAAGTCAAATTTACAGAATTCACATGGATGAGAGCTACATAAGTCTCTCATCCCCCTCTAAATTTAAGATAGCACCTGGACTGAAAGTACACAGGCGCTACACACCCCTAAGTGAAAATGTCCAAATTGGGCCCAAAGTGTCAATATTTTGTGTGGCCACCCATATTTTTCAGCACTGCCTTAACCCACTTGGACGTGGCTTTCCCGAGAGCTTCACAGGTTGCCACTGTAAGTCCTCTTCCACTCCTCCAAGAAGATGATGAGACCTTGCGCTCCTTCACCTTCCGTTTGAGGATGCCCCACAGATGCTCAATAGGGTTTAGGTCTGGATACATGCTTGGTCAGTCCATCACCTTTACCCTCAGTTTCTTTAGCAAGGCAGTGGTCGTCTTGGAGGTGTATATGGGGTCATTATCATGTTGGAATACTGCCCTGCGCTCCAGTCTCTGAAGAGAGGGGATCATGCTCTGTTTCTGTATGTCACAGTACATGTTGGCATTCATGGTTCCCTCAATGAACTGTAGAGTTCCGATAGCGCTTATGCAGCCCCAGACCATGACACTCCTTCCACCATGCTTGACTCTAGGCAAGACACACTTGTCTTTGTACTCATCACCTGGTTGCCGCCACACACGCTTTGCATCATCTTAACTAAATAAGTTGATCTTTAGTGATAAAAAGTGAGTAAGCTTGGTCTCATCAGATCACAGAACATGGTTCCAGTAATCCATGTCCTTAGTCTGCTTGTCTTCAGCAAACTGTTTGCAGGCTTTTTTTTTTCATCTTTAGAAGAGGCTTCCTTATGGGACGACAGCCATGCAGATCAATTCGATGCAGCGTGCGGCGTATGGTCTGAGCACTGACAGGGTGACCCCCCACCTCTTCAACCCAAAGTCAACCTCTGGATATGACGCTGAGCACGTGCACTCAACTCAACTTTTTTAGTCGACCATGGTTAGGCCTGTTCTGAGTGGAATTTGTCCTGTTAAACTATTGTATGGTCTTTGGTTCTTTTTTCAGATCGTCAGAGAGTTCTTTGCCAAAGAGGTGCCATGTTGAACTTCCAGTGACCAGTAGAGAGAGCAGCGTATAACTATAATGCCAAATTTAACACACCTGCTCCCCATTCACACCTGAGACCTTGTAACACTAACGAGTCACATGACACCGGGGAGGGAAAATGGCTAATTGGGCCCAATTTGGACATTGTGTTGAGTTTTTTTTAAAGGAGACAGCAAATTTACACTGTTATACAAACTGTAGACTCACTACTTTACATGGTAGCAAAGTGTAATTTCTTCAGTGTTGTCACATGAAAAGATATAATTAAATATTTATAAAAATGTGAGGGGTGTACTCACTTTTGTGAGATACTGTATATATATATATATATATATATATATATATATAGAGCACTACCCCCGTAGGAGCTGCTGGTTTGTTTTGGGTCTGCACTCTGCCTGTCAACCCCAGAAATTTGGCTCAAACCCTCCCCTGGCACACCTGGATAATAACTTGATTGTGGGACCCACTAGCAGTAGAGAACCACAGTAATACCATAAACTACTATACCCAGGGCTTTTTTCTCAGAGAACAGGTGCAGGAACTCCCTCTTTCTGAGTCACCTCTTGTGTCCACCCCTACCCACCGCCAAGCACCATTTCTTGCTTCCACCCCCTACCCACCTCCGAGCACCATTCCTTGGTTCCACCTCCGAGCACCATTCATTTTCTCCACCCCTTACCCACCTCCGAGCACCATTCCTTGGTTCCGCTCCCTACTCACAGCCAAGCAATATTCCTTGGTTCCACCCCCTACCCACCTCCAAGCACTATTTATTGGTTTCATCCCCTACCCACCTCTGAGCACCATTTTTTGTTTCCACCCCCTACCCACCTCTGAGCATCATTCCTTGGTTCCACTCCCTAACCACCTCTGAGCACCGTTCTTTTGTTCCACCCCCTACCCACCTCCAAGTAACTGTTCCTTGGTTCCACCCCCTACCCACCTTCAAGCACTATTTATTGGTTTCATCCCCTAACCACCTCTGAGCACCGTTCTTTTGTTCCACCCCCTACCCACCTCCAAGTAACTATTCCTTGGTTCCACTCCCTACCCACCTCTGAGCACCATTCCTTGGTTTCACCCCCTACCCACCTCAGAGCGCCATTACATACATTTAGAGCTGGAGGTGCCGGAACTGCGCTCCCCCATGTTCCTGACTATACCAGTATATGTGCAAATGAAAACTGTTACCTTGTTGCTGGTTTCCTGCTCCACACATGCAACAAAGTCTCACACAAGAGATAGCTTGACCAAGTATGAGTAGTTTACTTGGTGAAGAAAATAAACAGAGGTTATGCAGGTAAAATTTGATTTCAAACAGGGTCCTCTGCAGTGCGGCGATCGGTCCCCAGAGCTGAAGAACGGGGAGAGCCGTGTGTAAACACGGCTTCCCCGTACTTCACTGTGGCCGCAGCATCGATCGCGTCATCCCTGTTATAGGGGGACGTGATCGATGACGTCACACCTACAGCCACACCCCCCTACAGTTGTAAACACACACAGGGAACACATAACCCATACAGCGCCCCCTTGTGGTTAACTCCCAAACTGCAACTGTCATTTTCACAGTAAACAATGCAATTTAAATGCATTTTTTGCTGTGAAAATGACAATTTTCCCAAAAATGTGTCAAAATTGTCCGAAGTGTCCGCCATAATGTCGCAGTCATGAAAAAAATTGCTGATCGCCGCCATTAGTAGTAAAAACAAAATAATTAATAAAAATGCAAAAAAACTATCCCTTATTTTGTAAACGCTATAAATTTTGTGAAAACCAACCGATAACCGCCTATTGCGATTTTTTTTACCAAAAATAGGTAGAAGAATACGTATCGGCCTAAACTGAGGAAAAAAAATGTATATATATTTTGGGGGGATATTTATTATAGCAAAAAGTAAAAAATATTGCATTTTTTTCAAAATTGTCGCTCTATTTTTGTTTATAGCGCAAAAAATAAAAACCGCAGAGGTGATCAAATACCACCAAAAGAAAGCTCTATTTGTGGGGGAAAAAGGACGCCAATTTTGTTTGGGAGCCACGTCGCACAACCGAGCAATTGTCAGTTAAAACGACGCAGTGCCGAATTGCAAAAAGGGACAAGGTCCTTTACCTGCATTTTGGTCCGGGTCTTAAGTGGTTAAACAGCAAACTGAATTTATGGTTCCTTCAAGTTCAGGGTAATCTTCTGTTAGCTTTAGTTGGTGCACTTTAGTTATTTGTAATCCAACAAGAAATGTGCAGAAAAGAACAAACACTTATGCTGCGTACACACGGTCGTTTTGTGATGAAATAAAACAACGTTTTAAAAAACGTCATTTAAAATGATCGTGTGTGGGCAAAACGTGGTTTTATGTCTTCTGAAAAACGACAAAAAAAAAATTCGAACATGCTTCAATTTTTTATGTCGTTTTTCAGAATGTCATTTTTTGTGTCATAAAAAATGATCGCGTGTACGCTAAAACGACGTTTAAAACAACGTTTTTAAACCCGCCCATGGTCAGAAGCAAGTTATGACGCAAGCTTGAATGGAACAGAGTGCCGTCGTACGTGTTGTACGTAACCGCGCTTTGCAAGAGCATTTTCAGAAAACGATGGTGTGTAGGCAACGTCGTTTTTTTTAAAAGGAAGTTTGAAAAATGTTGTTTTTTTTTTATGAGAAAAAACAACGTTTTTTTACAAGACAAAAAACGACCGTGTGTACGCGGCATTATGCCGCGTACACGCGATCACTTTTTGTGATGAAAAAAAAAAATGACATTTTTAAAAATGTCATTTAAAATGATCGTGAGTGGGCTTTACATCATTTTTTGTCTTGTGAAAAACGACAACAAAAAAATTCAAACATGCTTCAATTTTTTATGTCATTTTTTAAAATGTAATTTTTTGTGTCATAAAAAATGATTGTGTGGGCAAAAACGACGTTTTAAACCCGCACATGCCAAGAAGCAAGTTAGGAGACAGGAGGTAAAACTACCATTCATAATGGAGTAAGCACATTCATCACGCTGTAATGCCGCGTACACACGATCACTTTTTGTGATGAAAAAAAAACGACGTTTTATGTGACGAAACAAAACAACATTTTTAAAACTTCATTTTTCAAAACGAAGTTGCATACACACCATCGTTTTTCCAAAATGCTCTAGCAAAGCGTGGTGACGTACACCACGTTCGACGGCACTCTGTTCTATTGAAGCTCCATCTCATAACTTGCTTCTGAGCATGCGCTGGTTTAAAAACGTCGTTTTAAACATCGATCACTTTTTATGACACAAAAAATGACATTTTGAAAAACGACAAAAAATTCAAGCATCTTCAAAAAAATTTTTGGTCATTTTTTTGAAGCCATAAAACGATGTTTTGCCCACACACAATCATTTTAAATGACGTTTTTTAAAACGTCGTTTTTTTTCATCACAAAAAGTGATTGTGTGTACGCGGCATTACAGACAAAAAAGCATGAATTGTCTTTTACTAACAAGTAACCAGCTAAAAGCAGCCTCAAGGCAAATAGAACTTCCCCTTTAGAGTGCCGTCGCTTTCCTCATTATTTTTCAAAAGCGATGGTGTGTGGGCAACATCATTTTTAATGATGAAGTTGGAAAAAAAAAAAAAATGTTCATGATGAAAAATTAATTTTTTTTCAAGACAAAAAGTGATCGTGTGTACGGGGCATTAAAGTATGTAGTGTGAGGACAATAAAGGGTCTGATCCTCCCAAAGCGCAATGTCACTCCAGGGTGCAATGTGCCCCTACTTGTGGCACGGCAACTTTCAGAAAGTGTAAGTGAGACTATGGGAATCACCTTCCTACAACACAGTTATTTATATTGGTGGGCAGGTGCCCTCTCACCAAATGAGGCCTTGCCTCGCCGGGAGAGCTCGTCTGGACTCTCCTGGCTCTCAGTCTCTCCTCAGCTTCTGGTCCCTGGTCCTCCGTGCAGCCATTCACAAGTTGCCGGTTGATAGGCGACTCCGGATGCTGTGGAGCGTGGGTCGATTCCTCTCCCGGTCTCCGCAATTTTAGGCCCAGGCTTCTCCGGCCTAAAGTCACTCAATACAGGCATCTTGCCTGTTAAGAGATAGCGTCTCAAGAGGCCAGAACAAAGCCTTCCCTCGCCTTAAATACTCTCTCTCCCAGCAGGCTTTGCGTGGAGCAATGCACTTTGGTAGCACAGTGGCGCTGTGGGCATTGTAGTCTATTTCTAATCCACAGTAGTAGAGTCTCTGGCCCAGATTCAGGTACATCTGCGCATTATTGGACCGGCGTAGCGCACCGCCTTTACGTTAGACTTGCGCAATGTAGCCGCGTAATCACCCTATTCTCGTAGCTTTTGCGCAGGAAATTGCACAAGCGTAACGTCTTTTCAGAGGCGTAAGGAGGAGTAATACAAATTGGGAAGGACGTGGGCGTGTTACATTAAAATGAGCCGTGACCCCATGCAAATGAAGGGCCGGCCGGCTCGCGCATGCGCGCGTGAAGGAGACCATGTCGGCTCCGCTGTGCGCATGCTCACAACTCGGGAGCGGCGCAATCAGTGAAATTGGAAATGGACTAGGGCAACGTTGTGAACTACGCAGACAGCATAAATAGACACACACAAACACACTTGCATTGCAAAAGTACATCCCTTTGTGCCTTCCCATTTAACCAAGTGCTTTTGTTCCTATTGTTCGTTGCAGTGTGTTTTGTAGTTGTCAGATTAGTGTTCTGTGTGATCAAGTGCTTGTTGGTATATTTGTGAAAGTGTTTTTTGATAAGTGTTTGAGAGACTGTTTGTTTGATTGATATATTTTTTTTTTTTTTTTTTCTTGCAGTTTTTTTGGTTTATATTGTTTTGTGACAGTTTCTTGCTGAGTAGTTTTCTGTGTGTGTTCTTGCTTGATTGTTTGTGCTTGTTTGTGTGATTGAATTTTGTTGACTGGGACTGATTGTTTTTGGAAGTATGACTGAGAGAAAAAGAAAGCTCAATTTTACTGTGGGGGAAAAAAGAATTCTTGCCCGGGCCATTAGCGAGTATGGGCGTTTTCTCCACGGCCCGCAGAGTGCCAACACCACCCCGGCCAGGAGGAGGGAGATTTTGGATCTGATCACTGAGCAGGTCAATTCATCGGGGGAGGGGGAGACACGGACCAGGTCTGGGATTGACAAAAAAATCAACGACCTCCGGCGTCTGGTCAAAAAGAAACTGGCCGCAAAACATGCCCATGCCAGGGGCACAGGAGGGGGCCCACCATGCCGTATTAGTCTGACAGCGACGGAGCGTGCGGTGGCCCTGACCTTTCACCGGCATGAAGTGGAGGGCCTGCCAGGCTTTGACACAAGTCCGGTCCCCGTGGTGCCAGGTAAGGTTTTTTTTACAATCAGGTGTGTAGCATGTGTGGGGGAGGGGGTGAAAGGGAATATGTGGCAAGTGTGTGGATCCTCCAACCTGTGAATGTTTTGTGTCATCCACAGATGTGCAGGAGGGTGCAGGGCCATCTGGGCTGACCGCACCAACCCCAGGACAGCAGCCTAGTGAGGCCCCCCCAACAAGGCCGGAGTCCGCGGAGGAGGTTCAACAGGAGGAGGGGAATCATGAGGAGGAGGATAATCATGAGGAGGAGGGGAATCATGAGGAGGAGGGGAATCATGAGGAGGAGGAGTCAGGCACTGGACGATTGGGTTTTGCGGACTCTTCCCCTCTGGCTGGCAGAAGCCTGCCCTCCCTAAGGGGCAGCCCCCCCCTCCTCCCCCAACATGGCTCCCCTCACAAGGGCCTCCCCTTCTCCCCGGCCACAACCATCAGCTGGAGGCAGGATTTCATCCCAGAGCACCAGGGGGGCGCCCAATCTCCTGCCCGCCAGTCTGAGAAGGGACCAGGCCCTCCAGACCCGCCATATGGGACAGCTCAGCCAGACTTTGGGGCGGATGGAGGAGAGCCTGTCCTCCATCAAGGATACGCTGGGTAACCTGGACTCCCACTCCCGGGCTTTCACAACCTGCCTGAACGAACTGCAGACGACATCAGCAGGCGTTGGGCAGGATGTGAGGGCCCTTACCCAGGCTATCCAGGCCAACACGGCAACACTTGGTGCTGCCCTGGACAGAATTGCCGTGGCCTTGGAGGGCAGGCCGCCAGGTGGGCAGAGATCGGGGGCTGCTCCTCCTTCCCCGGGTTTGCCCCTCCCCCATGAGTCTCCCCTGAGGGGCCGGGGCTGTGGCCGGGGGCGCCCCAGGCGTGGCTCACACAGAGGGCAATAATTTATTTTTCCCCCTTTTTTTTTTTTGGGCTGACATTTTTTGCATTTTTTTTTTTGGCTGACATTTTTTGCTTTTTTTTTTTGTTTGTTGATGACATTTTTTTTATATTTTGGGTTGTGCATGCTGTTTGAATGTGGGGGTGACATTCCTGCTGGAAAAGGGGTGTCATCCTCAATTTTGGTGGAGAAGGGTTCCCCAGGACAAGGGAGAAGTGATCCTCAGGTCCGTGTGATTGGTGTATGAATGTTCAGTGACATAATTGGAGCCTTGACGTGGCGTTACTGCTCACCAGTCCTGCATGGTGGACTGGTGCCAATCCAATTTGATGTGGATGTGGGGTGTGTGTGCTAGGGACCACAGTGGTGTGCATGCATGCATTCTCATTGTGCCATGATTAATGTGTGTGTTTAACGTGCAAAGATGCCCAATATGAGCTGCCTCCTGGCTGCTCTTCCCTCAGAAGATGGGGTATCCTCGGTTAGGGGTTGATTGTCTGGTTGGGGGGTCAGGTCATCACGTAGCTCAACCTGCAGGCCCTTCCTCACTGCGAAATTGTGCAGCATGCAACATGCAGCGATGATATGGCACACAAAGTTTGGGGAATACAACAGTGTACCCCCAGACTTATCCAGGCATCGGAAACGTGACTTCAGGAGGCCAAAGGTGCGCTCCACCACTGCACGGGTTTTGATGTGTGCTTGATTGTATCTTTCCTCTCCTGGGGTTTGGGGGTTTCGGATTGGAGTCATGAGATGGGGTCCCAGTGGATATGCAGAGTCACCTGTAAGGGAAAAGACAGGAGCATGTTAGTCATGCATGTGCCACTTGTGAGGTGTGCATCACGGGAGGGGATAGTCATACCTGACTCCCATGTCACTCACCAACTAGCCAGGTGTTCCCATACACGTTCTGATCGAATTCCATTCGGATGTGGCATTGATTGTATATGTAGCTGTCATGGCTGGATCCGGGGTGTTTGGCACGGACGTGCCATATGAGGCCTTGGGCATCAACTATCACCTGTACGTTGATGGAGTGCCAATGCTTCCGATTGCGGTACATGTGCTCTGTCTCCAGGGGGGGCTGGAGTGCCACATGTGTGCAATCAATGGCCCCGATGGTGCGTGGGAACCTGGCAAATCTGTAGAAATCTGTCATTGCCTTCAGTCGCAGCTCCTCAGTGGTGGGTTTAATGATTTGGTTGGCCATGCGTGTGAGGATTGCAGGGACAACCTGGTGCACACATCTGCTCATGGAGGATTGTGACATCCCAGCCACCACTCCACTTGTACGCTGAAAAGAGCCACTGGCAAGGACATGGAGTGTTGCCAGTACCTTGACCAGTGGCTGCACTGCATGTGAGCGGTGTGTTGGGCTGGTGAGGTCCTCCTGCAGGGTTGTGGTTAATTCCAGGATGGCATGAGGCGTGAATCTGAAGATGCGAAACACCTCAGAATCACTCATGCCAAACAGGTCTATGCGGGTGCGGTATATCCTCTCCCGTGCCATCCTCCGTGCCCTCCTGCTTCTTTGCTCATCTAAAGTCAGTAGTGCAGCTATGAGCGACGATGCCCCTGGCATGTTGGCAGTCAAATTGTAGTGCAACACGTGTGTGTGGTCTGCTCCTCACTAACGGTGTTGCTTTCTGTGAGATGTAGACGTTTTTTCAAATTTTAGACCATCTTTTATGTGCTCTAATTTTAGACAGAAGATTTTGCTGTTGCGCACACCGCGTAGCCTGCGCAGCAACAATGTTTTTTTGTGGATCCCCGCAACTCCCTCATTAGCATATTTGACTAGCAAATCAATGGTGTGTCTATCGCACTTTTGCGCGGAAGGATGCGCCAGTCTAACGAAATTACGCGGGACAAAAAAAAAAAAATTTTTTGCGTATCTCGTTCTGGGGATGCCGTGCAACGAAACGCACGCGCACATTTAGACTTACGCACGCGCATCTCCTGTTGCGCAGGCGTAATCGCTCTGTGAATCTGGGCCTCTGTCTCTCTGTACTACAATGTCCATCATGCATTGGTCCCATATAGCTGAACCAAACAAAATGCAGCAATGTAATAAATGGACACCAGAGGGAGCTGAGTTCCTGTTAGGCACAAACTGTAGTCTATAAGCTACGTTCACACAGTGACACATTGCTACATGATACAGCTCTATGACGCAGCTCCAGCTCTAATCACAGCAATTGGTGTTTGGTGGTTCACAAAGATCAGTTCGACAACTTTTCGAATAAATTCAGAATGAAACACAGGCTTGTCACTCTTTTTCTTTTGCAGAATGTAGGCATCCCACAAGCATTGCTCAAGAAGATGCCTGAAGATATTCTTCAAGTACTTCTTTTGCTGTTTCCTCATTGCTGGATAGAATGTCATTGCTTGATCGGCTCTGTCAACACCTTCCATGGTGTTTACTGTAGTCTATTTCTACTTGTGGCTTCTTGATTTCTTTCCCACCTTTTGTGCGTACTATAACAGTGGAGATATTATCGACTGTACTCATTAGACACACATCTTATTCACCCCATAATAGTGCCATAATTTTGCTTTTCTGCCAGGCAACCATTTCTCCAGTCTTCAGCTTCTTATTGCCAAACATTGGCGGCATGTCACGCCGGTTAGCCCTAACAGTTCCATAGGCAGCCGTTTTGTTCTGCAGAAGAAACTGATAAAGTTCAGATGTGTAAAAGTTGTCGGAAGTTACACAATAGCCCTGATTTAGCAATTGCTCAATGTTGTTGCCATTCCATAGTTGCTGTATTTTGGGTTGGATTTTGTTCCTTTCCCAGTATATAGGACCGAATTCCAAATGTAGCCAGCTGACGATTTGCATAGCCAAATCATGCTCTCTTTGATTAGACTTTTGCCACGTACACATAGATGTGCACAGTCTATTGCATTAGGGTGTGCACCCCAAAGCTCAAACACACACGACTGATTACTCATGATGTTCATTCAGAAAGGGAAGGGGATGGTCAATTACATATTTACCGGCCCTTTCCTCCACTCATCTTAAAAGATCCTTGCAGCAACAGCTGGTGGGTCAGGAGGAAAGCTGTTAGCACTGCAGGGGGAAGGGGGAGCCAGGAAAGTAGGAGGAATCTGTGCTGTAAAGGGTGATTAGGGTGTGCCTGGGCACACCTGGCACACCCTGTGCACACGCCTATGCACGTTCGGAACAAATGTTCAAAGGGAGATTTTGGTCGGAAATTCCGACCGTGTGTAGGCCCCATCAGAGATTTTCTGTTGGAATTTCCGACAACAAAAATTCGAGAGCTGGTTCTCAAATTTTCCGATAACAAAATCCTCGGAAATTCCGATTGTGTGTGGACAATTCCAATGCACAAAATTCCATGCATGCACTGAATCAAGTACAAGAAGGAAGCGCTCGGCCTGATAAAACTAGCATTCGTAATGGAGCAAGTACATTTGTCATGCTGTAATGGACTGAAAAGCATGAGGCTGAAAAGCTTTTTTTTTTTGAGTTTTGGTGCAGGATGAGTAGTTTCATCAAATTCGTTGTTGTTTTAGAATTGTAAGTACGGTACTTCATGATCAGAGAAAATCTGTACTCTGACATGACTGTGCCAAAGAATGGAGTGGCAAGTAATTTGTTAGTTGTACATGTAGTGCTACCCCCGAAGGAGCCGCTGGATTGTTTTGAGGTCTACTCTCTTTTGATTTAACACACCCCTATTAACTTGCTCGAACCCTCCCTTGACACACCAGAAGTCTGGGGGATGTATTGTGACCCCTGCTGGGCGGAGACACAATGGCAGGCATACAATATTCAATGACAGTATAATGATAGTATTACCTGAATAATGGATGGTCCCTCCAGACTAGAAGAATACACTCACACAGCGGTATATTTAAATCAAAGAGAGTGAGTTTACTTAAAGGGGTAGTTCCCCCAAAAACCTTTTTTTTAACATTTATTCAGGCTCGTTATGTCAAGGGGAATCAGGTTTTTTTTTTTTAGAAATGAAGCAGTACTTACCGTTTTAGAGATGCATCGTCTCCGACGCTTCCGGGTATGGGCTCCGACTATAGGCGTGCCTATTTGATTGACAGGCTTCCGAGGTCGCATACATCGCGTCACGATTTTCCGAAAGTAGCCGAACGACGGTGCGCAGGCGCAGTATAGAGCCGCACCGTCGCTCGGCTTCTTTCGGCTACTCGTGACGCGATGTATGCGACCGTCGGAAGCCTGTCAATCAAATAGGCACGCCCAGACCAGACGATCATACCCGGAAGCGACGGAGACGATGCATCTGTAAAACGGTAAGTATTGCTTCGTTTCTAATAAAAAACCACCCGATTCCCCTTGACATAACGAGCCTCAGTCAATGTTAAAAAAAGGTTTTTGGGGGAATTACCCCTTTAATAAATACTCGAGGAAAATACACACTAATTTACACCATCAAATGAACAGTTGTAGGCAATAACACAGTGTGATTTCGCAAGGGCCCTTGCGGAAATCCACAAATGACATTTATAAATAAAACAAATCTATATTAAGAAATGGTACCATTCGGCTAACTGGTGAACAGTCTGTGCTCGCGAGCTCCCTCGATCAGATGATCCTGGAAACAGCTAAAGTTCTTGTTGCGGCCGGATGGTGCACGTTATATTTGTAATCCACACACAAGGAAAGGTAAGGGAAAGTTAATCCAACAAAGCGTGGTCAACCTAAATATTGATGAGCTGATCGCCAACCAGCGTCAGTCACTTCTGTATAACCACTATAGACAGTGAAAAAGGTATAAGTTTAAGGTGGAAACCAAGCAGGGGGCGCGGGAGCCCTGTGAGATGGTACTAAAGTGTCTGTGTAAAGAGAAAACTAAGAGCTGAGCATGTGCCCTCTCACCCGACAGGCCGATCCGCCTGATCTCCTCTCAGAAAGCGCGTCGGTGAATCACTGCTCCACGATGCAAAGATCCCGGACGAGGGTTTAACTGGTCAGCTGGGCTTCCTCTCCGATCTCCGGATACACAGGGTGGATGCAGGAGTCTTGCTTCCTTCTGGATGGCTGGCCTCTCAGGAAATTTAGGCCCAGGCTTCTGGGCCTAGCAGCACGGCTGTCCCCGTCAGCAGCTTCGCCGAGGAGAAAAGCTGATCCCGAGAGAGAGAAAAAGCGCCCCTCCCTCTTCTTAAGTAGCCTCCCCCACAAATCTGTGTGGAGGCGTCACATGTTCCATCAGGGCAGGGTGTTTTGGGAAATGTAGTCTGTTTTCTCATAAGAGTCCATATCTTCGGCTACTCTCCATCCCACAATGCATAGCCCCTTAAAGGTAATGTACATATTTACAGATGCGGATATAGTCTCAGCGGGGATGGCCTGTCATTAGACTCTGACAAGGAGACCCCGCTACATACAATACCACTTCTGCAAGGATTTTCCCAACACTCCCTGAAGTATTATGAAATGTCATCTTTGGTCACTGGTTCCCACTTTCTACTTCTTGAAAACTTCGGATGCATAGTAGCTTGTTACTCTTGGTACTGGTTTGTCTCTGTAACTATTTTTTCAATAACCTCATCGGTTAGAAATAGTTGTACGTATCCCAGGGGGGTTGTCATCTTCAACATCCAATTTCATACCAGGTGCTCCAGTAAATTGGAATCTTGGGAGCGCTACGTGAACCGTACCCCAGTCAATATAGCACCAAGTTCGCACATCACTGAGCTCGTCAATGTCGTCACTTTCTGTGTCTGATGACAAATTTCGCCATGAATCAATTCTGCAAGTGATCATGTATCGCTATTACTGTTTGCAAGCTGGTCATAAACCACTTTTGATGTAGAGGCACGCTTTCTGGATGCCATGGACGCTCTCAAGCTTCCAGGAAGAAAGATTTGATACAGTAATGTAATCCAATAAGATTACAATGTATTGTGTATGTGTTGTGTTTTATACTTTTTGGAATTGCCGCCCAGTTCCGCCCCCATCGCAACGTTCACAGGGAACGGGACCCGGAACATTGAGTATCGGGCAGAGCAGGAATACATTGCGGGATACTGGGGACAAGGTAAGTAACATCTTCCTGGATCCTACGATGCAATACCGAGTGTGAGGCCGCGTACACACCATCAAATATATCTGCTGAAACTGGTCCGCAGACCAGTTTCAGCGGACAGATTCGATCGTGTGTACAGGCTAGCAGACAGATTTCCAGCAGACAAAAGTTTTAAAGCAAACCAAAATCCCCGCGGACAGACAGCGCGGTGACGTGGCAGTGACGTTGATGCCGCCACGTCACCGAACCAGGAAGTAAAATACTTCCACACATGCGTCGAATCCATTCGACGCATGCGGGAGATTTCGGTCCGCTGGTTAGGCATACTAACCAGCACACATATCCGACAGACGGCTTTCCAGCAGACAAGTTTTAAAGCATGCTTTAAAACTTGTCTGCTGGAAAGCCGTCTGTCGGATATGTGTGCTGGTTAGTATGCCTAACCAGCGGACCGAAATCTCCCGCATGCGTCGAATGGATTCGACGCATTTGTGGAAGTATTTTACTTCCTGGTTCGGTGACGTGGCGGCATCAACGTCACTGCCACGTCACCGCGCTGTCTGTCCGCGGGGATTTTGGTTTGATCGTGTGTACACACATCAGACCAAAATCTCCCAGGAGACATGACGGACCGTTTTCATCGGATATATCTCCTCGTGTGTACGGGGCCTTATAGGAGGTCGACAATTCAGTCTTCCTGCAGACTTCGAAGGACGGGCATCAGGATAATAGATATTTGCTCTCTTTTTTTTTTTAGGTACCATTCTTATTTTAACTTTACACTGGAGCTTTTTCAGGAATGAAGGTGGTAGACCAATCAGCTGAGTATTCCTAGCAATTTTCTTTACAGCAGAATAAAACTTTTGTTTTTGTTTTCTTATGGAAAAATGGTGTAATTATGAAACAATAAAACCTCTATCCTAGGAAATCAGTCAAATTTCACAATTTGTTATGACAATTTGTTCTGTGCTGTGATGATTTATTATTGTGTAAAGAGTCATGGCTGAATTCAGAAAAGTTCATGTAACTAAAGAATTTTCAAATATGCCAAGCATGAGCTGGACCCAGGACCACAGCACTGCAAGGACACCGTGCAGCTCTAAATCATAGTCCGTTTGGTAAGATTGATGTTGGCGTTCATAATGTATTCATGCTGTTGTCTTCAAACCATTGTGCATCTGGCTGTCATGATCTTCCTTTAGTTTTACTTAAAGTGGTTCTGAAGTCTGGACATTTTTTACCTTAACCACTTGCTTACTGGGCACTTACACCCCCCTCTTGCCCAGGTAAAATTTCAGCTTCCGGCACTGCGTCGCTTTAACTGACAATTGCGCGGTCGTGCGACGTGGCTCCCAAACAAAATTTATGTCCTTTTTTCCCCACAAGTAGAGCTTTCTTTTGGTGGTATTTGATCGCCTGTGCGATTTTTATTTTTTGCGCTATAAACAAAAAAGAGCGACAATTTTGAAGAAAAATACAATATTTTTTACTTGTTGCTATAATAAATATCCCAATTAAAAAAAAAACACATTTTTTTTCTCAGTTTAGGGCGATACGTATTCTTCTACATATTTTTGGTAAAAAAAAAAAAAAAAAATCGCAATAAGCGACTGGTTTGCGCAAAAGTTATAGCGCTTACAAAATAGGGGAGAGAATTATTATTTTTTATTATTTATTTTTTTTACTAGAAATGGCGGCGATCTGCGATTTTTATTGGTACTGCGACATTATAGCGGACACATCGGACACTTTTGACACATTTTTGGCGCCATTCACATTTATTCTGCGATCAGTGCTATAAATATGCACTAATTACAGTATAAATGTGACTGGCATTGAAGGGGTTAACACTAGGGGGTGAGGAAGGGGTTAAATGTGTATGCTAGGTGTGTTCTAACTGTAGGGGGAGGGGGGGGTGACCGATCTGTGTCCCTATGTAGGAAGGAACACAGATCGGGCTCCTCCCTTCCAGAGACAGGACATTGTCTCTGTGTGAACCGGCAATGAGAGATGATCTATGAGAGATCATCTCTCATTGGCCCACAGATCGCATCACAAACAGCCGCTCTGATTGGCCGTTTGCCGCGATCTGTGATTGGCCGTGTCCAAGGGACACGGACAACACAGGGCTTCCCCGCAGCGCGCTGTACAGCGCGCGCTGGGAAAGCCAGAATGACATGCCGTCAAATGACGGCATGTTGGATATTCAGGCCCGCGCTCTTGCCGTCATCCGACGGTAGCGCGGGCCTCAAGTGGTTAAAGTGAAGGTCCACCCTAAAAAAAAAAAAATTACACCAAAATCCTGCAAACAATAAATAAAAAAAATGTGAACATTTTTTTTTTTTTACTTACCAGAAATTGCTGTTGCTATGCGGATCTTCCTAATCTGCCTCTTCCTAGTCCACGGCAGGTCTTCTTCCTCCTCACTCCTGGGAACTGCGTGTATCCCAGAAAGCAGCCACCCATTCACAAAGCACCGCGAGACTCACGCTTGCGCAGTAGGAAACGGGCAGTGAAGCCACAAGGCTCCACTGCCTGTTTCCCTTAGTGAGGATGGCGGCGCCGGGACCTGCCAGGATTGAGGGATTGACCTCGGGGGAACGACATCGTGGGTGCCTAGGACAGGTAAGTGTCCTTATTAAAAGTCAGCAGCTACAGTGTTTGTAGCTGCTGACTTAAAAAAAAAAAAAATCAAACCCCGCTTTAATGCATTCCCTGAAGTAAACATCATGCCCTTACCCCCCTTAATACTTACCTGAGCCTAATCCAGCGCTGTGCCCATCTGCAACATCTCTTCTCCACTGTCACTTCTCACAGGAGACTCGGCAGCAGAGGGAGCCATTGGCTCCTGCTGCTGTCAGTCAAATCCTGTGAACAAAAAGCGGGAGGTGGGGCCAAACCGCACTGTATGTGTTCATAGACGCACATAGCCCAGTTTAGGAGCCAGCCTGCAGGTGCACCCCCATAGGAAGCAGCTTTCTATAGTGGCATACTGAGAAGAGGAGTAGCCAAGGGAAGTGGTTCTCAACCTCAATCCTCAAGTACCCCCAACAGGCCATGTGTGCAGGTTTTTTCTTTATCTTGCACAGGTGCTTTAAATCAGAGTCAATGGCTTGGTATTTTGGACAGCTGTTTTATTTAGGAGAAATTCCCAAAACATGGCCTGTTGAAGGGAACTTGAATACTGAGGTTGAGAACCACAGGGGACCCTAGAAGAGGAGGTTTGGGACCACTCTGTGCAATATTATTGCACAGAGCAGGTAAGTATGACATTTGTTTTTGTTTTTTGGAAACTATGCCCAACTATACTTGATTTCATCATTGACATCAACGATGAGGCAAAATTTCTTCCAATGACACCAACGATAGGGCACAATTCCTATCAATGACACCAACAAAGGGGGAAGCAGAAGCAGATTAAATGATGTTGAGTAGAAGACAAGTGACATCCAATGGAAGAAAGTAAGCACTGTGCAGAGCTGTTTTATTTTTTTTTATCTGGAACATTTTGCAAAATGTTGTACTAAAGTTGGGCTTTAAACTAGTTCTGTTCAGTGGTTGATTGTGTCCTTGTTCAAGAGACCACCCCTTACTTTCTTTTCTGTCTGACACCAGACACAAAATAAATTGACATCTCCACATTATGGATAAAGAAAGCAATACCATGCTGAAATGCCCTGTACAAACGACCAGATTTTCCTGCGAGGAGAGCTTTTGGCAGTGAATCCCGGCCGTGTGTATGCTCCCTCGCAGTTTTTCCGCTTGGAAACCTGCCAAATCCACCGGACAAAAAAAAGAGGACCAGCTCTCTTTTTTCCAGCCTGATTCCCGACTGACTTTTTCCCATCAGAAAACCCGGCCATGTGTAGCAGAAAACAGACATATTTGGGCGTTTTCCTGTGGGGAAAAATTTTGATGGAGCATAAACACGCAGCACAAAAAACACAGTGGCTGCGGCGGTTGCGGTGACGGGCGGAGAGATCCGCCTATGGACAAGGAGAGGAGGAGGAGGGAGGGGAGCATGCTGGCGCTTCAGCGCCCCCACCTCTGTGGCGCCTGGTGAACTGCACCCGTACACTCGCCCAGGATCGCCCCCCCTCCTCTGCGAGCAGTCCTCACAGGTAGCGGAGCGGGCTGGCTGGTTGGAGGACGGGCGGATGCCGCTACCCTAAAAGTGCTGCCTGGTACCCAGGATACCACCCGGTCCCATCATATCATAGGGCCGGCCCTGAACACGGTCGGGATCTGTACGGGGGAAAAGTAGAGAGCGGGTTCTCGGTTTTTCCCTCTGGATTTCCGACTGACCATTCCCGTGGGGAATACCGGTCGTGTGTACTAGGCAAAAGAGGTTCTAACCCCAGGTCATAATACAAAGTTACTGTAAAATTGTACAGTATGTGTCTCACCAGCATAAAAGTTTTGAAATTTTACAGACTTTTTCTGTGAAGGCTCAGATGCTTGTGGCAATGTCAGGGCTATCTATGCACTATAGAACTTTGAAGTCCCTCTCCCACACACCAATGAGGTATGACAACTGTTTACTGTTATCAGTCTCCTCTTATGGATTAGAGAACGGATAAAAATAACTTCTTTCCATAGAAATCGCTCTTCAGACTCTGATCTTCTAATGTCCTTGGCAAATGTGAGCTCTGATGCCTAATACTAGTATACGTACTCAGTGTGTCTTTGGTCAGTTTGACATTGCTGTTATAAAACACAGTTTCCTGTAGGCTGATATCTGTCTGCTGTTCACAAGGTCCACAGAAAAACAATGCTGGTCTAAAGAGAATCTCCCTCATCTAATACAATGTAAAACTTTGCTTAACAGGGAACTGAGGACATTTTATAGTTTTTAGTTACAGTATCTCACAAAAGTGATTACACCCCTCACATTTTTGTAAATATTTTATTATATATTTTCATGTGACAACACTGAAGAAATTATACTTTGCTACAATGTAAAGTAACTCAACACACAGCCATTAATGTCTAAACCACTGGCAACAAAAGTGAGTACACCCCTACGTGAAAATGTGCAAATTGGGCCCAAAGTGTCAATATTTTGTGTGATCACCATTATTTTACAGCACTGCCTTAACCCTCTTGGGCATGGAGTTCACCAGAGTTTCACAGGTTGCCCCTGGAGTCCTCTTCCACTCCTCCACGACGACATCACAGGGCTGGTGGATGTTAGAGACCTTGTACTCCTCCACCTTCCATTTGAGGATTCCCCACAGATGCTCAATATGTTATAGGTCTGGAGACATGCTTGGCCAGTCCATCACCTTTACCCTCATCTTCTTTAGCAAGGCAGTGGTTGTCTTGGAGGTGTGTTTGGGGGTCATTAATATATTGGAATACTACCTTGCAGCCCAGTCTCCAAAGGGAGGGGATAATGCTTGACTTCAGTATGTCACAGTACATGTTGGCATTCATGGTTCCCTCAATGAACTGTAGCTCTCCAGTGCCGGCAGCACTCATGCAGCCCCAGATCATAACACTCCCACCAACATGCTTGACTGTAGGCAAGACACAGTTGTCTTTGTACTTCTCACTTGGTTGCCGTCACACACGCTTGACACCATCTGAACCAAATAAGTTTACCTTGGTCTCATCAGACAACAGAACATGGTTCTAGTAATCCATGTTCTTAGTCTGTTTGTCTTCAGCAAACTGTTTTCAGGCTTTCTTGTGCATCATCTTTAGAAGAGACTTCCTTCCTAGACAACAGCCATGTAGACCAATTTGACGCAGCGTGCGATATATGGTCTGAGCACTGACAGGCTGACTTCCCACCCCTTCAACATCTGCAGCAATGCTGGCAGCACTCATACATCTATTTCCCAAAGTCAGCCTCTGTATATGACGCTGAGCACGTGCACAAAACTTTTTTGGTCGACCATGGCGAGGCCTGTTCTGAGTGGAACCTGTCCAGTTAAACAGCTGTATGGTCTTGGCCACCGTGCTGCAGCTCAGTTTCAGGATCTTGACAATCTTCTTATAGCCTAAGCCATCTTTATGTAGAGCAATAATTCTTTTTTTTTCAGATCCTCAGAGAGTTCTTTGCCATGAGGTGCAATGTTGAACTTCCAGTGACCAGTATGGGACAGTGAGAGCGATAACATCAAATTTAACCGTCCTGCCCCCAATTCACACCTGAGACCTTGTAACACTACGAGTCACATGACACCAGGGAATAGAAATGGCTAATTGGGACAAATTTGGACATTTTCACTTAGGGGTGTTCTCACTTTTGTTGCCAGCGGTTTAGACATTAATGGATGTGTGTTGAGCTATTTTGTGAGTGAGTGAGTGAGTGTGAGTGAGTGAGTGAGTGAGTGAGTAACTTGTATAGCGCTGACAAATGCGAACCGAATCGCCTCTAGGCGCTTTGTATCCAGAGTCGTGCTGATCCTTCAGAAGAGATGGGTCAAGAAGAGAGGTCCTTGGAGTGAAAATCTACGCTCTCCCTTAGATTTGCAGCGGGCTGTGGGGATTTCCAGAAGGTTTTGGTTAGTTGATCGGAGCACCCGATTGGTGACGTACGGTTTAATTTTCTCGTTTAAGTATTGCGGAGTGCTTCCTTGTGCGCATTTGTGAGTGAGGCAGAGTGTCTTGAATGTGATCCGATCCTTTACGGCTAGCCAGTGGAGGGACTGCAAGACCGGGCGATGGACTCCCGCGTTTTTTTACCTGTTACCAGTCTGGCCGCCATGTTCTGGACGACTTGAAGATGCGAAATCTGGTATTTGGGTAGTCCTAAGCAGAGGGAGTTTGCGTAGTTGAGTTGCGAATTGATGATTGTACCAACCACTACTGCTTTATCCGCTTCCGGGATGAAGGGGATGAGTCTACGTAGCATGCAGAGAAAGTGGTTAGAACCGCTGACTACTGCTCCTATTTGTGCGTTAATAGTCATGTCTGAGTCAAAGATGACTCCGAGAGTTTTGACTTTGTTGGTTTGGTTGATGGTTTGTCCAAGAATGGTGGGTGGTGTCCATGTGGTCCTAGAATTCGATTTTCGATTTGCGTGAAGGATAAGGAGTTCTGTTTTCGATCCATTAAGTTTGAGTGAGCTTTCAGTCATCCAATTATCGATCAGTGTCAGGCATTTTCCTAGTTCTCTATAGTTGCGTGTCATCAGCATAAGAGTGGTAGCGTAGGTCCTGTTTGCTGATGATTTGAAGGAGTAGGCGGATATAAATGTTGAAGAGTATGGGGGGAAAGGGGCGATCCTTGTGGGACTCCGCATGTAATGGTGTGTGTTCCTGACGTGAATCCTCCGAATTTCACAGACTGTGTTCGATTTTCTAGGACATATGCGAACCACGGTAGGGCCGAGTTTGAGACTCTGGCTGCTTCTTTAAGTCGAGTGAGCAAGGTGTTGTGGTCTACCGTGTCAAAAGCTGCACTGAGGTCCAGCAGCACTAGGAGACAGGATTCTCCGTCATCTGCTGCTTCAAGTGCGTCATCCCATATCTTGAGGAGGGCCGTTTCTGTCCCGTGGCCTGGACGAAAACCTGATTAAAACGGATCTAGGAGATTGTGGGTGTCCAGATGGGGCTGTAGTTGTTGTACTACTGCTTTCTCCATGATCTTGGAGATGGTGTTCAGGCTTGTTACCGGTCTGCGATGGTTTGGGTCTTTAGGGTCGAGGGGACAGCAAATGTACACTGTTATACAAGCTGTACACTCACTATTTTACATTGTAGCAAAGTGTAATTTCTTCAGTATTGTCACATGAAAAAATATAAATACAGTATATAAATAAAATTATTTACAAAAATGTTAGGCGTGTACTCACTTTTGTGAGATACTATATATATACGGCATATGAGAATGTGTTTGTTACAAGTAGGTAGGTACAACACAACCTACCTTTAGGCTGGATTCACACTAGAGAACGCAGCGGCTCACAATAGGAGTTCCCATGTGTCTCCATTCACAGGTCCGATTTTAGACCGAATTTTGGGCTAAATTCGGACCTGAAAAGAACCAAAAGATGCACACGACTCCTTTGCAATTTCCACAGGAGCTGCTGCGGAGATATGTGAACTGGCTCCATAGAGAGCCGGTCACAATCTTCTGCTATACGAATTGGATGCGAGGAAAACTGCATTCAATTCGCAATAAATACAATAAAACTCTAATGCCACGTACACATGATCATTTTTCAGCATGAAAAAAAAATTAAAATTTTCAGCATTTCCAAAAAACAATGTTTTCCCAACTTCATCATTAAAAAAGATGTTGCCCACACACCATTGTTTTTAAAAAATGATCTAGCAAAGTCTGTTACAGCGTGATGAATATACTTACTCCATTATGAACGGTAGTTTTACCAGAACGCTCCCGCTTCTTCTGAGCATGCGCGGCTTTTTTACGTCGTTTTAGCCCACACACGATCATTTTTTACAACCCGAAAAACGACATTGTTTAAAACAACGTTAAAAAATTCAGCATGTTCGAATATTTTTTTTTTGTTGTTGTTTTTCAGAACCTGAAAAATGATGTGTAGCCCACACACAATCATTTTAACCACTTGCCTACTGGGCACATATACCCCCTTCCTGCCCAGACAAAATTTTAGCTTCCGGCACTGCGTCGCTTTAACTGACAATTGCGCGGTCGTGCGACGTGGCTCCCAAACAAAATTTACGTTCTTTTTTTCCCCACAAATAGAGCTTTCTTTTGGTCGTATTTAATCGCCTGTGTGGTTTTTATTTTTTGCGCTATAAACAAAAAAAGAACGCCAATTTTGAAAAAAGACACAATGGGCCAGATTCACATACACTTAATATTGCGCTGCGTAATCGAAATACTCTACGCTGCCGTATTTTACCAGGCTGTACACCGAATTCTGGTAGATTTTTGCCCGTACGCTACGGCGGCGTAGTCTATTTCTCGCCGCGTAATCGAAATACGTGATTAGGGGGCGTGAAGCATTTAAATTAAGCGCGTCCCCGCGGCGATCAAACTGCGCATGCTCCGTACAGAAATTTCCCGCCGTGCATTGCGCGAAATCACGTCGTTACGTCATTTGTTGTTTGAGTAGCGTCGTTTACGAACATTCCTATTCCCGGACGACTTGCGTTAAAAATAATAAAAGACGTCGGAAAACGTAGAAATTTGACGTGGGAACGACGGCCATACTTAACATGGGCTGTCTAATATTAGAGCAGCAAAAAGCTGGTATAGTGAAACGCAAAAAAAAGATGACTAAAGATGCCGTAAGAGATTGCGATTGAAGATCGTAATTTCTGGGATCGCCGGCAAAAGCTCATTAGCATACCCCGACGCGGAAAACAACGGGAAGTCCACCCAGTGGCCGCAATTTTATTGCAGCGTAGATCCGAAGGCGTACTAACAAGTAATCCAGTCGAATTGAAGCCCACAGCCATCTATTCATGGTTTGAGGTTTCCGACTAGCTAAAAAACGAGCGTAATTTGAAATTACTCCAGTCTAACACCAGTTAGACAGGCATAATGGCTCTGTGAATCTGGCCCAATATTTTTTGCTTTTTGCTATAATAAATATCCCATTAAAAAAAAAAAAAAACATTTTTTATCTCAGTTAAGGCCGATACGTATTCTTCTACATATTTTTGGTAAAAAAATGTAAAAAATAAAATCGCAATAACCGTATAGTGACTGGTTTGCGCAAAAGTTATATTGCCTACAAAATAGGGGACATAATTATGATTTTTTTTATTTTATTTTTTTTACTAGGAATGGCGGCTATCTGCGATTTTTTTTCGAGACTGGGACATTATAGCGGACACATCGGACACTTTTGACAAATTTTTGGGACCATTTACATTTATACAGTGAACAATGCTATAAATATGCATTGATAACTGTATAAATGTAACTGGCAGGGAAGGTGTTAACCACTAGAGGGCGGGGAAGGGGTTAAATGTTTCTTCTAGTTTGTGTTCTAACTGTGGAGGTGACCGATTGTGTCCCTTTGTACAAGGGATACAATCGATCTTCTCTCTCCCTGACGGGGACGTGGAGCTCTGTGTTTACACACAGAGCTCCACGTCCCAGCTCAGTTACTCAGCAATCGCGTGTGCCGGGCGGCCATCGCGGCCGCCGGGCACAAGCACAGGGTTCTCAGTGATGCGACGGGTGCGCCCGCGCGCCACCGGCAGCGCACGCGCGCGCCTCTAGCAGCTTTCTATGACTGCACGTCATATGACGTGCAGTCAGGACAATAAAGTTACCCACCCACCGTCATTTGACGGTGGGCGGGTATCAAGTGGTTAAATTACGTTTTTGAAAAACAACATTTTTTTTCATGCTAAAAAATGATAGTGTGTACGCGGCATAAGGTTGTTGCAGCCTTATTTATAGGAGACCACTAAGTAGTACTTACAGTACATAGGGTGGAGCTTATGGGCTCAGGACAGACAAGTTTCCCAGATTGAAAATGACTTGCTAAGCTATTGCTAGACACTGTCAGGCTTCACAAGTTTTTTTTTTGCCAAATTGCAGCAAGTCCGCATTGTATGACTTCAGATCAACTTTCTTTGCATGCATTCTGCAGGTCTGCTGTGAGTTCTGGTTCAGTTATGTTGTGCAATAGTCACTGTGACTGAATCTTCATGCTGTAAATTTGCAGAGCTCTTGCTGTAGACTCACAACTGCAACTTTGCTCTTGCTAGAGACTTGCCAAGCTAATTTTGCTACAAATTGGAAAAGTGTCAACAAGAACACGTGCTTCAAGTGCTCTGCAAGTGTACATCTTGCCAGTGATAATGTGCTGCAAGTTAACAGACTCAACACTGCCACAAATTGGTTCCGAGTTATCCTTACTATCTGGGTTAGGACTGGTTGGGTGATTGTGCGTAAATGGTGGGGGGGAAGTGGGGTTGTGATAAAGAAGAAAGGGAGAAAGAAAAAAAAGAAAGATCAAAAGGGAAGTAGAGTAAGGAGGAAGGGGGTGAGGGGGAAATGTAAGTTGTGCACATGCGGTTCCAAATTTTAGACATCTGAGATTTACACATTCAGTAAAGTATGATCAAAGGTTGAGGGCAACTAGTGCATTACCTAGGGGTCCGCTGTCCAATATATTTTGGAACATCTGCAAATTGTAATGCAGTCAATTTTTCATAAAACAAACATTGATGCATATGAGATTTGAATTTACTGAGGGGGATTCTGGATGTTTTCCAAGCCTTGGCCAGGGTCTGTTTTAAGTTGACACAGGTAATAACCACATTTAACAAATAAAACCTGGGGAATGCCCAGGGAATAACCAAGCCTACTTACCGACCAACTAGCAGACAACCAATTAACCTGTCTAACAGTATGCGTTAAAAACAGGGGTTTTGTCCGCACGCATTTGCAAACGCATGCGTGAGCCACAGAGCCATGCAAAGGCACCCCATAATTCTGTGGTCCTAACACTAAACAGTGAGTGTCCCCACATTTACCTTGACTGTTTCTCTTGTACTAGATGTTCTTGAGATCCTGTAATCAGGAAAAAGTAGGCACTGCCATGCAGGGCTGTTGTTAGAAATCACAGGGCCCCATACAGCCTACCTGATAAGGCCCCTTTCCCTGGCTGAAAGTGACCAAGGACATAGATTTATCAGTCCCTTTCTCTGAAGCCTTAGGCCGCGTACACACGAGGGGATATGTCCGCTGAAAACGGTCCGATGGACCGTTTCAGCAGACATCTCCGCTCGTGTGTATGGGCTAGCGGACAGATTTCTCCACCCGACAGATTTCAAAGCATGCTTTGAAATCTATCCGGTGGGAATCTGTCCGCCCGACATGTCTGCTGGTTAGTACACTTACCAGCAGACATGTCGGCTCCCACCGCCGCCGCGCCGCTGCCGAATGGATTCGGCGCATGCGCGGAAGTGTTTTACTTCCTGGTGCGGTGACGTGGCGGTGACGTGGCGGCGTCAACGTCACCGCCGCGTCACCACTACGTCACCGCGCCGTCCGGCGGCGGGGAATTTGATCCGATGGTGTGTACACGCCATCGGATCAAACTCCCGATCGGACATATCCGATGGAAATGGTCCGCGGACCGTTTTCATCGGATATATCCGATCGTCTGTACGCCGCCTTAGCTGCACAGCTGAATGAATAGGAAGCACTCTGAGGCTTCCTGTTCATTCAGAAACTGAAGCATATTAAACTGATGGGTCCCAAGCCCAGTGCAGGTGGGCTGGCTGTACTGCCTTATCAGTGGTCCTGCTGCCATGACCGTTCTTTATAGAAAGGGGCAGCTGATTTCACAAAGGTTTCTTTCACATTTTGGGATGCATTGGAAAAACATGTTGTTCTGCAGAGGGTGATGGCATGGTGGCAGATTTGGATAATAAAACACAACTGTATTTTTTGGATGCGGATACAATGTTAATTCTACTAGAAAGGGATTTTGATTGCATAGTTACAACTGCACAGGCTATGCAGTGACCAAGGCTCTTTAGACAAAACGCGTGCTGGAAATGCTCAAAATATTTTCCTGGTGCTGAAATGCAATAAAGCTGGTTGTATAGAGTTTGAAATCCCACTTGCTGTGGGGATGCTTTTCAAAATCCCCCACTTATAGCTGGGAGACAGTGAAAGCTAGACTGCTGTCATTACACATATGTATAGATGATAAAAATATACAGTATGTGGATGAAAGAGACAAATCTGCTCCTTACAAACACAGACTCGCTTTTGTGCTCAGTGGAAATGTACAGCTGCTATGCTACTCTGATTGTCTCTCAAGAGTATGTCTAGCCACTGATAGAACACATTTTCCTCTGATCCAATGAAGATTCAAATCATGACAACACTCAAAAAGGAAAACAATTGCTCTTTGGAAATCAGGTAATATTCCTTACATTTGTTTGGCATTCCAATTGTTCAAGCAATGTAGCTCAATGTCACAACTGTTTCACTGTCCACCACTAAGTGCAACCATTCCTCTACAGTAGTGGCCTCCAAACTGAAGGATGCTCTGTTCCTCCCACTGATACAAAGCCCCATTCCTCCCACTGACACCAATAATGAGGCACCATTCCTTCCACCACCAACACCAACAATAAGGTCCTTCTACTAACACTAACAATGTGGCATAATTCTACCCACTGCTATAAACAATTGGCACTGTTCCTCCTACTAGTTACACCAATGATGGGACACTATTTTTTCTACTGACATTAATGATGGGTAGGGATGAGCCGAACACCCCGCGTTCGGTTCGCACCAGAACCGTCGAACAGTCCGATCGTTCGCACGAACATTTAGAACCCCATTGAAGTCTATGGGACTCGAACGTTCGCATTCAAAAACAATCATTTTAAAGACCAATATTCAAGTTATTGTTGGAAAATGTCTTTGAGAACCCGGGTCTTGCCCCAGGGAACATGTATCAATGTAAAAAAAGTTTTAAAAATGGTTGTTTTTTCAGGAGTCCTGCTCCTGAAAAAACGACAGTTTTAAAACCTTTTTTCCATTGATACATGTTTCCTCGGGCAAGACCCAGGTTCTCAAAGACGTTTTCACAGGCAAACTATAGACACCCAGCAGGTACAATATTTAAAGGATTTTTTTTTTTTTTTTTTATTTAAGTATCATTAAAATCACTGCTATTGTACCTGCTGGGTGTCTATACCTGTGATAACGTCTTTAAATAGCACAATCACCTGCCTGCCAGTAAATTAGGAGGAAATGATCTATCTAAGCTATACAGTGTATAAATATATGTACAACTCCTAGGGATGTATATATATATTCTCTACACCAGGGGTGCCCAACCTTTTGAAGTGCGAGGGCCACTTAAGCAACTTGGTAACCAGTCGAGGGCCACAAAGAGTGGAGCGGACAGGTGACAGGTCATGGCTACTCTATAGGCCCTTCGATCCGCCCTGGTGGAAGGGGGACGAACTCCCTTCTGTTTTTTGGTTAGGAGGTAGGCTGGCCTAAACAGACATCTGTCGCTTTATAGAGGTGAATTGAGGGTCCCATTTGGTTGGGTTGATCATGTGAAAAGGGCCTAAGACTGCTTTCACACTGATGTGCTGTGGTTTACCCACAATGCGAGTGCAGCGTAGTGCACCTGTGTCTATCCTTTGGATTAGCTGAACTTTGCCATAGACTCCACCTGTAGCAAAAGCCGGCGCTGTAGAGGAAGCATCAGCTTATGGGGTGCTACTCCACAGTCGCTTTCTTCTTCTACCACCAGCTTCATTCACAGCACTGATGCTGTGGTATGGCGGGTGGGCAACCTGCAATCTGGGCTTGCCAACCCACCATTCCAGAGCAGGAGGTCAAGGGCCACATCAGAGGGCTCCGCGGGCCACATGTGGCCCCCGGGCCACTGGTTGGCCACCCCTGTTCTACACACTGTAATAAAGCTAAACTAACTAGCCTGCTTTATCTAGCTAGCTAAAAAGAAAATCTCTCTGTCTCTCTGACTGCTCTCAGTAACAAGCCGGAACACACTACACGAGGCCGCCCAGCAGGCGGCCTTGTATAGTGTGAGGCGTGTGCTAAATCCCTGAGCCATAATTGGCCAAAGCCACTCAGGCTTTGGCCAATTATGGCTCTGCTTTTTTTGCGTGCTGGGATTGGCCAAGCATGCAGGGTCATAGTGCATGTTTGGCCAATCATCAGGGCGCAATGCCGCAATGAATTATGGGTCGTTTTGTTTCACTCGAATTTGCTGCGAACGATCGTTTTTGTTCGAAATTCGTCGAACGATTGAACAGACGATGTTTGAGTCGAACATACGTTCGTTTCGAACGCGAAATCCCTAATGATGGGGCATAATTCTTCCTTCTGATATAAACAGTTGGGCACTATTCCTCCCACTGACACCAATGAAAGCGCACTATTCCCTTTACTAAAACTAATGAGGGGGCATAATTCTTCCCACTGATTTAAACCTCTGTTGATATCTGTACTTCAGCCATAACTACAACTCTCAGTGCTGGACATTCTCTGCCATTTGGAGACTGCGGGTAAGAGTTTTAACCAACACTGGAGTAGCCAGAGATGGGGCACACTTCTTTGGAGGTAACTTATTTTTACTGTATACATTTACAAACATTATTTTTGGCCATGCATCAGCTTTAAAGCCCTTTTACACCTATACTTTGCAGAAAGAGCATACATTGATGGGTCTGTTGCAGTGCATCGCCAGCCAATTCATAATGAATGGGCAAGGCATGTTAGCCTGTGACTTAATGTACCACAACAGGCCAAATAAGTGCAAATGAGCCCAAGAAACATGACTATTGCCCTATACACGACCATTGGGAAAACTGCTGTGACAGCTTGTGGCTGTGTGTATGATCCATGGCAGTTTTCCCGACAGGAAAACCGACGGGAATCCAGTGGCGGTGCATCTAAAGAGGGCGCCGGATGCCGCCACCTCTGGCTCTCGCACTGCCACTGTGTACAATAACATAGATTCATGCATTGCATGAATCTATGTTTTTGTTGCTGCTGCCGCCGACTATTCAGATGGCCGGATGGTGAGCGCCGGCAACCTGAATAACAGCAGCTGGTTGGCTGTGTGGAAGTGCCTATCAGAGCCGCTGGCTTTCCGAGAACAGCCCTCAGTCTACCGGAAACTTATCTAAGGGACATATGGGGTGTGCGTTCCTAAGATAAGACTGACAGGCGTCTCAGCCAATCAGGTTCACCGGTTCTGGTTACCATAACCTGATTGGCTGAAGCGTGATCGAGGGCGGGAGAAGACATCGAGGGACGTGGAAGGAGGATTGCTGACCCCCAGAAAGGTCAGTGCCGGGTGGGGGGGGGGCATTTTATAGGCCACAGAAGCAACAATGGGCACAGTGGCGACAATGGGCACAGTGGCATTAATGGGCACAGTGGCAACAATGGGCACAGTGGTGGCAATTAAAGGGCACAGTGGCATCAATTGGCACAGTGGTGACAATTAAAGAGCACAGTGGCGACAATTGGCTCAGTGGCGACAATTGGCACAGTGGCGACAATTGATGGGCACAGTGGCTGCGTTTGATGGCATGGCACAGTGGCTGTGTTTGATGGCATGGCACAGTGGCTGCGTTTGATGGCATGGCACAGTGGTGACAATTGATGGCACAGTGGCTGCGTTTAATGGCATGGCACAGTGGTGACAATTTATGGCACAGTGGCTGCGTTTTATGGCATGGCACAGTGTGGACAATTGATGGCACAGTGGCTGTGTTTGATGTCATGGCACAGTGACTGCGTTTGATGGCATGGCACAGTGGCATCAATTGGCACAGTGGTGACAATTAAAGGGCACAGTGGCGACAATTGGCTCAGTGGCGACAATTGGCACAGTGGCGACAATTGATGGGCACAGTGGCTGCGTTTGATGGCATGGCACAGTGGCTGTGTTTGATGGCATGGCACAGTGGCTGCGTTTGATGGCATGGCACAGTGGTGACAATTGATGGCACAGTGGCTGCGTTTAATGGCATGGCACAGTGGTGACAATTGATGGCACAGTGGCTGCGTTTTATGGCATGGCACAGTGGTGACAATTGATGGCACAGTGGCTGTGTTTGATGTCATGGCACAGTGACTGCGTTTGATGGCATGACACAGTGGTGACAATTGATGGCACAGTGGCTGCATTTGATGGGCCCAGTGGCTGCATTTAATGGGCACAGTGGCTGCATTTTATGAGCACAGTGAGGCTGCATTTAATGGGCACAGTGAGGCTGGAAGCGGGAAAAATTAGAACATGTTTTTTTTTTTCCCGCCGGGATTCCTGGTGGTTTTTAACCCGGGAGTTTTCCTATGGGCCACAGCTCTCATGGCAGTTTTCCTGCCAGGAAAACCAGCTGTGTGTAGGGGGAAAAAGCTACTCCAGATTACAATGTCTTAGAAGCTGTGAGACGTGTCAAAATATATTGTAACTAGGCTTTTTTGTGACATTGGCGCAGTAAAGGCTTCTTTCTGGTGACTCAACCATGCAGCTAATTTTTTCTCAAGTATCGTTGTATTGTGCTCCTTGAAACAACCACACCATCGTTTTCTAGAGCAGCCTGTATTGCTCCTGAGGTTTCCTGTAGGTTTTTCTTTGTATACTGAACAATGCTTTTGGCAGTTGTGGCTGCAATCTTTCTTGGTCTATCTGATCCTGGCTTGGTATCACGAGATTCCCCAGTTTTCCACTTCTTAATAAATTATTCAACGGCACTAATTGTCATTTTCAAGGCTTTGATATCTTTTTAAATCAGTTTCCACCTTTAAAAAGTTCCATTACCTTATTATGCAGGTCTTTTCACAGTTCTTTTCTGCTGCCCAATTTTCAGCATCTAGCCTGCTCAGTGCATCCACGTGAGAGCTAACAAACTCATTGACTATTTATACACACACTTATTGCAATTTAACCACTTGCCGACCGCGCTATAGCAAAAATACTGCTACAGCGCGGTCGAGTTACTGTGACACGACGTCCCTGGGACGTCGTCCTTCACTTCCGCGATTGCGCGTCCCCTGGGACGCGCTCGCGGAAGTGTCCGTGCTCGTCGGGTCTAGAAGACCCGGCGCATCACGGATCACGGTAAATTGCCGCTGATAGCGGCCGTTTACCACGTGATCGCGCCATCGAATGACGGCGCGATCACTTGTAAACAAACCGGCGTCATTTGATGACGCCGGTTCCTCCCTTTCCTCTCTGTACCGTTCGGTACAGTGTGCGAGGAAGGGGGGGGGGAGCGGGGTGTCAGCAGCAGCGCTGTGGCTGGATCTGTGAGAAATGCAGTCACAGATCCAGCCATCCATCCCTGCTACCCCAATACTGTGCAATACCCCAGTAATCAGCAATACCCCAGTAATCAGCAATACCCCAGTAATCAGCAATACCCCAGTACTCAGCAATACCAAAAATACTCAGCAATACCCCAGTACTCAGCAATACTCCAGTACTCAGCAATACCCCAATACTCAGCAATACCCCAATACTCAGCAATACCCTGCCCAATACTTAGCAATACCCCAGTACTCAGCAATACCCCAGTACTCGGCAATACCCCAATACTCTGCAATACCCCAATACTCAGCAATACCCCAGTACTCAGCAATACCCCAGTACTCAGCAATACCCCAATACTCGGCAATACCCCAGTACTCGGCAATACCCCAGTACTCGGCAATACCCCAATACTCTGCAATACCCCAATACTCTGCAATACCCTGCACGATACTCTGCAATACCCTGCGCGATACTCTGCAATACCCCGCACGATACTCTGCAATACCCCAATACTCTGCAATACCCCAATACTCTGCAAACCCCCAATACTCTGCAATACCCCAATACCCTGCGCGATACTTTGCAATACCCCAATACTCTGCAATACCCTGCGCGATACTCTGCAATACCGCCTATGGGGATTTTTAAGTAGCGAAGTTTGGCGCCATTCCACCAGTGTGCGCAATTTTGTAGTGTAACATGTTGTGTATCTATTTACTTGGCGTAACTTCATCTTTCACATTATGAAAAAAATTGGGCTAACTTTACTGTTTTGTTTTGTTTTAAGCACAAAATAGTTTTTTTTTTTAAAACACGCGTTCAATAAATGTCTGCGAAAATACCATGCGAGATAAAAAGTTGTAACATTGTATTTTCTAGGGTCTTTGCTAAAAAAAGCATACATAATGTTTTGGGGTTCTATGTAATTTTCTAGCAAATAAATGATGATTTTTCCATATAGGAGAGAAATGTCAGAATTGGCCTGGGTGTTCCAGAACGCCTGAAGGTGCTCCCTGCATGTTGGGCCTCTGTATGTGGCGACGCTGTGTAAAAGTCTCACACATGGGGTATCGCCATACTCGGGAGGAATAGCAGAATGTGTTTTGGGGTGTAATTAGTGAGAAATAACCTGCTAATATGACAGAAACAAGTTTTTTTTTTTTTACAGAATTTTCAGTCGTTTTTATTTTATAGCGCAAAAAATAAAAAGCCCAGAAGTGATCAAATACCACCAAAAGAAAGCTCTATTTGTGTGAGAAAAAAAAACGGCAACAATTTCAAATGGGTACAATGTTGTATGACTGAGTAATTGTGATTCAAATTGTGAGAGCACCGAAAGCTGAAAAATAGTCTGGTTAGGAAGGGGGTTTAAGTGTCCAGTGGTCAAGTGGTTAAACAGGCACAGATGTGGGAAATGAACGTTTAATTGCCAATTTGTGTGTCTGTACCAAGGCCAAAACATTTCATACGTAAACTTTTGATCAGGGCTATTTGGGTGATTTCATTATGATTTCAAAAGGAGCCAAACAACTGTGTGATAATAAATGGCTTCATATGATCACTATCCCTAAATTAAAGACAGTTTTGTGGCATGATCAGTCATATTTTCAATGCAAACATTTTACGATTTATGCCAGAGTGTGAAAACTTTTGAACACAACTTTAAGAGGCCAGTGGATGATTTAGACCACCAACATTCACATATAATTCACCAATTTTGGGTGAACTGACCTGTTAATTAAAGGAGAAAAACATGGTATTCGGCCAGATTCTTGAAGGAGATACACCGTCGTATCTCTGTTTACGTGGCTTTGTATCTATGCGACTGATTCTTAGAATCAGTTACGCATAGATTTTGCTTAGATCCGACTGGCGTAAGTCACTTACACCGTTGGATCTAAGTTGCAATGTTACGCTGGCCGCTAGGTGGCGTTCCCGTCGATTTTTGCGTTGAATATGCAAATGAGCCTAATACGCCGATTCCCGAACGGATTTGCGCGCCGTCGTCGTAGTTTACGTAGTTTGCGTAAGGTTACCCCTACTATATGAAGGCTAACCTTGCGTAGGTCCGGCGTAAGCCATGTTAAAGGGTCACTAAAGGAAAAAAAAATTGGGCTGAAATGACTGTTTACAGGGTATAGAGACATAACAGTTAACTGATTCCTTATAAAAAATTATTAAAAATAGATAAAAATCAATCATATAATCAACCTACGGTTTTAAACAAACTATAAACAAATATACTGCGCTGAATAATGACAATGTTAAAGTGATACAACAATATGAATACAAAATCAATATATATACAAAAAATGTAGGCAGCCAGCACACCAGTGGATAACAGGTGAAACAAAATGAAAAGAATAGTGCAGCGCCAAAATGGACACAGAGGAGGATCCACCTGGGACAGGTGAGTCTAGTAATGGTGCAATTACATAAGGAATAGATCTGCGTCTATTCACCAGAGAAAATTGCTAAAAAAGGAGAAAATTAAATATAATGTGTAATCAGGCTGGATAATGAGTCCAGCACGAAACGTGATATATAAAAGTCCCATAAATAATTGAAATAAGTGAATATTCCTTAGGTTCTTATGAGTGTCATCAGACTTCCCAATTTATCCCTTTGTTAGGACCTCCACATCTTCACATAGACAATCCTTGGCATATAGGTGAGATAAATACGCTTACCAGCTGTTGTTGACCCGCTAACACCGTACGGTGAGTGAGTGGGTCACTGAAGGCTTAAATGGGCCGACCGCCCTCCTTGAAATCGGACGTGGGTATGACTCTTGGTCCTGGCACTCCAGGTGGATCCAAGCAAAAAGTTGGTATGGATAGCCACAGGGTTTCCCAATGGGGTGAAGTGGAAGAGGTCCTCCAGGAAATTCCCAATCACAGGAAAAAAGGGAGAAAGGAGATACACCTCCTCATAGTGTAAAAAAGTAATTTATTGGAAGAGGCAGGTCACAAAGGTAAAAAATTCCCACAGCCAAATACACAACAATGAGGAAAAAAAATTCGTTGCACAGTAGAAGTGTTAAAAGGTTCAACCCGACCGGTTTCGTCTGCAAAGCCTTCAACTGGGGCTGGGAATTGATTCCCAGCCCCAGTTGAAGTCTTTGCAGACGAAACCGGTCGGGTTGAACCTTTTAAAAGAGGGGGTGATGCTTGAGGAAGATACTGAGTTATGGAAGTGAAAGAGCTTAGGGGATCCAGTGACGATTGGGTCCGAGAGTCTAGTGAGGGACTGGGAGGTCAGTGAGTGAAGACCTACAGTGAGGCCCCATACACACGATCGGATATATCCGATGAAAACGGTCCGCGGACCATTTCCATCGGATATGTCCGATCGGGAGTTTGATCCGATGGCGTGTACACACCATCGGATCAAATTCCCCGCCGCCGGACGGCGCGGTGACGTGGCGATGACGCGGCGGTGACGTTGACGCCGCCGCGTCACCGCTACGTCACCGCACCAGGAAGTAAAACACTTCCGCGCATGCGCCGAATCCATTCGGCAGCGGCGCGGCGGCGGTGGGAGCCGACATGTCTGCTGGTAAGTGTACTAACCAGCAGACATGTCGGGCGGACAGATTCCCACCGGATAGATTTCAAAGCTTGCTTTGAAATCTGTCGGGTGGACAAATCTGTCCGCTAGCCCATACACACGAGCGGAGATGTCTGCTGAAACGGTCCATCGGACCGTTTTCAGCGGACATATCCCCTCGTGTGTACGTGGCCTAAGAGACTGTAGAGGGCGAGGAGAATTTTTCTGTGTTACCAATAGTTAAAGTGGAGTTTCCATCCCCAAATTTTTTTTTTCATTATTGTGATCATTAGACCTAAAAAAAAAAAAAATGTTTTTGCTCACCTGGAAATGCCTGTTGCTATGCGGTCCCACGAAATCTGCCTTCGGAATCACCTAGGATTCTGACATCATCTCCCTAGGCTCCCTGCATCTCTGGACCCCTTTACAATACACAGCACCCTGCACCTCTGGACCCCTTTACATTACACAGCCCCCTGCCCCCTTTTACATTACACAGCACCCTGCATCTCTGGACCCCTTTTCATTACACAGCACCCTGCCCCCTTTTACATTACACAGCACTCTGCATTTCTGGACACCTTTACATTACACAGCACCCTGCATCTCTGAACCCATTTACATTACACAGCACCCTGCATCTTTGGACCCCTTTACATTACACAGCCCCCTGCACCCTTTTACATTACACAGCACCCTGCATCTCGGCCGCACAGCTTGCACACTCCAAAGGCCGGCCCTGTTAACAGTCATATGACATAGAAAGACTGGGTCACAAGCTTTGTTTCACCTACAAAGATGACATTACAGTATATATGGTCACAGGAGACACTTTTGAAGAAACTAAAGCTTGTTTAAGGTAAGCAAATAGATGGCTATTGTAGACAAATACGTACACATGAAAACAGACATAGAGATGTAAATATACCCTAAAAAAACTTCAGATTTCCCTGTGTAGCCCTGCCCCCTTAGTTGCCGCTGGTTGTTGTTAGGGATCGGCGTATTAAGTTACCTTGAAGTGTATCTAGGGGTAGTAGCAGTGAGTAGTAGCAGTAAGCGAATGTCCAGTTACCAAATGGATTTTCAAATGCTTTATTCCAAGGCCCAACACTGTCAACATCAACATGAGGTAGGAAAGGTTGATGAAGCAATAGAGAACAGTGCGGTATCAGGCCTGGATAAGAAATTGAGCACTCTCGCTCTCTGTAGTAGTAGATACAGTTCGTCGCCACTCCCGTTAGAGTGGGTGAAATGCCCCCTGACAGGCTCCTGTTATAAATCTGGCAGCCGGAATGTCACTTTTAAATTGCTGGGAGAAACAGGTCTCTATGACAGACCTGGATCTGGCCTCTGTCACAGGCTTAGTACTTCAGTACTCAAAAGAACAATTCAGATTGAGCGAATCCTCCCAGTAAATAAATAGACATGTGCATTCGTTTTCGTTAGAATGCATTTTCGTCAAGAAACGAAAACCGAAAGATCCGACATAAAAAATGCTTTATTTTCGTTTTTGTTGCGGTAAAAATTCGATATAGAGAGATTCGACATTATAGGGAAAAGATTTGGCATTATAGGGAAAAGATTCGACAGTATAGGGAAAAGATTTGATATTATAGAGAAAAGATTCGACACTATAGAAATAATAGATTCGACATTACAGAGTAGATTTCGATTTATGAGAAAATAGATTCGACATTATTACTAGTCATACAACATTAGAATTCTTGTAGGCGGAATATTCGAACGGAAATGTACGATTCGACGTAAAGATTTGACGTTCCGTCTAATATTCTTTTGACCATTCGACAGAAACCAAGTATTATTGGATTTTCGGACGAAAGCTATTCCCCAACGAAAAACGAAATCAAAACGATTTTCGGGAGTAACTAAATAAATTTATTTTCCAAACGAAAACTAAAAAAAGAAACAAAATATTCCAGTCTGCACATGTCTACCAGTAAATGCAATGAAAGGGTCACCGGTTGACAGCTGACATGTACCTGTCAATTCCAGTAACCAGATCCCCGATGGTTCGTTCAAGCCCTTTTGGATAACCTGCCTCCGGGTTCTCCTCAAGCTGATCCCCCACCGAGCGGCATACAGCCTGGGATCTTCTCAGTAAGTCACTGGGACCCCTATCGGAGTCCGTGGATGCGCGCACCCTGAAGGTGGATGCCGCACCTGGAACGTGGACCCCGCTCAGAGAAGAGGAACCGACCACAGACGACCCAGAACACGCGGCAGCTGCCACAGATATACCCCTCCCCAGCATGCCCAGCGACGGAAGAATTTCTCTAATAGGCTGCTGGGGAAAAGTGGCTCCGTCAGAACCCCTCTAGCGCCAACTGTCGCTCAGGAGTGTAATCACACCTCAGGGCCGCAGATTTCTGAAACAGCAGCAGCCTGCAATTTGACAAATTAGGAATGGGAGCAAAGTTACTCTCCCATTCACCCGCTAACTTTAGCGTAGTGCCAGTACTGAAAGTAAGGGGGCGCTACATCTGCATATGTTGCTTCACTTCCAGAGCTGTTGTGCACTAAACTGGCTGACATTCATAATTAGATCATGCCAGCTATTGCTTTTTTCACCCAGACAAACTATATGTGAAGTGCAACTGAGCAATTACATACACTTATTGGGGTAGATTCACATACATCGGCGCATATTTATGGCGCCGTAGCGTATCTCTTTTCCGCTACGCCAACGCAATGCAGAGAGGCAAGTATGGAATTCAGAAAACAAATGCTCCTAACGTTGCGTCGGCGTAACGCAATTTCGTCGGTGTAAGCCAGCGTAAGTGTAAATGGGTGTGACCTTTTGCAAATGATGGTCCGAGTGTGGTGCAATGCTTTACGCCCGGCGTATCATGAACGGCGCATGCGCAGTGACGCGAACGTACGGTTAGCACCCCTATGCGCATGCTCACAACTACGCCGGCGCAACTTCCTGAGATACACCGGCCCACCAGCTTACGCCAAGTGCATAAATACGCCCCGCCATACGCCCGTCCGGCGCAAAAGTACATCCGTTTATTTGTTTCCCCCCCTGAAGCAACGAATGTATAAATTATGAGGATGCTTCCTCCATCCCTGGACCCTCAGACACCTCCCCGCCCATCAGGTCTACCCCCTCCAGGTCTACCCCCTCCAGGGGAACCCCCTCCAGGTCGACCCCATCCGGACAGGCACAAGCCTCTCCTTCCCCAAGGAAGGCTTTACAGAAGACCAGGGGTGTACCCGGAGCCCTCCAAAAAGGGCTGCAGAGGGAGTAGACCCGGCAGACACGCCATATAGGAGCTCTAGCCGCTGACCTGCGCCGTGTGGCAGACAGCCTGGCCTCCTCGGTCCAGAACCAGGCTGCATGCATATTGGCTGTGCAGTGGTGCATCACGCAGCAGGCTGAGCAGAGCAGCTCCATCTGTGACAGCCTGCAAGATGTAAGTGGGAACTGCGCTGCTGTGGTGACCTGCATTGGGGAGCTGCAGGCCACAACATCAGGCCTCGTGAGGTGAGGAGCCTGGCAGTGGTTGTTCAGGCCAACACTGCTGCCATCGAGGTGGAGGCGAGGCAGACGAGGCGCCACCAGCTGCACAACACCACCCGCCAGCTGCGGATGCAGGCTCGGACCAACTCTTTTCTCAACCGCATTGCCCTTACCCTGGAGGGCAGGCAGCCAGCATCTGGCAGGAGTGACAGAGGAGGGGATGATCCTCCTCCTAATGCCCCACCCGAGGCTCCCTCCAGACAACTAAGGAGCCGGAGCCGTGGCACCATGCCTGGCCCACGACAAGGAAAATGAGTGCCATTTTTTTTGTTGTGCTCAAATTTTGAGCTATTTTTTTTTTGGAGACACGGGCACAGAGGTATGTGCCGTCGTCTTATAAGGGCATGCCATGTCGGCCAATGGCATGTTCCTTTTTTTGTAGTAGTAGTAGTATCTGCACACGGTTGGGAGTGCAGGCTACAGTGTGACTGGTGTGTGAGTGTGGGTGACATTCCTGCCAGCAAGGCGTGTCACCCTGGGTCGTCGGGGAGAGGTTATCCCCATGACCGTGTTAATGTGGTGCCTTGGCGTGGCCTTGCTGCTCCCCATGTGGAGGACTTGGGCTAAACCAATGTGAGGTGGATGTGGTGTGTGTGAGCTAGGGACCACAGTGGTGTGCATGCGTGCATTGTCCATGTGCCATGATGAATGTGTGTGTTTAACGTGCAAAGATACGTTCCACAAGGCAACTCCTGACTGCTGTTCCTTCACTCGTCTAAGGCAGGGGGGGACTGTGTGGTTCGGGGGTCAGGTCATCACATATGTCAATCTCCAGGCCCTTTCTCATGGTGTAGTTGTGCAGCACACAACATGCACCGATGATCTGACACACAAGGTTTGGGGAATACAACAGGGCCCCCCCAGAATTATCCAGGCATCGGAAACGGGACTTCAGGATGCCAAATGTGCGCTCCACCACTGCACGGTTGTGTATGTGTGCCGCATTGTATCTTCTCTCTCCTCTGGTTTGGGGATTCCGGTATGGAGTCAGGAGATGGGGCCCAAGTGCATATGCCGAGTCACCTGGAAGGGAAAAGACAGGAGGATGTTAGTCGTGCATGTGCCCCTCATCATGGTGTCTGACAGTCATGCCTGACTCCCATGTCACTAACCAACCAGCCAGCTGTCACTGTAGATGATCTGTTAGAATTCTGTTGGGATGTTGCTTTGAGGGTATATGTAGCTGTCGTGGCTGGCCCCTGGGTGTTTGGCACGGACGTGCCATATGAGGCATTGGGCATCGGCTATCACCTGTACGTTGATGGAATGCCACTGCTTACGATTGCAGTATATGTGCTCTGTGGTACGGGGGCATAGTGCCACATGTGTGCAATCAATGGCCCCGACGGTGTGTGGGAGTCCGGCAATTCTGTAGAAATCCTGCATTGCCTTCTGCCGCAGATGCTCATGGGTGGGTTTGATGATGTGGTGGGACATGCGTGTGAAGATTGTGGGGACAACCTGGTGCACACATCTGCTCATGGTGGATTGTGACATCCCAGACACAACTCCACTTGTATGTTGGAAAGATCCACTGGCAAGGAAATGGAGTGTTGCCAGTACCTTGACCAGTGGCTGCACTGCATGTGAGTGTCATGTCTGGCTGGTGATTTCATCATGCAGGGCTGTGTCTAATTCCAGGATTGCATCAGGGCTGAATCTGAAGATGTGATACACCTCCGATTCCCCCATGCCAAAGACGTTTATGCGCGTTCGGTATATCCTCTCCCGTGCCCTCCTACGTGCCTGTGGACACAGTAGTGCTATGACATTGGCTGCCCCTGGCTTGTTGGCATACAGATGTGTTGTCCTGCAAGTGTGGTTGCTCAGCTTGTCCGTAACGGTGCTGCTGCAGCTGCTCTCCAGCTGACATGTGCACGTCTGTTGCTGAGTTACACCTGCTTTATGGGGAATATTTTTGCGCTGGGCGTACAACTTACGCGCAGCTCGCGTAGCCAGCGTCGGGCGCAAGTACGTTCGTGAATCGCCGTATCTCCCTCATTTGCATATTTGAATACAAAATCAATGGGAGCGCCAGATGCCTCCAGCGTAAATATGCGCTTATGATACGCCGGCGTAGGCAAGTTACATCGGTCTAATTATTTTCAGGCGTATCTAGTTTTGTGGGCACGGAGCATAGATATGACGGTGCATATTTACACTTACGCGGCGTATATCGAGATACGTCGGCGTAAATGCTTTGTGAAAACGGGCCATAGGGCCAGATTCAGGAACAGTTAGGCTGGCGGATCCAGTGATCCGCCAGCCTAACTGTGACTTTGAGCCGGCGTTTCTGTTTTCTGTAACCAGAAAACAAGAAACGCCGGGTTGAAGCTCCGATGCGAGCAGCGTAACTGAGTTTCGCCATCGCATCGTTACTTCAACTTAAAAATGGCGCCGGGGGCGTTCCCGCCGATTTACGCTCAAAAAATATGTTAATGAGCGGAAATCGGCAATTCACGATCGAATTCCGGCGCGACGCAATGACGGTACGACGTTTCCGGACGGGATACGCGGCGCGAAGATATAGCTACATGGGGTTGGAGTATCCTATGTTAGGTATAGGCGTCGTCATCGCGTCGGGAAAAAAAAATCACGTCGCTTGCGTAAAAAGTTCATGAATGGGAATGTGACGTCATTGACGTTCATTCACAGAATTTGGAGCATGCGCACGGGGATGTTTGGACACTCGACGCATGCGCAGTACGTTGGCGGCGGGATCGCGCTTAGTTAGAATACTACACGCCCCGTACCCGCCCAATTTGAATTCCGCCGGCTCATTTGCGATGCGCTGCCGCAACTTTACGAGCAAGTGCTTCCTGAATAACCTTTGGGCCAGATTCAGGTAGAGTTAGGCTGGAGTATCAGTGATACTCCAGCCTAACTGTCACTTTAAGCCGGCGTTTCTGTTTTCTGTAACCAGAAAACAAGAAACGATGGTTTGGAGTTCCGATGCGATCGGCGTAATTGAATTTCGCCATCGCATCGCAACTTTAATTTAAAAATAGCGCCGGGGGCGTTCCCGCTGATTTACGCCGAAAAAATATGTTAATCAGCGGGAATCGGCAATTCACGATCGTATTCGTAAAGATAAAGCAGCCCCCTAGTGGAGTATCCTATGTTAAGTATAGCCGTCGTCATCGCGTCGGAAAAAAAAAATTTGCGTCGCTTGCGTAAAACGTCCATGAATGGGGATTTGACGTCATTGACGTTCACTGACAGAATTTGGAGCATGCGCACTGGGATGCATTTACACTGGTTACAGAAAACAAAAACGCCGGCTCAAAGTGACAGTTAGGCTGGCGGATCACTGGATCCGCCAGCCTAACTGTTCCTGAATCTGGCCCTATGTCTCTTTACCCTGTAAACAGTCATTTCAGCAAAAAAATGTTTTTCCTTCAGTGACCCTTTAAGCCTAGTACACAAGGGCTGAATGTCGGGCTGCAAATTCGGCACGTGTGTACTGCAGTTGGTCTGTTCGGTCCTGTTCGGTCGGCTTCTGTCAAATGGGTTAGGATCGAAAGTATTCCATGGGTTCCGGGGTTCCCCTGTCAGTACACAATAGCACAGCATGGGAGATTGTTGCACTAATATCAGGTAGTACATACAGCGGGTCCTCCTGAGCTGCCAGTTCTTTTTCATTCAGCCCTGAGCTCAATGCCTGCAGTTTGTCAAAGTCTATAGCAGGCTGGGGCTGGACAAGACTGAACGATGTACCGAGAAGATATTCATTGTGTGCATTCATGCCCCGTTGGGGGAGATCTTCCCCTCACTCCCTGCCCCAAAGATGCAGAAGGAAATGAGAGGAAATGTCTACAATGTTGTCATTGGAATATATTTGCCCATTAAAAGATTTTCCTTCACCTCTTATTCTGGTGACCACTACAAAAATGTTGGCTCACCCATCTCGTTCTGTTTTAATGACTGTTGTCACCAAGACAAATAAAGAGTGTGAATCTCCCCATCTGGGACACAGGCAGCCATTGAAGTCTGAGAGGGGTTCTAACTCTTCACTTCTCTGTCCAAAAGTACAAAAAGAAAAAAATGCGGCTCTACACACTTGTATATTTCCCAAACATAATACAAACTATAACACGTAATATGTAAAGAGTATGCTTCCCCTTTAAGACACCCCCACCACCATAACATTAGCGTCAGGATTAAATATCACAGAGACAATAAAAAGAGCAGCAGTAGGTCTGGTTTCAGAATTGGTATCATTTCCCTTTAAAGGGGATTACAGAAGTTTTAAACTGAAAGGCAATTCATTATCTATTATTTATCCTGGTCCTGTTATTTATTATATTGCAGCGGCCAAAAATCTCTCACTTCTGCCATAACAGACGGAATATAATACAAAAAAGATGTTATAAGTAGAGTGCTAAAACAGATACAGTTGTGATAGAATCAGTAACCACAACACTCGTTCCTGCCCCATTTACTCACATGGGAGGAAGCTTGTCCCAGTAATATACACACACTACTACCGTAATCCTAGAAGTACAACAGCCAGGCTCTGATGGTGAAGAAGGAAGTCATTTAAAATGCCTAACAATGCTAATCATTGCCAACTGCTAGCCATGCTAATGTTTATCCAAAGCCCATTTCTTTTTTTCGATTTGGATGAAGTTAGATCCTTTTTCAAGTTTCCAATGCTGTCTGTGCTCCTACTGAGCAAAGTTATACTTTCTTTTTATGCCTTGATTACTGTTGTCACCAAAGGATCTGGTGGTTCTGGGCACTTACCGCATCTATGGTGGGTAACGCTTCTCCCAGGCTTCACCGGTGGCTTCTCTTGCTCGTTGACGGCTTTCCCTTACCCTGCTCTCCACAGGCATTGCATCGGCTTCGGACTCTTCTCTTTTCGTCCAATTGAAAAACGGAAACGGGTTTCAGACCTGCTTCTGATTAGCCGGATTCAGGATCGGTGTTTCAATAGAGAATATTCATTCGCTGTTGTAAAACCTGGGTGGGCTCCTGGCGCAATGCTCTGCGTCACGAGTCCACCCTATTTTGAAGCCTATTGAAGCCTCTGGCTCTAATCAGGTGCTTAAAAAGAAAACACCCCTGACACTGTAATTTAGGCGCCCCGCGTCCTGAAAGGGGCCAGACCAGGGCTGGACTGGGACAAAAATTTGGCCCTGGACTTCATCCAGACTGGCCCACTTTGACAGGTCTCTCCCATGGTGGCCGGACTACGCCAGCACCAAATCCCCGGCCACCCAAGCTAACTTTCCCACCTTCACTAGCCACTATCCGTTCTACTTTATTACAGTAGAACTGCTGGTACTGGTACTCTTATAGGCAGTACCAGTGGGGAAGCTAGACATTATTTCACCCGGGTTGGTGCCGATTAGGCAGAAGTGAGAAACTCCCAGGCCATAGCTATTGAGTCAGCTGTCTGTCCCTTTCCCCCTGCTCCTCTGTCGTCCCCCCTGCTCCTCTGGTCCTCCCCCTGCTTCTTTGTTTCCCCCCGGGTGAGCACTGCAGGGAGGGAGAGGAGGTGAGCGCTGCAGGAAGGGAGAGACAGAGGAGTGAAGGGGGGGCGACGGTCCGCTGTCACTGAAGCCGGCCCACTGAGCCATCGGCCCACCGGGAAACTCCCTGTAGTCCCAATGGCCAGTCCATCCCTGGGCCGGATGCATGAAAAGGGGATAGTGGTGTGCTGTCAAAATAACGGCTGTGGATAGAGTATGGGGGTGGTGGCCGTGGATAGAGGGGGGAGTGCTCCGGCGCCCCTAATGAATGGGCTGCCACTGGAGGGGGCACCTACTCGGTGAGCTGAGAGGTGAGCTCATGCATCCTCCGAACTTATCACTAACCCAAACTCCCAACTTCCTTTGCAGTACAAAGGAAGAAAAACAAACAAATGGCAACCACCCCAACCTATAACTGGCCTTTGCAGCAAGGAGCACATGAAAGGGCGACACATTTCAAAAGCAACAAACAAAAATCACCAGCCTACTTACCAGCCAGCCTGCAACAAACTTAATTGACCTGGTCTAACAGTTCACATTATAAATCAAACATGCGTAAGCTGCAACGGCACCCCAGTATACTGCAGTCCTAACTCTATAACTTTGAGAGTCAGGAGCATATATATAATAATAGACAGATTAATAGGAGGTATGTCTGAAGGAAGCCTACCCCCCCTTAAAGGTATAGGGACACACTGGACACCCAGAAATAGCACAATGGCAGCAGAGGTATCAAGTGTGCCCCTGGTCAGGCTGCTGTTGTGCTATTTGTGCGATTGCTGTGTGTCCAGTGCATCACTATACCTTTAAAGATGGAAGGGCCCTCTCCAGGCATACTCACCCTTAATCTATCAATTATTACTGTATTTGCCGGCGTATAAGGCAACCAGTTAAAATGTTGGTTTTGGGATATACTCACCGTATAAGACGACCCCCTTCCTACTAGTCTGTCTGGAAGCTGAGGGGTAGCCGGAACCACCGCTGACAGGAACAGGCTTTATTCAGCTTTTTTCAAATCTCACTGTGTAGCTGGCCAGCTAGAACCTGTCCTAGGTAGCCAATATAACCTACATGTATAGACAGCTAAGCCTGCTGGAAACCTAGTGTGGTGCACATGTTTATATGTGAGAGACAAAAGCAAAGTTATTCACAGTTGAATTCATGCCAGAAAGCATAGAGTTAAGCTTTTGTGACACATCAGAAGCCTTGGCCCAATCACAGCCAATCTCACATTGAGCAGAGTCTTGACCAGTCACAGCCAGCTTTACAAACACTCTGTCTGGGAGGTTCCTAATACTCCATGTGCTGCTAGATTATTTCACACAGAGACATAAAGCCACATGGAGACAGAGACACAGAGCAGAACAGACACAAGGCCAAAGTTGTGTTTTATGGAAGCCAGGGGCTAAAAATAGGTATGTGACACAGTTATATATATGTTCTTATTGTAAATAGTGTGGTTAGAACTGTATACTGATCTAGTTGTGTGTTCACTTGTAGTTCCACCTAACCTAATTCACAAGCAGCAGTATTATATATGAAGAAAAGTGAAGTTATTAAAGAAGTTATTTTAAGCATTTGGTGTGCTCTTTAAACCTACTGCTTCCATAGAACGGCATTAGAGGAATATCAGACTAATAGACAGTCTTGTTGGACTGATAAGTCAGAGATGTCACATGTTCCATGTTCAAATGGAATACGGTCATAAACGTAGTAGCTCGAATTCAACGTTTGGCAAGGGGAATCAGAAAGAAGGAATCATTGAATGTAGAGGAAAGAATGAAAGCTGAAGAAACAGTCATAAGACTCATTCAACAGAGATTCTATTCTATAGTGAAGAGTTGAAGAGACTTAGTCAAGAACCTAAAAGGCTTCCTAACAACCACCCACTGTACAAGCTCAATCTTGTTCTACAGGATGGTATATTGAAGGTGGGAGGGAGACTGGAAAATGCATCGTTACCCAGCAGAGTGAAGCATCCAGCAATTCTATCCAAAAATTCTACTTTCACAGGATTGATTATTGATCACTACCACAACAAATCCTTGCATCAAGGAAGAAGCTTTACCCAGAACTGTTTCAGGGAAGGTGGTTACTGGATAGTGAAAGGAAGCAAAGTTATAGCAAAGTATATAAATAAATGCATAACCTGTAGAAAGGCACATAGACCTATTGAAGAACAAAGAATGGCAGATTTAACAGTAGATCGTGTAAACCCATCATCGCCATTTCTTTATAGTGGAATGGATTGCTTCGGCCCATTCATCACCAAGCAAAACCGCAAAGAGTACAAGAGATATGGACTAATATTCACATGTCTGAGCTCCAGAGCAATTCACCTGGAAATGTTAGAAGATATGTCAACTGACGCATTCATCAACGTCTTAAGATGTTTCATAGCCATTAGAGGTACTGTCAGAGAGCTTAGATCTGACCCAGGATCTAATTTTGTCGGAGCAAAAAATTAATTGAAGAAAGCTCTAAAGGAGATCGATAAAGAAATGGTAACTGAGTACTTGTCACAGAATCCATGTGACTTTCATATGAATGCTCCACATGCAAGCCACACAGGAGAAAGACAAATCAGAACTGTAAGAAATGTGTTAGGCCGCGTACACACGATCAAATTTATCTGTTGAAACCGGTCCAACGGACCGTTTCAGCAGACAAATCCGATCGTGTGTACGGGCGAACAGACATATTTTTCCAGCAGACAAGTTTTAAAGCATGCTTTAAAACTTGTCTGCTGGAAACCCGTCCGTCCGACATGTCCGCTGGTTAGTACACCTAACCAGCGGACAAAAATCTCCCGCATACGCCGAATGGATTCGACGCGTGCGTGGAAGTATTTTACTTCCTGGAGTGGTGACGTGGTGGCGTCAACGTCACCACCACGCCACCGCACTGTCTGTCCGCGGGGATTTTGGTTTGATTGTGTGTACACTGATCAAACCAAAATAGCCCAGCAGACATATCCGATGAAAACGTTTGTTTAGTCGTGTGTACTCAAGTTCAATGTTGAAAAAGAACTCCGGAAGAATGAATGATGCTTCATTTAGAAACGTATTCTATGAAGTAATGTCTATTGTTAACAGTCTTAGGCCTCGTACACACGATCAAATCTGTCTGCTGGAAACGGTCTGCTAGACCGTTTCAGCAGACAGATTCGATCGTGTGTACGGGCTAACAGACGGATTTGGCCACCCGACAGATTTCAAAGCATGCTTTGAAATCTGTCGGCTGGGAACCCGTCCGCCCGACATGTCTGCTGGTTAGTATGCTAACCAGCAGACATGTCTTCTCGCACACGCGCCGAATGATTTCGACGCATGCGCGGAAGTGTTTTACTTCCTGGTGCGGTGACGTGGCGGCGTCAACGTCACCGCCACGTCACCGGCGCTGTCTGCTGGCGGGGATTTTGGTTTGCTCGTGTGTACACGCGAGCAAACCAAAATCCAAGCAGACAGATTTGTTCAAATCTGTCGGACAGACAGATTTGAACAAATCTGTCTGCTCGTGTGTACGAGGCCTTACACTTACAGTTGACAAAATCAATGATCCAACAAGTTTGGAACCTTTAACTCCTAACCATCTACTTCACCTTAAGTCTGATTGCACACAACTACCGCCTGTCAAATTCACCAAAAGGGATTTATATGCCAAAAAGAGATGGTGAAGAGTTCAATATCTATGAGAACAGTTTTGGAATAGATGGAGGAAAGAGTACTTAGCCAATCTTACGCTGAGAAGTAAATGGCAAAAACCCAGAAGAAATGTCCAAGTTGGTGACATAGTATTAGTGAAAGAAGAAGATTTACCTAGAAGTCAATGGAAATTGGCCAAAGTTCTAGAAGTTCAAAAGGATGAAGACAAACTAGTAAGAAGAGCGTTGTTACAAATAGGAGACTCTAAACTTGACAAAAAGGGAAAACGTCTCACTACTCCACTCGTGTTGGAACGTCCTATACAGAAGTTAGTTGTTCTACTTGAGAGTGATAAAAGACACTTGGAAAGTTGAGAACCTGATAGAAAATTCCCCAAATTCATGTTCACATCATACTATAGAGAACAAGAATTATAGGTAATTTTGGTGGTAATTTCTTGTTCTCTATAGTAGGATGTGAACATGAATTTGGGGAAATTTCTATCAGGTTCTCAACTTTCCAAGTGTCTTTTATCACTCTCAAGTAGAACAACTAACTTCTGTATAGGACGTTCCAACACGAGTGGAGTAGTGAGACGTTTTCCCTTTTTGTCAAGTTTTGAGTCTCCTATTTGTAACAACGCTCTTCTTACTAGCTAGAATCTGTCCTTACTAGAAACTGAACCTTACTAGCTAGAACCAGCTAGAACCTGTCCCAGGTAGCTAATATAACCTACATGTATATACAGCTAAGCCTGCTGGGAACCTAGTGTGGTGCACATGTTTATATGTGAGAGACAAAAGCAAAGTTATTCACAGTTGAATTCATGCCAGAAAGCATAGAGTCAAGCTTTTGTGACTCATCAGAAGCCTTGGCCCAATCACAGCCAAACTCACATTGAGCAGAGTCTTGACCAGTCACAGACAGCTTTACAAACACTCTGTCTGGGAGGTTCCTAATACTCCACGTGCTGCTAGATTATTCCACACAGATTATTCCACATTATTGGAGACAGAGACACAGAGCAGAACAGACACAGGGCCAAAGTTGTGTTTTATGGATGCCAGGGGCTAAAAATAGGTATGTGACACAGTTATATATATGTCCTTATTGTAAATAGTGTGGTTAGAACTGTATACTGATCTAGTTGTGTGTTCACTTGTAGTTCCACCTAACCTAATTCACAAACCAAACCCAACTAAGCTAACCCTGCAAAAGCAACCCTGCAAAGTGCAAACCAAGTTGCAAACAACAGAGTTATACCCTTCAGAGAAATCAGAGAATGCTTTGATAACTTAGAAATAAGTTCAAATACTGAAGAAAGAAATATATCCACCATCTTATGTTAAATGACAAGATTGAATATTTGAATCACCATTTTCTGTTATACTTATTCATCACGTGTTTTTTGTACATGGACTGTCTGCTGCAAAGCAGCAGTATTATATTTGAAGAAAAGTGAAGTTATTAAATAAGTTATTTTAAGCATTTGATGTGCTCTTTAAACCTACTGCTTCCATAGAACGGCGCTAGAGGAATTTCAGAGTAATAGACAGTCTTGTTGGACTGAAAAGTCAGAGATATCACAATTGTTCTAATGCCAAAGCGCATGAGGCACTTCATAGTGCTGCGCCTGCCACACACTGTGCCATTACATGCACATGCCATTACGGTGTAACATTGGTGTACACCCTGGGACACTTGTTTTGACCCCTGGACGGCCATCTGATACTACTTATATAGGCTTAAATTTTGAGGCCCAACACAGGAACCAGTATATTGGCAACCTATTGTTTGTGGATGGTATCTTGTCCTGTTATCTTAAAGAAGGGTGCTGTCCCAGTTGGCTGCAGGGTCTCTTATTATCGTACTGACTATGTATAACTACACCTGTGACGTCCAACCCAAGTTTAAACAACGTTTTACTTTGACCTCACAGTCACTATAAGATTCTTTCAATTTCTGAGGATTCTCTGAGCAAGTCCTTTGTCGGTTTTGATATACCGCTTGCTGTATGTGCCTTTGGATGCATCCACCGTGAGACCATCTGTTATATAAGCACTTGTTCTCTGTTACATACTTTTCCACAAAATCCTTGTCATCGTCCTGAAGAAGCCCCACGGCGAAACGTGCGTCGGCAACTTCTAAGGATTTTGTACACAGTGGTAATTTTTTGTATATGTATTTTATAATCATGTTTATCTTTGTATTGTATTTTTAACATACTTCCTTGGCCTCAAAGTCTGACCATCAATACCTACTTGTAGTTATTGCTCTCTTCCTCACACCAGTGAGTTATAGCCGCGATCGTTAGAGCGAGAGCAATAATTCTAGCCCTAGACCTCCTCTGTAACTCAGAAGATGCAACCTATAGAATTTTTTAAACGTCGCCTATCGAGATTTTTAAGGGTAAAAGTTTGACGCCATGCCACGAGCGGGCACAATTTTTAAGCGTGACATGTTGGGTATCATTTTACTCGGCGTAACATTATCTTTCACAATATATAAAAAAAGTGCGCTTGCAAGACTGCTGCGCAAATACGGTCTGACAAAAAGTATTGCAATGACCACTATGTTATTCTCTAGGGTGTTAGAAAAAATATATATATAATGTTTGGGAGTTTTAAGTAATTTTCTAGCAGAAAAAACAGTTTAGTCTTGCAAACACCATATCTGAAAAACACCTAAGGTCCTTAAGTGGCTAGAGAGCAAGTCCTCCAGACCAAAGTGGACAGAAGGCAATAAAGCTTTGTAAATGGCAGAGGTGGGTTTGACCAGAGGAGTAACCCTTACCACTTAAGGACCGCCTCCTGCACATTTACGTTGGCAGAATGGCATGACTGGGCACATGCACGTACAGGTACGTCCTGTGCTAGTGCCCAGCGGTGGGTCGTGGGCGTGCGGGCGCGGCGCGCTCCTGCGACCCGGTCCGAAGCTCTGTGACCGGGACCGCGGACCCGACTGCTGCTGGAGTCCCACGATCGGTCCCCGGAGCTGAAGAACGGGGAGAGCCGTGTGTAAGAGCCCCGTTCTTCATTGTGGCGACATCATCGATCGTGTGATCCCTGTTATAGGGATACACAATCGATGATGTCACACCTACAGCCACACCCCCCTACAGTTGTAAACACACATTAGGTCACACATAACCCCTTCAGCGCCCCCTTGTGGTTAACTTCCAAACTGCAATTGTCATTTTCACAATAAACAATGCATTTCAAATGCATTTTTTTGCTGTGAAAATGACAATGGTCCCAAAAATGTGTCAAAATTGTCCCAAGTGTCCAACATAATATCGCAGTCATGAAAAAAATCGCTGATCGCCGCCATTAGTAGTAAAAAAGAAATAATACAAAGGCAATAAAACTATCTCCTATTTTGTAAACACAAGGGGCCAGATTCTCATAGAATTCCGGCGGCGTAGCGTAAGCCAGTTACACTACGCCGCCGCTGCTTGCTGGAGCAAGTGCTTGATTCTCTAAGCACTTGCTCCCGAGGTTTCGCTTACGTTGCGTAAATCGCGCAGCGTAAACCCGCGCAATTCAAATGGGGCGGCTTGTATTTAAATTAAGCGCGCCCCCGCGTCGAACGAACTGCGCATGCGCCGGCCGGGGGAAAAGCCCAGTGCGCATGCTCCAAAGGACGTCACATTTTCTCAATGTAAACGACGTAATCGCAGCGTACGCCAGCCCCATTGAGAATCGACGTACGCAAACGACGTAAACGACGCACAACACGACGCGGTCCCGAGGCCATACTTAACATGGCATCCGACGGGACACGACGGCATCCGACGGGACCTCGTAAGGTTACTCCACATAGAAGCTGGGGTAACCTTACGCGGACGAAAACGACGTAGGCGACGACGGGGCGGCGTAAAAGCGATCGAGAATCGGCGTACTACTTCATTTGCATATGGCCGGAGTTGTCATTACATCTACGATCCGAAAGTGTAATTGTATTACGCTTGTCGGATGTAGAAGCGTATCTATGCAAAAGTGATGCTCAGCATCACACGCATAGATACGAGCCAAAAAAAAAGGCGATACGACGGGGTATCTGAGATACTCCGTCGTAACGCCTCTGAGAATCTGGCCCTATACATTTTGCGCAAACCAACCGATAAACGCTTAATGCGATTTTTTTAAACAAAAATAGGTAGAAGAATACGTATTGGCCTAAACTGAGGAAAAACATTTTTTTTATATATATTTTTGGGGGATATTTATTATAGCAAAAAGTAAAAAATATTGTTTTTTTTTCAAAATTGTCGCTCTATTTTTGTTTATAGCGCAAAAAATAAAAACCGCAGAGGTGATCAAATACCACCAAAAGAAAGCTCTATTTGTGGGGAAAAAAGGACGCCAATTTTCTTTGGGAGCCACGTCGCACGACCGCGCAATTGTCTGTTGAATTGACGCAGTGCCGAATTGCAAAACCTGGCCGGGTCCTTTAGCTGCCTAAAGGTCCGGGTCTCAAGTGGTTAATGCGGACTCAAGGTTAGACCGACGGAGAAGTATCGGGTGGGACCAAATTGGGCCGTGAAGGCATGGCGAATTTGAAGAAATCGAAAGAATTGACGGTTAGTGAGCCCGAATTTCTCCTTAAAGGAATCAAAGGTCAGAAGGGAGCCACTAACACAGATATGCTCCAGGTTTTTGAAACCCCTTGAAACCTGGGTTGGGTTAGTAAGGGATAGAGATTTAGCCTAGCAAAGTCTGAAATTCTAGGGGTAATGGTAATGTCCAGATATCGCATAGAGGAGGCCCAGGTTTGTGATACAGAGGGGTCTGCATGTAGTTTTGCATGAGAGTCAATAGGTAGTGCTTGGGATTTTTCCCAATTGACTCTGAGTCCAGATAGTCCGGAGAATTCAGAAATGATATAATGATATTCAGAGCTGCAGTGATGGTGCCTACTTTAATGCCCCTCACCAAAGTCGAGTTTCTGAGGGCCGTGGCTAGGTGTTCCATGATCAGGGCAAACAAGAATGAGTACCCCTCCCCTGACAATCCCATACCTTATCCCTGACATGCAGAGTCTCAGTCAGACTGCGGGCGTTCATTGTTCAAAAGCCACGCCTCCTCCTCGTGCTGTTCCGTGATAGGCGTAAAACTCAGTTTCCTAGCAGAGCCTGTGTTTAGTGTTCTGCCTATCACGGATGTCCTCTCGTCCAAGAATGAGAAGAAATCCGTGATAGGCGGAACACCGAGTGTTCTGCCTATCACAGAACAGCACAAGGAGGAAGCGCAGCTTTTTTTAAACAATGGATGCCCGCAATCTGACTGAGAATCTGCATACCGGTTACCGAACCCCGAGTTTTGAGGCATATTTTTAACTACAAAAGGTCATCTTATATGCCGGAAATACGGTATATATGTGCTCTGACTCCGGAGACTCTCAAAATTGTAGAGTTAGGACTGCAGTAAACTGGGGTGCCTTGACGTGGAATCTGCAGCTTACACGTGTATTTAAAAATGTGTGCAAACTAAACCCCTTGGTAATGTGAACTGTTAGGCCTCGTACACACGAGGGGATATGTCCGCTGAAAACGGTCCGATGGACCGTTTCAGCAGACATCTCCGCTCGTGTGTATGGGCTAGCGGACAGATTTCTCCACCCGACAGATTTCAAAGCATGCTTTGAAATCTATCCGGTGGGAATCTGTCCGCCCGACATGTCTGCTGGTTAGTACACTTACCAGCAGACATGTCGTCCCCCACCGCCGCCGCGCCGCCGCCGAATGGATTCGGCGCATGCGCGGAAGTGTTTAACTTCCTGGTGCGGTGACGTGGCGGTGACGTGGCGGTGACGTGGCAGCGTCAACGTCACCGCCGCGTCACCGCCACGTCACCACGCCGTCCGGCGGCGGGGAATTTGATCCGATGGTGTGTACACGCCATCGGATCAAACTCCCGATCGGACATATCCGATGGAAATGGTCCGCGGACCGTTTTCATCGGATATGTCCGATCGTGTGTACGAGGCCTTAGACAGGGTCAATTTGATTTGTTGCAGGCTGGTTGGTAAGTGAGCTAGGAATTTTGTGTGTTTCAGAGTTTGAGTTAGAGATGAGTTTGGAGGATGCCTGAGCTCATCTCTGGTGACAACCAAGGGGGGACTTCCTTTCTTTATGGAGAGATTTGCTCTCAATTCCCTGTCCTGTCTCAAAGAGAGAAGGGAAGCACATTTTTTTAAACAGACTATAGGGTGCAACATAGAAAATTATGTCAATTAGATGGCTTTGAGTGCCACATTCCTATTATAGTATATCACAAGCTTCAATGAGAAAAAAGAATAGATCCTTGCATAAAGGCAAGATTTTTAAGGCACAACTGACACAAATGATGAATCAAATACAATATTATCCAAATGATTAAAAAGTATTCTGTACCCCCCATTCTGCTGCCAGAGCTGTTTTTGCATTTTTTGCACACATGTAATTTTAAGGCGGCGTACACACGACCGAGGTTCTCGCTAGAAACCAGCGAGAACCTCGCTGGGAGCTGCATTCCAGCGAGAACCTCGGCCGTGTGTACGCTCCTGGCTCGCCCCGCCCGTCGGGAATCCCGTCGAGCGAATAGAGAGCAGGCTCTCTATTTGCTCGACGGCCCGCCTGGATGAATGGCTGGTTGCCATTCCCGACGGGCGGGTCACCGATTTCGACGGCCGGCCGAGAACCTCGACGGGCGGAACGATGTGTTCCGCCCGTCGAGGTTCTCGTACGTGTGTGTACGCCGCCTAAGCCTGAAGATCTAAGCCTAAGCCTGAAAACCTCAAAACAGCAAATATTTTGTGAAAGCAAAGACAAGACCCTGGAGAATAAAATTGTGGTAGTTCCAACTTTTATGTTGCATGATATTATAGCAACTGTTATCTGTTAAGAACACATTTTCAGGAAAAATACACATGATAATTTGGTTGCATACAAATGCACTAAATTACCCAGTTTTTGCTAAAATATGAAAGATTAGGTTGCACCGAGTAAATCGATAAATAGAAAAACTGGTAATAGTGGAGCTCTAACTCAATAGCGCACCATCCCTACTCAAGTCAACCAAAAATCTCCACCTACAACTCCCAGAATGCTGGAAGGGGAGAGAGGAATACAATGAGACTTTAAAGCGGTAGTAAAGCCGCTGCTCGTTTTTTTTTCCCCATCACTGAAAAGCAAAAGCCATAATGAGCTAGTATGCACTGCATACTAGCTCATTATGAAATATTTACCGTGGAACGAGGTTAGGGGAACTTACCTGGTCCACGCCGAGGGAGATGTCATCTTGCCTCAGCGTGTCTTCCAGGTATCGCCGCTCCAGCGCTGTGATTGGCTGGAGTGGTGATGATGTCACTCCCGCACTGCCGGGCCTTTAGCTGAAGATCCCAGCTGAGCATGCGCTGATGCAGTTAGCGGTACATTGCAAAAGGGAATATCTCCTATCTTTATACTTAGGCCGCATACACACGATCAGTCCAAACCGATGAAAACGGACTGAAGTTCAGTTTCATCGGTCCAAACCGACCGCGTGTATAGCCCATCAGTCTTTTGTCCTTCAGTCCAAAGTTTTAAAACTTGCTTTAAAATCGGACTGATGGACACCTGATCATCGGTCAAAACCAATGGTTAGTACGCAAAAGCATCGGCTCAAAACCCGCGCATGCTCAGAATCAAGTCGACGCATGCTTGGAAGCATTGAACTTCGTTTTTTTCAGCACGTCGTCGTGTTTTACGCCACCGCGTTCTGACACAATCGGTTTTTGAACTCATGGTGTGTACGCACATCAGACCATCAGACCATCAGTCTGTGAACCGATGAAAATTAACTTCAGTCCGTTTTTATCGGTTTGGACTGATCGTGTGTACAAGGCCTTACAGGTAAGCCTTATTATAGGCTTACCTGTAAGTGAAAGTGGTAGTACAGAGTTTACTACCACTTTAATTATGCCACCAAAGAGAGTAGAAACAATATATGTAAAACACACAATGTTTTATTTACAAATACTAAAACACATAGCATATTGAAAAAGAAGTGGCATATACATATTTCCATGTAGCTATAGTAATGGGCATATAAAACGTATCAATGCAATTTGTGAAACAAGTTATTCTGTTTTTACCCCCCATGATAGATATATGTGTGGAAATATGTATATGCCACTCATTTTACAATTTGTTATGTGTTTTCAACCACCTCCCACCTGTGCTATACCCAAAAGATGGCTACAGCAAAAGCTCACATTGCTGGGAGGGCGTCTTTGGACGCCCTGCCATGATCGTGCTTCCCCAAAGCCCCCTGTGGCGTGCATTGGCAGGGATCTGTGATCGATGTGTCCTTCGGACACAGCTGATCATAGTTCGGAGTAAAGAGCCAATCATAGCGGCTCTTTACTTTGTGACAAGCTGTGTCCAATCACAGCTGATCACAGTGTAAACAGTATTTGCCAGTTATCGGCAATCCTCTCCTCATGCTGGCAGTGTGTGAGGAGGGGAGAGCCGATAACCGGCAAATCCACACAGAGGACATCTACACTGATAATCAGGGCACTGATCCAGTAGTGTATTTAGGTTTTGTGCTCCCCTAGGCCTGACTAAACTCGTGCACCCCCTAATTTAAATATGACCCACCCCTTCCTCAAGACCACACCCCTTTTTCTAGTGCGGACACTAATTCTTAGGGCCTAGGGGGGCAATGGATTACCTTAATTTTCATAGATTTCCTCTCACTTCCTGTTTGGCTATGGGGCAGGAAGTGAAGGGAAATCTCTGCAATGGGACAGGGATAGTAAAAAGTAAACTGACAACCCTTTAACCACTTAAGGACCCCCGCACGCACATATACGGCCACAGAATGGCTCGTACAGGCACAAGGGCGTAAATTTACGTCCCCGCCTTCGTGCGGTTCGGGGGTCCCGTCGGGACCCCCTCCGCGGCGTGCGGGGGTCCCCCTGGCTCCGGGAGCGATCCCGGACGAGCGGGCGGATGTCGGTGTTTACCCGCCCCCCCGCGATCGCTCCCAGCCAATGCGCGCGCTCCCCCTTTGTGTCACTTCCTCCTCCTGTGTAACACAGGAAGGGCGAAGTGATGTAATCTCCCATCGCAGCGGTATTTCCAACCGCTGCGATGGGAGAAACACCTCACAGTAAGTGTGCACCAACATTACACTGACACACACTGACACACACTCACATAGGCATACTTAACCCCTTGCGATCTGCTTCTCCATATGTTTCAAAACTACAAGTTCCATCATGCCTCTGCCTGTGGGAGTCATAATTGTAACTGTCAGCCTTACAATGCCTCATGGGACTTGTAGTTTCGCAACAGCTGGAGGGCCACTAGTTTGAGACCCCTGCACTAGAATCTTCGCTCTCACTCTGAGGCGGCGTACACACGACCGAGGTTCTCGCTGGAAACCAGCGAGAACCTCGCTGGAAGCTGCATTCCAGCGAGAACCTCGGCCGTGTGTACGCTTCTGGCTCGCCCCGCCCGTCGGGAATCCCGTCGAGCGAAAAGAGAGCACGCTCTCTTTTTGCTCGACGGCCCGCCTGGATGAATGGCTGGTTGCCATTCCCGACGGGCGGGTCGCCGATTTCGACGGCTGGCAGAGAACCTCAACGGGCGGAACGATGTGTTCTGCCCGTCGAGGTTCTCTGCCTTGTGTACACGGCCTGATATGTGTGATGACATTTAACATGTATAGTGCAATCTATATTTTAGTACATGGGCACCCCTGATATGGGCATTTACATATGTATTTGCGTTTGTGCATGGGGGTGCTAAAAAAATATATTTTTTTGGGGGGGGGGTTAAGCGCTTATGATACCTTTAAAGCAGGGTTCCGGGCATAATTTTTTATTTTTTGAAAGCCAAAATTAATCACATTAACCACTTGCCTACTGTGCACCTACACCCCCTTCCTGCCCAGACGAAATTTAAGCTTCCGGCACTGCGTCGCTTTAACTGACAATTGCGCGGTCGTGCGACGTGGCTCCCAAACAAAATTGGCGTCCTTTTTTTCCCACAAATAGAGCTTTCTTTTGGTGGTATTTGATCACCTCTGCGGTTTTTATTTTTTGCGCTATAAACAAAAATAGAGCGTCAATTTTGAAAAAAATGCAATATTTTTTACTTTTTGCTATAATAAATAACCCCAACAATATATAAAAAAAAAATTTTTTTCCTCAGTTTAGGCCGATACGTATTCTTCTACATATTTTTGGTAAAAAAAAAAAAAAAAAAAAATAGCGTTTATCGATTGGTTTGCGCAAAATTTATAGTGTTTACAAAATAGGGGATAGTTTATGGCATTTTTTTTTTTTTACTATTAATGGCGGCGATCTGCGATTTTTTTATTGGGACTGCAACGTTATGGCGGACACTTTAGACACTTTTGTGACATTTTTGGGACTATAAATATGCATTGATTACTGTATAAATGTGACTGGAAGTGAAGGGGTTAACCACTAGGGGGCGGGGAAGGGGTTAAATGTGTGTCCTATGAGTGTTCTAACTGTAGGGGGAGGGGGGGTGACTGGGGGAGGTGACCGATTGTGTCCCTATGTACAAGGGACACAACCGCTCTCCTCTCTCCCTGACAGGGACGTGCAGCTCTGTGTTTACACACAGAGCTCCACGTCCCCGCTCAGTTACTGAGCAATCGCGTGTGCCCGGCGGCGATCGTTGCCGCCGGGCACTCGCACGGGATCCCCGCAGAGCGGCGGGCTCGTGCGCCGCCGGCGGCACGCGCGTGCCCGCCCGCGGCTTTAAAAAGACAGAACAAAGTCAGAACAATGGAGTCCTCCGCCCGCCGTCATTTGACGGTGGGCAGAGGACAAGTGGTTAAATAGTCCCTAAAACATATTAATAGCTCCCAAACTGTTCCAGAAATTGCAAAACAATTGCCCTACAGTATATCCTCCAGCTCATGTTGTGGCCGTATCCATCATATGTGTGGGCACGTGAAGCCCAGTTCCTTTTTCTTCCTGGTTTTCAGGGAGAGGTGCATTCTGGGCGATTTTTTAGGCACAGTAATCCCCAGAGATTCCTGGGAAATTAGTGTCATCATTTCCCAGGAGGCAATGCGGTCTTAGGACAGAAAGTTAAACCACCTAGGACCAGGAATCAGGCAGATTACAAAATCTGCCTATAGTAGTAACAGTCAGATAGTAGTGAGTAAAATTGTTTTTTTTTTTTTTTTACATTAAAGGCAAGCTGTTAATAGAAAGTCCATTTTTAGGGTGGAACTCCGCTTTATTTGTATACTTTTATTTAAACGCAAGTTTAGAGTTTGGCTGAAGATGAGGATGCTCAAGGTTATCTCTAAAGACATGCTGGTAGGTTAATCGGATCCTGTCTAAATTGGCCCTAGTATATGTATAAATGTCAGTGGCTCCAGCTTTCATATTTAGGGGGGGCACATGGGGGGACAGGGACAAAAGTAGGGGGGCCAACTATAAAATGCAATTATATATATACACACAGGCCCAGATTTACTCCCTTTGCCGCCCCAAGGCCAGGTCCTTCAATGCTGCCCCCGCCTGCACAGGGGGGACATTATACACCGGGGGCCTTTTTCGGCAGGACACTGAGAAGCGGGGGGGGGGGGGGTTGTTGCTGCCAAAAATGACATTGAGCATTGGGGGGTGCTGCTGCCGAAAATGACAAAATTACATTGAGAACCGGCAGGGGAGTTGCTGCTGCCAAGAACTATCTCACCTCCTCTTCCCTTGTTTTTTCTCCTCTCACCATCCGCATGACAGGGGGGAACTCCTGGAACTCCATCACCTGGATTGCATCAAGATCAGCCTGTCAGAGAAGGCTCCACTGCTGCTAAGCAACCTGCAGGGAGCTCAACTGTCTACAACCAATAGAGATGGGCTTGGGTGTGTTTGAAATCCCACATTCCCAATCCCGCCAGGAAGCCGACACTCCACAGTGCGAATCACAGGCAGTGAGACATTTCCTGATCTGTGCAGAGCTGCGGGGAAATCTCTCACTGCCTGTGATTAGCGCTGTGCAGTGTGGGCTTCCTGGCAGGCTCTGGCATGTGGATTTTTGAACATGCTCAGCCCATCTCTAACAACAAATTGTGCCGGCCCTCCTGTACATCAGCCCCATAAAGTAACCAGGACTGGGTTCCAATGTGCTGCCGCCGCTGCCAAGGGGACAGAGACCAGCACTGTGAATAGCCGGGACAGGACAGCAACTCTGGTTATTCCAGCACTGGTCCACACTGGGAGGATTCCCCCATCCACCTATAATGTGTAGATGGGGGAATTGGATCATTTCTTTTTTTTTTTTCATTCAACCTAATAGTTGAATGAAAAAAAGTGATCAATGTATGGGCTGCCTAAGAGCTAAGACCAGCCATAGACAGTTTAAATCTCAGCTGGTTCAGCAGGAACTGGCTGAGATTTGAACCATTAATGAGCAGATTCTCTTATGATTCTCTTATGATTATCACTAGTGGTTGCTGTATAGCCACTAGTGAGAATCACTGTTTGTCAGGAGAATACAATTGCTGGGCAGGAGGGATATTCCCCTGTCACCACTGTCTGTGTTGATGGGGGAATCATGCAAGTTTCTTTCCTGCAATCTGTGGATGTAGGAAAGAAATTTGCACTGTATATTACCTGCCTAACTGAAAGTGAAAGTGTAACAGAATGGCCCGTGACACCCAGAGACTTTTTGGGCATAGGGTGACTGAGAAATGATAATGATAAATTACATGGGATGGGACATTACTGATAATTCATGTTTTGCAGGATATCTTTAAATATTACAAGTTGTTAAAGTCTGACTCCGACAGGTCAATAGAGTGTTTTCATTCAATGTGGGGACACATGCTTTTGAGGTGTTAATTGAGTCTGCTCCTTGACATTCCATTGTGTGATGCTAATACTGTTTTGTGTCCATTGTGCTAATTAGGTCTGCTCCTAAGACCTGTTCATTGTGTATGCTAATGACACTGTTAAGATGTGGAATGTGACTTGTCAAGCTGTAGTAATTAACCCCTCTAAATGCGGAGCCAGACCTTCTGGGTAATGAGTAGTAATTAACTCATCGGAATGTCATTAACTAAAATAATGTGTATGAAGCCCTCCCATTGTGTGATGTGTGGATGGAGTGTGTCTTTGTCCCTGTGATTAACTGTAACATGCTTGTACTGTATATAAGAAAGCTAAGTTACCATTAAAGGATTCATTCATTCATTTTGGAACCAGTACCAGAGCTTGTGTTGTCTCGGTTATTCTGGGAAATTAAATGGGTTGTGTCTGATGTCTGTCGGACTCTCGGATAAGCTGTCGTGGGGCGATGGAATGGAATATCGGAAACGGTGGTGACCGTTACAGAAAGTAAATTGTGAATGTCTTGAAAGAACAGGAGAGGGGAGGGAGACAGATGGGGGAGAGAAGGGATGGAGATAATGCAGTTCAGTGATTACAGTGTACTGCAGTCTGCAGTGCACACACTTACCCACGGTCCAGGCTAGAATCTCAGGCATCATTCACACACATGCTTCTGATTTTCATATTTCCTAAACACACATCCCCTCTCTTCAGATACAGCACACCGAGATAGTGTGGGCGGGACTGAAAGGAGGAGGAGAAGCTGTATTCCTCCCTGCTCGTATGTGTGGAGAGTGGGGGGGGGGGAGGTGGCTGGACTTGCTGAGCTGTAAAAGAGTGTCATAGACTGACACTCGGCTCAGCTTGCAGTCACCACTCTCGGAATTTACAGGCTGGTTCTCCTGTCCTAAGGAGCAGATTGGGCGGCTGTGGTTGTGTGAACGCTTGCATTATGCAGTGTCAGCGAGCAGAGGGAGGGGGGAGGAATGCCCCACAGAGCTGACTGGGGACGCTCTTCCTCTCAGGAGAGACTGTTACTCCAGGGGCGGCCCGAGAAAAAAAAAAAGAAGCAAAAAAATTAAAAATTAATTTTTGGGGGGGCACATGGTGGGGCACAGCATAATGTTGGTGGGGTCAGGGCCCCCTCTGCCCCCCCCCCTAGAGTCGCCTCTGATAAATGTGTGTTAGACCTTAGGTTGTAACAAGCGCGTTAGGATCCTACGGGGTAAATGCCCACGCTATATCAAGATGCAACTCAACTTAACTCCACAACCTAACTACTCTTCTTCTTGTGAAAAAAACAGAGGTGATGTTTGGGTAACGCACATGAAACAAATTTTGGACCCAGGTTATCTGTATAGCCGATTTGACCCACCTTTGTTATTTTACCGCATCTCTAAGCCCAAGTGAAAGAGGCCATAAAGCCGGTCATGTCTGTTGTTTAAAAACCTATTAGACACTTATGGGATTAGGAACTGTAGCCTGGATAGTTGCAGTTGTTAGTCTATAATTTGCATTTAGAATGCTGTTCATTTGCATCTGATTTCAAATATCCAACCTAGCAACCTGCTAATATATAAAGCTGTATAATTATTGTGTGTTTTTCCAAATCGTTACCTAAAGCTGCTTCTACCTAGATAATTACACCTTAAACCTATCAATACTGATGCTTTTGTTTCTCAGCCCTCTTTATAAAGGGTGTGGATAGTGCAGAACTTTTCACATTTACATTTTTGCTGTTTGTATCCCTGCTAGCGAGATTCCTTGGGGTAGATTCACATAGATCAGCGGATCTTTAGATCCGCGTAATCTATCTTATTTACGATGCGCCAGCGCCAGTTTTTGAGGTGCTGTATTCACAAAGCACTTGCCTCTAAAGTGGCGCCGGCGGAACGTAAATCCCCTGGCGGAATTCAAATTCCGCGGCTAGGGGGAGTGTATTATTTAAATCAGGCGCGTCCCCACACCGATTTAACTGCGCATGCGCCGCCGGCTAAATTTCCCAGCGTGCATTGCTCCAAATGACGTCGCAAGGACGTCATTGGTTTTGACGTTAACTCAAATTACGTATGGCCGTATTCGCTAACGACTTACGTAAACGACGTAAGAAATTCAAAACTCGACGCAGAAACGATGCCCATACTTAACATAGGATACGCCGCACTTACCCCTCATATAGCAGGGGTAACTATCCACCGGAAAAAGCCAAACGCAAACGACGTAACAAAAAAGCGACGGCCGGGCGTTCGTTTATGAATTGGCGGTTCTCCTCATTTGCATATTCGTTGCGTATACAAACGGAAGCGTCACCTAGCGGCCAGCGGGAGATTGAGATTCATCAGATATTCCGACCGTGTTTGTGCCTCATATGACTTTTTCCGTCGGAAATTCCAACGGACTTAGAAAGAGAACAAAAAATTCTATCGGAAATTCCATTAGTCTGTATGGAATTCCGCCGGAGAAAAAACACACATGCTCGGAAACAATTTGGCGCATGCTCGGAAGCATTTTTGACGGTCGGAATTTGGTGTGTCCGTGTGTATGCAAGACAGCTTGAGTGGAATTTCGTCAGAAAAACCCGTCGAAACCTATTCCGACGGAAAAACCGGTCGTGTGTACGTAACATAAGCATAATTTGTGTCCGATGCCTCATTCCTCTGCATGAGTCACCTTTGACAAGTTTTCCTGACCAAGAGTAAAATGATGACAGGGGAGGACACAGCCTGTGATTGACAGCCTCAACTCTGTTCTTGTGTGCAGTGTGAAGGGGGTGTGTTCTTTCCCTCCAATCAGCTCTCGGAGCTCTCCTTGCCACTATAACTTAAAGCAGGGATCCTCAAACTACGGCCCTCCAGCTGTTGTAGAACTACACATCCCATGAGGCATTGTAACACACTGACATGCACAGTCATAACTAGGCATGATGGGAATTGTAGTTCCTGAACAACTGGAGGGCCATAGTTTGAAGACCCATGACTTAAAGGATAAATAAAGAAATAATAATATCGCGTATACAATTGAGACACAAGTCTTATTGTAATTGAATGTTATTAAAAAATACCTTCCCTTTTCAATCTGTACACAGAGGTCTACACTAAGATACAAGTCAAATTTCAGGCATCCCCTGCAACACAAATGTCATTTTTAGTGAGATACTTCTAATAGGAACACGTCTAAAGGGATGCAGGCCCAGCAGCTTTCCTCATTAGTGCCCTGCACGTGCACAGCTGACTCATAATTATGAACCCACTCCCATTAGACTCACTTCGCACAGAGGCACAAAGGAACATGGATTTCTTCAGAATACCAAAATGTAGGAATCTGCAACAAGTACATAGATCAGCCAGAGGGGAATGTTTTTTTTTTTATGTAGCGCCGTGCTTCCAATGACTGGGGCGCTATTATAAATTTAAGGGGGTGTCTGAGCCAATAGTTGGGCTCAGACTTTACTAATTCCATTTAAATTGGCCTCTGTTCTGGCTATGGTTGTGCTTTGTCCTGTTGCCTGTAGGTGGCGTTACCACCTCAGGCCCGTGTTGGAACTCAAGCGAACCATGGTGTGTTAATTGACCCTTCTCGACAGCAGCCCAGTGGGAGTGGTGCCCCCGCTGTGCAGGCTGGGAAGGGGTACTTAAAGGGGCAGACGCTGTTTTTCAGGGTCCTTCGCCTATGGGCCCTCCTGGTGTGAGGAACGTGTGTGTGATTCCAGTCCCGGGACCACGTTGGTCCGAGGCTGCATCTCTATCAAATAGGCCCAGCTATGCTGGCTGGGGCCTATAATTCTAAACGGGGATGCCAAGCTGTCCATCCAAGTGGGGGAAGCTGCCCTGGAGGAGACCAAGCAAGGCAAGCTGATGTCTCGGGATAGGCATGGTGACTTTGTTATAAAAGGGATCCACTACTTAAATTGTCTTACAGTCATCCAGATTGGCTTAAAGGCTCTTTTGCTGTAAGGCAGGTAGTTCAGGACTTGAATCCTGTGGCAGAGGATTCCTGACTATCCATCTTTTGTTCTCAGATGGTCTGTGGCAGAGACTGTCCTCATACTGTCCGTGCATCATTCCGGCAGCTAGGGGTGTATCCGGGTGAGCAATACCCACTTAGGAGTGAGTGGTGAATACTGGAACTTTAGATACTTTTTGTGCATTCTGTACCGTGTACCTGAACCTTCCCCTTCTCTCTATTCTCTCTACTTCCTTCACAAGTTTTATGCAGCAACAGTTGAAGGTTTTACATCTTGTGTGGACATTGCAATTTCTACAGACTTTCTTCCCTGGACAACGAACTTAGAGGTGACATGCAAAACCCAATTTAAACCAGCAGCTCCTACGGGGGTAGTGTTACATTAACAAAAGTGGAGTTACGCTTAAAGCTTTCTGCCCCCCTGCTTTTCATATTCTATTTCATAATCTATTTTGGGGTGTCATTTTTGCTATGTACATGCTATGTGTTAGAAATATTGTATGAATGGACAACTTTGTACAAAAAACAAAATGCGTTTTAATTTTCTTTCCACATTTTCCAAAAACGTTTAGAAAAAAATGACATGTTCAAAAGACTCATTATGCCTTATAGATTATACGTTGGGGAGTTTTCTTTCCAAAATGGGGTAATTTTTGGGGCGTTTCCATTGTCCTTATGCTCAAGGGCCTTCGAAAGTGTAATGCTGCGTACACATGATCATTTTTTGGGTTCTAAAAAATGAACTTTTTTTAAATGTCATTAAAAACGATTGTGTGGGCTTCAGAGCATTTTTCGGGTTCTACATTTTTTTTCGAACATGCTCTATTTTTTAACAAAAAAGCATTCAAAGTCCAAAATAAATCATTTAAGAGAAAAATGCAAAACAGCGCTAGGTATGGATATAAGTGTCCAACTCCACCATAAAGTAGGCAAAAGGATGGAAAATCTTGATATAGCCAAAGTCTGTGTATTTATCCCAAAAAATAGTGTCAGATACAGAGAAAAGAAGCGTGCACCAGCCTGCCCACTCTCAATCCACCACGTGTTGGAATCAAAGTCCCCGCAGGGGTTCAAACTCACCGAACAGACAATAATATCAGGCACTTCATATATAATCGGTCACTGATCGAATTTCCATCCAATGGGGATCACTTGCATGGAGTTAACCTCATAAAGGTGGGATGTTAAAACAAACAGAGGAAACAAATATAGTGTAACTCAATTTATTAAAAAGCCCCTTTCCAGCAAGTATCCCAAAAACAGTCCTACGTACAAGAAAAACATTAACAATGGACAATGTATGTATCACATCACCGGTCAGGCGTCCTCAACGCGATCACCGAAAGGTTTCCCAGCAGAGCAACTCTTCCTGGTTCCTGCAGTGTGGCGTGGATAACATAACATACCAGGCGTAGCATGCAGCTATCACTCTGACTAGTTTCGTCAGTAAATGACTTCAACGGAGAGTGTAGCTGCACATGCGGCGCCATAAACTTTATAGTACAGCTCCACTAATCTCAGCCATTCAGAGCCTATAGTTTGCAGACATTCGATAGCCAATCGAAATTCCCGTATCGGAAGCAAAAATACGACGACCAATCGAAAATATCGTATCGAAATTTTACGGCAGCGCGGCAGAAACAACGTGGACACGCCGTACGGCGCCGTGAACGTAGTCACGCACGTCCAATATCGTCAGCCAATCAAAGCCTGTTGTTTGCAAACATTCGGCAGCCAATCGAAATTCCGTATGTGATCCAATCAACATACGGAATTTCGATTGGCTGCCGAATGTTTGCAAACAACAGGCTTTGATTGGCTGACGATATTGGACGTGCGTGACTACGTTCACGGCGCCGTACGGCGTGTCCACGTTGTTTCTGCCGCGCTGCCGTAAAATTTCGATACGATATTTTCGATTGGTCGTCGTATTTTTGCTTCCGATACGGGAATTTCGATTGGCTATCGAATGTCTGCAAACTATAGGCTCTGAATGGCTGAGATTAGTGGAGCTGTACTATAAAGTTTATGGCGCCGCATGTGCAGCTACACTCTCCGTTGAAGTCATTTACTGACGAAACTAGTCAGAGTGATAGCTGCATGCTACGCCTGGTATGTTATGTTATCCACGCCACACTGCAGGAACCAGGAAGAGTTGCTCTGCTGGGAAACCTTTCGGTGATCGCGTTGAGGACGCCTGACCGGTGATGTGATACATACATTGTCCATTGTTAATGTTTTTCTTGTACGTAGGACTGTTTTTGGGATACTTGCTGGAAAGGGGCTTTTTAATAAATTGAGTTACACTATATTTGTTTCCTCTGTTTGTTTTAACATCCCACCTTTATGAGGTTAACTCCATGCAAGTGATCCCCATTGGATGGAAATTCGATCAGTGACCGATTATATATGAAGTGCCTGATATTATTGTCTGTTCGGTGAGTTTGAACCCCTGCGGGGACTTTGATTCCAACACGTGGTGGATTGAGAGTGGGCAGGCTGGTGCACGCTTCTTTTCTCTGTATCTGACACTATTTTTTGGGATAAATACACAGACTTTGGCTATATCAAGATTTTCCATCCTTTTGCCTACTTTATGGTGGAGTTGGACACTTATATCCATACCTAGCGCTGTTTTGCATTTTTCTCTTAAATGATTTATTTTGGACTTTGAATGCTTTTTTGTTATTTTATGACACATTATTTTAACAGCTGCTTTTATTTATATACACCCATATATTTCAATTTGGAGATATTTAGGGTGTTTCATATATATATTTTTATTTTTATTTCTATTTTTTCCATTTGTTAAAGGTATTGTCTGTCGTGCGCTGAGTAGTGTATTATAGGCCTTGTAAATACACTGTTTTGATGCTCTATTTTTTAACAACATTTTTAACGTTGTCGTTTTTCGGGTTCTAAAAAATGGTCGTGTGTGGGCTTTAACGACGTGAAAAATTTGCGCATGCTCAGAAGCAAGTTATGAGACGGGAGCGCTCGTTCTGGTAAAACTAGCGTTCGTAATGAAGTAAGCACATTCATCACGCAGTAATGAATGAATGAATGAATGAATGAGGAACTTATATAGCGCAGCACATGCGAAGTAACAGACTGAAAAGCGTGAATCGTCTTTTACTAACACAAAATCAGCTAAAGCAGCCCCAAGGGTGGTGCCATCCGCATGGAACTTCCCCTTTATAGTGCCGTTGTACGTGTTGTACGTCACCGTCTTTTTGGAGCATTTTTTTTTTTCACGATCGTGTGTAGGCAAGGCCGTTTTAATGATCAAGTTGAAAAAAAACGTTGTTTTTTAGAACCCGAAAAATGATCGTGTGTACGCGGCATAATAGGTAGTCAGGAAATTGGATGTGTAATTTATGCTTCAGAATGGTTGAAGTTGTTCCCTGCATGTTGGGCCTCTGTATGTGGCCAGGCTGTGTAAAAGTCTCACACATGTGGTATGGCCATACTCAGGAGTAATAGCAAAATGTGTTTTGGGGGTTTAAGTTGTAGTATGCATTAGAGATGACCTGAACACCCCCGCGTTCGGTTCGCACCAGAACCGTCGAACAGACCGACCGTTCGCGCGAACATTTAGAACCCCATTGAAGTATATTGGACTCGAACATTCAAAAACGATCATTTTAAAGACCAATATTCAAGTTATTGTTGGAAAACGTCTTTAAGAACCCAGGTCTTGCCCCAGGGAACATGTATCAATGGAAAAAAGTTTAAAAAAACGGTTGTTTATTCTCAAATGTATGTTCAGCTGTAATATTTACTGTGTTATTTGGCGCATAGCTGTATATTTTATATTTTTTTGTTTTGAAAATAAACTTAAACTTGAATGATAAAAAAAAAAAAAACGGTTGTTTTTTCAGGAGCAGGACTCCTGAAAAAAAGACAGTTTTTAAAACTTTTTTCCATTGATACATGTTCCCTCGGGCAAGACCTGGGTTCTCAAAGACGTTTTCACAGGCAAACTATAGACACCCAGCATGTACAATATTTTTTTATTTTTTATTTAAACATTAATAAAATCACTGCTCCAGGAGCAGTGATTTTTTTTTTTTAAATATTTTTATTGGAGTTTGTACAGTACAATGAGATGACGTGATGTAAAAAACAATGCATGGAAAAGTATCATACATATCAGAATACAGGGAGACATAGAAAGGCTAATAAAAATAGAAATAAAAATAACAATGCAAATAGAAAATAAAAATAACAATAAAGAAAATATAAAAAATAAAATAAAACCAGAAGCAGGAACAGAAAGAAGAACATATCAGGTCCATAATACAACGATTACCTGTGTATCAAAAATACACCATCAGGAGGATGTGGGGACACATCCCTGTGTTAGTATCAGCTTCAGTGACAATTGGTGTAATAGGACTGTAAAAAAAAGCTAACATAGCTGAACAAAGAACAACCTCAGACTTGAACTGGCAGGTGACGAATCATTGGGCGATGTCTACTGTGGAGGGTATGAATGAGGCAGGAGCGACAAGGGGCAAATAGCTAAGGTTGCTTGGTTCATGGTGGCAGGAACGCAGAAGGGTCAGATAGATTCGACAGTTTGAGGTTACCCAAGGAGTTTGTGAGGTTCCTGTGGAGATACCATTCGGTATATCTGAATGGATGCATGAGATTTTGTAGTTCCGTTTGGTCAAACGTGTGTTCCATGAATTTGCGCCATCTCATAAAGAACCGCGGGGTAGAGCGAAAGTTCAAGACAATGGTATCTAATCTCTTCAAATAAAAAAGTGACGAGAGGGCCTTTCTAACCGCTGGTAGACTCGGCGGATTTGAGCTGATCCAATGAGACATAATAGTCCTACGGGCCACTAGGAGGCAGAGGTGAGACCATTGGGAGATGGAAAGCGAGCTCCCAGTTGTTGCGGGAGTAGGGGGGGGGTGGCTCGCAACCAAACAGGCATATTAGGTAGTGTCTTGGGATTAGCGTGTTGGTAACTTTACAGACATAGGCAAGCACAGAGTCCCAGTGTTGAACAATAGGTGCGCATTCCCTTGGGCGGTGAAGCAGAGTCGGACGGGAGGTGGAGCACCAGGGGCACTTTTCTTGGGCAGGGTCTGCCTTATTAAAACGGAAAGGGTAGTATGCTCTGTGGATGATTTTGAATTGCGTCTCCCGCCATATTTCTGATACGGTTAATTTGTGTACCCGTCTGTAGCCCTCGAGGATTGTGTTCGAGAGAGTGTCATCTTCAAATATTTGAGCCCATTTCTAAAATGGTTTGAGACGGTATTTGGCAGACTGGTGCTCGATAAGATGAGAATAGAGGGTGGAGATGGAGTAGTCGTTGTTGCGTAGAACTACATCAATAAAGGATTTTTGTAGGGGGTTCGAGTCAGGTCCATAGCAAGAGTGTAAATAACTGACCATTTGGTGGTAGTAAAAGACATGTGTCGCTGGTAAACAGTATTCCCTTGACAAGGTTTGAAAGGATTTGAACTTGCACTGGGTAGTGAGGTATATTGAAGCAACATTGGTAAGTCCCTTGGCATTCCATTGTTCAAAGGCCTTGTGTAGAGTGGACGGTGGAAACATTGGGTTGCCAAGTATCGGCAAGTGGCAGGAAACACTGGAGGGCAACCCCAACAATCTACGGACCTCTCTCCATGCTATAACTGTATCCCTAATGAGGATACTTGACTTCATGCACGTCGGCAATTTGTTGGGATTCGAATGAAGAATGGCAGGCAGAGTGTATGGAAAGGTCGAGGCGCTTTCGAGCATGGTATTGGAGTATTTAGATCTGCCAGATAGCCAGTCCAGGCCCTGTCTTAGCAGGCAAGCAAGATTGTAGAAACGTATATCGAGCAGGCCCGCCCCACCCTCAGACTTCGGGAGACACAATTTTTGTAGCACAATGCGTGATTTCTTGCGAGACCAGAGAAAGGCAGACAATGCCTTATGTATTTTATTCACATCAGAGTGTCTAAGTAGAAGAGGTATGGTCTGCATGGGATAGAGTAGGCGTGCGAACGACACCATTTTAAATAAGTGGCATCTCCCAAAGAGCGAGAGGGGGAGGGCCGCCCAAACATCAAGCTCCTTCACAATTTTAGAAATTAGCGGTGGGAAGTTAAGTGTGTACAGAGTGGAAGGGTCTCGGCCAATGTGTATGCCCAAATAAGTAATATGTTTCTCTGCTATGGCGAAAGGAGAGTGACCCACCCATTTGGCAGCCAACCTGGGGTGGAGCGATAAAATCTCGTTCTTGTCGAAATTAATTCAAAAGCCAGAGCATAGTCGGAAGGTGTGAAACAGTTGTTGTAATCTGTCAAAGTCTGCGAGGGGCCATGTGGAGAATAACAATATGTCGTCTGCAAACAGGGCGGAGGGGAGAGATTGAGCACCTATCGCAATGCCACTAATTCCGTTGGGGGAATTGAGTATTCGGGATAAAGGCTCGATAGCTATATTAAAAAGTAATGGGGAGAGTGGACACCCTTGTCTAGTCCCCTTCATCAGAGGAATTGTATCGGAGATAAAGTCGGGGGTCACCAGTCGTGCGGTTGGTGATTCATACATTCGTCGTAAAAAATGTATAATTGGGCCCGAGAAACCAAAGTCCGTCATCACCCGGAACAGCCAGGACCAACTAATGTTGTCAAAAGCCTTTTCGGCATCGAGTGACAGGATGGCAACGTCTTGATCCGGGTGTAGTTTTGCATATTCTAACGCCATTAGGACCTTGAGCAGTGATTTTAATGATGCTTAAATAAAAAATAAAAACATGAAAAATTCCTTCAAATATTGTACCTGCTGGGTACAATAGACTACCTGTGATAACGTCTTTAAATAGCACAATCACCTGCCTGCAGTAAATTGGGAAGAACTGATCTAGCTAAGCTATACAGTATATAAATATATGTACAACTCCTAGGGATGTATATATATCCTCTACACACTGTAAATTAAGCTAAACTGACTAGCCTGCCTGCCTGCTCAATCTAGCTATATAAAAAGACAATCTCTCTGTCTTTCTGACTGCTCTCATTAACAACCGCAACACACTACACGAGGCTGCCCAGCAGGCGGCCTTATATAGTGTGGGGCGTGTGCTAAAGCCCTGAGCCATAATTGGCCAAAGCCACCCTAGCTTTGGCCAATTATGGCTCTCCGTTTTTTGCGCGCTGTGATTGGCCAAGCATGCAGGGTCATAGTGCATGTTTGGCCAATCATCAGCGCGCAATGCCGCAGTAAATTATGGCCCGTTGCGCGTCACTCGAATTTGGCGCGAACGACCCGTTTTGTTTGAATTTCGTCGAACGTACGAACAGACAATGTTCGAGTCGAACATACGTTCGTATCGAACGCGGAGCTCATCCCTAGTATGCACATGCTGTGTGTGAGAAATAACCTGCTAATATGAAAATCTTGATTTTGTAAAGAATTGTGGGGAAAAATTACAACTTCAAAAAACTCACCATGCCTCTTACTAAATACCTTGGATTGTCTATTTTCCAAAAAGGGGTCATTTGGGGGGTATTTGCACTTTCATGGCATGTTAGGGTCTCAAAAGGCCATGAGTACTTCAGGCGTGATCAATTTTCAGAGATTGGCACCAAAGCTTGTGGACTCTATAACTTTCACAAAGACCAAATAATATACACAAATTTATTACAAATCATTTTTACCAAAGATATGTAGCAGTATAAATGTTGGCCAAAATTTATGAAGAAAAATGACTAATTTGCAAAAATGTATAACACAAACGAAAAAAAATGTCATTCTTTTTTTTTATAGCACAACAAATAAAAACCCCAGAAAGCTCTATATGTGGGGAGAAAAGGATAAACATTTCATATGGGTACAGTGTTGCATGACTGAGTAATTGTCATTCAAATTCAACCGAAAGATGAAAATTGTCTGGTGGTTTAAGTGTCCAATGGTTAAAGTGGAATATTACTTCCTCAGGCTAGGTTCACGCTTGTGCAAGTGGTTGTGGGTGCGGGACAGCGTGAAAATCAAATCTGTTCTGCACCAGCTAAACCGCACTGCTCCTTTGCATACTCATGAGGCTGTAATGCATTCCTAATGGCACCCCCACGCATCTAAAAATGCATTGTGTTTTCGGTTGTGGGATTTCCCCCCAGCTGGGTTTTAAAAAAAAGAGTCCCCCTTTACATCAAAGTCCACAGAGTTCCCTTTCTCTGTAAGGGGGAACTCTACAGACTTTGATGTAAGGGAGAATTCTGGGGACTCTAACATAAGGGATGCTCTGGGAACCCTGATTTAAGGGGAAACACTGAGAACTCTGATGTACGGAGAGGACTCCGATGTAAGGGGGAACACTGTGTCCTCTGGTGTAAAGGGGAACTGTGATGGTAAGGGGTGCTCTGAGAACCCTGAATTACCTTAGTGTACTCTCTCAGAAGCTGGGGAGAGAAGGGGGAGAGACTTCAGTCACCCCTTGGCAGTCAGCACCTCTCACCCAGATATATCTAAGGCTGCTGGACTTTCTGGATTTCTGGCCCCCACTTTCCTTTTCTGAGGCACAACGTTTTGCGCAGGGATGCCAACGTTTATGTACATGCCCCAGTTGGGAAGTGGTTAAAAAAAACGCTAGTGCCTAAAAGTGATTTTAAACTTGTCATGCTTACCTGCTCTGTGCAATGGTTTTGTACAGAGCAGCCACCCATCCTCCTCTTCTGGAGTCCCCCATCCAGGGGCGGACTGACCATTCAGGCACTCGGGCACTGCCTGAGGGCCCCATGCCACTAGGGGGCTCCATCAGGGTTCAAAATCGAAAAAGAAAAAATACTGCGCTATCTTAAAATACAAAAAGCCGCTAACACAGCAAGAGAGATCAAAAAAGTGCTAATAGAAAATGTGTGGAAAAGTGTAGCGCTAATAATGACACAAATAATGATAATACAATAAAGATTAAATCATGCAACACCACATGTGAATGAATGGTATTCAAAAGTCCATAAATGTTTTGAATGAATCGGTGAATCGGTTTCTTTGAGTAAAACAGATACACAAAATCCAGTGCATAAAGAAGTGAAAAATCCACCACCGCTTATGACAAGGGGCTTACCGGACCGATTGGACCTAGACAGGCATATACCCACTAGGCCAATCAAGCTTTGTTAAAGTTGATATACTGAAGCGGGTACACCATACACGTCATGCGATTCGGTATCAATGAAGGCAAACCTCAGACAGATGATTCAAAAATACTTCCCAGCAAGCAGCAACTCTCAACAGATCACTCAGAGGGCATATCAGTACTCCAACCGATAAGCATGAAAAAGAGAAGGCAAGGCGTACATAGCGTAATTCCGTAATAAAAATCGATATTTATTATAAAGAGAAAAACTCACATTTTGCAATGGTCAATAGAGCTTATAGAAAAAGGGTAGCAGGAACAACAGTAGTCCATCCCGACATGTTTCGTTACAAAAAGAACACCATCAGGGTTGCCAGCCTCAGTAAAACTAGAGACAGTATGTAAAAATCTTTTTTTTTTTTTAAATCCCAAGATTATAGCTGCCCCGCCTCTCCTGCCTTTCAGGGTGTGTATGTGTATTCTGTGTGTGTATACCGTGTATGTATACTGTATGTGTGTGTGTGTATACTGTGTGGCCCCATAATCTATTGCCTGGGGGTCCCATAATCTCCTATTGCCCAGGGACCCCATAATCCCCTATTGCCTGGGGGCCCCATAATCTCCTATTGCCCGAGGGCCCCATAATCTCCTATTGCCCGAGGGCCCCATGAGTTGTCAGTCTGCCCCTGCCCCCATCAGCACTTCTTTCTCCTCCTGCCTTCATATTTTTCTTTACTAGTAATGGCAACAATCAGTGACTCTCTGCCCGTCACCGCCCACCTCACATCCTCTCAAGTCTTAGTCTCCGGGTACCGGCTACTACTGGCTGGGGAGCAGAGGAAGATCACTCCGCCAGGGAAGGCAAGGAGATAAACAGACAGGTGGCTGGCCAGGATTTGAGCCAAGGCAGAAAAACATGCGAGCGAAGCTAAATGGGCATGCGACCGAAACTGAAGAAATATTCGCTCCAACAGCACATGATCACCAAAAAGGGGCAAAGATAATGGGAAAAGTACAACCCCCCCTATGCTAGTAGGCACGGCGAAGCGGGGGGGTGTAATTCTAATTTTTTTATTTTAATTCTGCACTGATTGTCTATTAAATCCAATCTGGGGACAAAACCAGGGACAGACTTGGTCAGGGGACAGTGTCCCCAATCAGGGGACTGTCCCCTGAAACTGGGAATGTCTGGTCACCCTACCCTACAGCCCTATATGCCCCAAAGTGTAGTATAGTGTGCTGCTACAGCAATGTAAAAAAATGTATGTCTTTATAATCACTCACTTCCTTCTCCTGCCCAGGACTACATGTCCCACAAGGCATTGCTCCTCACACATGCACATGTTGTTTGTGTGCTGCACTGTGTATACTGACATGTATGCATGGTGTACTGAGCTGTATGTGTGCTGCACTGTGTATACTGACATGTATGCATGGTGTACTGAGCGGTATGTGTGCTGCACTGTGTATACTGACATGTATGAATGGTGTACTGAGCGGTATGTGTGCTGCACTGTGTATACTGACATGTATGCATGGTGTACTGAGCGGTATGTGTGCTGCACTGTGTATACTGACATGTATGAATGGTGTACTGAGCGGTATGTGTGCTGCACTGTGTATACTGACATGTATGCATGGTGTACTGAGCGGTATGTGTGCTGCACTGTGTATACTGACATGTATGAACGGTGTACAGAGCGGTATGTGTGCTGCACTGTGTATACTGACATGTATGAATGGTGTACTGAGCGGTATGTGTGCTGCACTGTGTATACTGACATGTATGAATGGTGTACTGAGCGGTATGTGTGCTGCACTGTGTATACTGACATGTATGAATGGTGTACAGAGCGGTATATGCATTGCACTGTATTTCCTGATATGCAAACAATTCATTCTGTTGCTTATCAGCTGACCAACTGATCTTATTATGGAAATATTTTCATAATTCATTATAAAAGTTTTACTGATAATCTCTGTGCTCTCTCAGAAGAAAGTGACCTGGGAAGTATAAAGTGACCAATAAAAAAAGAAACAATCTCTGAAGTATGACTATAGGATTGAACAGATGACCCCACCACTTTCATCAAGCTGGGCACTCAGCTTTGTCCTATGAGCCGTCTCCTGCCCCCTCCCATCTTTCCACTACCAACATGCGCTTCTATTCTGATACTTACGGCCACAATAGTTTTCTGTTGCCTAAAGTTTAGTGAGCAGCAGCAGGTTTAGTTAGTATGTGAGAGTGAGAGAGAGAGAGAGAGAGGGGTGTGTGTAGGAGACCCAGGCAGCCAGCCAAAGTATAGAGGAGAGAGAAGGGGGGCGAGATGTGACCCACACTCCACCGGTGGCTGCAAAGCTCTAAAACGGGGTGCAGCCATGGGCTGCAAGGCCAGCAAATTGTGCTGCCCCAGATCCAGGAACAAGGTAAGAGTATTATAGTGTACTGTTACTTCTGTTTGCAGTCAGAGGAGGTAATGGGCAGATATGAACCTTTCAACTCTCCCTGAGTCTCGCATTTAGGGCTCGTTCACATCACAAAAGCGCACGCGAAATGCATACGCACGTTGACGTGCAATTTTTAACGCATCGCACTGGGCGTTATTGTCCGTTGAGTTTTAAAATATTTTTTTTCTACAGGGTAAAATTTTTATTTTTGGAACTCCGTATGACTGCAATAGATTGGCATGCGATCTTGAGCGTTAAAACGCATACGTACTGCATTTTATGCAAGGCATCTGTATGGTGTGAACAGGGCAAATAAGCAATTGATTTCCTAGGCAGTTCTGTGTTTTAAAACCTTATACCTCGAAATGTTAATAATAATAATAAATATATATATATATATATATATATATATATATATATATATATATATATATTATAATTTATTATTATTATTAATATTTATTCAGGATTTAGATAGTGCCAACCGTTTGTTCAGCGCTTTGCAACAGAAAGTACAGTTAGAGCCGGTTCACACCGGGGGCGACACTACTCATGGATGCGACCTGAGCGTGACTTAGAATGCAACTTCAAGTCGCCTCCAGGACAGGAGACTTTCCGTTGGCCAATCAAACTAAAATCCGCTCTGTGGGAGGGAGGGGTTTGCCCTAAAAACTATTTTCACTTCCTGAAAAGTCGCTAAGGTAAAGACAGCGATCCGACTTCTGAGGCGACTTCCATTGAAATCAATGGATACAAGTCGTCTAGAAGTCGGATTGAAAGTAGTACAAGAACCTTTTCTGAAGTCGCAGCGACTTCAGTAGTGTGTATTAACCACTTAAGGACCGGACCAATATGCTGCTAAATGACCTAAGGGGTTTTTACAATTCGGCACTGCGTCGCTTTAACAGAAAATTGCGCAGTCGTGCGACGTGGATCCCAAACAAAATTTGCGTCCTTTTCTTCCCAGAAATAGAGCTTTCTTTTGGTGGTATTTGATCACCTCTGTGATTTTTATTTTTTGCGCTTTATACAAAAATAGAGCGACATTTTTGAAAAAAAACAATATTTTTTACTTTTTGTTATAAGAAAAATCAAATAAACAAAATTTTAGTCAAACATTTAGGCCAAAATTTATTTAGCCACATGTCTTTAATAAAAAAAAAAAAATCACAATAAAAAAAAATAGCTACCTAGCGGGAACAGCGACACTAATACAGAGATCAGAAAAATGATCGCTTAGTGACGCTGGCAATAGGAAGTGAAAGGGTTAACTAGGGCGGTGATCAAGGGGTTAAAACTTTATTAGGGGGGGCACGGGGGCTACCCTGGATCTAATACTAACTGCCTGTCATACATATATGATTACTGCATTCAGTGACACTGTGACAGGGGGGGTGATCGCAAGGGGTTAATGTGCCTGCGTGTACTGGTGTCAGTGTAGTGTTGTGCAGACTTACTATGTGATGTGATCTCTCCTCAGTGGCGGTTGAAAAAACCGCCGAGAGCAGAGATCACATCACTTCCCTCTTCCTGTGTTTACACAGGAGGAGGAAGTGACACACAGGCGAGCGCGCGCATTGGCTGGGAGCGATCCGGAGGGGGCGGACAAAAACCAACCACTGCCCCCTCAGCACGGATTGCTCGCACAGCCACCGGGACCGTCGCATGTACCGGGGGGGGGGGTCCCGATCGGACCCCCGACCCACGTCAAGGCAGCCACGTACAGGTACGTTGATGTGCCTGTCCGTGCCATTCTGCCGACGTAAATGTACATGCGGCGGTCCTTAAGTGGTTAAGATGGCTCCATTCACTTCAATTGATTTTCTCAACGGGGCGACTTCAAGTCGCATCCCAAGTCACCCCTGTGTGAATGGGCTCTTACAATACAATTCGATGCAGGAGGAATCAGAAGGTCCTGCTCGTTAGAGATTACAGTCTAAAAAAGTGATTATTGGAATTTAGGCTCGGTTCACACTTGTTGCGATGCAGGGACCAGCGCAATTCCTATGCGGGTTCCCACAACGCAGCTGACTCCACAGGCAGTACACGCTGCTCTCTGCGAACCGCTGCGAGTGTCAATAGAAATTTAACGAAGCCCGCAAATTGGTTTGCAGAATGCAGTGTATGAATGAATGAAAAACTTGTATAGCGCAACACATGCGAATTTAATCGCCTCTGGGCGCTTGTTGTTCCTTTCTCTTTTGAAATCAAAAAGAGTGTGAACTGTGGAATCGGATCGCATGTTTGTTTAGACTCTAAACAAACTTCTGGGACCTTGTATGTCTCCCAGGAGGCATCCACATAGCGCTGGGCACATGCGGTAAGCTGCAACGATTCACTTCCTGATTCCCTCACCGAGGATGGCGGCGGTGCAGCTGAGACCCGAGCGATTGCTCGGCTTCGGTTGCCAACATCTCGGGCACCCCAGACATTTAAGTGTCCTTATTAAAAGTCAGCAGCTACAGTGTTTGTAGCTGCTGACTTTAACCATTAGCCGACCGCCCACCGTCATTATACGGCGGGACGGTGGCTCTCCTGGGCGAGAGCCCGTAGCTATACGTCCGCATTTTTGCGCCCACTAGGGGGCACGCGCGCTCGTTGGTTACAAAGCGGGGACCGGGAGCTTTGTGTGTAAACACAAAGCTCTCTGGTACTGTCAGCGGGGAAACGCTGATCTTCTGTTCATACAATGTATGAACAGAAGATCAGTGATTTCCCCTAGTGGCCCCCCATACAGTTAGAACACACCCAGGAACACACTTAACCCCAACCCTGCCCCCTAGTGTTAACCCCTTCACTGCCAGTGGCATTTTTATAGTAATCCAATGCATTTTTATAGCATTGATCGCTATAAAAATGCCAATGGTCCCAAAAATGTGTCAAAATTGTCCGATGTGTCCGCCATAATGTCTCGGTATTGAAAAAAACGCTGATCGCCGCCATTACTATAAAAAAAAATATATTAATAAAAATGCCATAAAACTACCCCCTTTTTTGTAAACGCTATAAATTTTGCGCAAACCAATCAATAAACGCTAATTGCGATTTTTTTTTTTTTTATTTATTTTTTTTTTTTTACGAAAAATATGTATAAAAATACGTATCGGCCTAAACTGAGAAAACATTTATTTTTTTTAATATATTTTTTGGGGATATTTATTATAGCAAAATGTAAAAAATATTGCATTTTTGTTTATAGCGCAAAAAATAAAAACCGCAGAGATGATCAAATACCACTAAAAGAAAGCTCTATTTATGGGAAAAAAAGGACGCCAATTTTGTTTGGGAGCCACATCGCAGGACCACGCAATTGTCTGTTAAAGCGACGCAGTGCCGAATTGTAAAAACGCCTTTGGGCATTTAGCAGCTATCGGTCTGGGGCTTAAGTGGTCAAAAACCCTTCCACTGCCAACAATACGGTGTGACTTTTAATGTGTTTTGTTTTTTTCATCAGCAAATCGCACTGTTGTGAATTAGGGCTTAGACACGAATGAGGATTTTTAGGACCCATTTACACCAGATGTGGTAGGACAACATTGGGACTCTATTCCAGCAGAGTCCCACCGCAAGCCAAGGCAAACTGCCTTGTCTCCTACCTGGCTGGTTCACACCACCATGTTGCAGTGGCGTTCGCTGAAAAAAGTACTGCATGTGCTACTTTTTCTTAGTGTAGTGCACCGCAATCCACCATGTTGCGGTCAATAAAAATTGTTGAAATGTGTGATGTTTCAATAAAGTTTGTTTGAAAAAAAAGTTAACAGTGTGATGTTCTGCCACCAGCACATTGGCACTGCTGTGATCGTACCGCTCGCCGCAGGTGTGACACAGCCCTTAAAATCATTTCTAGGGACAATTTGCTGCTAATGTTGAGCATTACAAATCTAATAACATTTTCAGAATTGTAATTACTTTCTGACTACAATGTATACATTTTGAGTTATTATTATACTTAAAAATACAATGTGATGTGACTGCATTGTTTTACTTCCTTCCTGCCATATTTTTGTGATTTTTGTTTTTACAATTGTAAAAAGTCCCTCTATTGGTTGTCTCTGTCTTGGGCAGCGTATTCTGAACTATCATTCACCCCTGTTCTAGATTTTCGGCCGCTGTGTGCGTAGCAAAAATACAGCTACAGTTGCCGTTCTGTTGATTGTGCCACTGGAATTGCAGAAAATTTGTTTTGTTCAACTGTTCATCTGTGCAATACGACTGTTGTGCTGACATCAAACAAACAAGTGCCATGCAGGAGGAGTGTTTTGTATACACCGCTCCTACAGCGCCTCAAAGATGTGGCTGGCAGGACTTTTTGGAGCGTCCTGCCAGCGCACCGCGGAGTGAAAAGAGCAGCTCTTTCAGGGCGCTTTGCAGGCGCTATTTTTAGCGCTATACTGCCTGCAAAGCGCCTCAGTGTGAAAGTAGCCTGAAGATGAAAAAAACATGAGGTAAGCAGAATTCTCAGAAGGAGGCTGACCATGGCAGCCACCACATTACCCTTGTGAGAGGTTTAATTTAAGGAGTTGTTGGAAGCTATTTTTAACTTGGTTGATATAAAGGTATGTCCTTGAACCAGAAGATGACTGGTGTAAAGGAAGTATTGCTCCATACAGTACATGCATTGTAATTTGTCACAACAGAACATGAAGATGAAATGGTATGCCACACAAAACTTTGACTTTTATTTTTAAATTGTGGTTTGTGTTCCTATTGGGCAGACCTCTCCTACTTCCTGTCTTTTGGTAAATGCTATCCCAGATACAGGAAGTGATGAGAAATCTCCCAAACAAGGCTGCACTAAGCTATAAACCCCAAAAACAGATTGAATCCTTTCACTGCTCAGACTAAAATTAAATAACAGATTGTAGTTGCACTTCACTTTTATGTGTACTACTGATAGTAGAAGTTGGGAGGAGGTTGTTTTAGTGAGCTGAACGCGTGACATAATTATGTTCTGAAAGTGACAGAGGTCAGCCTGCTTGACCTAGCTTAAAAGGCTCGGGTGGTGGACGCTTGACCTCAAATGTCAGGTGCGTTTAGCTGAACCAGTAAAAGCAGAGAGCATTGACATTTGTTTTGACATCCAAAATATGAATGCTTTAAAAAATAAATATATAATTTTCTCAGAGAAATTTGTGCGTTAAATGATAATGAGGTCTTGCTTATTTTTTTTTTTTCTAAGATGAAAAACATTTTATACTTGTCTGCTTTGTGCTATAGCATCGCACAGGTCAGTCTTTTACCTCCTCTTCTGGGGTCCCCCTGCCAGCGCTGTATTTTAATTATTTTTTGGAGTGCCCCCTTAGCAAGCAATTTGCTATGGGGGTACCTGTGCAGGCATGCTTCCGAGTCAGGCTGTGTGTCCATACAGACAGGAACAGCATGGCTCAGAAGAAACGAGGGTGGGGCTACAAATGGGCACAGCACTGGGTCACTAACAGTAGATATTTGGAAGTTGCCTCAGAAGTCGGATCACTGTCTTAACTGAAGCAACAATACAGGAAGATAACATACATTTCTCAGGCAAACCCCTCCCTCCCACAGAGCTGATTGTTGTTTGATTGGCCACTGGAAAGCCTTGTGTCCTGGAGGCAACTTGAAGTTGACTTGTAAGTTGCCTGATGATTCATACTCAAGTCGTGTCCAAGTTGCCTCCGAAAGTCGTGCTGGAAGTCGTGTTGCCCTAGTGTGAACCGACTCGATTTGCATTGACTTCTATACAGAAGTAATTTTGCTAATCGCCCCTGAAGTGTGGCCCCCTGAAGTCGTGCCACCGCAATGTGAACCGTCTCTTAGGCCCCGTACACACGAGGAGATATATCCGATGAAAACGGTCCGACGGACCGTTTTCATCAGACATGTCTCCTGGGAGATTTTGGTTTGATCTGTGTATACACGATCAAACCAAAATCCCCGCGGACAGACAGCGCGGTGACGTGGCGGTGACGTTGACGCTGCCACGTCACCAAACCAGGAAGTAAAATACTTCCACAAATGCGTCGAATTCATTCGACGCATGCGGGAGATTTCGGACCACTGGTTAGGCGTACTAACCAGCGGACATATCCGACAGACGGCTTCCCAGCAGACAAGTTTTAAAGCATGCTTTAAAACCTTTGTCTGCTGGAAACCTGTCTGCTAGGCCGTACACACGATCGAATCTGTCCGCCGAAACTGGTCTGCGGACCAGTTTCAGCAGATATATTCGATCGTGTGTACGTGGCCTTAGAGAAGTTGAAAAATCTCCTTCAATCAACTTTCTAGATTGCCTGTATGATTTTGATATTCTCCTAGAACCACATATCCCATGGTACCTTGCCTGCAAGCACATATTTCTGTACTGACTCCACCTCCTGAAACTCCTCCTCGTCACCTCTTTAGTTCAGAAGACAGGCTCTGTGAAATGTGTGACACAGTGCCTACCTACAGGGCATAGTGACTGAAAAGGGAAGTAAATGTGCAAGGATCTTCACCAATTAAAGACGAACTGCAGACAACCCACATCATTTGTAATAAAAACATCTTTGCCTTTCTGAAGCTTCTTTCCAACCACTTTGCATATTATTTTATATATACTGTGATTCTTTACTTGCCAAATATGCTGCAGGAATCTCCCTCCACTGAGTCTGACTGCAGCCATTTTAACTGTGGGCAGCTGAAGCTGCTGTCTGTTTACTTCCTGGATTTACACACACACGCCTCCAGCACGGCAGTTTTCATTGGCCCTCTTATGGCTCATCCCCCTCCCTTCCTGGCAAACTCCTAGGCCTAGGCTTTTTTTCCAAACAGGAAGTGGGCTGTATAAGGTATTTACTAGTAGAAATAAAATGTTTTATTATCCAAAGTTAAAACAACAAGGGCAGAAGATTTAATAGATGTTCAGTTTCATAGACATGTAATACCCCCCCCCCCCCCCCCCTTGTGTTTAGCTGGTTAGTTGGCATGGAGGAGGAAGGAGGGAGTGTGCCGTCATTTATACTACTATGTATACGCCCACATGTGTGACTCTATAGTCCCGTGGGCTGCTCAGATGTGATAGGGAGGAAATGCTCAGCATAGAAACACACTGAAAACCGAGCATGTGCAGAGTTCACCATAGCTGCAAAATCCCTAGCTGAATGGGGCAATGAACAGAAGGGGAGACAGAGAGCAACAGGATCAGTGAGTTTTTTGCAGGATACAGAAAACAAGTATAAGGCTTCATTTCCATGGACGTTTTTACAGCCACTTTTCTGAGCGTTTTTTGCAGCTTAAAAACAGCTCTCCATGTTAGTCTATGGCCTCATGCCCACCATGACGTTTTTGAGCTGTAGATGGCTGAGCTGTTTTTAAGCTGCAAAAAAAACCCAAGACCAGTGCGTTCTGAAGCTCCAGCAATAGAGCTGTAAATACGCCAGACATTAAAAAACGCGCAAAAACGCGCAAAAAATAAACATGGAGAGGCGTTTTTAAGCTGTAAAAAAGTGGATGTAAAAACATCCATGGAAATGAAGCCAGCATGTAATACACCATTTATTGAATGTTTTATTTTTTTTTATGATGTGGGTTTAGTGACACTTCAAGTTAAATAATATTTCATCCTCGCCACAAATGTGGAAGAATTTTCCAGTTGTTGAAAGTGAAAAACCCTTTTCGTTGCATTGTGTAAAGAGCGGTGGAATGAAGGAACCAATACCAACTGGTGACAGACTAGCTATGATTAGTGCGTCTACACTAAAGGCTCATTTCTGATTGGGTGTTGTGGTTTACAGCATGTCTTTGCACTGCGTTTAAATAAGCCTTATAATGTGGCACCTTAAAATTGCTATTTTACTCCTCCCAACAGCTGGCTCTTCGCCTTCTAGTCGCTTTGCTCATTGTATCTCCCTTCTCAGTCGTGTTGATATGCAGGAATGTGCATTGGCTGTTTTAAGCGCTTCAGTCCTAGCAGCACTGCCCTGCGCTGCTCCCTCACATTCTGACACATATATATACACACTGCTAAGATGATGCTTACTCCTCTGCTAGCACACCCACACACTCTGCCATTCCCAGTGAGGAGCAAGCAAAGGTGCTGGGAGATTTATATTTATCTTCCATGATGTATCATGTGCTAGGGCAGGCATTGTCCTTGGTGGAGTTGAGAACTGCAATTAGCTAGTAAACCAAGAGTAAAGCTGGCTGTACACATAGGCTGAACGAAATAAATCTACCAAATTCCTCCATTCACACTAAACTGCACAGATGGACAAATCTCCCCTGACAACTATTGTTTTCTAACAGCCAGCGACTGTCAGAATACCCCAATAATGGCTGCTTCTGGAAGGATGCAGCTGCTGTCCATTTAACCCCTTCAGTTTTCAAGATTGTAGGAAGTCAGGCCTAAGTGAAAATGTCCATATTGGGTCCAAAGTGCCAATATTTTGTGTGACCACCGTTATTTTCCAGCGCTGCCTTAACCCACTTGGGTATGGTGTTCACCAGAGCTTCACAGGTTTCCACTGGAGTCCTCTTCCACTCCTCCATGATGACATCACGGAGCTGGTGTATGTTAGAGACCTTGCGCTCCTCCACCTCCACCTGGAGGATACCCCATAGATGCTTAATAGGGTTTTGGTCTGGAGACATGCTTGGCCAGTCCATCACATTTACCCTCATCTTCTTAGCAAGGCAGTGGTCGTCTTGGAGGTGTGTTTGGGGTAGTTATGTTGGAATACTGCCCTGTGGCCCAGTCTCCAAAGGGAGGGGATCATGCTCTGCTTCAGTATGTCTTAGTACATGTTGGCATTCATGGTTCCCTCAATAAACTGTAGCTCCCCAGTGCCAGCAGCACTCATGCACCCCCAGACCCCGACACTCTCACCACAATGCTTGACTGTAGGCAAGACACACTTGTCTTTGTACTTGTACAGAAGAAATACTGGCAGCACTCCTCTGTCTATTTCCCAAAGACAACCTCTGGATATGATGCTAAGCACATGCACTTAAAGCGGAGCTCCACCCAGTGTAACAACATTTTACAATGTTGTTTGAAAAAAATAAAAAAAAAAAACCTGAAAAAATAAAAAAAAAATTACTCACCCGAAATAGCTGTTGCTATGCGGAAGTCCGTAATCTGTCTCTTCCTAATCCGCGGTGTGTTTTCTTCTTCTCCTTCTCCTTGTGAATGGGCGCGCTGCTTCCTGGGAACTGTGTGTGTTCTCAGAGAGCAGCGCGCCCATTCACAAGCCAGCGTGAGACTCGCGGAGGCGCAGTAGGAAACGGGCAGTGAAGCCGTACGGCTTCACTGAAAGTGTGAAAGGGAGAACTGATGCGCTACTGAGAGTAAATGAAGGTGAAATCAAGTCGCATGAACTGGTCTGTAGCGGCTCAATCTAGAGTGCCTACAAAGCACTGGTGAGAGATGTATATGACAATGAAATGGTGATAAGCGCTTTCAGAAATGAAAATATAAACTGTGCAAACACCAAATAATAAACAACTGAAAATGAATCATACAATGTGCAACACCATATATACAAACAAACTGGTGATAGACCATAAAGAACACTAGTGAACTGACAAACACAAGTCCACAACGTGCGTGGTGTGAATAATCAAAAAGACAACAGTATCTTGTGCCTAATGCATCTAAGTATCACTATGTAACCTGTGATAACCAATAGGTGGTGATGGGTGTCAAAAAAGACACTATTTAACAGTCTATATAAATATATAGGAATGGACTGGGTGAGATGTGATCGGAGTCTTCCTTGTAGTGATGTACAAATTATATTGAATCCTTAAGGAGTGTTGTAGTCCCCTTACCTTAGGGTGGCTATACGTAAGCATGAAGTGTAGAATCCTGCTATGTTCTTGTCCGCGATCTCTCAGGATCTTATCCTCTTTCTGTTGTCCTCTGTTCCAGATGGTCCGGATTCAGTACTCAAATTCAGGTAAAAGAGAAAAAAAGGAGCCTCCCATGGTGAAGTAGGTCAATGCCAAAACAGGGGATTTTATTAAAAAATAAAGAACAATAAACAGTCCAAACACAGTTGGGCTGAATGGGCTAAAAGTTCAGCATGAAGTAAAATTGGGGTGTAAAATAAAAACAAAGTGAACAGCGGAGACGGAGCGGAGCGATCGCAATACCTCCACCGCTAGATCTGATAGCCTCCGGCTTGAGCGGGCGTCACGTGATCTCAGTGTCCCTACGTCGTTACGTCACGCTCCTCGTGACTTCATCAGGGACGAGGAGCGTGACGTAACGACGTAGGGACACTGAGATCACGTGACGCCCGCTCAAGCCGGAGGCTATCAGATCTAGCGGTGGAGGTATTGCGATCGCTCCGCTCCGTCTCCGCTGTTCACTTTGTTTTTATTTTACACCCCAATTTTACTTCATGCTGAACTTTTAGCCCATTCAGCCCAACTGTGTTTGGACTGTTTATTGTTCTTTATTTTTTAATAAAATCCCCTGTTTTGGCATTGACCTACTTCACCATGGGAGGCTCCTTTTTTTCTCTTTTACCTGAATTTGAGTACTGAATCCGGACCATCTGGAACAGAGGACAACAGAAAGAGGATAAGATCCTGAGAGATCGCGGACAAGAACATAGCAGGATTCTACACTTCATGCTTACGTATAGCCACCCTAAGGTAAGGGGACTACAACACTCCTTAAGGATTCAATATAATTTGTACATCACTACAAGGAAGACTCCGATCACATCTCACCCAGTCCATTCCTATATATTTATATAGACTGTTAAATAGTGTCTTTTTTGACACCCATCACCACCTATTGGTTATCACAGGTTACATAGTGATACTTAGATGCATTAGGCACAAGATACTGTTGTCTTTTTGATTATTCACACCACGCACGTTGTGGACTTGTGTTTGTCAGTTCACTAGTGTTCTTTATGGTCTATCACCAGTTTGTTTATATATATGGTGTTGCACATTGTATGATTCATTTTCAGTTGTTTATTATTTGGTGTTTGCACAGTTTATATTTTCATTTCTGAAAGCGCTTATCACCATTTCATTGTCGTACGGCTTCACTGCCTGTTTCCCATATTGTGAATGGCGGCGCGGGACCCGGAGCGATCGTGGGACCGGCATCGGGGGGCCCATCAGCGCGGGCGCCTAGGACAGGTAAGTGTCTTTATTTAAAGTCAGCAGCTACACTGTTAGTAGCTGCTGACTTTAAAAAATTTTTTTACCGTGGCTGGAGCTCCGCTTTAACTTCGTTGGCCGACCATGGCAAAGCCTGTTCTGAGTGGAACCTGTCCTGTTAAACCGCTGTATGGTTACAATACTTTTTTTTTCAGATCCTTAGAGTTCTTTGCCATGAGATGCCATGTTGAACTTCCAGTGATCATTATGAGAGAGTGAGAGCGATAACATCAAATTTAACACACCTGCTCCCCATTCACACCCGAGACCTTGTAACACTGAGGCGCATGACATAGGGAGGAAAAATGGCTAATTGGTGTATTCGCTTTTGTTACCAGCAGTTTAGACATTAGTGGCTGTGTGTTGAGTTATTTTTGAGGGGACAGCAAATTTACACTGTTATACAAGCTGTGTTTTTGAAGTCTGTGCCTCCCAGAAAAAAGAAGAGTGTCCCGGAGAGCTGGGAAGAAGCTACTACCGGTGCACATTACAGGAAGTTTGGTAGGCTCATCCAGGGGTTTGGTGTGCTTCCTAAAAGGCTGCTATACAGTCTGAAGAGCACAGAGTTCTGGTTTTGGCCTAAAGGCTGTTTCTCCTGTTGACTAAGTGTATAGCTCCCAACTGTCCCTGATTTTGAGGGACTGTGCATTTATGCTCCTTATTTTGACCTGTTCTATATACGGTAGTTGTATATAAAATGCACTACTCATCTATCAAATTGTGTTTTCCAGTGCTAAACCTTTCATACAATTTCTAATTTCTGCATTTGTAAATTTCAAAAGCCAATATAAAGGAATAGTAGTGATAAAAAAAAGCACTTGAGGGTTTAACAAATATTATTTGTACAATGATTCTTTAAGGGAGGGGGGTGGGGTGTCTTAGACCCCTTTCTCACGGTCGGAATTCTCTTGCATTTGTGGCTGTGTGCGGTGAAGAGAAGAGCTCAGGCATATTATTTTGATATATAAATTTCTTTTGCGGCCCCAACAAATCCCTGAGCGCCGCTCAGGACTAAGGATGAGCTCAGGCGTGTTATTTGGTTATACCGAATTTATCGGCATATAACACGCACCTTCACTTTAAGAGGTAAGTTTCAGGATTTTATTTTAAATAAAGAACTGTGAAGCAAAATAAGGGTCAGTGCCCATCAATGCAGCCTAATCGGTACCCAGGAAGCAAAATAGAGAAAGGGATATCACCGCGTTTCACACTAACAAACAGTGCTTAATCATAGAGCTATGACTAAGCACTGTTTGTTAGTGTGAAATGCGTCGGCCCTTCTGTCCATTCTGATCTGTTGTGGCATGTAGTTTTGAATCTATTTTTTGAATAAAGGCAAAAACTTTTTGTGGCGTGCAGCTGTCCAGAATTTCTTCCCATTTGCATTAATCAGTTCCCAGATGCAGCCTCTCTATTGCCATGAATGCAGCCTCTCTATTGCCATGAATGCAGCCTGATCCATGCCCATTTGCAGCCTCGGAGGGGGCAGGGTGGGGGGCGGGATGAGTGCCAACACATTATAGGAGAATCTCCTTTTTACTCAGTGGCCTCTTTAATACAAAGTCCCGCCTCCTATGGTAGACAGAACAGTCATCCAATGACAGCCCAGGAGATGGGACTTCCTATTACAGACGCCACAGAGGAAATAGGAGATTATCCTGTATGTAATCTGACGGTGCTCATTCCGCCCCCCTCCCTGTCCCCTCTGAAGCAGCCCTGAAAAATATGGTATTTATCTTTTGTGGCCCTGGGGCCACTAAAGATATGCATATACAAATTATATGGGGGGGGGCGCATTAAACCGAAACATGGGCCGCAATTGGCCGAACTTTGGACATGCCTAGCTTAGAGGTAAGTCGGTGCTACTCTGGATTTAATCACAAATTTTGACTGATGGGCGTTAAAAAGGGAAACAAAATTGGGTAAAGTTTATCACAATTTATATATTTTTTGAAGGCTGGTGCTGCTCTCCTTACCTGGCTGCCCTAGGAACTGACCTGCGAGGGCCATTCTTGTCTCGATTGCTCACACAAATACTGCTGGCCAGTAAGTCGGTCATATACAATTCGAAGCATGAATGGGCAGGCTGAATGGACCAAGTTTATTGATCCATTTGGGTACACCAGGCCTGTTGGTTCTTGCAATTGATTATAGCTAGCGGCTGATATAGTCGCTAGCAATAATCACTGTCTTCTCCCAGCAAGAGCGTCTCTCTTCCCCCCCCCCCCTTCTTGGAGAATACAATGGCTCTGTGGGAGGGATTCCCCTGTCAACACTCTGTGGTTGCAGAAAGGATATTTGCTTCATGTATGGCCAGCCTAACTCTCCTAATCCAGCAATTGGCTTCAAGATTCTTAAGGGGGAGGGTTTTCTGACCACTGAAATATGTTGTGTGTTTTTTTTTTTTTTTTTTTTTGTATAAACTAATAAATTAATTTGGACTCTTTTTTTTTTTTTTTTTTATCATTTTGGTCTGGAGTTTCTTCCATTAGTCCATGTTTTATGCTGGTGTGGCTGTGGCAGGTAATCTGCACTGTAAAGACCTTTTACGTTTATCTGTAAAAGTTAAAAAATTACTTTTTACATTAGGCAATATGCGGTTACAATTTAGTGACCATAAAAACCAAGCAGCCAATCTTGTGAAAAAGGTTACATCACAAGTGCACAGCAGAAATAGCACACTTAAATTTCTCCCGATACCTCAGACAAAAGGCCTATAAGGTTTTCTCTTGCATTCTGCAGGACCAATCCTGTTGACAGAATTTATTATCCAGCTTTCTTTGAACAATATTTTTGTTCTTTTTATTATCTAAATGAGATCTGACCTCCAGTGGTATTCTACAGGGACATAACTGCCCCACAACTGGAACAGTCCACAGAACTCTTTGGTTTAGGGACAAAGTATCAAAAAACAAGGCCAACTTTCACAAACGCAGAAGGTAAACATTGTTAATCTTATAGTAGAAAAGGCCCCAGTGTGTCTTTTATCTAAAATATATAATAGCTCGGTAGCGGGTGTGTGTGAACACCCCCCCCCCCCCCAGATGGGTTCACTACACGCTGAACTATACAGAAAGGCAGTTGAGGATGGTTGAAAACAAAGGATATGGTTTATTCTTCCATATTGCTGGATACAAGTGCAAGCATCAAAACAGCATAAACAAAACATAAAATAAACCCTTGCCACTTGGGGCATCTACCTTCACAACACAGGAACCTACCTATGGAGTCTGGCACAGCCTACTGCTGGGCAGACACTACTGGTTAGACAGCAGAAAAACAATAGTCTTTTTGATTTTTATCACACAGAAAAATCAACACCACCTCACCTCTTTCAGAAGTCTTTCTCACCTCACTGCTCTCCTTGACTCAAAAAAGCCTCAGGATGCAGCAATCAGTAGTCATCCTTTTGGATGACTTCTAGAGGCCTTAATTGCCTCATTCTGAACAGCTGAAGTTTTCCAACGCCCTAAACCTTTCTGGCTATTTCTGCAGCCGACACCTGATGGTAATTGGTGAATTGTCTAAACAAGGCAGAAATGTATCTCCCGTCTGTGACAACACCCACAGATTTACCTGACTTCCTGTCACTATATATATATATATATATATATATATATATATATATATATATGCGGTGGGTGGTCTCTAAGTGGTTAAAAACTGTACAGTGACTGTAGCACACCACAGTGATCCTGGCTTTGTAAAACAACCTAATCAGTTTAAAATTTAAATGACAGGCAAATCATTATTCATTTTTTTCTAAAAGTGATCACGTGACCTCCATTCTCAGCTGCATAAGGGGCTTAGCGAGGTGGGGGAATGAAGCAATAGAACTCTGGTCTTTCCGGTGATGAGCTGTGCAGAATGGGCGTGTTGTGTCTGGCCACTGGAGGAGAGCAGGCTGAGTTTCAAGCACAGCCAGAAAACTGATCACACTGAAATGGAAGTGCTTCTATGTCTAGCATGGTCAGTTTGAAATAGGAAAGCAGAAGGACTGGCAGGATCACCAGGTATTTTTCACACAGAAAGAAATACAAAGAGGAGAAGATCAATTTTTAATGTGTCTGTGGTACCATGTGCTTATCATGAATATAAAATGTTGGAGTAACTTTTTCTTTAAAGTCTGTGTATTTATTTATTTTTAATCGCCACATGTCCAGTAACCTTCTAGCAAAAAGAGATTTTTGGCATTTTTGGCACTGCTGTCTATCGGCACATTGTCTAAGTGCCCTTTCACACGTGTAATGTCCATTCACATCAGCAAAATATCTGTGAACCAATCTCTGTCTAGTTGAATCTGAGCCAGACTGAACAAATGTCACTGATCTGATCTGAATGGTTATGTCAGAGAGGCCTAATTGTAAATCAAACTTTTAGGTTGCAGGTGATTCAAAGTAAAGTGACCATGTCCCTAAAACCCAACATAAGGAATTCTTGCAAAGAAGTACTGAGATATTTGCTGAGCACTACATTAGTAAGTATGTAGGTGGGGTGCAGCGGCAATAACCCATACAGTCCAAATGCGATGAAGAACTTGAATTAAGTAAGGCCCCTTTCACATTGGGGTGGGAGGTGCGGTGCCGTTAAACCTGCTAAAATCATAGTGTTATTTGGCCGCTAGCAGGGCGGTTTTAAGTCCTGCTAGCAGCCAAAAATGGGTTAAAAACCACCGCAAAGCACCTCTGCAATGGTGTCCTATTGCTTTCAATGGGCAGGAGTGGTGGAGAAGCCACCTTCGCCGCTGCAAAGATGTGGCTAGCAACTGCAATGCCGTTGCAGACATGCGCCACCTACAGTGGATAAAGTAGACTGCACCTGCCCACAAGTAGTAAGGACAACTTTCCCACTGAAGACCCCTAAGAAAATGATACTTCTAGGGAGGTCGATATTGTGACACTCAACCGGGACAAAGGCTTTTGGAGGGGGCTGCAGGCTAGCCTCTTGCCTACTGACTATGGGCCCTGGCATTTAAGGGAGCACTACTCTTTGGAAGGTGTATGCCTGGGGGATCGATGACGTGGTCTTGTTCTTGACTAAAGTTCATGTCTCCCCAAAAGCGGTATACTGACAGAAGCGCTCATATGCAGTGTGGGATGGTTCCATCACAGATATCCTGGTCCTCATCTGTGCTTTGTGGTTCCTCCCACCAACCCCTACATCATTACAAGACACACCAGTGAAGTAGGGGCCAGCAGATGACACCATTGGGAACAATGGGAGACCAGAAATCTACCACTCTTGAAAGATTTCAGAAGAATTAAAACCCTGCACGCAGGAGCGGCCAGTCACTGCATGACCCCTTTAGAAATGGCACAATCTGCCCTTTCTAAAGTGCTTTATTGTAAATATCTCCTAAACCGAGGAGGTTTGGGAGAAATTTCCAGCACCTATAGGTAAGCCTTAATATAGGGTGTACAACCACTTTAATTTTAGGTTTTAGCTGTACCAACATTTAATTAAATGATCAGTTTTGGATAAAGTCTCTGTTTCCAGAAGAGGGGTAAATGACAACATAGAGCATCTGGTACAATATTGGCTCGTGCTCTGCCATCGTTGGCTCACCGTGGATGTACACAAACTCCCTCCACCACTTTTATTAGCAGACAGCACAAATCTCATAAACACTTGACATTACAAATGCAGTTGGCATGAGACGGGAATCTGTTTCTCAGTGCAGCAGACTGTACATTCCTTCTAGGGATCTGTCCGTATGGAGTTTGGCGTGGGGAGGGCTTTCTGTACTCCTGCTGCTACAAGGACAAGTTCAGGGAGGGGAGAGGGTCCTTACTATCACAGTAACTGACATCCACCCTGTAAGAAAAGAAACACAAGTCGTTATTTTTACAAATGAACAAACCCCCACATTTTAAGAACTCCCATGTAAGAAAAATATTGGTTTTGCTGCTGAGATCTTGAAATACAACCAATAAAGATATATTGGTTTTCAAAGCTGAGAGGAATGAACACTACTTATCGAAATGGTACAGCAAGAGTTTAAAACAAACCCGGTGGGAAGGCTGCCCAACCGAGTACACTCACGGATTCCAGTAATGCAAAGAGCGGAATGCAGCCAGACTGATAACGGCTATTAAGAGAGCAGAATGTGGTCTTGCTGTCTTGTGCCCAAACGGGATGAAGTAAAAAGGAGATTTGTCTTTACGCGTTTACTCCTAATTAGGAACCTTTCCCATACTGCTAGTACTTTCCCTAACAGGCGGGATACTTATCTCTACACTACCAACTCTCAAAAAAGCATGCAAAGTCTAAGAGCCAGGTCTTAAAAAGGCTCTGCCTGACCCAAGATGGCTGCTAGGGTCACATGGGGTGACAGCATCCAATAGAAGAGCTTCCCCAGGAAACCATGAAGGTACCCTGTTCCTCTTGAATTCGTCTCCAACAACAGTGCTGCTGTAGAAGAGCATCAAATGCAATGGAGAAAGTAGACTCCACCTGTCTACGTACATGTCAATGAATTTTTATGAATTCAGAAGTTTCTCATACTGATGCCATCAACATAAGCTGAAATCCCATTGCCCCAAAGCCTTAGGCCGCATACACACCATTAAAGCGGAGGTTCTGTGGGAAAACGTTTTTTTTTTTTTAAGACTAATCTGCTGCTGTTCCTATAGTACTTTGTTTACTCACATGTGCCGTTCTTGCAGCCGCCAGGATCCTCGTTTCCCAGAAAATAATATTTTATAAAATAGTATGATGGACATTGCCATCTTAATTGTGGGCGCTCTGAAGCCCTCCTGTTCTTTCTTCCGAGATGCGGCGAATGCTGATCTCCCAGCATTCACCGCGTAATCCCGTGCATGGGATCAACATTGCTCAGTTACCATCACAACGGCCGGCGGCGTCCTGAAAAGGACACGCCCCGCTGTGATAATTACACTAGTGCTTCTTGGGGAAGATGTATCTGCTTCCCGCGTCACATGACAGCCCAGCTAGCGCGAGACTACACGCCTAGCTATTTCAGGTGATGTGCTCTGGTTGGCCTGCACGTCACTCCCTGGAGACATACAATCAGCTCCCACAATGCACAGAGCCGTCGGGGAATATAGCGAGATGCCCACTCCCCGCAGGGATGAAAACCTGGAAGTAGAGGAGATTAGAGGTAAGGGAGCATCGTAGGAAAAAATGTCAACGCTATCATGCTTAAATAGGGTTACAGCTAAGAATACTGTAAACTTCATTTTGAGGGTGAACCTCCGCTTTAAATAAATCTGTTCAAATCGGTCTGACAGACCGATTTGATCAGATTTGTCTGCTGGGCTGTTTTGGTTTGATCGCTGTACACACGATCAAACCAAAATCCCCGCCGGCAGACAGCGCGGTGACATGGCGATGACGTTGACGCCGCCACGTCACCGCACCAGGAAGTAAAACACTTCCGCGCATTCGTCGAATCCATTCGACGCATGTGCGGGCAGATATGTCTGCTGGTTAGTGTACTAACCAGCAGACATGTCGGACGGACGGGTTCCCAGCAGACAGATTTTAAAGCATGCTTTAAAATCTGTCTGCTGGAAAAATCTGTCTGTCCGCCCGTACACACGATCGAATCTGTCTGCTGAAACGGTCTGTCAGACCGTTTCCAGCAGATAGATTCGATCGTGTGTACGCGGCCTTAGGCTGGCCATACAGTATACAATTTTCTTTAGATTTAACTTCAGCTATTTAGTACAAGGGCCTGCCTGATTGCATACACATTGAAAGTGTTTAGGTTTGACCTCATATTATATGGTTTTGGTAAATCTAAAGAAAAATTTAATAAGAAAATTGTATAATGCAAGTCCAGCCATAGTTTTCCTTTCTATCTGTGGAGTGCTAATGTTGTCACCCTAGGACTTTGAAGTTACATTTGAAGGAAGGGGCATGTTGAGCCCCAAAAACCTATTGGCCGCCTGGTGTTTCTTTTCTGTTCTTATTGGAGAATTAATAAAATACCATTTTGGACTCAAGGAACCTTTGTTTGATGACCTCTTTATGTTTGGAAAGCATGTGAGCGGTTATAATCCTTCCCTGCTCTATCCAAACCTAATGTAAAAAGTTGGGTGTATACTAAGGTGACTAAGATTTTTAAAACGAAATCCGGGGACATATTTATTTTAATTTTATTTTTTACTAGTGATGGTGGCAATCAGCGATTCTGTCCGTTGCCACCCGCCTCACAGTCTATCAAGTCTTACTCTTCGTGCCCCGGCTACTACTGGGTGAGGCGCGGAGGAAGATCGTTCCACCAGGGAAGGCAAGGATATAAGTGGGCATGTGGCTGGCCAGGAGTTGAGCCAAAGCAGAAGAACATGCGAGCAGAGCTGAATGGGCATGCACCCAAAACTGAATAAATATTCCCTCCGCTCCGACCAGCACATGATCATCAGAAAGGCGCACAGATAATGGGGAAAAAATACACCCTCCTAAGCTAGTAGGAACGACAGAGCGGGGGTGTGTAATTCAGATATTTTTTTATAATTCTGCACTGTCTGTCTTTTGAAATTGCCCCAGCACCTGTTCAAATCCAATCCAGGGACAAAACCAGGGAAAGGCTTGGTCCGTGGACAGTGTCCTCAATCCGGGGACTGTCCCCTGAAACCAGGGATGTCTGGTCACCCTAGCGCATACATGAACTTAAAGTGAGCACCTACTCTTTGAATGTGTGGGTTGGGCTCCACAGAAGTGTGTGTGTGTGTGGTAAATATGTAAGTTCTAGTAGTTTGCTTTTTTGAGTGAATGTTTAGCAATAACTGTGTACTCCTCTTTAGGAGTGAGAAGGCTGCCAGCAGGGTCACTGTCATGATACACTGAGTAAGGGGAATGTGCAATGTTGGGACAGGATTCATGTTATTTATTCTCTAGCTGGTTTGATGTTCCTGCATCTTCAAAAGCACAGCACAATCAATACATTTAGACCCATATATACAAAGATCGGTTATTCCAAAATAAATCCTTTTCAGGAGATGTGATAAAGGTTCATAAATGACATGCATTAACCATTAAACCAACTATCCCTTTTCATTACAAAGTTCTTAAAATGTACTGTACCCAGCAACTTAAAGAGAGCATCTTGTATTAATATTAAAGGGGTTGTAAATGTTCGTTTTTTTTTTTTTTTCTAAATGGGTTCCTTTAAGCTAGTGCATTGTTGGTTCACTTACCTTTTTCCATTGATTTCCCTTCTAAATGTATTTTTTTCCTTTTTTGTTTTCTTTGTCTGAATTTCTCACTTCCTGTTTCTCCTCATTAAGCTGTTCTGGCTGACTAACCCCCATGGATGATGGGGGCAAGTTTACTGAGGAGAAACAGTAAGTGAGAAATTTAGACAAAGAAAAAAAGGGTACATTTATGGAAAAGGTAAGTGAACCTATTTAGAAAATAAAAAACATGTCAGTTGTGGGTGGCCCTGACAGCATTGCCTGGCTTGACAAACTTCAACTGAGTAATAGAAGGAGTCGGGGTGGAAAATTGTTGGCTGAGCAGTAAATGCAATCAATCATGTGTAGTTACTTGACCAGTGTAGTCCAGAGGTACCCAACATACCTCTTACTGTTATACCAATTATACTCCAACAGCCCCATTTCTTACCCTCATAAAATGATGAGACCACACCTTAGTTTTGGAATAACCACTTCCCGACGGCCGTACGAATATTTGTGGCCGTCGGGCTGTCCTGAATCTCTGACAGGGCGCATATATGCGCCCTGTGCTTTTAATGGCCACTAGAGGGCGCGCGAGCGCCGCCGGCGGCACGCGCGTGGCCGCCGGCGCGCGCGTGCCCGCTGCATTCCTGAGATGCCGATGCGCGTGCCCGCCGGCCACGATGTCCGCCAGGCACTCGCAATCGGCGGTTACAGGGACAAGACATGGATCTCTGTGTGTAAACACAGAGATCCATGTCCTGTCAGGGAGTGAGGTGACCAATCTGTGTCTCTTGTACATAGGGACACAGCATCGGTCACCTCCCCCAGTCACCCCCCCTCCCCCAAACAGTTAGAACACACCCAGAATACATTTAACCCCTTCCATGCCCCCCTAGTGTTAACCCCTTCACTGCCAGTCACATTTATACAGTAATTGGTGCATTTTTATAGCACTGATCTCAGTATAAATGTGAATGGCGCCAAAAATGTGTCAAAAGTGTCCGATGTGTCCACCATAACGTCGCAGTCCCAATAAAAATCGCAGATCGCCGCCATTACTAGTAAAAAAAAAAATTATAAAAATTAATAATAATTCTGTCCCCTATTTTGTATGCGCTATAACTTTTGTGCAAACCAGTCGCTTATTGCGATTTTTTTTTTTTTTACCAAAAATATGTAGAATAATACGTATCGGCCTAAACTGAGAATTTTTTTTATTTTATTTTTTAAAAAATGGGCTATTTATTATAGTAACAAGTAAAAAATATTGACTTATTTTCAAAATTGTCGCTCTTTTTTTGTTTATAGCGCAAAAAATAAAAACCGCAGAGATGATCAAATACCACCAAAAGAAAGCTCTATTTGTGGGAAAAAAAGGACGCCAATTTTGTTTGGGAGCCACGTCGCACGACCGCGCAATTGTCAGTTAAAGCGACGCAGTGCCAGAAGCTGAAATTTCACCTGGTCAGGAAGGGTTATAAGTGCCCAGTAAGGAAGTGGATAAAATGGCCACAACGGCCTATTTATTAACACACTGTAAATAAGAGCTCCCATATAAAATATAACAAAATATAAACATCTGTAAACAACTTGTTTAACCCCAGTCTGTTGATTTTTTTATTTATTTTATTTTTTTTAATCAAAAAAAGTTTTTATTGCTCACAGAACATACAAGTAATAAAAAAATATGACATATCTTACAAATTGTTTAAAGCTAATTAACAATGCATCTCTCCATCGTACACATAACAGATAATAAGCATATCCAGCAACAAACCCCCCACCCCCACATGCCTGTGAATCACAAATCCTCTCCCAAAGGCCCCATCCCAGGACACTACCAGAAAATCTCCCAGCCGCCCAGTGGATCAGGTTGGCGACCAGCTGGTCCACCCCCCTGCACCACTAATTACCCCTAAGCAACCTCATTTGAACCAGTTCCGTGGGGCTTAGGCCAGGTGTAGCAAGCCATGCATCCCACAGCCTGTCAAATTTACCCGCATTTCCCCTGTGCTGGTAAATATATCTTTCCATTAAAAGCACACTGCCCATGTGTGCCAACAAAGACTTAAATGTGGGGGGTGCTTCCGATTTCCAGTTCAGAAGAAGTCTTCCTGGCCTGAAATAGCACTCTAGCAAACGCCATTCAAGTCCACTCCTCTGTTATCACGCCCTCCAAAACTCCGAGCAGACAATGCAGCGGATCAGGAGGGACGTTGGTCTGGAACACCGAATTGAGTGTTTCCAAGACCCCCGTCCAAAACCTGTGGAGCCTGAGGCAAAGCCAGAGCAGATGAATCACCAGACATTACCTTGCATCTGTTACATAGCGGGTCAGGAGCCCTGCCCATTTTGCAAAGTTAAACCGGAGTGTAATGGACCCTCAGCAGAATGTATAGTTGAGACACCTTTTGGGCTACATTAAGCGAACACTGGTTGACTGCCTGCAATGCCTCCTCCCACATCTCCCCCTTTTATTGGTGCAACGTCTGCCTTCCACTGAGCCACTACTCTCATGGGATGCGCCTCCAAGAATTAATCCAGTAACATGTCGTAACACTGTGAAATAATACCCTTGGTCTCAGAAGCAGCCTGCAGGATGCTGAAGACCAGAATGGGGGACTGAACCCATTCCACCGCATCCCCCTGGGCCGTAATTGTTGCAATTGCAAATAGTAGAATAACATGGATGGAGGAAGCGCAAAGCTAGATTGCAAAGTGCTAAACGGGAGTACAGCACCGTTATGGAAGACCTGTTTGAGGAGTGTTACGCCCAGAAGGCGCCATCTAGGGCCCTGATCTATCTTAGCCAATTCAGCATAAGTATTGTTCCCCCACAGCGGGCTGTATGCAGTGAACCCCGTGACCCCCTAAAGCTGTTTCGCCTTGTTCCAAACCTTTTGAAGGAGCGCATACGTTGGCATTCTCTTATTCGTTTTCTGAAACCGCTGGGCCTCTAGTCCCTCCGGTATCGATTCCGCCCTCGAACCAAGCAGCAGGAGCCTGGCCGAGGAGCCCACCGGCACCGTGGGGACATAGCACCTATCAAGTGCTGTAGCTGCGCAGCCAGGTTAGGGAGAGCCATCCCTTCTCCCTCCTTGGGGCGTTGTAATTGTTCCAACTTTATCCTGGGAGTTTTAGTGTGCCACAGCAGCTGCCTAAAAAGAGAGTTAACCACTCTAAATATTTTAAGGGTAATAACTACAGGGGAGTTGTGGAGCAGATACAGCAATTGCAGCATCAAAATCATCTTGATGGGGTTAGTCTTGCCTGCCAGGGACATTTTCAGCTTATTCCATATGTGGATCTTATCCCTAAACCGGGTCAGTAAGGGAAAAACATTTAAGCGACAATAATCAGTCACCTTAGGGGAGACATATACCCCCAAGTATTTGAAGGAGGTCACTACAGGAACAGGGCACGTGGGTCCACCACCAGACGTGGGGGGTCCATCCAGAAACAGCAGGGCGGACTTAGTCCAGTTAATGGTGAGGCCCAAGAAGCGTCCAAACCCAGTCATAAGGGACATTACTTGGTTCAGGAAATCCTCCGCATCCTCCAAAAACAGGAGCATGTCGTCTGCATAAAGCATAATCTTCTCATGCATGTCACCATAGCGGAAGCCCCTGACCGCAGGGCAGTTCCGTACCAGGGCCGCCAGGGGCTCAATGGCCAGAGCGAAGAGCAAGTAGTTTGGTAGAATCGCCCCCCATATTGGGTATAGACCTCCATAGGAATCCTGTCATTTTCCGGGGATTTACAAGTGGGGAAGGAGGCAGCCGCCTCCGTTGGTTCCTCTAGGATGAGTGGAGCGTCCATCTCCTTTTGGGCCCGGCTGCCCAGGGACAGAAGGGCCACAGCATCCATGTATGCCTGCAGCTCATCGTCGGGGTAGTCATCACAGGGTCTATACAGATCTGCATAAAAGGCTGCCAGTTCAGCCACTATCTGCTCAGGGTCGTTCACCAACCGCCCCCGTGAGCCACGGATTGCTCCAATGGCAGGGGACGCCTGCTGAGACCTGGCGATCCTGGCCAAGGTCTCCCCTTCCTCATAATAGGCCTGCTTAGTGAAAAAAACGCTTCTTTTCCGCGCCGGAAGCTCTTAACCGGTCAAAAGAATCCTGGCCCGATATCCACGCCTCCCTCGCGGAATCCGAGGGGTCCATCACAAATTAAAGTTCCAACCTCTGCACCTTATCCTCAACCTGTTCCAAGAGGACAGACGAGTTGTGTTTTAATAGATGTAATTTTGGCTATAAATGTGCCCCTCAGGCATTGAATGCATCCCAGCCTCGCTGCATCGGCTCCCTGACGGTTATCTGCAAAATACTGTTCTATTTGGCGCCCCACCCGCTCATGTAAGTTGAAAAGCTTAAGCCAGAAGGCGTTCATTTTTCATGGGGCCCTGGGTAAGGAGGAGACCGGATGGGTAACTAGGTATGCAGCCAGAGGGGAATGGTCAGACACCTCCTTGGGAAAATTCTCTGCCTTAGGGACCATATGCAGGACCCGAGGGGACCCTACACACAAGTCAATGCGGTAAAGTGATCCGTGCGTCTTGGAGAAACAGGAGAATTGTTTGGTCATCGGGTACCTAGCTCTCCACACATCAATCCAGCCCACCCCCGCCAGCAGGTGGCTCAAAATAGTGCCTCTGCCCCCCCAGCGGTGGTAAGGCTGGCGGATGTCTATACAGTCTGGGATCAAGGCAACCATTAAAGTCCCCCATAATCATTACAGGTATATCAGGCTTATCTACTAGGTACAACGAGAGAAGCTGCAGGACCTCCCTGGAAAAAGGAGGGGGAATATAGACAAAGGCAAATATCATTGTCACAGTAAACACTTTACAATAGAGAAACGCGTATCTCCCTTGGGAGTCCACTGCCGAGTCCATTTCCTGGTAGGCCAAGGATTTGTGTACCATAACACAGTCTGTTGATCTTTGACGGCACCCTAAACTCCAACACATACTACCAATACACTGCGGGCCTTTATAGCATGATAGGCCTTCAGCCGTAGAATCGGCTCAGAGACAACCCCCATCCCGCAGTGCAACCATTACAGTATTCCATCAATCTTTCAGCTGGAATACACCAGAGAGGCACATACCACTGATGAGCCCCCCACCCCTTTTCCATTGCATTTGTTTACTGCCACTGTCAAAGATTAACAAGAACACCGCCAATCCTCAGCTGTTAGGACTAGTGTTGCTCACGAATATTCGCATTGCGAATATTCGTAACGAATATTGCATATTCGAGTATTCGCGAATAAATCGAATATCACGGTGAATATTAGATATTGCGAATATTCGTATTTTTTCAAATTTATTTTTAAAACAGATCACATCCTAGTGATCTCCATCGACGTCTAAAAGCATTGCTGGTATGATTAGAGACCCTGGGCCGAGTAGCTGAGGCGATTCTTTTATGTTGCCGAATATTCGCAATGCGAATATTCGTATTACAAATATTTGCGAATACTTTCTCGGCCTTTCTGTGTTTTGTGTATAAAAAAACAAAAAAAAATTAGCTTTAGTTTAGTCATATAAGTTTGTGTAAGTAGAGTTAGTGTTTAGTGCATATTAGTTTAGTAATTCAGGAAATGATCTCCGTTTTTCGCGTGTTGACGAGAATTTCGCAATCAATATTGCATTCGCATTAGCGAAATTTCGCAAAAATTTTTTTTTGATAAATTATCAAGAATATTCGATATTAACGAATATTTCAGGAATATTCTTCTATATATTTGTGAAATATCGCGAAATCGAATATGGCGTATTCAGCTCAACACTAGTTAGGACGACCGTCTTCCAATGCTCCTGAAAGAGAAAATGCACAAACACACCAACAACATATAGGCAGGGTGGGTGGGAAAACTGCCTCCTCCTTTCTCCCTTAGATTACTGTTCCCCTCCTGGTCCCGCCTCTCTTAAATACTGCCACTCCCCCTCGAACTTTCTTCTCAATCACCTCCCCCCTCAGTATTTCCTGTTAACCCAGTGTGTTGTATCCCCTAAACACACTGTCATGCCCCGCCCTGCACTACTCCTCTTTTGTCTTTTCCGTTCCAGGCCTCACTGTTCAGTAATTCAGACAGCCGTGGATGTTGACTGTCCTAAATACAATAGCAGGCAAGGGAGATTTCCCCATCCATGCTTTTACCATGCATGGGGGAATCGGGTAAAATCCCAAGATATATAGCTAGCCTCACTACAGATGTTTTATTAGATCAACAGGTAATGAGCATACCATGTAAGGATAGGGGTGTTAGTAGTAGGCAGATGGTACTTCCTCCATGCTCCCCCCCCCCCCTTGTTGGGTGCCAAGCAAGGGTCGCGTGAAAGGCCTGTTTTTTCTGGGCTACGCTAGGCACCTATAACAGGATCACTTGACCATACATGGGGTACCTTTTACTCTGTGTCGTTTCCATGAATGCCCCGGGGCAAGGCTGAGGCTGCCATAGGAGAATGCTCAACCTTAACTGGTTCCCAACCAGCCGCTGCAGTTATACTGCAGCAGGTTGGCGAGCCGGCATTGCTGTAGGTCGGCTGTATAAATGTCAGTGGTCCCAACAAAAGTGTCTGACCCATCCGCCGCAATGTTGCAGTCCCAATAAAAATGACAGCTCGCCGCCATTACTAATAATAATAATAAAAAAATAATAAAAATGCCATAAATATAGTACCTATTTTGTAGGCGCTATACCTTTTTATGCAAACCAATAAATATACACTTAAAAAATATTATAGCTTTTTTCAAAATTGTTGCTTTTTTTTGTTTTTGTTTTGTTTATAGCACAAAAAACAAAATACAGCTTTTTTTACAGCTTACTTGCTTAAATATGAAAAAACAATGCATTCATGGATGGGAAGAATTAATATAGTGAAAATGGACATATTGCCAAAATTCCTATATATTTTTCAATCGGTACCTTTAGTCATTAGGAGGCTTTATTTGGGCCCAAAAAACACCTAGAATAAAAAGACATTTTAATTAGAACTAAGAACAATGGAGGTCTAGCACTACCTGAGTTCTCTAAATACCTACAAGCAACCTCTCTAACCAGGATTATATACTGGCATCATAACATAGAGGACAAACAATGGGTTAAATTAGAAGATATTATAGGATTACAACTTAAAACCCTCCCCCTGGATAAAACCCCATTTAAGACCTGGAAAAAAAATGAACAGTCTTTGTAAGAGCTACATTGAATATATAGGATGCAATATTAAAAAGAGTGAAGCTATCCACTATGTTTGGACCTATGACCCCATTGTTCTCCAATCCAGAATTCCAGCCAGCATCAAAAACCACAAAATACTTAAAATGGAACAAATTGGAGAACACAAGTGTTGCACAGATCCTAGTGGATGGTAAACTGCCAAAAATGCAAGATTTAGGACCTGAACACAAACGTAACTGGTTACAATATGGTCAACTAAAGACATACATTGAAACAAAAATAGATGTATCCCTAATAAATGGATCAAAAACTAAATTTGAAGAAATATTAATAGATGAACGAAAACCAACTAAAAAACTAAGATAAGATTTTTTTTTTACTCCCTTCCGGATTTCTTAGAGAGTTAACAGCAATGAAAAAATGGGAAAAGGAAATATCAGAGGTAGAATGGGAGAAGATATTTGCAGCAATACATAAAACATCTATAGCAACTAAACGTCAAGAGAGAAATTCTAAAATGGTAATGAGAAGGTATTGGAGCCCAGTAGCATTAAATAAAATAAATAATGGTAGTACAGAGACTTTCTGGAGATGCATGGCAGGAAAAGGACCCATGGACCACATCTGGTGAATAGTTTTTGGATTAAAATATTTGAAATTATTGGGAGTATAGAGGACTCCAAATATAGAGATCTCATTGCTATTCCTGATGACAGAATCGATAATAAAATTTAAAACGAATATTCTTCACCACATGACAACTAAAGCCAGAACAATAATAGCGCTTAAATGGAGTGAAATTTAAAAGCCCTACTATAACGGAATGGATATATGAAATGAACAAAATAGAAAATATATGGAAAGACCGATAAGAGAAGGATATATAAAGAATCAAATGCCAGGAATATGGCAAAAATGGGATGAATTTCGATCCTTGACAAGCATGGTAGAATATCTATAAATGGAAAATAACAGGTAAACCCCTTATGGGGACCTGAAATAAGAGGAAAGAAGAGGATATAGGGAGACATAAAGGAGGAGATAAATGCTTTATTTGTGGGGAAAAAAAGAACATCAATTTTTGTTTTAGGGGGGGGGGGGGGGGGGGACTCCACACGTGCACTTAACGCTTGAACTTCCATACCTCTGTACTGTATAGGAATCTCTGCTGTGCAAATCTATCCGCTCCCATTGCAATGGGAGACAGACCACTAATGGAAGGAGTGCCATCAACATCTACCTCACTGCTAGAGGTAATTTCACTTGCAATAGGCACACGCTTGTCAGGCTGCTTGTTAAACTTCCATTACCCTAGGTAACCACTTGTGTCTTCACACTGCATTAACTCCTTCTATTGATCTGATGTCTTCATACCCCAAGTACCTTAAAGACCTGTACTGTAGAAAGGTGGCAGTTACTTGCATTACACCTCTTTTAGTAACTACATACCAGTCAAAGACAAAGTTTAAAACGCTTTACTTGAAAAAGTGTAAAAGGCATGACCAAGCCCGAACATTCGGAGACATAATTCCTTTTCTACATCCCTAAACCTAATTCAGGCTGTGTGCTGACCTGGCAAACCTGCAAAGGTAGTTTCCATGCAATTAGTGTCCATCAGTAGAAGCTGGTGTCTTCAGGGTGATCCCCAAGTTCTGATGCTTTTACATCCAGATAGTGGTGGGCGACATGCTTCTGCTTGTTGCCGGTGGAGTTCTCCATCTCATTTCGCTTTGGACACTCGATCGTCTTGTCAAACTAGAACCAGAACAAACATTAGGACTCGACCAGGATTCGACTAGTACCCTGCTCCGGACCACAGTCCCGTTTTTATATTGCAAGATCAGTGGGTCGGACCCTGAGAAAATCCCATCAAAAGCCCATTATCTTGACTAAGGGGAACCGTCAGTGAAGCCTTGCAGCTTCACAGCCAGTTTCCTATTGCCCGTGTGCAAATCGCAATACGCTCTGTAAATTGGCGCTGGCTGTGGGGGGAATTGAACTTACTGCATACTTCGCTGCGGCAAACCAAGCATGAAAACGGGAGCAGGTACTTGTCCAAACTAGGTCCCCCCCCCCCCAAAAGGTGAGAGCGGAGGGGAGAGAGGAGGCAGAAATGCAAAGGTTCTCGTTTTGGATGGAGCTCCACTTTTAGTGATTAAATGACATCAACCTAACCTCTGATGATTAACCTAATCAATCCTAACCTACAGTAAAACCAAACCTGCTCTTTAAAGAGGAAATTCAGTTAAAAGAAGCCCACTGTCTGCACCCGGGCTGATTCTTCGTCGATTGTCGGTTTCCTGGCACTGCCATGTTTACTGTGGGATGGTGGTTGTGGCTTTACAGCCGGCTCCCCATGGAGAATGTGCGAGATGTGCTGCGCTCTGTAAACGTTCCCGCAGCCTTCTGGAACCTGTGACATGTCCCAAGAGGTTGAGGGAGGGGGAGAAAGCCTCCGATCCGAGTGCAAATGTGAGCAGGTACCTGTCAAAACTAAGTACCCACTTCCAGAAAATAAAAACATCCAATACATGCAGTGAAGGGGAGGGGGGAGAATCAGCGGAACGTTCTGTAGTAAGTGAAGTTCTGCTTTAACTCCTAAACATAAGCTTCCCCAAATACTTAGAGGTCCATAAAAAGCAGCTGCGTTGGTGTGAAGCAGTGTTTGTTCGTTCTGAATTGCATCCCAACACATATCCATCAGCAAGGTGCATTGGGGTGCCAATCAAAATATTTCTGCATTGCACCAATGCATGTAACATAGTGCAGGAAAGCATATTTGATGAAGTGAAGCGGGTCCTTATTGTACCCAAGCAATGAAACCACACTGTTTATTAGTTGAAATATTTGCTCTTCACCCCCCACCTCATAGTCATGAGAGGCTGGGATGAGCGCACATGCTTTGTGTATCATGTGTCCTCAATCTTGTTGTTTTCCACCAAACCTTCCTGTTTTCCTGACCCACATTTAAAATATCTCCTCTATCAAACCTGGCATGGGAATGCTGGCGTAAGGAAGAAAGTGTGTCATCTGCGGGAGACACCCTGATCATTTTCATACTTGTAATGCTTTCACACTTCCAGAAAAAAAGAGAAGGTATACCAGCAGGTAATTACCCAAATATGTCCGGTGAAAGTGGAAACAAGAACAAAGCTTCAGGCAAATAGTGCTGCTATATCTCTACTAAAAAGAGTTTTCAATTTTTTTTTTTTTTTACATTTATTCTGTGTATTATTTAGCATTCCCCTAATTTGTCTCCCCCTCATCAACATGGGGGGGCAATTTCATTATATGCCTAATTTTATACTCCATCATCAATGTGTTTCTGTGCTTCTCTATGCAATATAGGCATATCATGGCTGGTTGCCCTTAAAACCTGATGCAAGCAGCGGGCTGGCTCTTGGAAGGAATTATGCGAATGTCAAAATGCTTTGATGTGTGGAAGTCGGGCTATATTTGCATGCACACTACCCAGGGTTGTGAACAAGGCCATTTCTGCTGAAATGCATCTACCTCTGCTGTACTTTTTATCTTTTATGGAGAAGCAATAAATTTGGACCGATTTTAAAGAGCATGTATGGAGTTGCGGATTGTCCTTTTTATCTATTCATCACATTGACAGCTGAGCAACTGCACATCCTGCACCCGACAACTCGGGAGGAGTTTCATTAACTTGGGGTAGTAGCACCTTTCTTCATTTTCTCAGCTTGTCGTAGTGTTGTACGTCACCGTGTTCTTGCCAGTCGAAAGTTCAGAGAACTTTTGTGTGACCGCAGGAGCAGTGCGTCCATAGGGACGCTGGAGCGCCGCCCCCTTTCACTCTCACAGCCACTAAAATATACAGATTCATGCATTGTATGAATCTGTATATTTTCGCCACTGCCGCCCACTATTCAGCTGGCCGGATGTTGAGCGCCGGTCAGCTGAATAGCGGCAGCTGGCTGGCTGTGTGGAAGTGCCTATCAGAGCCATCGGCTGTAGTCGGCTTCCTTAAGCTTATCCTCGGGACGTACCGGCGGTGCGTTCCTTGGATGAGACCGACAGGCGTCTCAGCCAATTAGTAACCTGATTGGATGAGCATCATCGAGGGCAGTACGCGGGACATCGAGGGATGATAGAAGCCAGAAAGGTAAGTGCCAGGGGGGAGCATTTTACTGGGCACAGTGGCGACCATTGGGGGGCACAGTGGCGACCATTGGGGGGCACAGTGGCGACCATTGGGGGGCACAGTGGCGACCATTGGGGGACACAGTGGTGACCATTGATGGCATGGCATAGTGGTGACAATTGATGGCGCAGTGGCTGCGGTTTTGATGGCATGGCACAGTGGCTGCGTTTTGATGGCATGCCACAGTGGTGACAATTGATGGCACATAAACAAAAAAAAACAAAGCCGCGCCATACAAATGAAATAGAACAAATTAAATATATGACAGTGAAACGGTTAAGAATCAGTCCTATAGCATATAGGTGGTAAAAACCAATCTTCCTTGGGGTGAAACCAAAGTCTTTGATGAAAAGTTCAACATTAAACTTTCCCAAAGTACATCACATACAGGAACCTCAAAAATAGAACACCACCACAGTGACAGATGAAAACTTGAAAGTGATCCCTTCACCAATATTGAAATGGCCACTTAAAAGAAGGCAAGCCTAGTAAGCGATTGGCTATAGCCCAGCCACGGCCTTTAAATCCTGGGGATGTTGTATGGAGAGGGTTTCCAACAGATTAATAGCAGGCAAAACTCACTTAATCCGAGGAGATAACTGAGAGGATGCACCATAGTGTAATTCCGTATGAGGGAGATTCAATTTATTAAAACATATTGTACTTACAATGTAAAAGTATAAAAGCTGCATGAAAGAGAAATGCCGGCCGGCAAACAATGGGAGCCCTTCCTCCTAGCGTGGTGACGTCACTGTGCTTCCCTCCAGACGCTTTTCATCATCAACAGACGTTTTCAATGGGCATCCTCTCTTTCGTTTATCTCCTCGGATGATCATGAGTTTTGCCTGCTACTAATCTGTTGGAAACCCTCTCCATACAACATCCCCAAGGTTTAAAGGCCGCGGCTGGGCTATAGCCGATCGCTTACTAGGCTTGCCTTCTGGTAAACGGCCATTTTCAATATTGGTGAAGGGATCACTTTCAAGTTTTCATCTGTTACTGTGGTGGTGTTCTATTTTTGAGGTTCCTGTATGTGATGTACTTTGGGAAAGTTTGATGTTGAACTTTTCATCAAAGACTTTGGTTTCACCCCAAGGAAGATTGGTGTTTACCACCTATATGCTATAGGACTGATTCTTAACCGTTTCACTGTCATGTTTTTAATTTGTTCTATTTCATTTGTATGTAGTGGCGCGGCTTTGCTTCTTTTTGTTTATATCCATCTGTGTATCACACGACAGCTGCTGCCTTGTGTGAGTTTTTGGTTTTATTTTATTTTATGTCATTTTATTTTTATAATTAGCGCAGTTTTTTGTTTCTGGCATGGCACAGTGGCTGCATTTGATGGGCACAGTGAGGCTGCAATTTTTTTTCGTTTACGCCTCCCCCCCCACAAAAGAAATTTGAGCACCAGCCACCACTGTGTGACCGTGTGTATGCAAGCCCAGCTTTAGTGGAATTCTGTCGGAAAAAACTTGGATGAAAATCCGATCATGTGTACGGGCAATTAGGGCCAGTAGCATCAGTAAGTGTTAGTTTACACAAGGCTTCAGACAGGCTTTGTTAAAATGGAGCTCCACCCTAAAGTAAAGTCCCGCTGATCGGAACCCTCCGGTGTCACATTTGACACCTTTCAGGGGGGAGGGGGGTGCAGATATCTGTCTAAAGACAGGTATCTGCACCCACTTCCGGCCACACGTCTCGGGCAAAAGACGGGTTTTTCTGACATCCCGTCGCCCCCATATTGTGTGCTGGGAACACTCGGCTCCCAGCACACAGCGGGAGCCAATCGGCGGGCGCAGCGCGACTCACGCATGCGCCGTAGGGAACCGGGCAGTGAAGCCGGAGCTCTTCACTTCCTGGTTCCCTCACCGTGAATGGAGGGGGGAGCAGCAGGGTGACGAGCGATCGCTCGTCCTCTGCTATGGACGCCGCTGGACTCCAGGACAGGTAAGTGTCCTAATATTAAAAGTCAGCAGCTGCAGTATTTGTAGCTGCTTGCTTTTTAATTTTTTTTGAGCGGACATCCGCTTTAAAGCTCTCTGAACACCAGTCAAAGTTCATGTCGCTAAATAAAATGGTTAGTTTACAGTCCTGTTTACACCTTGCTTTTGCCTGGGCAGTAAGAGGGTGAAAATGCCCTGTATTGAAGTGGTTAAAGAAAGATAGGTAGAATCAGGCCCGGCATTTTAGACCTTTACATTACACAGCACCCTGCACCTCTGGACCCCTTTTACCTGGCACTGCACGTCTGGACCCCTTTACATTACACAGCCCCCCACAGTTTGTTACACAGACACCCCCCCCCAAACAGTTCTGGATCCCCTGCATGTTACACTGGGGGGAGACGTGACATGTGGGCCGCCACGGCCAATCGCGCATATGCCCGGTTTGCCCTATGGCCAGTCTGGGCCTGGGTAGAATCAACTTTCTGAATTTGGAACGGTTGCACTGTTTCTGTAAGACCCCTTTCACACTGAGGCAGTTTTGAGGCATTTTAGCACTAGAAGTAGCGCCTGAAACTGCTTCCCGTTTTCTGCAATGGGTGCTTTCACATCTGGGCAGGGCGCTGGTAGGACGTTCTGCAATGGGTATCTTTGGGGGATTTTGGGACAGCACTCCCAAAACGCCCCTGCACAATGCAATGAATGGGCAGCGCTGCAAAACAGGAGTTTTTAACCCTGTGTTTTAACCCCTTTACAAAAGTGCCACTTACACAGCGGTAAAGCGCCACTAAAACGAGTGGCACTTTACTGCGAACGTGGCTCCAGTGTGAAAGGGGTCTAATAGCTTGGAATTCTGTGTATTCTTGTACATATTGATTCGGGGGGATAGCCATCACTGACGGCAGTCTTGTCTAAGGGGTTTATGAAAATGTCTAGTCAGCAGTTTTCTCCACATTCATCAGTTGGGGGTGTCTACCGCTACCCATGGATGTCACCAGATTCAGATCAGCCAGTTAGGATGCTATTGGGTACATTCATTTTTTTTTGTTTTTGTTTTGGACAGAGTGGAGATGGATTAGTAAACCTATTTGGTTTTTATTGCGGTCTGTGCCCGCTAATAGAGGGATTCACCCTCTCTGTCTTGTTTACCATTATCATTGCAAGTATAAGAAAATTCCAAATTTTGGGCTGTCCCCAGAAAAGTAATAGAGAGGAAATCTTTCAATGGAACCCCTAGTTCTGGGGGCCCCAAGGGATTACTTTGCAGAGTAAAGGGGGTCCTGTTTTGACTATGGGACAGGAAATTAAGGGACAATATCCCCTAATGTGACACAGATGGGGAAAAAGATTGTAGGGTTATAACCCTCCAAAGCTCTATCCAATACTATCATTTACTTCTACTTTAGGGCCCCATTTACAACTGAGCGTAGTGGGTTTGTGCATTTCCAATCACTACTTTCTTTCAAGTGTCACACCTGAGGAATGGGCTGCCTTGCGCATGATAAAAGCCCAAAATAGCTCCAGAATCTTTTTGGTCGTGGAGCGTTGGGCTATTTTCTTTTCAGTGTGTGTGTTCTGTCGCACTGCAAAATGCATGTCTGTGAACTGTGCTTGGCTTCCCATTAACAATTCATGGCACTGCAAGCCCGACCTGTGATTTCAGGGCGTTTGCTAAACGCACATTTCTGTGTGTTTTCTCAAGCGTTAGGCTGCATTCACAAATGTGCAATTTCCAAATAGAGGATCTTCCATTTACCATAGAACACGGGTCTTTATTTAATCAGCACTTTACATAATTTTTATATAACCTACCAGGGTGTCTTTGGAGTGTAGGGGAAACACACGCAAGCACAGGGAGAACATGCAAACTCCAAGCAATAGTGTCCTGGTCAAGAGTTGGATCAAGGACCCCCAGTGATACAAGGCAGATGTGCTAACCACTGTGCTGCCTGGGTCATTTACAAATACTGATATCCAAATGCACGTCACCTGCATCCCACAATAAGCTCTTTGTAGTTTGAAATGACTGGGCATGCCCTAGTAATATGTCTCGCACTTTGCTTTGGTGTGACAGGTTCCTTTTTTTTGTCATATGCGTGGGCTTATACAAGCTTGTTTTGCAGTACTTTGCAAAATGTGTTTTGTGTTGTTTATGTCTGCATTTTTCCCTTTTAATGAAAGGCTTGCTAGGCTACAAATAATTTGATAGCGGACTCTAGGGATTTTATTATGGTCTCTTACATTTGGTGAATGTCTGTAATTAGGAAATGTGTTGTGCTATTTCTCACAACACATATAACAGTTCCTAAAGTTGGACCTGTCAACCATTTAAAACTTTAAAAAAAAATAGACACATTATTACCTTTTTTTTTTTTCTTTATACAAAAAGCCCCTTCTCTGCACAGCTGTTAACGCCCTTACTGCCAGCTCCTACCAGTTATGAAAAGCAGCAGCAGCTACAAATACTGTAGCTGCAGACTTTTAATATAAAGACACATACCAGCCCAGGGATCCATTGCTGTGACTTACTGCTGTTTTACATCTGGCTTTGGATGGGCGCGACACGTGGTGCTTTCTGGATGGTCCTGCAGTCTCTTGGGACATGCCCCAGAAGGTTGCAGGTCGAGAAATCTCCACTCTGCTTGCAAAGGCCAGCATAGAGGAAGTGGGAGCAGGTACCTGCCCCCCTTAAAAAAAAAGAGGATTTCTGTACATCTGGAAGGTGGGCTCCCAATCAAGTTATCACTGTGATTTGCTGTCGCAAGTTACATAATTACAAGTTACAATTGCAAATAGTCAGTGGGAACAACTACTCCTTTTCTGTTCCAGCGATGTGACATCTGGGAGCTCCATCGCTGGCCTCAACGTTGTCCCCTCAACTTCTGGGTGCTGGGTCTCCAGCCATCTTGATTAGCCAGAGCAGGGGCCTGTACCTTCCACGCATGCGCAAAAGAGTTATTTATCCTGCTGAGATGTTTGCATGTTCTATCATATTGATCAAATGACACATCGATTTGATGATAATATCTGATTTTTAAGAACGGTTTTCTGTGTGTCCCATTGACACTGTAATGCATCAGTAAGCTGTACAAAATTGCATGGCACTGTGCTGCAGCGCAGTGCATTGCACGGCTCTACAGTGATGTAAATGAAGTGTAGTTTTTGTACATTTAAAATTTTTGGAAAAAAAAATACAAAAAAGGGGGGGGGGGGTGGCTCTGTGTGATGCACTGAATTGTGCACCACACTGCCCCCTGCTGAAGTCAGGAACAGACAGCTGCCAGGAAGGTAGAGCACTTTAGTATTCTAGTATGAATGCTCTTACATGACTCAACTAAGCAGGAGTTCACTTTCATAAAGCACTTCAGCCAAAATCACCACAGTAATGTACTGTAAGTGGGATGCAAGGAATGCATCAAAAACCCCAAAACTACCAAGTCGGTCAGTGTTCCATAATCTGTACATTACAAACAGGGTTTTAAGTGGTTGTAAAAGCAAACCTGTTTTTTACCTTAAGCCATTCTCTTCTCAAGAGAACCAGCAAGGTATCATTGCATGTCACTTGATATAAGTGCAGGTTGGAATTTACGAAATGCATACAAAATTGCACCCCAAGGGTAGTGTCAACCAGTAAACAATATCTTGGCTCAAGAGGGATTACGATCTGTGTTGTAGTGGCAATAATGTTTAGAACACCTTGCCAACATGACTATAGCGGGGCAAGTCCAAAAGATATGAAAAAATTCACCGGGCTGACTTGCGCAGTGCCAACCAGCTTGAGAAATAAAGGGACTTATCTTGTGGAGCCTTTAGGGGTAAAATAGGCCCCGTGCAGGATTGTGACTTGGTTTAACTTGTCCCTGGCAGACACTAAAGAAGAGCAGGAGAAGTCCCAAATCTCAGACCAATCTTTGTCATCCAACCCAGGGATATCAGACCTCAATTTCTGTTTTTAGGGAAAGCGGTTCAGGGCTGGCAGCCAGAAGAAGTTGCAGCTCAGAAGTGGGTTTCTTGACAACTGAAGGCCTGGGAAACCTGTATATAGCGGTAGGAGTAAAACGAGGGAAATTTAATTTAGAACATAGAGCGTGAAAGGGAAAAAGACACTGGTTTCCAAAAATATGTTGGAATTCTTTTAATATATATTTAGACCAGGCCTGGGGGTCAGGACTTGTAATAAATGGGTGGAGAGGGGCAAGGTGGTGCTCGGTAGGGACTCCATGGGACCTGTTTTCCATCAAAGGGTGGTAAGCATGAAGGGAGATTAGATTACGATGATTAACTCGGCGGCGTTGCGGTATGCGGCGGCGTTGCGGGGGGGGGATGGTAGTATCGGATCTGGCAGCGGGGGCATTTGCGGGAGTACAAGTACTCCCGCAAATGCTCAGTATCGGTCCCGATACTGGTATCGGTATCGGGACATCCCTACTTTAACCTATTCCAAAGGAAGGAAAGAAACATTTGTTGGAGTTTAGTACAAAGGTTCTACGGGGCCATTGTGGAGAATTACGAAAAAGGTAGGTAAATTTGGGAAGGACCTTCATTTTAAGGAGGTTGATGTCACTAAGAAAGGAAGGAGGGAGGTTTCTCCATCCCTTCAGTTTTAAGCTTGACCTCAGCTAACACAGGATGAACATTGTGTGCAATATAATAGGAGACTTGAAGGGGAAACCACAATACCCAGATAAGTGAAATTTTTTGGCCATTGCAGAGGGAGGGTCCCAGGGGTGGAAGTTATGTGACTTTTTTATGCCAGGTAACCCTCAGACCTGTAAATTGAGAGAAGGTATTCATAGTTTGAAGGGCTCCTTGTAAGGAGGGTCTGGCATCATTGAGAAACAGTAAGTCATTAGCATAGAAAGCTACCCTCTCAACCAGCCACCCCACCTGTAGGCCACGGATCTCAAAGACCCCATGTGCTCCCCAAATAAGCTCCATGGCAAGGGCAAAGCAGGCTGGACAGAGAGGGCAGCCCTGTCTAGTACCCCTTTATATTTGGAAGGGAATAGAGAGAAGGCCTCTCCAACCATATACTAGCCAGAGAGTTAGAATATAAAGCTTTAAGGCCAGTCAATAAAGCTAAGCAGGAGTCCCATCCTCTACAACACCTCCCATAAATACAACCATTCTACAGTATCAAATGCTTTTTCTATTTCGAGTGTTGCTATAGTCCTGGAACCTTGATTTAGATAGGGAGCGTGTATATTTGAGAATAAACAATGGATATTAATATCTGTGGATCTGCCGGGCATAAAGCCAGTTTGATCAGAGTCTATGAGAGAGGTTATGACCCTGCCCATTCGACAAATCACAGTTTACTACCACTTTAAAAATGCCATGCCATCAACAAACTTTCTTATATTACTGTTCTAGGGAGGAGAAAGTGGTATCTGCTACATCAACAATGACATAAACAATGGCAGTCTCTATATTATGGCAGTCACTCTGATAACGTGCAGTGTTCCCAGCTAATAAAAATGATCGTCAGTCTTTGACAAGACACAGGCATGGTAGTTTACACTGAGATTTTGTAGTGTTTGTCTAAACGGTGAGTAATCCACGTACACCTTTGGGCGAAGTCTTTGTTTTTAATGCTTGGTTCCAGCCAATTTCTTTCTTTTTTTTGGATAGGAATGGGGATAGGGCGTAAGTCAAGGCATTGAGATAACACAGGAAATATGTAGAGGACACGACTGGATTTCTGACCAGGACAACAGGTTGTTTTGGCATTTATCAAACAGATATAACATGATGCTTCCAACGTATATTTAAAGCTGATTATATAAAACCCAAATTAATGCAGCTCTGTAATCATTAACACATCATAAATGTATTGTTAAATGCAAACAGTGTGCATAAGTAATTTGACCTCATATCAGCCCTTCCGCAGTCTTTGCAGTGTCAGAGGAAGAAGCAGCACAAGGAGCCAATCAGTTCATGTGCTGACAAGAAGCATGCTGATAGGAGGAAAAACCAAAGTGACAGAGATGAGCACATCACTGTGCTTCTTCTTTTTTCACTGTCAAGTCACAAGCTTGAAGCAGGTCCAGGGGTGGCCTAGGTTTAGGGCATGGGTGCTCAACCTGTGGCCCTCCAGCTGTTATGGAACTACAGGTCCCATCATGCCTCAGCATTTGGGAGTCATGCTTGTGACTGTCACCCTTGCAGTGCATCATGGTACTTGTAGTTCCGCAACAGCTGGAGGACCACAGGTTGAGCACCCATGGTTTAGGGGAAGTGGGTTAAAAGATGCTGGCCATCAGACTGAAGGCTTCTAGAGGCAGGATAAAGCAATGCAGGGGAAATCTCTGGGTTAAAGATGAATATTGCAGAAAGAGCTGTATTTTGTTTTTAATGGGCTATTCATATTTCTGGCTGGTATTGTGTAAGACCAAAAGGGAGAAAATAAGAGTTGATTGTCTGGGTTTACATACTTTATAGGAACGTATTTCTGTATGTGACCCGTTCTAGTAGAGTATTGTCTCACTTATGTGCATGTAATAAGGGGGTGTAGTTGTCATTGGCACAGGATAGCACAAAGTGCAATAAAATAGTGTCGGCAGCTCTAGCCCCTCCTCACTCTACCAAAATATGTTTTTTTCTTTCTTTATGTCCCTGTTGGAGAGATTTCACATCCATTTCTATCCTATTTGCAGTGAGGGCATTGACATTAATAGAAGCCTATACAAAAAATTAAATGTTTTGGCTTTATTAACTTTAACTGGTGTCTGCACTATTTCTTCCTCTTCTCTCTCTATAGACCTACACTGGCAGAAACAGATGCTAGAGGATAGTCAATACATGCCTGCATATCTGACTACCCGTTGGCTGTCTAAAAGGCTTTATCAAATAATACCATATCAAAAACAAGTCGTCTTTTTCTTACAGAGTCGTCAGAAAATAAAGGAGAACCAGCAGACATCTCAAGAGCTGAACAACATAGCTGGTAAGACGGCTGTCTTTGATATTCTATCTTACAAGCTATGGCCAGGCCAGAGACAAATGTGTGCCGGTGTGGTATGCACTATTAGTCTTCTCCATCTGTGGTTGTCATTTTTTATTTAGTCCCATCTGGAGAATAGAGGGGGCAGATTGAGCACCATTGCAGTAGCTTGAAAAGTAAAGATTCTCTTCAAAGTGAAATGGCTATTTTGATAGTGTGCGTTTTTTTAATTTTTACTTTTTAGCACACATATTACAGTTGTAGGGGGAAAAAAAGACCAAATTATTCATGCTGTGCACATGCATACACAATCTAGTGTACATGTTTCCTATTCGATTATAAGACACAGACGGCCCCTGCATCATATTTTAAACCATGATCTCCAGGATAAAAGAGAAGTTGTCGCTCACCAGTGGGTACCCTGAATGCACTAAAAACGTGACCGGGATTCTGTTCCATACTCTTTTCAAAGAAAAAATAAATAAAGCCTCCACACGTTTTTCTTCAAAACATTTGTCTACTAGAAAATCGGTTGATTGTTAGCCATTGGCAACCCATTGACTATCGTTTCTCTCCCTTTGTTGTATACATTAATTCCATGTCTTATGATTGTCACTAGTAGCAATTCATAATTATGTTATGGAGTTTCCTGGCCATCAAAAGTGGTTTTGTAGAAATGGATTTTGACCTTACATTGGTTTTCTCTTCTGGTCCTTGTACAGGAAATGGATCAAGTGAATGTTTGCAGAAAATCAAAGACTATGAGCAAGAAATCAGAAAACTCATTCAGTCTCACCATGAGGAAAAGCTGTCCATGGAGGAAGGCAACAAGAAGAAGATGGAGGAGCAGGAACAGGAGCTGAGGGAAAAGGTTAGCTGTAAAATTGGGTGAAGTAGTATTCCTCTACAGGAGCAATAGTGCTGGGTAAATGCTGCAGTAACACTGTAGCGGGAAACTTTCATGTGGCTGAGAATAGATGGACTGCAATGTTCCTTAAAATGGCAGGGAAACTGGCAAATGTAAGCCTGTAGCCTTTTCACTAGCTCTATTAAATGCAGTTGTAATATGCTTGGTTGCTTTAGGCTTCGGCAGTACCAGAATTTGTGCACATTATCTGAGGCCTGGCTCACACCTATTCTTCTTCTTCTTTTTTTTATTTTTTTGTGCGTTTTCAGTTTTGCAGAAACACACTACAGTTCATTTTTACATGGTTTACTATGGGTCACGTTCACATCCTTGCATTTTATGGAAAGGGCCAGGGACTTCCTGGTTTTTGGTTCCATAGACTTCAATGGATCAAAAGCGTGTATTTAAAAAAACGCAACATACAACTGAAATATGCAAACTGCAACCTGCAAAGGTGTGAACCAGGCCTAAAAGTCCAAAAATGTTATGGTGACCTGCCTCTTGCCTTGCTGGACATCCCATTATAAAACCATAACCAATTTATATAGTTTGGCGCACTGACCCACACACATAGCTGTCACCCCCTGTAACGGCCCCCATACGATTTTGGAGTGTATCGGTATGGATTTGTGTCCAGTCAGCCAAAAGAGCATTTGTGAGGTTAGATACTGATGTTGGACATGAGTTTCTGGCTCGCAATATGTGTTCTACATCTTTCGAAAGTTGTTTAGTTGGGTTAAGGCCAAGGCTTTGTGCAGGTCAATCAAGTTCCTTCACTGGAGGATTTGGCTTTGTGCATAGGAGCAAAGTTATACTAGAACAGAAAAGGGCTTTCCTCTCTTCCTCAAATTTGTTGCCACAAGGCTGAAAGCGTGTAGTAGTCTAAAATGTCTAGCATGCTATAGCATTAAAATTATCCTTTACTGGAAACGCCTGAACCTAAAAAAGTGGGTGTCTATTTACCTTGGGTCCTATAATGTACATGTAGCACTCACTGTAGATTTAAATAGGTTATATCCCAACTTAGAGCAAAGCAGACAGTGACAGTCCATTAATTATGGCTCAAACAGTCTCGGGGGGGGGGGGGGGGGATGTAAATGTATTTCAAGTAGAACTTATGAAGGGTTCTGGGAGTAATGCAGGATACTCCAAAACAAAACTGGCAGCTAACAGAGGACACTTTCCTACCCAAGTAGTAGTAGTAGCAGCAAGCTAGAACAGTCTCTGTGCACACAGCTGGAGACCATGCAGAAAAGTGTAGAGCAAGTAATAGGAAATGCCAGTATTCCACAGCTGGGGACCATAAAAACTTCAGTACAAGTGAAGAGGCTCTACTCACAGGGTCTTAGAACATACACGGTCCGTGAATAAGGCCCCAAGAAAGCGGTCCAGTGTCAAGCCCAGGAGTGTCGCAGGGCAAGTAGCCCCTCAGGAACCCATCCACCATCTGGGCACACCTCCTAGGGATTCGATAGGCCCTACTAAATATTCAGACTGAGTATTTGACTCTGCCCTCCTTAATCTACAGAGTTGCAGAGTTGTCTCTTAGTCGGGGGGAAGTAATCAAACTTCCAGGCTATGGATCCTCCAGCAGACCAAACTAAACAGTTCCAGCTCCTGTAGCTCATGCAGAAGCCAAAATAAATGTACCTATTAACCTGTGTAGGAGCGCGTTGCGTCTTTAAAAGAAGTCACCAACCCTTACCCATTATGCCCAAAACTTGGACTATACATACGCTTAAAAGAAGATCTGTTGCTTTTCTCTACTTATTTGCTTAAATGACTTTGACGAAAACACCAAGTCATGGCATCAATAGCCTCCTGAACACCTATTATTAGCGGATGCTAGAAAAGAGTTCAATGAATATTGGTGCTCTGTCCCATTCACTTTTACCTTTAACACAGAAGAACTAGAATAATTACATCAGCTCATTGACCGTATGTGTTCTGTGTACTTATTATGACTTAATAGAGAAATGCATAAAACAAGACGAACATGTTCTTTTAATGTTGCCTGCCAGTATGACGCTTTGTTCTGCTTGGGAAAGAAACTAAACCACAAAATGTTTGTTTTGTGAGCAACTGCATTGTATAAAGAAGCCATTTGCATTGTTGCCTTAATCTGAACTTTGAGTCCAGTGAGAATGGCTTATTCAGGTGCAATCTATATACACGGAGCTGTCAGACAGTTGACAATAGAGACCAACATTGAAAGGAGTGCTCATTTCATCTAAAATTGTTAGGCCCTTAAAAGTGTATTTAGCTTTTAATCATTATAGCAAGGCCTTTAAATCTGATCTGACCGTATTGTCTGTAACCTTATGTCTGTAAAGCAGTCATGTTTTTTTTTTTCCTAGTTTTGGAATAAACGTATTTCTGTTTGTGTTCCCACTGGGAAGATTCACCCTCTTTGTCCTGGTGGCCATTCTCTGTTCTAGTGACAACTTGGAGGGTCGTCTATCCCTTCACTTTAACTTTCTGCTCTGTCTCTGGAACATGAAGTTAAACAAAATCCCCCAGACAGGACAGAGACTGCAAAAAAATTACAAAGGTCTTAAAAACATACAACATCTTTTTGCCCATGTTTCATGTTGCACCCACATTGAGGGTGTATCATGACACATGGTCATGTCCCCTAACCCCCCATCTTTAAACTATCTTTGCAAAAGGTGGACTATGCTTTTAACCATTATCCTGTATTTGTACTTTTAAAGTGATTTGTAAAGATATTCATTTTCTTTACCTTCTTTGTGCAATGGTTTTGCACAGAGCAACCCAGATCCACCCCTCCTTGGGTTACACATCAGCACTGCTGGTTCCCCCCCTCCCGATCGAGTGCTCCCAGAGTAAGCCAATAGCAAGCCACTGCATGCAGAAGTTTTTTTTTTTACTTTAATGCAGAGAATGCACTAAAGTCTAACTAAAGGCAAAACCTTTTCTTTAGTTTTGGACAGAATTGAGAGGGATTAAAACGCCTGTCAATTTTTATTGCTGTCTGTTCCCCCATTAAGGAGATTCATCCTCTCTATTTGTCTTGTTTCCCATGATTACCAAAAGTAAAAGAAAATCCCCAGAAAATAAATGGAGGAAAAATATTCCAATGGGGACACCTAGTTCTAGTGGCCTGGGGGTTCCTAAGGGATTTCCTTATTTTGTAGGGATTTCCCCTCACTTCCTGTTTAGCTATGGGACAGGAAGTAAAGGTAAATCTCCCCAATGGGGCCCAACAAAATAAACCAATAGGGGTTATAACTCTTCCTCACTCTATCCAAAATGAAAAATAATGTTTTGCTTATAGTTTATACTTTAAGATATAAAAATAAAAAACACTTTAAAGAAATCCTATGGTCACAGTATAACAATTTTATTTTTATAACCTTAGCATTGTAATCACAAATTAAGTGATTTTTGACAATACAGTATGAGCTTACTTGAAAAATGTCCTGTCATGCTGGGAGTTTTTCCTGTCTGCTGGCCAGTTCTAGCTACAACTTCCTGAACTCCCTGTATGATTTGCAGCTTCTCTTGTGCAGTTTACTTTAAATTTGTAAGGACTACATATGCCATGGTACCTTGCCTGCAAGCAGTGATTTCAATGGTCTCTACCCTGGGAAGAAGGTCTCATGTTGGCAAACGTGAATGGGCAGGGAGAAGGGATTTGGGGAACAACATTGGAGATGGACTTTACTCATCCGTTAATAGATTTTGTTCCTTTTACAGGCTAAACGAGATGCGGAAGCAGATTTGGAAAAACGTCTTTCGGAACAGGCTTCATATCTGAAAGCTGAACTGGATAAAAAGTGTGAAGGTAAAACAGAAGATGCTGGGGGTGTCATGGTGGTCTGAAGCCATCTTTTTGTCACTGCTTCTGCTGGACAACCTAGATCACTTTTAAAGTACAAACCGAGCTTTGACAAGTTTATTTCTACTCATAAATGTGCATCCCCCAATGCATTTATAGTTAACTGGTCACAAACTTGGGCAATTCATACTGAGCTATAATTGTACAAGCAATGCTTATGTTTTATGAAATATGCCTAAACTCATAGAAGCATTATGGGCAGTCTCACTAAGCAAGTGGAGATTTGCCAATAATTTTAGCTATCTATACCTGTTGGCTCCATTGATCATTTTGACTTCTAGTGTTCACTGCAGGTGATATCTTTTTATGGATCATATTTTTTCATCTTTTTTTTCCATTGAATTGCTCAGGGTTTTAAAAGGTTTAGTGGCCCAAATGATTAGTTGATGTTTAAGCTGCTACTAAACATAAAATTATTAAAGTAAAACAATCCCATACCAGTAAGAATGGGCTTTAAATGGTGTTTTGTTTGTTTTTTGTTTTTTTAACCACTTGGCCACTGGGCACTTAAACCCCCTTAATAACCAGACCAATTTTCAGCTTTTGGTGCTCTCACAGTTTGAATGACAATAACTCAGTCATACAACACTGTAACCAAATGAAATTTTTGTCATTTTTTTTCCGCACAAATAGAGCTTTCTTTTGGTGGTATTTGATCACCTCTGCGGTTTTTATTTTTTTGCTATAAATGAAAAAAGAACGAAAATTTTGTAAAAAAATGAATTTTTCTACATTTCTATTATACAATTTTGCAAAAAAGTATTTTTTCTTCATAAATTTGGCCTAAAATGTATACTGCTACATATCTTTGGTAACAAAACAAAAAAAAATGGATATTGTTTAGTCTGGGTGAAAGTTATAGGGTCTACAAGCTATGGTACCAATTACTGAAAATGTATCAATTTGATCACACCTGATGTACTGACAGCCTCTCTCAATTCTTGAGACCCCAACATGCCAGAAAAGTACAAATACCCCCCAAATTACCCCTTTTTGGAAAGAAGACATTCCAAGGTATTTAGAAAGAGGCATTGTGAGTTTTTTGAAGTTGTCACTTTTTCCCCACAATTCTTTGCAAAATCAAGATTTATTTTTATATATTTTTTTTTCCCACAAAATGTTCATATTAGCGGGTTATTTCTCACACACAGCATATGCACACCACAAATTACACCCCAAAACACATTCTGCTATTCCTCCCGAGTATGGCGATACCACATGTGTGAGACTTTTACACAGCATGGCCACATACAGAGGCCCAACACACAGGGAGCGCCATCAGGTGTTCTGGAGCACCCAGACCAATTCTGACATTTCTCTCCTACATGGAAATATCATGATTTATTTGCTAGAAAATTACATAGAACCCCAAAACATTATATATGCTTTTTTAGCAAAGACCGTAGAGAATACAATGGCGGTCGTTGCAACTTTTTATTACGCATAGTATTTGGACAGCAATTTTTCTAACCGCGTATTTTTTTTGGAAATAAAACAGTTTTGTGCTTTTAAAAAAACAAAACAGTAAAGTTAGCCCAATGTTTTTGCATAATATGAAAGATGAAGTTGCGCCGAGTAAATAGATACCCAACATGTCACCCTTCAATATTGCACATGCTTGTGGAATGGCGCCAAACTTCGCTACTTAAAAATCCCCATAGGCGACGCTTTGAATGTTTTTACTGGTTACATCTTTTTAGTTGGAGAGGAGGTCCAAAATTATTGCTCTCGCTCTAACGTTCGCAGCGATACCTCACATGTGTGGTTTGAACACCGTTTTCATATGTGGGCCGGACTTGCGTGTGCGGTCGCGTCTGTATACGAGCACACGGGTACAGGGGCGCTGTCATTTTATTTTTTATTATTATTGTTCATTTTACTTTTATTTATTTTAGTTTGACACATTTTTCCCCAAAAATAAATGTTTTGATTACTTTTATTCCTATTACAAGGAATGTAAACATCCCTTGTAATAGGAATATAGCATGACAGGTCCTCTTTACAGTGAGATATGGGGTCAATAAGACCCCACATCTCACCTCACCTCAGCCTGGAAAAAAAAAAACGATCGCAGGGAGTATTGCGCAGGGAGTATTGCGCAGGGAGTATTGCGCAGGGAGTATTGCGCAGGGGGTATTGCGCAGGGGGTATTGCGCAGGGGGTATTGCGCAGGGGGTATTGCGCCGTGGGTACTGCAGAGTATTGCGCGGGAATATTGCGCCGTGGGTACTGCAGAGTATTGCGCGGGGATATTGCGCCGTGGGTACTGCAGAGTATTGCGCGGGGATATTGCGCCGTGGGTACTGCGCCGGAGTATGGCGCCGTGGGTACTGCAGAGTATTGCGCGGAGTATTGCGCCGGGGGGTACTGCAGAGTATTGCACGGGAGTATTGCGCGGGAGTATGGCGCCTGGGGGGTACTGCAGAGTATTGCGCGGGAGTATTGCGCGGGAGTATGGCGCCGGGGGGTACTGCAGAGTATTGCGCGGGAGTATTGCGCGGGAGTATGGCGCCGGGGGGTACTGCAGAGTATTTCGCAGGGAAGGAAGAGTATTGTGCAGGGGGTATGCAGAGTATTGCACAGGGAAGGAAGGGGTTAATGCAGGGATGGCTGAGCAGGGATGGATGGATCTGTGACTGCAATAGTCACAGATCCATCCCACAGTGCTGCTGCCGTCCGCGCTCCCCTCTCACACTGTACCGCTCGGTACAGAGAGAGGAGGGAGGAACCGGCGTCATCAAATGACGCCGGTTTGTTTACATGTGATCGCGCAGTCATTGGACGGAGCGATCACGTGGTAAAAGGCCGCTATCAGCGGAAATTTACCGCGATCCATGGTCACGGACATTCCCGGGTGCGCGCCCCAGGAGGCGCGCGGGAGCGCAATTCTGGGATCACGTTATATAACGTGATCCCAGAGTTAAGCAACCACCTTGCCGCCATTATTTGACGGCAGCTGGTGGTTAAGTGGTTAAGGGGAGCTTTACCACCCCAGGGCTAATGTTTGCCTGCTTTGTTGGGTTATGCTCTAGTAACATACTCTCAAATCAAGCGTTGTCCTGCTGTGATCCGCTGACACACACTAGGTCATGCGCCACCATCTTCTTTCCTTATGTCATCAGGACCTGGCTGTCAAATCCTAGTATTTTAAAAGCCATGCCCCTGATGATGCACTGATGGGTCCACTCTCCCCCAGCCACAGACCAATAGGAGAGCGCCATCATATGACCGTAAAGGCTCCATGCACCCTGAAGCTGATAAAAGCTATACAAAAATGCCAGTAGCTTTGCAGGGAGCCTTGCAACGTTAGTGTTTTTGCAATAGCTTTAATCAGTGTTTTTCAGTGTAGCTTTTATCGGCTTTTTTTTTTTTTTATGGATAAAAAAAAACCTGGCGCCAGCAGTTTTTCAGCGTTTTTCAGCGTTTTGCGTCTTTTAGAGTTTTTTTCCTGTGCATGGGCACATAGGCTAACATAGAGTTCAGTTTATGGGCTTTAAAAAAAAAAAAGCCAAAACACAGATAAACTACAGTTTATCAGCTTCAGTGTGTATGGAGCCTAATAGTTTATTCTATGGGTTTTTTATTTTTTGCTTTCTTCAGATTCCCGAAGCAAGGGAAGACATTTGTAAAGTACACATCATTGCTTTTTGAATGTTCCAGGGATGCTTTTGTTAGAACAGCAGTAGTATGGCTGTTATTCGGTCCTATATATGCTTTATAAATGGGTCCTTGTTGGAAATTGGTTATAGAATTTTAATATTTCTGTGACTGTGCCTAGGGTTAGTTAGGAAAATGTTTGTATACCAAGAAACATGATTTCAGAGTTCTTGGGAGCATAATCATGTAGCAGCTATAATGTAGCGCTTTTATATGTAGGGTGTAGTGTGGTTCTAGCATCCTTTTTATAAAGGAAGTGAAACCTTTTGAACCTAGGGTTTGTACGTATGTGTGCGCAGTGTTACCTTGAAAGGAAATGACTGTTCTGTACTGTATTCTTTCTCACAGGGCTGCAGAAGCACTATGATGAGGAAAAGGCATCTCTCAAAGAAACGTACGAAAAGTTAACCACTTCCCTTAAGGTCTGCTGTTTCATCGGTTTTGCAGCATGTTTAAAAAATGAATCAATTTGCAATAAAGTAATGCATAACCAAAGATGACTAGAAAATGGATGTAGCATCCAAATTGGTCAATATAGTGTTCTCCCATTTGTAATGCCCATAATAAAAATCTGTCTTTTTGTGATAGAGAGTTTCGCAGGTACTTGTGTAAAAAAAAAAAAAAATCTTTTTACCAGATGCTTGTGGAAAGAATTTTAAGGTGAAACTTCCGCTCATCTTCCTTTCCCATTAGAGTGAATTCCCTTTTTTTCTTTTTGGGTTTGTTTTCTGGAAGTGGTTTCCCACTCCCACATCCACTTTGGTCACCTACAGTAGATGATCAGAGTGGAAGTTTTCCCTGCCTTTCCTGCCCTCAACCTCCTGAGACGTCACAGGTCCCAGGAGACTGCAGGACCACTCTGCAAGCACAGCGCGTCTTGTGCGTGCGCAGTGGGGAGACAGCTGTGAAACACCAGGAAGCTGCAGCCAGCTTTCCACATCAAAGATGATGTGCCAGGGACCTGAAGGCCAGCAGAGAACTGGCACGGGTGAGGACCGTGCTGGACACCTGGACTGGCAAGTGTATGTTTGTTAAAAGTCAGCCCCCACCTATAACTGGCCTTCACAGCAAGGAGCACCTGGAAGGGCAACTCATGTCAAACAAAACCAATACATTTCCCAGCTCAACTCGCCAACCAGCCTGCAAACAACCTAATGTATTCTGTCTTAACAGCTTGGGACAAAAACAGGTTTAGTTTGCACACATTTGCAAATACATACGTAAGCTGCAGAACCACTTCATGACACCCCAGTATTATCTGCAGTCCTTGCGCTTTACATTTTTGAGATCCTCCATTGTAGAAGCATATGCATTATAATGGCTAGAGGGCAGGTAAGCCTCATTAAAGGCACAGGGAACACCCTGAATATAGCACAATGGCACCAAAGTGTCCAGTACATCCCCTCAACAGTATTCCAATGGTACAAACAAATGGCTACTTCTCCCACCTATAACTGGCCTTCGCAGCACATGGAAGGGCAACACATGACAACAAAACCAAAGAAAATTCCCAGCTCAACTCACCAACCAGACTGCAAATAACCAAAGTATCCTGTCTAACAGTTGCCCGCACACCGTGGATTTATTTAAATTTCCAGAGCTTTTATTAAAGCGATCACATGTAAATACAATTCAGAATTGCGCAGGACCCTTTCGTCAGGCTTGTGATAATCACATGCTTTATTAAAACACTGGATTTCTAAATGGATCCATGGTGTGCTGGCAGCATATTCTTCTAATTTAAAGACCTGAGTTTCAATTTCTCAGGATGTCATCCATCAGGATGAAAATGCAGTAGCTGGCCTGCTTTTGAAGATGCAAATTCAGAGTGTCATTCTTACCCTTGTCTCACTGCTCGTGATTCACTGTCCCAGAACAAGAACAAGAATACAGCCAGTGTAGTTAGGACAGCTGACTTAACTATTTGTTCAGGTCAGAGTCTAACTATTGAAGCAAAAATAGCGCATTACAGATCCAGAGTGTACAGCTTTGAAAACAATTCCGCATTGACAGCTCCTATATTCCTGACAGTTTCCCTTTAATCTCCAGTTGCTAGAAAAGAAAGGAATCTAGATAAAGGATGCAACTGGATTATACAATAATAGGTTAAAGTTGAATTGTACAAAATGTTATGGGTGAGGTCACATAGGTACAGGCCACTCGTAACTATTGGGTGAAGCTGTATGCAGTAATTAGATACCTGGAAATAACTGATCTGATAAGATAAAATCGGACTATTAAAAGCTGTTGACATGATCTGATCAGTGCTTTAATTTGTAAGGCAGGGCAAAGAGCAGTGATGATGTACTCTGTGAAGTTCTGATAGGAAAACGCTCTTACAGGTGCAAAAGCCCCATATTTGCATTACTGACTTGGTCCAAAGCTCGGAATTTAAGAGCCAGCATATAAACTATATATTCTGAATAGCACCCCTACACACATCATACAGTAAACCTTAACGCACCTGAACTTTGGCGCAACGTAACACACAGGTGTTAATGTTCTGTGACTTGTGATGTATGGTCAAAAATCATGCAGGTGCATTTGTCCTGCATTAACATGAATAGACTTGAACCATTACTGTGCTTTGCACATTACCATTATTCTTTATATTGCCCTATCAAACAAGCATAGTAAATTAATTTAATTTGCAGGAAACTGTTGCTGAGTTAAATGGGCAGTTGGCATCCTTCCAAGAGAAAATGAAACGGGTTGAAGAGTCCATCCTAAATCAAGACTACAAAATACACATTCAGGTATTATATTAATACACTTAATGTATAATTGGTGCCTATAGAAAAATATGAAATACCGCATTTTATAACCAGAACAGTAACCATTTAAAAAAATTATTATGCTGGATTTATGACACCAATAATTTGCATAGTGCTTTACAACATGGGGGCAGTACAATAACAATACTATTTAATACAAGAGAAATCGGAGGGCCCTGCTTGTTAGAGCTTACAATCTAAAGGTAAAGGGAAGCGTTTGGTTGATGGGTAACCCAGTCAGTTTTTCTCAGTTTGATATACAATGTCAGAATTGTTGAAATTTTACATAATCTTGTGAAAAATGTCTAAGGGTCCTTTCACACGGAGCTGACCATTTTTGATCCGCCCCGTGTGTGTCCTTCAGCATCATCCGCTAACGTACGTGATCCCATAGGGATGCATTACAAGTCCGTAAACAGACCTGTAAAAAACGGACCGTTTGTCCGTACGTGTGAAAGGGCCCTTATGCCGTGACCCTGAAAGGTTCCCCGCTTTGCCCCACTCTAAAATCATACTAAAGGCTTGTTTTTTATGGTTTATTTTAAATAACAAGTATGTTATACTTGCCTGCTCTGTGTAGTTGTTCTGCACAGAGCAGTCCAGATTCGGCACTCCTGGCCCCTCCCTCCTGGCAAATGCCACCATAGCAAGCAGCTTGCTATGGGGGCACCCAAGCCAATGCTTTCTGTGTCCATTCAGAAACTGAGCCGTGGCTGCCCCCCCTATTAGTTTACTGACTTTGATTGACAGCAGCGGGAGCCAATGGCACCTACTGTTGTGACTCGGTAAGTATTGAGGGGGCTGTTGAACACAGAAGGTTTTTTATCTTTAGATGCATTAAGATAAAAAAAAATAACTATTGCCATTATAACCACTTTAAGATTTGAATGATTTACATGTATTTCCTATTTTTTTAAACCACTTGCGAGGCTATTTGTCTTTGCATAGCTGCCAGCAGGTTGTATCACAGGCTGCCTCGTTGTGTCTCTCGGAGACTTCAATATTAAGATATGACCCACAGATCACCTTTTGAAGCATGTTATACATTACACTCATATTTGGGGTGTGACATGTAACATGCACCCTAACCTTTCCCTGCACCCTGCAATCCCACCTCCCTGTAACAGGGCTCTTCTCCCCCCACCTGCTTCACCTATACAGCCGCATTAATCATTCACAGGAATCTGTAAATGAGAAAACTACAAGTCCTGTCTCCCACCGCTGCAGGTGGCTTGTAGTTCTCAATGAACTTCAAAGGGGGCGTGATGATGATGGCTGCTTCGGCGATCCTCTTATACTCCTTTATGTACAGTTATGTTCCACTTGTCATTGTTTGTTCCCCATGGTTACGAATTGTTATCTGGCTGGTATACTTACGTTGGCTAAATATTGTGTATTGTGTTTTCGTAATGCTTCTATGTATTACTTCTCTGTAATGACCTTGTTCTGTCTTTTTATAAAACCTTTCCAATAAAAACTATTTAAATAAAAAAAAGGGGGCGTGATGAGCATGCTCGTAGTTTATTCAGTGCCCCACAGTTTTCAAACTGACAGCGGTATGGGCAGACGGCTGAAAGAACATGTCTGCAGAAGCTTGACATTACACCTGCAATCCATTGATTGGCAGTGCAATGCTCTACAGGCTACTGTGCAAGAAATAATAAATGCATTTTTTTTTTTCTGCAAAAATATGTGCATTTGTTATTTTTATGCACAAAGGTGAACTTTGGCCTTTGAAAAGCCTATAGATATTCTGAACGCTGGACGGTTCTGACAGAGAAAATGTCATCTCTTCCCCAAAATGCCAAAGCTTGCCTGCACCTTCTTATCTCCTGAAAATTTGAGTGAGGCATTAGGCAGCCCATCTCACCTAGGGGCCAATAGGTCTCTGTGGTGCCAGAAGGTAGTCATAAGCTCCGACACTACCTGGAAGTGCCAGAACTTTTCCTGTTAGAACTGTCAGGCGGCGTACACACGACCGAGGTTCTCGCTGGAAACCAGCGAGAACCTCGCTGGAAGCTGCATTCCAGCGAGGACCTCGGCCGTGTGTACGCTCTCGGCGAGCTTCCCGCCGGGAAGCCCGTCGAGCAGAAATCGAGAGCACGCTCTCTATTTGCTCGACGGCCCGCCTGGATGAATGGCTGGTTGCCATTCCCGACGGGCGGGTCGCCGATTTCGACGGCCGGCAGGGAACCTCGACGGGCGGAACGATGTGTTCTGCCCGTCGAGGTTCTCTGCCGTGTGTACACGGCCTCAGCGTTTAGCCTATCTTTAACAAATTTGCAAGATTTTGTTTTGTTTTGTTTTTTTACAGGCAGTCTCCAATTAAAAATTCCCTTGCAGCTGACCATATTATTTAAAGCAGACATGCCATAAAATGGCTAACCTGCTCCCCAACTTTGCTGCGACAAAAATTACTAAAACATGATGTTTAATACTTGGCTATGCTGAAGTAACCAATGCCATGACCAGTACCACTGGACAGTGGCGTGGCGTGGGTTGTCAGTGCCCAGGGCAAGGTAAGTAATTTGCACTCCCCGAGTCCATTCCCTTCCTACAATAGTACTGACATACCCGATTCCTACACTGACCTCTACACTATACACTGACCTATCTTTTTCCTATACTGACCCTTACACTAACCCACCTGATCAACAACTACACTACACACCTACCCGATTCCTATACTGACCACTACACACTGAATACTACACTACCCACTAACCTACCTTATTCCTATACTAACCACTACACAATAAACTACCCACTGACCGCTACACAATACAGGCAGTGACCGCTACACAATACACACAGTGACCGCTACACAATGCACACAGTGACCGCCACACAATATACTACACACAGATCACTACACACTGACACTACAGCATTGGTGCATTTTACTATAGAGGAATTGGTGGACTACAAGGTCCAGCATTTTACTATAGGAGGCACTGGTGGACTACAAGGCCCAGCATTTTACTATAGGAGGCACTGGTGGACTACAAGGCCCAGCATTTTACTATAGGAGGCATTGTGGACTACAAGGCCCAGCATTTTACTTTAGGATGGCTTTGGACTACAAGGCCCAGCATTTTACTATAGGAGGCATTGATGGACTACAAGGCCCAGCATTTTACTATAGGAGGCATTGGTGGACTACAAGGCTCAGCATTTTACTATAGGATGTATTGGTGGACTACAAGGCCCAGCAGCTGGGCCTTGTAGGCCACCAATGCCTCCTAAAGTAAAATGCTGGGCCTTGTAGTCCACCAAAGCCATCCTAAAGTAAAATGCTGGGCACATAGACTTTCCATCTGCTCCCATCCTACTCCCCCCGGGCCAGCAGGAAAAATCACGAGGGAGACAGACGAGTCTCTCACCTGTTTTTTTTCTTCCTACTCTGCTTCTGCGCCACTGGTCACACTGCACGCACGGGCCCGCCCCGATGGGAATATGTTCACCCATGATCCGTAGAGCCTGAGGAGGAGGCAGAGGAGGAGGCGGCGGAGACAGCGAGCGTACAGTCGCATACACCCGTACACAGCTCGCATCGTAGACCAGCCCCGCTCCCGCAATTAGAATAGGCCAGGCCAGTGCAAGTGATCACTTTACCAAATCACGGGGTGCCAGGGGCCGGCCTGAGACTAAACATGGGGGCCGGAGCACGGTGTCGGACAGAACTTAAAATTAGGTTATAGTAGCGGTGACACATACTGGCGCGGGATTTTGCCCCCCCTCAGCTCAGCGCCCGGGGCAGAAGCACCGGCTGCCCCCCCCCCCCGGTAGATACGCCACTGCCACTGGACACCAAGTCCCAACTAAAAGTGTACCTGTAGCCAAGTGGAAAGATTTACAGTGTGATGTTATAAAGATATACAAAAATAAAATGCTGTATGGATATGAAGTAATTTAGAACTTACTAGCCTGCTGAACTTACTAGCCTGCTGCACTAGCTGTATTCATGAGATACTGTTGGCTAAAAATTCTTCAATATCCAGCACACTTCCAGTGTGTTGGACGCCTGGCCTCCAGCTGTGCATCTGTGGCTCCCTCTGCCAGCTTCTACATCACTACTGTGTTTGTTTGACAGTGATGTAGGGGTTGGTGGTGAAACCAAGAAAGGGGGGGAGCACATTATATGACACACCTGGCAGTGATGGATAGTAGGGATGCCCAGAGCTCTTTAAAGAAAGCAGACTTTCCATGACGAAAGGTCCACTTCCCTACCAGCCCCCCCGCCTCACAAGAAAAAAAATTAAAAATAGATACCATGCCTAACCACTGCCTCCTGGGATAGCTGGGTGCTCAACATATCACAAGAATGTATCCCAGCTCACCAAAAGAGTGCATTCTCATTTGGAGTGGCCAACAGGCAGAATGAGAGGTAATGATATCACTCGCATCTACCAGAAATCGGGGCCCAGCTTAGTATTTTTTTTTTTTGTATTGTTTCTTGTGAAATCCTTATTATTAAAGTTTTATTTACAGCTTATTTATTTGGGCGGTGGTGGTGGCAGAGAAGTAGATTTCCTTTTTGCATTAAAGGTCTGCTTCGAGGCAGCTAAGAGCGAACTTATTGAGTAGAAAGGTTAGTTTTTCTTTAACAGGGGCTTTTGGTTAAAAATTTTGACCATAGCAACAAGGTTGCCTGAATACCTTTTTAAATCGGTATTAAACCCAAAAATGTAATATATTGCAGCTTACCAATCATTAGATATAGTAGCATTAACACACCTCTTTACGTCTAGAGGAAAAGAGATTTCATCTCCAAATACGGAAGTGTTTCTTCACAGTAAGAGCTGTGAAAATGTGGAATAGACTCCTTCCAGAGGTGCTTCTGGCCAGCTCCGTAGATTTATTTAAGAAAATTCTGGATACTTTCCTAAATGTACATAATATAACTGGGCACAGTTGAACCTTGGATTACGAGCATAATCCGTTCCAGGAGTATGCTCGTAATTCAAAATACTTGCATATCAAAGCAAATTTTCCCATTGAAGTCAAAGGGAACAAAAATAATTTGTTTTGCCTTGACTTCAATGGGATGCAATATCGAATGGGGCCAGAGATGGGGGGCGCCAGAGGGCTCTGCATGGCGTCTGCGCCACCCCGTAACTCAAATTAGGTACTGCAACCCTTTTGCCTCTTGGGGGATCAGGAAGGAATTTTTTCCCCTTCTGTAGCAAACTGGATCATGCTCTGCTGGGGTTTTTTGCCTTCCTCTGGATCAACTGTGGGTATAGAATTGGGTATATGGGATTGTACGATATATATTTTTAATTTTATATATATATATAATATATATTTTTATGGTTGAACTAGATGGACGTGTCCTTTTTTTTTTTTTTTTCAACCAAACTATGTAATCTCCTGTAGTATAGTGCCCCCACTCTGGATTATGTAGTGCAGCAGGCACCTTTTGGACAGCAGCATTGCCAGTGTGGGGGAAGGGAGCGTTAGATGGTCTACAGATACAGTACATCAAATTGAAGCTAAACTCCAGCAAAGCCTTTTCTTTCCGGCGCTCGACTCCCCCCAGAGCAGTGCAGGGAAGTGTCAGTGAGACACTAATACATTCCAATTTCAGAATTCCCCATGCCACACTTGCTCTGATGTGGACACGTTGCGGTATGTGCGATTGTCAGCTTTTTATGATGGAGAAGAGATTTGGTACAGTTCTGCTAGGGGGGGGGGGGTGGTCCCTGTTTCCAGGAAGAGGACTGTCATTAGCCATTGCTAAAGCCAAAGCCTGTCCCAGTCCTTCTAGCCCCGTCCACCGTCTGGAGGAAGATGACTCACTTGGTTGCTACTACCAATCTCAGAAGGGATTTCACTGTGATTGAGAAAACCACAATCAGGTGAGAGTTTGTGGAATTACTGTTGAGCTTCTAGAAACTTTTTTGAAAATTTGCAAACCTTTACGTCACTTACTGACCCGCTGTGCTCTGTGTCCCTTTAAGCCACACCCAGTATTTAGCACAATGAAAATCACACCCAACTTTTGCACAGCGGGAACATTTTTCTCAGCTGCATGCGCAGTGGTGGGGTAGTACAGTGGTGGGACAGATGTGCAGGGGGTTGTAGTGGTGGGGCAGATGTGCAGGGGGTTGTAGTGGTGGGGCAGATGTTCAGGGAGTTGTAGTGGTGGGGCAGATGTGCAGGGGGTTGTAGTGGTGGGGCAGATGTGCAGGGGGTTGTAGTGGTGGGGCAGATGTGCAGGGGGTTGTAGTGGTGGGGCAGATGTGCAGGGGGTTGTAGTGGTGGGGCAGATGTGCAGGAGGTTGTAGTGGTGGGGCAGATGAGCAGGGGGGGTACATTGGTGTGGCAGATGTGATGACGGTTATAGTAGTAGGGCAGGTAAGCAGGTGGGTACAGTGGTGAAACAGATTTTCAGGGGGGACAGTGATCTGGGATGTGAAGTTGCATGAATTGGGGCTGATCTGAAGTGTGGGAAATAAAGGGAAATAAAGCCTAAAAAAATTATGCAAACCATCACATCTAAGAATTGGTAAGCTGCAATAAAGTAAATGTTTGCTTTTGGGTTTAATACTGCTTTAAGTACTGGTGCTGAATAGCCACCTTTACATGTGGTAGACATCAAAGAGACTTTGTCACTAAAGTCCCCCAAGAGATATTCAGCTCACTGGTTTCCTACTGTGGCAAAAACAATGGATTTCAATGATTGGTAGGGCCAATATGGTTAAAATAATACTCGTGCCTTAGATTTTGTTTTCTACATAACACCCCAGTGGTTTTGCTTCCTAAAATATTTAGTACTCTGGATACGATTTTTTTTAACTTTGCTGTGGAAAAATAGCCCACCCAGGGTCTGACTTGAGCAATTACAATGCCCAAAGAATAGAGAGTATTGCCTTTCTGAACTCATGGATATATTGCATGGCTGCGCAACTTCAGCACTTGGCTGCTACTCCAGCAGCCAAGTGCTGAAGTTGCGCAGCCATGCAATATATCCATGAGTTAAAAAAACTCCGGCTCAGAATTGTAAAAACCTGGGCAAGGCCCAGGGCTCCACGTTGTCCATTGTTCTGTATTTTACCAACTCACTTTTACTTCTGAAAGGTTTAGAATCTGAACATTTTGCCAAACCGAATAGGTAATTTCCCACCTATAGATTCATGCATAAGGTCTGGATGAAAGCTAAACAGTTGCTAGGGGTTCCTGGCTATACATTTTGTAGATCTATTTGGTAAACTCTTTCTGGCCATACTTAATATGAATATGTGGTCAAATGGAACGCGTATGGGATTTACATACATTTAACATATTTTCTATCGAGGCAAGTTGTTACCGTCTTACTACTTTTACAATCTCAATATGGCCTGTCCCCCAGCACATGTACTTCTATTATTTTCAGTTACAGTACGTGGTGTCAGACCCAAAATCTTCCTAATTCTGTCTCTTACCTACCCTTATTTTCTGTATGATGCAGCAAATGGCCAATTAAAACAGTTTTGATTTGATATGCAAAACTAACAAGTTACTTGCAGAGTTCTGGAGAAGTGGGTTCCGGATGTGGGAGATGTGACAGCGGATCAATGAGAAATGGTATTGAAAGCTGTGAGTTCTAGCTCCCTGAATGTGTCTCAAAGGCTTTCCCAATTGTACGTACTCTTGGGAGTTCATTACACTCCCCTTAAAGTGGTTGCAAACCTCAGACAGGAAATATGAACAAAGCATATTCCCTCTACAGTGTGTACTTGTCTCAATCCAGAGCACTAAGTGTAATTTATGTCTGCTGCTTCATTCCTCTGGTATCGGCATGAGTCACTTCTGACAATTTTTCCTTACAACAAGAGAAAAACAGGAAGGATTTCCAGCTGATTGACAGTCTCAGCTCTGTTCCCGTGTGAAAGGGGGGGGGGAGTGTCCCTTCTTTCCAATCGGCTGTCAGAGCTCTTCTCACTTTGCTTTGCAGCGTATAACTTTAGATCTCTGCCCCCTTTTGTGGAATGGATGAGAAGACTGCAGATAAACAAGTACAACTTATGTAGGAGGATTTGTTTTAACCTCTGTGTATCCCCTGAAGTCAGTCACTTTGCTGGGTATATGTAAGGGTTTACAACCACTTTAAATTACATACAATTGGATTGATACTAGACCTGATTGGTCCACATGCTGTGGTGCTGCCCCAAGTTACAGGGGTATTGGGAGACAGTTATAAACATGAATAATAAAGCATTTTAAACTACCCTTTTTATGGAGCTGGCGTGCCGACGGCCCCTTCTCCCTCCAGAATCATGCTGTGTTTATGGGCAGGAGAATAGAATAGCGGCTGTGGTGGCCGAGACAGAAGAGATGCAGCATTCTATATGTAGTGTTGAGCGCGGGGACCAAACTGATTCCGAGCGATGCCGAGTGACATAGCAGTTCCCGCCTTCTGGAGCCTGCAGCCACCAGAAGGCGGGGATTATAATGCGGCCGTCGCGCCACATCCCCACTCGGCAAACGGGCGGGTGGCTCTCTCCTCCTCCTCCTCTGGCGACTGGCTGCCTGCTGTGATGATGACCTGAGCTGCTGCAGGACACATGAAGACGTTTGTCTCCTCCTTGTCAGGTAGGTCAGTGTATATATGTCAGGTAGGTCAGTGTGTTTGATGGGCACTGGTAAGCCAGGCAGCAACCAGCAAGTGAGCTTACCCCCTCCACACCACTCCACTACCCAGCCAAAAAAAAAGCCTGCGCCACATACACACAAACCAATCCCCCCCCCCCCCCCCCCTCCGTTTTCGGCCTTGGACTTTGGGCTGAACCCCCTTGTCTTTTTGCCACCTAGTAATGCCCCTGGCCAAAGTCATAAGGGTTAACTGCATGTATTTGTATGAGTACAGTATCCTCCCACTCCTCAAAATCATTAGAAAATAGGACCTGCTCTATTACTCCTGCTCTGATGACACTCAACTTTATTTTCGCATCACCAACAAAAAAGACCAATATCACGGACTAGAAAAATGCCTGACATTGATAGATAATTGGATGACGGAGAACTCACTCAAACTCAATGGATCTAAAACAGAACTTCTCTTTCTCCACGCAAACTGAAAGACAAAATCTTGGACTACATGCACACCACCCACCATGCTTGGACAAATCATCACCCAAAGCACCAAAGTCAAAAGCCTCAGAGTCATCTTTGACTCAGACATGACTTTGGACGCACAAATAGGATCAGTAGTCAGCAGATCTCACTATCTTCTCCGCTTGCTGCGTAGACTCATCCCCTTCATTCCGGAAGAGGACACAGCAGTAGTAGTTGGAACACTCATCAATTCCCGACTCAACTACGCAAACTCCCTCTACCTAGGACTACCCAAATACCAGATTCCTCATCTTTAAGTCGTCCAGCACACAGCAGCCAGACTGGTAACGGGGGAAAAAACCTTGGGAATCCATTACCCCGGCACTGAAGACTCTCCATTGGCTAGCCGTAAAGGATCGGGTTACATTCAAGACCCTCTGCCTCACCCATAAATGCACACAAGAAAACTCTCCAATACTTATGCGAGAAAATAAAACACTACACCCCTAATCGGGCTCTCCGATCAACTAACCAATACCTCCTCCACATCCCCAAGACCCGCTACAAATCTAAAGGAGAACAAAGATTCGCAGTCCAAGGACCACGGCTATGGAATGCTCTACCCACAAACATCCGCATGGAAGAAAACCATCGGGCCTTCAGGAAAAAACTTAAGACCCACCTCTTCTTCTGAAAGATCTGGACGATATTGGATACAAAGCGACTTGAGGCGATTTAGTTCGCATTTGTAGCACTATACAAGTTACTCACTCTTACAGGAATAAAGAATTGTGATAGGATGTCGTGCTTCTTCTAAACCAAAATTGGGTCTGAAAATACCTTGTGCTAACGCTTCTGTTATTCTCAGCTATAATGTGGTACTGCTGTAAATCTAAATGACAACATAAATGCTCTAGAATGTGTTTAGCATGCTTAAATAATTTTGTTTCTGATTTAAAAAAATCCCTAGTGGAGACATAGACCGCAATAGAAATCTGACAGATGTTTTAACCTTTCCACACTGTATCCAAAAAAAATCATCAGGCAAATATACACTTGAAATGTCAATTTTTTTAATGGTTTGGCCTTTCTTAAAACAAACCATTGTCTACGTGCATAACAAAATGATCTTTCTTGGCTTTGAAGCTGTACTCGGTGTAGGTCCTGTTTATTTCATTGAAGTGTGCTTTATCCAATGTGCCTCGCACACAAACAGTTATTTCAGGGCACAGTACAGTAATCCTTTCCCTTTGGTAATCTGTCTACACTTAGGTGCGCTGCCACATTCCAGGCTTCCCTGTAATCACTCAGGAAGGAATTTTAAAGGAGCCGACTTGTGTTTTTAGCAGAAAATGCCTGGCAGTGCAGGAGGTGCCTTTTTAATAGGTTCAAAAGTTTAAACAGGATACTTACATATTTCAATATGTAATACCGGTTAATGGAATGTGGATTTGGTTTCATTGTCATGTGCTGGGACACATATGTCAGATTTGCCTGTGCAGGGTAAAGTTTCAGCAAGGTAATTGTGGTACACTGACCAAGAGGTTATCACTTGTGCTTTGCAGCTGTGGTACACAGGGTTCAGTACCCACCAGGATAGGACAGGGCAACCATGATTTATTTTTTAATTCAGTCCTTTGCGTTAAAAATGACCTAATCTCCATCTATTAGAAATTAAATTATTGTGCAGGAGTGCCATCCCACAATATCTGAGATCCTCAGCGTTGGGACATATTAAGTGCCTGAGTTGACTGCTTTGGGCTTATGTCAAAGGGCAAATAAAGCTTGCATGCAGGTCCATTTAGCTTGCATCTAACATTCCATTTAAGATGTTTCTGAGATCATTCAAAATTGATTGGCAGGTGCATTTGACCTCTTTCTAACCTGCATTTGCTCCTCTAACCTGATTTGTGCTTCTATTGAGATCCCCTTGACTGTATTTTGCCAACAAATTCATCCCAGTCCCCAGGACTCTATCCCCTCAATTCATGGCACACATAATGTCTTTCTTCTGGGTGGTCCTGTCCAGATCATGCCCAATTTCCAAGTGGTCCTGAACCTAATTGTGTTGTAACCAGCTATTCACAGTTGTGATGCCTTTAGTTAAAGCGGATCTCCACCCTAAAGTGAAGATCCGCTGATCGGAACCCTCCCCCCCTCCGGCGTCACATTTGACACCTTTCAGGGGGGAGGGGGGTGCAGATACCTGTCTAAAGACAGGTATCTTCACCCACTTCCGGCCCGCAGTCTCGGGCAAAAGTCGGGTTTTTCCCGTTGTGTGCTGGGAACTCTGGGCTCCCAGCACACAGCGGGAGCCAATCGGCGGGCGCAGCGCGACTCGCGCATGCGCCGTAGGGAACCGGGCAGTGAAGCCGCAGCGCTTCACTTCCTGGTTCCCTCACCGTGGATGGAGGGGGGAGCAGCAGGGTGACGAGCGATCGCTCATCCTCTGCTGCGGACGCCGCTGGACTCCAGGACAGGTAAGTGTCCTAATATTAAAAGTCAGCAGCTGCAGTATTTGTTGCTGCTGGCTTTTAATATTTTTTTTTGCTGAACCATCCGTTTTAATACTCTTTTTAGTTTTTGGGCATGCTCGGGACAGAGCACCAGTGTTGCCAACCTACCAAATTGAAATTTTTACTGACACGACACCCAAAATGTACTGGCAAATTTCAGCATTTAGGCTGAAAAAAAGTACAATATGCAATTAGCAATGTGATTTAAAGTAGATATTAAAGCAAAATGCATATTTCTTACTTTATTTTCAATATAGTAAGTAAGTGGCTCAGGGACAGGATTCAGGGGCAGGAATTTAGAATGGACTCTCACAGTGACACTGTGATAGCAGTGCACAGCAGCACAGATCACCGACACATCCCCTCACTCACTGTGCCTGTAACATGCCTCACTCACTGTGCCTGTAACATGCCTCACTCACTGTGCCTGTAACATGCCTCACTCACTGTGCCTGTAACATGCCACACTGTCAGTGAGGCATGTTACAGATGGCACAGTGAGGGGTCATCTTATACAGTGAGTATATCCCAAAACCAAAATTTTAGCTGGAAAATTAGGGGGTCGTCATACGCCGGCAAAAAAAAGTCAGTTACTTTGTTGAGTAACTAATTACTTTGCCAATGTAGTAACTGAGTCACTAACTCAATTACTTTTTCGGACAAGTAATTTGAAACTGTAACTAATTACTTTTTTAAAGGACGATGAGCAACACTGCCGGTACCACCCGAACACACTGAAGCAGGCACTTGAATGGTCTTGGTCGGCTCCGGACCCGAGCTGCTCGTGCCCAGTTCCGAGCCAAGTGTCACAGCCATATTTTTTACTAGCAACTTTTTCCTCTTACTGGCATTCACTGGCAGGAGAAAAGTGCCCGTTTTTACTTGCTGCCAGTAAAAATACTGGCGGTTGGCAACACTGCAGAGCACATAAATGCAGTACTGTCCCAGCAAATCTCTGAGCAAATCTTTGAGCAAATAAAATACTATAGTTCCATATAAGAAAAATCAGAAGTCTATGAAATGACTGAAATTGTAAAGCAAGATGATCACTGTGACAATTTCAGCCATCTAGATCTCCAGAACTACCAGTCGTTTAGACATTTCATTTCATGGTAGGTAACCATTTGTTATTTTGCATGTATTCATTATATGCGCCGTTGGAATTCCAGGTTTGTGACAGGTTTAGTTTTAATGTATACAATTTAGATTCAATAATAATAATAAAAATAAAAAAGCGACCACCACTGATGTGGTAGAGGGTGGAATGTTCTGAAACTGGGTAAAGCACATAATCAGGCATTTATTTTGAAGTATCCATTAATAGTGGTTTGCAATGCTGTATTCACAGGATCATGGTAGCCCTGGTGAATTCTGGGAGCAGGAGCTGCAAAGTCTTCATTTTGTGATTGAAATGAAAAGTGAGCGGATCAAGGAACAAGAGAAAACACTCCAGGCCCAGCAAACTACAGTAAGATTCAGGATGTATGGTATAAAAGCTGATAATGGTGGCTATTTTGGAATTGTTTCAGATTTAAAAAAAAAATAGTTTTAATAAGTTGCTGCAGTAGCGCCGCAATTTTCCTGAAAACGGATCATTTTAAAGGGTCTGTCCATTCTAAACTGTCAATGTTCAAATTACCCACTGGGTGTTCAAATAAATCAGGGTTTATGGCAAAAAGTTCAACCCTTCTCCATAGTGGAGTCTCAAAGACCGACACCCCAACCTGCAAAAACTATTTTCAGGGAGGTGGCAAACTCATTTCAGGGAGATAGGCATGACTTAAACCATGCTACATATATTGGGCATGGCTTAAATGGGGTGTGATTTAATAGAGTCTGAGATGGCTTGCATAGTGCAGAATGTAGGGAATGTACAGTGCGAAGTGTGCGGCTGTGGGTAGTATGTGCAGGAGAGTAGTGCGGAGTATATGTAGGTAAGTATAATATGCATGTGAGGAGTGTACAGCGGTGAGTAGTATGTGCAGGATGGTGTCAGTAGTTCTTTATTTTTAATATTTAAAAAAATATATATTTTATTTTCACAATGATTGGGGTGAGGGTGGGTAGTAGACAGTGTAAGTAGAGCAGTGTGTCAGTAGTTTTTTTGTTTTTTATTATTTTCTCTATTTTTTACCATTTTGTTGTTTATTTTCTTTAATTATTTTTCTTTATCGTACATCACGGGACACAGAGCGCATAGCCATTACACATGGGTTATAAGGGTACCTTCAGGTGATGGACACTGGTGTAATCAATTTCACAGGAAGTTTCCTCCCTATATAACCCCCTCCCACTGGGAGTGCTTCAGTTTTTTCGCCAGTGTCTTAGGTGTTTGGTCACGTCTAGCTGTCCCTCCGAGTTCTCGGGACCCAGGATAGCTAGCCGGATCCGTCCGAAGGGCCTCAGAGCCAAGGTGTACGGTATTGGGGCCCTACCTGCGTGGGGTTTTGCCTATAATGTCTCTCCTCCCTGGAGGGCTGGATCCTGGGCTCCAGTGCCTTAGTCTCTTACAAGGACTAAACGCTACTGATGCCAGGATGCTGTATAGGTCCAGGTGTGTGGGTTCCCTAAACAGGACCCAGGTCCCTGAAGGTCCAGGACAATACCCACGGAGATGGGGGAAGATTGGGCCTCTTGCATTTGCAATACCCTGCAGCGTGGAGCAGGTAAGAGGGAACCTGCGGGAGTTGGTTCGACAGCAGGTGTCCCCCTGGGGGTCTGGGTTGGCTAATGGTATGCTCTGCATCAGCCACTATCTCCACTATGTCTTTTTAGGCAGGATGGGATGAATAAATGTAGATATATGTATGCTTTTTTAAGATATGTATATGTATTCCCCCCAGGTCTGCCTGTTGGCATGATACTGCAGCCCCACGTGCTGTAAGGAAGGAAACGCTGGCAACTCCTGTTTCTTAGGAAGCCTAAGGGGACAGCTTCCTCTGTGTGCTTACACTACTGTAGTATTAGTGTCTTGCCTGGTGTCTGTTTGGCTGCAGCGCTGCTCCATGCTCCTCCTCTGGCTTTCCTCTTCCTCCTTCATGTTGGTGTCAGCGTGGGGGGCGCGCACGCGTGCACGCCGCATTTTACAGCGTCGGCGTGCGTGGGGGGGGGGGGCGGTCCAGCGGCGTCAGTCCTCAGTGAAAAGCTCCTGACATCACTTCCTGGCTGGTCATTCCCTTCTGAGAGCAGAGGGAGCTGAGGAGACACAGAGCGCGCAGCTGAGCCATTTCTGGCAAAACAGTGACACCTAGTGGCGTTTGTGGATCTTCGGGTCTGGACTTGGCTCCATACTGACCCAAAAAAAAATATATATATATATATATATATACATATACATATACATATACATATACATATACATATACATATACATATACATATATATACATATATATATATATATATATATATATATTTTTTTTTTAAGGGACTCGGCCTTAGATCCGGCAGTATCTGAGCCGGTGCAGCCTTGGGCTCTAGCTAACGGGCAGTGGTGTGGCAATACTCACAGGATTACCTCGGTATTGCCGCCTCCTCTATGATATGGCGATTTAGTTATCTAAAATTTTGTACCATAGCCTGTTCTTATTACTGGTTCACTTCTAGCTACAACAGTTAGGTGTTGACTACAGGGGTGTCTCAAGGTTGTGCAATGGCTCCCAAGGGACCGGGGTCAGCTAAGGCTGCAAAAGGTTCCAAAAGACAAAAGGGTTCTCCGTCGGGGTCAGAGGATTTGGGCCAGGCGCTAGCGGTCCCATCCTCGCCGGATAGACCACCGACCAGCATTTTAGAGGAGCCATTGAGGGTGCTGGGGGCAGATGCGACCCCCAATCAACCCATTCCCGTTTATGTTACGGAAGAAATGCTAGCGACCACCCTGGGTGGGCTAGAGAAAAGGTTAACTGCCTTAATTGCCAGCTCCTTGCCAGGAAGCAAGCGGGCTAGATCCCCGTCACCTAGATTGGTTTCCTCAGATGCGGAGGTCCTCTCTTCGGAGGAATTAGACCCACAGGGGGATCAGGCGGACCCGATTCCCGACGGTTCGGACATTGAGGATTCCACTATTCATGAACTTTTCTCGGCTTCTCAGGCAGAGAGCTTGTGGATTCAGTCCCTGACAGACATGGTTCGCACTGCCTTTAAACTTCCAGTGTCAGAACAGCTAGCCCCCGCAATATCCACTTTAGGTTCCTTAAAGGCACCGATAAGTTGTGCGTCTTTTACGGTTCACCCCCTCCTTGAGAGCGTAATATTTCAAGATTGGGCTCGGCCTGATAGGATTTTTATCCCTCCTAAAAGGTTCGCTACACTCTATCCTATGGAAGAGGAATTTGCAAAGAAATGGGCGCTCCCTACCGTGGACGCAGCCATTTCCTGCGTGAATAAATCCCTAACCTGCCCTGTTGAAAATGTCTAGATGTTTAAAGATCCGGACGCAGCCATTTCCTGCGTGAATAAATCCCTAACCTGCCCTGTTGAAAATGTCTAGATGTTTAAAGATCCGGTCGACAAAAAGATGGAGACCCTACGGAGGGCTTCTTTTACCACAGTAGGTGCGGTGGTTCAGCAAGCTCGTGAATTGGCCAACCTTCCAAGGGCTCTCTGCTTTGCAGTAGATGCTATTAAGGACTCCATTCAGCAGGCGTCCCGTTTATCTCTTCTATTAGTTCATATGCGTCGCCTTTTGTGGCTAAAGAACTGGTCAGCAGAAACACACTGCAAAAAGCTTTTAGCATGATTTCCCTTTCATGGAGGATGACTATTCGGAGAAGACCTGGATAAATATATCCAGACTATATCAAGCGGTAAAAGTTCTTTCTCACCGGTTAAGAAAAGACCTTCTGGGACCGTGTTTAAGCAACAGGCATTTCAGCATTCAATAGCCGCCCACAAGGACAGGCCGCTGGAGGCAAGAGACCATGGTCTCGCAAGCCAGTTAAGCCAGCCATCAAATCTGATTCATGAAGGGGCGCCCCCACTCACTTGGGTGGGGGGAAGACTTCGGGTTTTTTCCGAAGTGTGGGTGAGAATCCCAGATTCTTGGGTGCGGTCCGCGGTAGCCACAGGCTACAGGCTAGAGTTTCGGGAAATCTCCCCCCCTCATTTTCAGAGGTCAAGTCTTCCAAGCGACCCATTAAAAAGGGCCTCTCTTCTAAAGGCATTGGATCGCCTCTTGCTCCAAGGAGTAATTATAGAGGTACCAGCACTGGAATGGGGTCTGGGATTTTATTCCAACCTTTTCATAATACCAAAGCCCAACGGCGACGTCAGGCCTATCTTAGACCTCAAACGCCTAAATCACTTTCTAAAAGTTCGGACCTTTCGCATGGAATCCATACGTTCGGTAGCGGTCACCCTACAACAAGACGACTTTCTAGCATCTATAGACATAAAGGATGTGTATCTGCACGTGCCGATCTGCTCGGCACATCACAAGTTTCTTCATTTTACGGTAGACCACCGTCATTACTAGTTTGTGGCCCTCCCGTTCGGGTTAGCAATGGCTCCGCCGACTATTCGCCTATGTATGCGACTACTGGGAAAGATGGTGGACGCCTTTGAGGCAGTGCCCTACGCCCAGATCCATACCAGAACTCTCCAGGCAGCCATTCTCTCTACATGGAACAAGTCCATTCAGGCGTTAGATCATCCGTTCGTTCTCTCCCCAGTGGTCCGGCGCAGCCTGTTCTGGTGGCTGGCCCCTCAAAATTTGTCGAAGGGGAAATCCTTTTGCCCCATCACGTGGAAGATAGTAGCCACGGATGCCAGCCTGTCAGGTTGGGGGGCAGTTCTAGAGGGACATACCCAGCAGGGACAGTGGTCAGAGGCAGAGAAGCTGCTTCCCATCAATGTCCTAGAGATTCGAGCTGCTCGGCTGGCCCTGGTCACCTGGACTCCTTCCCTTCGGGGCCTGCCAGTAAGCATACAGTCCGACAATGCTACTGTGGTGGCATACATAAACCACCAAGGGGGCACGAGGAGTCTAGCGGCCCAAAGGGAGGTAAATCTAATTTTCTCATGGGCCGCAGCCCATGTACCATGCATCTCGGCGGTGTTCATCCCGGGGATAGACAATTTTCAAGCAGATTTCCTGAGTCGCCAACAGTTACTCCCGGGGGAGTGGTCTCTTCACCCCCCGGTATTCCAAGAGATTTGCCTAAGATTCGGAGTTCCAGATATAGACATTATGGCAACAAGATTCAACAAGAAACTGGACAAATTCATATCCCGAGCCAGGGATCCCTCGGCCTACGGGACCGATGCGTTGGTATGCCCCTGGCACCAGTTCTCTCTCCTGTATGCATTCCCTCCACTGCAAATGTTACCCCGCCTTCTACGAAGGATCAGGGTGGAGCACAGGCCTGTGATCCTGGTGGCCCCGGCTTGGCCCCCGGAGGGCTTGGTATTCGCTCATCATGAGGATGTCAGTAGGAGCACCGTGGCCGCTCCCCTTGCGCCCAGATCTGCTATCTCAGGGGCCGATCTTCCACCCTGCTTCACAGCATCTAAATTTGACGGCCTGGCGGCTGAATCCCTAATTCTTAAAGGCAGAGGCCTCTCGTCTTAGGTCATATCAACTTTGATTCAGGCTAGGAAACCAGTCTCTAGAAATATTTATTACAGGGTCTGGAGGACCTATGTGGAATGGTGCGAGTCTCGGGGATGGCATCCTCGAAAATGTTCTATTGACAGGGTCTTGCGATTCCTCCAGATTGGTGTTGGCAAGGGGTTGGCTCTTAGTACTCTAAAGGGGCAGGTGTCAGCTTTATCGATATGGTTTCAAAGGCCCTTGGCCACCCATTCGCTTGTGAAAACCTTCTTGCAGGGGGTCTTGCATGTGAATCCCCCTATTAGAGCCCCCCTCTGCCCCTGGAATTTAAATCTGGTCTTGTCAGCTTTGCAAAGACAGCCTTTTGAACCTCTGACAGAAATCCCTCTTGTGTTACTAACCCGAAAGTTAGTCTTCTTGGTGGCTATGGCTTCGGCCAGAAGAGTCTGAGCTGGCAGCCTTGTCATGCAGGGAGCCGTACCTTGTTCTGCATAAGGACAGAGTGGTTCTGCGTCCTCAGCCTTCTTTCCTTCCTAAGGTCATATCCAGTTTCCACTTGAATCAGTTCATAGTCTTACCATCCCTCTTTCCTAGACCTACGTCCAGGGAGGAAAGACTGCTTCATACTTTGGACGTGGTTTGAGCCATGAAGGTCTATCTCAGGGCTACGGAGAAGATTAGAAAAACAGATGTACTTTTTATTCTCCCGGATGGCCCCAAGAAGGGGCAGCCGGCTGCCAAGTCTTCTTTGGCTAGGTGGATTAAGCAGCTGATTTTTCAGGCCTACGGTCTGAAGCGCGTTCTGCCTCCCTTATGAGTTAAGGCCCATTCTACGAGGGCCATGAGCGCCTCCTGGGCAGCACACCATCAGATTTCTATGGCGCAAGTTTGCAGGGCGGCAACCTGGTCCTCCGTACATACGTTCACTAAATTTTATAAGTTGCACGTCGCAAGGGGTGCGGACGCAGCGTTTGGGCAGGCGGTCCTACGGGCGGCAGTATAGAATCCTCTGGCCCGGCACACTCCCCTTTTTTTGTTGAGCTACTGTACTTTCCTGATTATTTTTCAGTTGACTCAAGTAGTTTTTTTGTTCTAATTTAGTTGGCTATTCTTTGCCTTACGGTCTCCCTCCCTTCATGGAGCATTGCTTTGGGACATCCTATGTGTAATGGCTATGCGCTCTGTGTCCCGTGATGTACGATAAAGAAAAAAGGATTTTTAATAAACAGCTTACCTGTAAAATCCTTTTCTTGAAGTACATCACAGGACACAGAGCTCCCACCCCTCTTTTGGGGAACATTGTTTAACCTCGGAGAAATTGCTTGCTACAAAACTAAAGCTCTCCCAGTGGGAGGGGGTTATATAGGGAGGAAACTTCCTGTGAAATTGATTACACCAGTGTCCATCACCTGAAGGTACCCTTATAACCCATGTGTAATGGCTATGCGCTCTGTGTCCCGTCATGTACTTCAAGAAAAGGATTTTACAGGTAAGCTGTTTATTAAACATCTTTTTTTTTCACAGTGCTTCTGGGGAAGGGGTGGGGGAGTATGTTGTGGTGATGGTGTCAGTAGGGCAGTGGATAGTGTCAGTATTTTTTTTATTTTTTTTTATTCACAATCCTTTTCGGGAGAGGGGTTGGGGCAGTGGACAGTGTTGGTAGGGCAGGGGGTGGTGTCAGTATTTTTTTTTATTTTATCATATTTATCATAATTTTATTTTATATATATTTTTTTGCTATTTTTTTTTTTTTAGTCAGACCTACTTATTTGGCTTTGGTGAGATATCAGGGGTAACAGACCCCTGATATCTCCCCTTTGAGACAAAAAAAGAGGCTGTGCATACAGATTTCCCCAGTCTTTTTCTCAGCATTGAAGATGAATGAACAGTGAACAGCGGCTCGTGTCCATTCATAAACTGGGCATAGTAACACACAGGTTACTCTGCTCAGTTTTCACAGGACACAGGAGCGATCTCGCTTTATGGGCCAGATTCAGATAGCCTTTACGTCGGCGTATCTATAGATGCGCCGCGTAAAGTCTATTCTGCGCCGGCGTATCTTTTTTCTGTATTCAGAAAACAAGATACGCTGGAATTCAGCTACGATACGAGTGGTGTAAGTCTGTTACACCGTCGTATCTTAGTTGCATTTTTACACTGGACGCTAGGTGGTGCTTCCGTCGATTTACGCTTCGAATATGTAAATTAGGGAGATACGCCGATTCACAAACGTACTTGCGGCCGGGCATCGCATTTTACGTTGTTTGCGTAAGCGTTAGTCCGGCGTAAAGTTACCCCTGCTAATTGAGGCGCAGCCAATGTTAAGTGTGGACGTCGGGACAGCGTCAATTGTACGTCGTTTGCGTAAATCGTTCGGGAATGAGGCTGGACGTAAGTTACGTTCACGTTGTTTACATTGACAACTTGCGACGTGATTTTTAACACATGCGCACTGGGATACATCCACGGACGGCGCATGCGCCGTTCAGAAAAAAACTTAAATTATGTGGGGTCATGATTCATTTACATGAATCACGCCCCTACATGACTAATTTGAATTGGGCGCCCTTACGCCAGCCACTTTACGCTACACCGCCGCAACTTATGGAGCAAGTGCTTTCTGAATAGGGCACTTGCCCATAAACGTTGCGGAGGCGTAGCGTAAAGAGCATACGCTACGCCCGCACAAATTTACGCCCCCTTCTCTGAATCTGGCCCAATGTGTTTAATTCAGAAAAGGAAGGGGCCATTTAATGCAATGCAGGTCAGAAAAAATACTTGTCTGCCTTCAGCAGTAGTCTCAATGCTACATTTGTACATTTGGCACTGAGTAACATAACTGGGATCCGTAAGCAAGCGGTGCTGCAAATTGGTCACTTTAGAGATTTAGCCCTGTACTATGAGGCACAGATCTGGATAAAGTCAGATACCGTAAGTATTAGAGATGGGTATTGGCAGATTAGCTGAGATGAAGGGAGGTTCAAAATACCCAAGCCTTGTAAAAAAGCTAGATTTGCTTTTTGCAACACAGACCGCACACATGCTTAGCGGTCATAGACCATATCATTAGCCAAGCTTTTTCATATTGGCCATTTACAAAAATGAAGTATGGTTTTCATTTGTAGCTCCATCCCATATGTTTCATTTGGTTACATCTTTTGCTACTTTTTTACTTTCTGCTTTGCATGAGGAAGGTTGCTGGTGAAATGTGGTGAGATTTGTAGTTCCACGGTATCTGGCAGACTAAAGCTTACATTGGTTTCATATCATTGCTTTTTCTGAATATTTATACTGATGTATGGCTTTTATCACTCTGGATTTTGCTTTTAACAATGTTTTTGTTCTGTTTTTATGGTAGATGGACAGGAATGTTATACTGGAGGAGAAAGTACAGACTCTGCAACGGGAGATTGAAGCCTTGCGAGCCCAGGCCCAGAACCAGACAGCAATGACGATGTAAGCTACACACTAGTCATTAGGTGGAACTCTGTGCAAAAGCACTTAATTATAAATTCATCTGTTCTTTCTTGCCATTTTCCTGCAAGGTCTCACAAATACCTGTTGATCCTGACAGTGAAGTCCACTTCAGCTTCATGTGGTGGTGTGGTAACAATGCTGCACTGCTACCGAATTCAGAGCAGAGTTGCCACACTCATGTAGGCTGTGTCTGCTTGTACTACAGTGGGATGAATAAATGTTGCAGGGGACATGACAATCAGTGATGTCGCTGTTAATTCACAAGCCTGTAGCTTGTCAAAAAGCCCCTGGCAACACCTAGTCCTGCCCACTGCTTTTTGGACTGACAGCACTGCCTCTGTCGCTGAAAAACCCTCTAACTGAAATCTGCAGTGTCTGGGAGGGCAAAGTGTGATACACAAATAAAGAGGGGTATTTTTTACACGATCGGATTTCCTGCGGACAAAACGCCAGACTTTTGTCCGAAGGGCGCTAGCAATGAACTTGTCTTGCATATAAACGGCAAAGAATTGTCAGCCAACAAACATGCAACGACATGTTTTTTTCAGCTCTTTAGCGCCACCCTTTGGGCAACTTCTGCTATTGTGGTGTTATGGTGAGCATTGATTCCGAGCATGCGTGTTTGTGCAAAGATAACAGCTCTGCTGGCAGGATCAACAAATATGATTCACAGAAACAAAATCCATTGTGTTAATGTAGTGACAGACTGCATCATTCGTGCAATTGTGTTGTTTTACCCATTGTTCTACTTTAAATTTGCTGATGGATGATTGAATAATGCTCATGCCCTTGGAATAACTACAGTAGTAGAATTGCCTTTATGATTGCAGTAAACCTTTAAATATTGTTTCGGTCATTTTACTTCCACTTTTAAACTGGGACTATTATGGTTTACTAAAAGAAAAGCTTATTATCCCCTATACCAGGGTTTAACAAATTTGCTTGGAATCTAGGAGCCAGCTAAAAAAGTTAGAAGCCAAAAAAGGCACCCGTCCCGCCGAGCTCACGCGCAGAAGCGAACACATACGTAAGTAGCACCCACATATGTAAACGGTATTCAAACCACACATGTGAGGTATCGCTGCGATTAGTAGAGCGAGAGCAATAATTCTAGCCCTCTTCTGTAACTCAAAACATGCAACCTGTAGAATTTTTTAAAAGTCGCCTATGGAGATTTTAAAGGGTAAGAGTTTGTCGCCATTCCACGAGCGGACGCAATTTTGAAGCGTGACGCGTTGGGTATCAATTTACTCGGCGTAACATTATCTTTGGACACAAAGTCGCATGGCAAGTCGCAGCCTATTGATTTCAACAGCGCCTGGTTCCAATCTACACAACTTTGAAAAGGTTCCTGCACTACTTTGATGCGACTTGAGTGCCAGAGAGCGTAAAGTTTTTAGATTAAAGTTGCACTTGAAATTGCGCGACTTTAAAGTCACACTAGTGTAAAGGGAATTTAAAGGTAACATTCTGCCGAAAGTATCTCTGTGACCTTATACTTTTTTTTTTTTTTTTTAGCATTTCATACATACTCGTGTGCGCATCATTTGTTTCATTCTCTGTTTCCGATTTATTGCAGCCGTTTGACAGAGGAGCTGCTGAATGCTCAGGTGTCCCTAGAAAAGGAGAAACAGCTTCATGAACAGCTACAGCGTGACAAAGAACAGCACTTTTATCGAACAGTGAACGGGGATGGCCTGTCCCCTTTTTCTCTGCCAATAACAACACAGGACTCCATCAAAGTGACCTAGGAGAAAAAAGTCTTCAAGTCAAGGACAAAGGGTCAAAATCCTTGTTTCTTGTAGAAGACCAAGGCCATACTGATCGCCTAAAACATGCAAGAAGCTTCCTCTCGTGGAAACAATTCATATTTATTTTATTGTTTTAATTATTGAAACTGTATATACATGTTTATGGTATCCATGACTGACATCAGGACACTTCCTCTATGCAAAATAGTTTTTTTAAATCTTAAATCATATGTTCCACCAAAACATTTTTCGTTTTGATAGGGTGGGATAGGTTTGGGACCCTGGTCAGGTCGTTACTACTTTTTGGGGTCCTATTACAGAGATTACCATTATACTTCCTGTCCTGGGGACAATGGTTTCGCCAGGGGTAGGTGAGGCTAAATCTTTAACCGCAACATAGACGAAATTTCTTTGCTTCTTTGCTTCTTTTCCCATTGAAGAGGGGGAGACTGAAACCCTTACCAGCTTGTTATTGCAGGATCCCGGTCATTGATTTGCCATCCATCTGGTAAAACTGTTATCCCCAGGACAGAAAGGGACTTCTCTCTAAGGCCTTATTCCCACGAGGCGGATCTGTCAGCGGTGTCCGCCAGCTCAGTGGGAGATCTCTCCGTTGATCTCCGCTGAGTCGGTGTTCTGCCGAACAAGTTCTGCCTGGCGGATAAGGACCCCCATGTACTGCGCTGGCGCGGCGCCGAGTCTCCGAAAATAGCCGAACATGTAGAGCTGACAGGCAGCTCTACAAAGCGCATGCACAATGACTATCACATATGCCGCACGCTTCAGATGCTATTGCTACTCTGCAAGGGGCGGGGGTAATTTTAACAAGTACATGTCTTAGCGAGGGCGTGTTGGCCATCTGAGTTAAATGTACAAATCCGCCCTTCAACACGCCCCGCTAAGACGTGTACTTTATTGTTAAAATCGCCCCAGCCCCTTGCAGAGTAGCACTAGAATCGGGAGCATGCGACATATGTGATAGTGATTGCGAATGCGTAGTGTAGAGCTGCTTCTCGGCTATACAAGTTTGGCTATTTTCGGAGGCTCGGTTTAGGTTGGTACTGCGCAAGCGCCGCCCCGTGCAGAGTAGCACTAGCATCGGGAGCGTGTGGCATATGTGATAGTCATTGCACATGCGCCGTGTAGAGCTGCCTTTCGGCTCTACATGTTCTGCTATTTTCGGAGGCACAGTTGAGGTTCATACTGCGCAGTACAGGGGGGTCCTAATCCGTGGGGGGGACCATTTTCGTCAGGACAGATGACAGGTCCCTCTCTGCTCACTGAGTGGGAGGGGCTTGTTGAGCGCTGCTGCTTGTCTATGGAGAGGTTGGACGAAAACGGACAGCATGTCCATTTTCATCAGATCTCATCCGATCCGCTAGGACGGATGGCGATGTATCCGACGCCCCATAGACTTGTATGGAGCGCCTGTTCAGGTCCGCTGAAAAAACTGACAGGCTGAATGGGTCCGCCTGTGTGAAAGGGGCCTTACAGAGCTCCGATCTTTTGGGAAAACATGACAGCAATTCTAAACCCCCTCCCTCGACCAACATTTAAGAAAAAAATTAATTCTTTGGACATGAGGGTTGATTTACCAAAACTGGAGTTTGTAAAATCTGGTGCATTTTAGCCAATCTGCTTCTAACTTCAGCTTGTTCAATTAAGCTCTGACAAAAAAACCTGATTGGTTTCTATGCAGAACTGCACTAGATTGTGCACTCTCTAGTTATAGTAAATCAACCTCACTTTCCAGGCAACAATAAACATTTGAATTGAACTCCTGCAGGTTTGCTCTCCATCTAGGTTGGACACCTCAAGATCCCCACCCTTTCCTGAAATGTAAGTTGTAACTGAAATCCCCCTCACGTATGTAGCCCCTGACCAATGGTGGATTCTCTATATAGTATTTTGGACAGCCTAGTTAGAAGTAGGTGAGGTCTCAGCAAGACGCTAACATATGCCCAATGCCCATGTAGGTATTGAAGAAGAGTTTGTTTAAGCTTACTGGCTTATCAAATCTATTGGAGTATCTAAAAATGAGCAATCTGTTTTAGGTGGACTATCCCTTTAATTTCACTTTTCACATGACCAGTCCTGAAAAGTCACAGATGTATATATTTTTATACTTGCTGTAGTTTTAGCCATGCTTGTGTGTTGTGAGCACTTTTTTTTTGTAGCATTATATATTTTATTTCTGTTTCTGTCAAGGGACAGCCTGTGGATTTTATCAAAACCCAACTCCCAGCATGCTCAAGCATGCTTGAATATATAGTTGATGGCTCATAATCTTGTGGCTGTGTTTTTTTTGTTTTTGTTTTTAAACCCCCCCCCACACTGAATTGGATTCAATCTAATTGGTATAATATAAGAGTTTAAACACTAGGTAATTCTTTTGACCATCCATATATATATATTCATCTATAACTCCTTGAGGGGAATTTTAAAGGGGAGTTCCACCCACAATTTCACTTTTTAAATATAAATACCCCTGTAATACACAAAGTTAGTCTGTAAACTAAGGTCTGTTTTGTTAGGTTGTTACAGCATTTAGATTAGTTTATAATCTAGAAATAGACCGTGGCCATCTTAAGTGTGGGCATCATGAAGCCAGACTGTATGACTTCCTGGATTTCAGCTTTGCATATCTCGCACATGCTCAGTGCTGCACAAGCAATGTAATAGGTTTCAGTCAGGTTTGCAAGGACTACTGGGAAACATGATGCCTATCCCAGAAAGCCTTGCAAACAGCTTTGTGACTTAATAGCCTAGGCCAGTGATGGCGAACCTTGGCATGCCAGATGTTTTGGAACTACATTTCCCATGATGCTCATGCACGCTGCACTGTAGTGGATCATTATGGGAAATGTAGTTTCAAAACATCTGGGGTGCCAAGGTTCGCCATCACTGGCCTAGGCTAATAAGGAGGAGGAAGTAATGAAGGACTACAAAATAAAGGTATTTACAAGCCACAAAATAAATAAAAATTGTCCATTCTGAACACTATGAGATTGGGGCATGCAGCACAGACTAACATAAAAAAATGGATGGAACTCCACTTTAAGAAAACTGCAGCCAGAATCTTGAGCAGCTGTGCTTAGTAACCAATCAGCTTCTATCTTCCATCTTCAAAGCTTAAAGCGGAACTTCAATCGTTTCTTCATCTTTTTAAATCCTCTGCCCTTGTTTTAACTTTGGTTAGTAAAACAATTTTACTTATTCCTTATACAGCCCACTTCTTGTTTCTTGTCTGGTCATTAGCCTAGGCACAGCCTTCTCTCTCTTGTGAGAGTTTTCCAGGAAGGGAGGGGGTATGACAAGAACTGCAGAGCTGGAAATTTGCCTCTGTGTAAAACCAGGAAGTGAACCGGCGGCAGCTTCAGCTGCCCACAGTTAAAATGGATGCAGCCAGTGGAGGGAGATTTCTACTGCATATTTGGCAAATACAGAATCGCAGTGTATATATAAAATATGCAAAGTGGTTGGAGGGAAGCTTCAGAATGGAAGATGTTTTTATTACAAATTATGTGAGCAGACTGCAGTTCTTCTTTAAAGTGGTTGTAAACCCAGTGAAGTGACTCACCTCAGGTAATACACGGAAATAAAACGCAGCCTCCTACATAAGGTGTATCTGTTTATCTGTAATGTTGTCTTCTCTACATACGTTTAAAGTCCTGAGTTTTTAAAGCTCATGTGATTTGTGAGGAAAAAAATGGCAGAGAGCTGAAGTTACTCTGCAGAGCTCAGTGAAGAGAGCTCTGAGAGCTGATTGGAGGGAAAGGGCACACCCCCTTCACAGAGCCGAGGCTGTCAATCAGGTGGCGCTCCCTCCTCTGTCGCATTTTTTCTCTTGGTGTCAGGAAAACTTGTCAGAAGTAAATCATGATAGCAGAGGAATGAAGCAGCAGACAGAAATGACACTTGGTGCTCTTAATTGAGATAAGTATGCACTATAGAGGGATATGCTTTGTTTATATTTCATGTCTGAGGTTTACAACCAATAACTGAACAAACTGAAGGTAAAAGATGATTGGTTGCCATGCACAACTGCTCCAGTTTTGATAAATTCCCTTTCTTCTTTAGATCTGTGTGAATCAAGTTGAATCACTTATATCAGCTCGCCATACACCAATAATGCTTGCTTCCAGTGTAATTGTAAGGGCTCATTCACACTAGCCTTTGGGGGAGGCGGTAAAATCCTTTGGCTGAGCTGCACTTTAGCTGCAGAGGCTGCAGCCAAGGTTGTACGCATGCTGTGTCTGGGATGCTTTCCTTCATGTCCGTAGCAGGAATTTTGCCCCTGTTGCTTTCAGAAGGCAAAGCACCCATGGAACGTGACCTATTCAACTTCATGGGGCTGCTCTAGAAGCACCCCACAACTGCATGCAATGCTCACTGTTGCGGCAAGTTCCAACGATCCAAGTGTTAAAGCTGGAGGCGATGCAATCCCTCCTCACCATCTGTCAAACGCTTTCTGTAGAGCAATTCAAATATAGATCGCTTTTTAGAGACCAAAGCTTTTGTAAAAGGAGCCCTAACTGTAAAAACTTTGTCATGTTTGACTGTATATGAAGTCATAGGTAATGTTAATGTTCCAGTGGTCCATGTATGCAAACTTGAATTTGCTATACTTTTGCACACTGGATCAATCTGTAAACCAAGAAAGTAATTATTCAAAACATAAGCTCCACTATCAAAAGCTTTAGTTTAGTTTATTTGGTACAATCAGGCCAGTCAAGCAAGTGTGCAAATATGGATGTACAGTAGGAGGTCAATGATGGTCCTGCCATTTCAGATTTCCTGCACAGGAATCTTCATAGAGACTAGTATCAGTGGCAGCTAGTGCTCAATATTTGGGGGTGGGGATGGCAGCAAACCAAAGGCACAATTCCTGGCTATGGTTACACAACTGGGTGGGCTCAGGGCGCAGTGCTTTGCGCCCCAAGCCCATGGTATTTTTAAGCCAATTGGAGCCTCGGATGCTGCTTTAAAACAAAAACATTGGAATTCATGCATCTGGCACCCTGCATGTAGATTAGGGACTGGGTGCATGGATTAAGGGGGCGACGCCCCTGTGCCCCCTATGAACAGGCCGCCAATGACTAGTATCAAGAGGCATCCCTGATCACACTTGCGATACAGTATGTATACTCACTAGCTCATAATCGGCTAGTAGTAAATATGCACATCTAAAAGGAGGGATTTCTTATTCCATATAACCCTAGAAAGCTTGTCCTGACTGTCTCTCTATTGCCTCAGCACATCTTCTTTTCTACACGTAACTGAATACACATGCAGTATAGAAACTGTGCCGAGGCCCTTGCCACTGAATTAACCAGGACGAGCGAATTGTTTGCTGTTATTACAAAGGTGCACTTAGCCTTCAAGACCCAAATAGATATTTTTGCACGTATGTACAATACAAGGTAGCTGTAGATACTGTTACCAGGTAAACTGACAACACTGATATAAACTGACAAGTGTTTTAGTGGAAATGTCACTTCAATCATCATAGTGTCAATACCTCTCCTTTTTAGTTAATGAATCCCAGTGCCTTATTATAGCTCTCTGGTCATACTGTATTCTGTTTTTGTTTCTATAGAAGTTCTAAAGCATATAAATGGTCTTTACAGCAACCCAATACCATCCTCCCATTCGGTCACACTGAGCACCCTGTACAGTATGGTTTCTGCTGAGTGCTGTAGGTGGTGTAAAACCCTGATTATAGCACTTTAAGGGCACTTTATGTCATGCCAACTCATAGCAAGCACATTATGTAATAAAGACTGTCACTTTTTATGGGATATTGCACCACCGCAGTGTGAAATGTTTGCTGTGCTAATGATTTGTTTAGTTGCACCATGGAAACAGATGTCATTGGGTGATTAACTAGATGCATGAAACCATATCTAGGCATCAGGATATAAAGGAGGTGTAAATAAGAAAGATTTCCAATAATAAAAGCTGTTGTAGTATACCTAAAATGTCATTTGTTGCAGCTTACCGTTCCTTAGCTGTAAAAATCAAAGGAAACAGAGCAAACCCTTCTAATATAAAAAAAAGAAAAATGGTTTGTGCTGTTCCCTTTGGTATTTGCATCCACTACACCAAGCTTCAACAGGTTTTGTACAGGAGCACCTATCTCCAGTGTTTGTCATGTGGTTCAGAATTCTGGCGCTGGAATTATTTGTCTTTTTATTGTTTGTTCCTTAAATGTGATGACTACATTCTTGCCCCACAGCATTCTCATCCTAGGCTATGGTTCTGATTTTTGGACTACACACACACATTCCTGTCTTCATCTTAAAGCGGAGTTCAACCCTGAAATTTTTTCCTCGATCAATAACGACCAAACATTTGGAGTGAAATTTTTTTTTTTTACTTACTTGAAGTGCACTGTTGCTAGGTGGTGACTCCTAATCTGCCACTTCCGGCTCCGGTGCCCCGCATCACTTCCTCCCTCGCCTGTGCTCCTGGGAAATGTGAGTCCTCATTTCCCAGGAGTCAGTGGGCAGGAGTGTGTAAAAAAAATTGTGTGTATTTTGACAGAAAATTATGTGATTTTGACAGAAAATTATGTGATTTTGACAGAAAATTATGTGATTTAAGGCGGATCTATCTAGGTTGCCATAACAGGGCGGGACCTTTCTCTGTCGCCGCCTGTTTTGACAACTTGATAAACAATCAGCGCTACAGCCACCGGCTGCATGCACCTGATCAAGAGGAGCATGCTGGTTACCCAGCATACACCTCTGGATATGTTATCCAGGAGGAGATTGTGAGTGGGCTTCATATGCCCACACTCATAATGGCAACAGCCAAAAGAGGATCAGATAAATCGTAAGTAAAAAAAGATTACTATCCACTTGCATATACACATAGTTTGTGTATTAATGCAGTGGGAGGGGATGTCTGTTAAAAAAAAAAAAAACATTTCAGTGGCCGGACCTCTCCTTTTTAAATTCATGGGGCAGAGGTGTTCTGTAATTCACATAGACAGTTGGGAAAGATAACATTGTGTTTAATATGTCAGTTTAGCGCACAAGAACTGCACATGAGGCAGTATGGAAGCTGCCATTGCGGATCCTCCAATCTAAAAATCCAATTTCTCTTTTGTCCATGGACAGACACAGCTTCCTTATACTCTTGACTGTAGTTCTCTCCTGATAGACAAAACGTAATACTACAGTCAAGAGTATAAGGAAGCTGTGTCGGTCCATGGACAAAATAGGAAAAAGGATTTTATGGTGAGTACAAAAATCCTATTTTCTCTTTCGTCCATGGACGGACACCGCTTCCTTATATTCTTGACTGTAGGGCTATGTTGCGTCTATCAGGAGAGGACTACAGTCAAGAGTATAAGAAAGTTGTGTCTGTCCCTGGACTTCAGAGAAAAGGATTTCACGGTGAGTACAAAAATCCTATTTTTCCTGGTAACAACGCTAATAATGCATAGGCGTCTGAGTCGCTAACCTGGAAATAGTATGCAGATTCACTCTGACTTTGCTCATCTGCATGCTTGTTCTATGGCAGTGTCTAAGAAAATACCAAAGCCAGACACCAGCAATTTGCTTTTTCAGAAGGGGATCAGCAATGGCAACTTTTAAAATATCTCTTGGTATGTGTCTCTATTAAGTCTATTTTGGTTGTAGGACTTTAGCATTACTTGTAGTAAACATGGTGATCCTCTGTAAACCACATTTGTGTTTTACAATAGTAACATTTAAAGGATACTTTAGAGGCTGTAAACTCTTGTATTGATTGAAATTGTTATAACAGCTATAACTGTATACATTTCATAATGACATTTCCACTTTAGCTGATGCACTGTAAAATTTCTATTTCCCAAATGCCTTTTAATCAATTGTATGCTTGTGAATACTGGTCCTTATCAATTTACTATCCAAATATAATATGCAACCTGTATGTAACATGTTACAAAAGGTGGACTTCTCCTTTTTAGGGGTCCTACATGATTACAATCACAAGCCACCGTTATGGTATATCTATTCCTATTAAAGTGGACCTGAACTCAAAAAATAACGATTTTGCTGTTTTTTAGGGAACACCTAGACGTGTCAATTTTGTCTAAGCGGTACCCTGTAATATTTACATTTTTCTTTAAACTACTCCTAAAAAATGGCAGAGCATTTTTCTGTGCCTTGGCACTCATGTTCTGTAGTCTCATGACCTCATGTAGCTAAGCAGGATTATCTAAAACAACCTGCTAGTCTCACCAGATTTGGTGATCTCACTACTGCGCAGCTCCCAGTTTTAGGATGTACTGTACAATAAACGTTTCTCAATCTTTTTTCCAGTCATGGCGCCCTTTAAAATTATGCACAATCTTGGGGCACACAGCCCTAATGCCTAGTAGATACGTTGAGAAAATCTGACAAAAAATACCGATTTCGAAGCAATCGTACGTGAGCGTTCGCACACGGCTTTCGAGAGCCGAGCATAATAGTTAATGCAAAATTGTCCAAAGGCATGAGCACAAAACTTTTTCTCATATGATACCAGAATAAATGATTTTCATTTAATTAATACAGTATTTGAAAACAAATCGAGTGATCAGGACCGAGCATGCTCGAATGAAAGAATACAATACGTTGCATCACTTCCGAAGCTGTATTCTGTTGTACAAGAATTTTCGTAGCTTTAGTAACCTCTTTATTTTGAATATGAGAATAGCATGCAAAAATAAAAGATGATCATTCGTCTGATATTCTCATTTGTGTGTACAAAAATTAAGGGTCCAGTCACATGTTCACACCCCATGTTTGCTGAGGGCATGTGGCCTGGAGGGACCTGCCGGGCTGCATGCTCGGATAAGGACCACAACTTGTTATTTTTTTGGCGTGAGGATTCCTCTTAAAATCCATACAAATTTTGTTGTGAAGTTCCTTCCTCAAGGATCATACTAAACTCAAAAGTCCTGGTACGGTCTGATCCTGTTAATTGACGTCATATGGAAGTCCGACATGAAGTCCCAGGGCAAAGACAGATCGGAAGTCGTACAACTTTTCTGTCGGATCAGTAGGTGAACATAAAGACAAACTGTGCTCTCCCTCCCTTCCCGATTACATAAGTGTGAAAATGGTGATCAGCTTCAATAATTAGTACAAGTGGTGCTTTAGGGCGTTTGACCTCTTTCTCATACTTTTCTGATAGAAGAGTGGTCCCTATTCAATATATATTTCTGTATAATTTTCTTGGCATGGACAAAAAAAAAACGGTATATTATTTTAGGAAAAATCATAACTTCAGAAATTCTAGTCGAAACTCACCCTTACATTTGGGCTAATAATACATTGAAAAACACATTACCCAATAATAATTGCTTGGCTGGTTCACATCACTGTATGTTGAAATATTTGCTGTGCTTGTGATTTTACCATCTGTTGTGTATGACACAAGTGGGGAGGTGAGGGGAGGGAAGTCCTAATATGCCAGTTAGCTGATATCTTAAACTGAACATTCAGAATGCTTATTTGCCTGTGCTTGCCTAGATTTAAATCAAACATGTAGCTGGAAAACACAAACTTGAACACATAGAAATCAAAATGGGCACCAGCAAAAGTAAAAAAAAAAAAAAAGTTTAAACGGCCCTTTTGCTGGATGACACCAGCAGGCCCACAAACCTAAGCTCAAAGCCGTCTTCTGATTTAGACATGCCCCTATACTACTGTAATGATACTCCCGTAGGAGCCGCAGGGTTACTATCCAGGTCTTTGCCACAGGCTTTGATAAATTGTTTTCAAAATGTTTTACAAATAAATATCTGAACAGTGTGGCATACTTTTGTATTTAAGTCCCCCACCACCACGAGTCAATACTTTGTCTTTTTCGGTATGTCTCTATCAGATTTTCCAATATCTAGAGAGCAAAAAAAATGCTGCCACCACCATGTTTCACAGTGGGGATGGTGTGTTCAGGGTGATGTGCAATGTTAGTTTTCCGCCACAACAAATACAATTTTGGTCTCATCTGACCAGAGCACCTTTTTTCACATGTTTGCTGTGTCCCTCACATGGCTTCTCGCAAACTGCAAATTGGAATTCTTATACAGATTTGTGGAGTACACAACAAAAAGTTGTCCTTTGGACAAATTCTCCCATCTGAGATGTGGATCTCTGCAGCGCCTCCAGATCTACCATGGGCCTCTTGGCTGCTTCTCTGATGAATGCTCTCCTTGCCTGGCTTGTCAGTTTAGGTGGATGGCCGTGTCTTGGTAGGTTTTTCATTTGTGCCATACTCTTTCCATTTTCAGATGATGGTTTTAACAGTGCTCCATGAGATGTTTAAAGCTTGGGATATTTTTTTTAGAACCTAACCTTGCTTTAAACTTCTCCACAACCTCATTCCTGACCTGCCTGGTGTGTTCCTTGGCCTTTATGATGCGGTTTGTTTACTAAGGTTCTCTAACAAACCTCTGAGGGCTTCACAGAACAGCTGTATTTATAATGATATTAAATTACACACAGGTGGACTCTATTTAAAAATTAGGTAACTTCTTAAGGCAATTGGTTCCACTAGATTTTAGTTCGGGGTATCAACGTAAAGGGGACTGAATATGAATACATGCTACACTTTTCAGATATTTATTTGTAAAACAAAAAAATTAAAACCATTTATTCTTTACCTTCCTCTTCATAATTATGTGCTATGTGTTGGTCTATTGTATAAAATACATTTACTTTTTTGTCAGTAACATGACAAAATGTGAAAAAATTCAAGGGGTGTGAATACTTTTTTATGATATGTTTATGATACACAGTGCTTTACCAAATGAAATGTGATCCAGTTACAGTTTCCATGTATTTTAAGCAGCGGTTTCTGCTCCGGAGAGGATTCGAGTGATATGTCAGTGACAACGGAATGATTTGCATACTTGTAATTTGAATCATAAATCAGAAAAGCTGTAACTTAATATAGGATGTACACTTTAATACACTTACTGTATGTAACTAATACAAGGCCATGTCTTTAGGGACTGATATACTATAAGGCTGAAAAACCAGTCTTTTCAACACTGCACAAAGGATTATTTTTAATTTTGCAGTCACATGGTTGTGGTGTCCACAAAGTTTCATGAGCTCATTAGTCTACAGACTTACACCTTTGTAAAACAAGACCTGTGGTATTATCTTTGGTTTCTGGCTCTGGCCGAGACAGCAGCAGAGAGGATCGAAACTTTTGTGCTCACTGAGGTGCTCCCCTGAAGGTTCTGAGCAGTGCAGGTATAGGTGCCGTCATCCCCTGTTCGAGATTCGTCAATACTCAAGACACTTTGGGACTCTTGCAGCAACTGGCCACCTCTTCTGGTCTGAGTAGTGCTCTCTCGGACATAAGGAGGTCTACCAATCTGTAGGAGAGGGTACAAACAATTTTCTTAGTACTGAATGTAAAAAGTCTAGTTGCATAGTAGGCAAGGTTGAAAAAAAGACACTCGGCTACGTGTGTGATTTTATGTTAGTAGTACATTGTACAGCTCTGTATGTTGTGGTCATTCAGGCGCTTATTTAATAGTTTTTTTAAACTATTGATGCTCCCCACTAAAACCACTGCCTGTGGAAGGGAATTCCACATCCTTTACGCTCTTACAGTAAAGAACCCTCTGCCCAGTTTAACGGTAACCCACTTTTCTTCTAATCTGGGTGAATGGCCGCGTGCCTTATTAACCACTTGCTGCCCGACAATGACATATTGACGTCGGCAAAGTGGTTTCAATATCCTGAGTGGACGTCATATGACGTCTTTAGGATATTGAGCCGTTGTGCGCCCCGGGGGCGCGCATCGCGGCAATCGTTGTTGCAGGGTGTCAGTCTGACACCCCGCAACACCGATCTAGGTAAAGCGTCTCTCACGGAGACACTTTACCATGTGATCAGCCATTTCCAATAAGCTTTTCCTCACTCGACGCGAGTAGAGGAGAGCCGATCGACTGCTCCTCTGATGGGGGGGGGGTTGTGCTGATCGATTATCAGCACAGCCCCCCCTGAGGATGCCCACTGGACCACCAGGGATGCCCACTGGACCACCAGGGATGTAAAACAAAGTTATGCCCCCCTAGACCACCAGGGATGAAACAAATAATGGATGCCAATCAGTGCCGCAATGGATGCCAATCAGTGCCCACAATCGGCATCACTGATTGTTTGGCACTGATTGGCATCCATTAGTACAACACATGTTAGTGCCACCTATCAGTGCTCATCTATGCCCATCCGTGCCACCTATCAGTGCCCATCCATGCTGCCTATCAGTGCCCATCAGTGCCGCCTATCCGTGCCATCCATAAGTGCTCATCCGTGCCGCCTATCAGTGCCGCATATTTGTGCCCATCATCAGTGCCCATCAATGCCACCACATCAGTGCCACCTCATCGGTGCCCATCAGTGCCGCCTTATCAGTGCCCGTCAATGCAGTACCATCAGTGCCCATCAGTGAAGGAGAAAATATACTTATTTACAATGTTTTATAACAGAAACAAAAAAAAATCCTTTTTTTTGCAGAAAATAAAAATAGCAGAGGTGATCAAATACCACCAAAATAAAGCTCTATTTGTGGGTACAAAATCATACAAATTTAGTTTGGGTACAGTGTAGCATGACCGCGCAATTGTCATTCAAAGTGCAACAGTGCTGAAACCTAAAAATTGGTCTAGGCGGAAGGTGTATACGTGCCCTGTATGGAAGTGGTTAAATTCCCTAATACAGAAAAGTTTTATCCCCATTGTGGGGTCACCAGTACAGTATTCGTACATTGAAATCATATCCCCTCTCAAGGGTCTCCTCAACAGAGAGAATAAGTTCAGTGCTCGTAGCCTTTCCTCGTGGCTAATGTCCTCCAGGCACTTCATTCGTTTTTTTTGCGTTTCTCTGAACTCTCTCAAATTCCAGCACATCCTTCCTGAGGACTGGTGCCCAGAACTGGACAACGTACTCCAGGTGCAGCCGGACCAGAGTCTTGTAGAGCGGGAGAATTATCATATCTCCTGGAGTTGATCCCCTTTTTAATGCATGCCAATTTTCTGTTTGCTGTGCTTGCAGCAGCTTGGCATTGCATGCTATTGCTGAGCCTGTCATCTACAAGGACCCCCAGGTCCTTTTCCATCCTGGATTCCCCCAGAGATTCTCCCCCCAGTGAGTAGATTGCATTCATATTTTTGCCACCCAAATGCATTATTTTACATTTTTCCACATTAAACTATTTGCCATTGCCCACCCCAATAATTTGCTCAAATCTTCTTGCAAGTTTTCTACATTCTGCGGAAAAGTTTTTTCCCTGCTTAGCTTCCTTTTATCCTCAAATACAGAGATTGAACTGTTTATCCTATCCTCCAGGTCGTTTATGAATAAATTAAATAGGACTGGTCCCAGGACAGAACCCTGGTGGACCCCAATTTCCACCCCTGCCCATTTCGAGTACTCCCTATTTATCACTACCCTCTGAATTTGCCCCTTTAGCCAGTTTTCAATTCATGTACTCACCCTATAGTGCATGCCAACAGACCTTACCTTGTACGGTAAATATGTAGCCAGGGGTTGCTACTATGGTTATGATTGTTTAATGGTTCACTTTTTTTTTAATTTATGGATTTGACTCCCCCCTAGTGCCTGCTGAACTCTGTTAGGGGTTTCTTTCCTCCTTGAGAGTGAATAAAGCAATGCATTATGGGACATGTATTCTGGGTGAGAAAGTGACACTGTTGGCTGGGCCAGCTCTGGACTACAGGACACACAATGCAAAGAGCGCAGAACAGCCTGCTGGAAGGAGAGATAAAAGGACATGCGCGGCTGTTTTCAGCTTCTGGACGCCATTCTAAACCTGCCAGCAGGAGGTCTGTGTGACAGGGAGTGAGAGACTCCGGCCTATACAGCAGAGAATCAGATCGCCCGCCTCAGAGGGACTTCAGAGGACAGCACCGCTATTCCAGTCAGCAGACCGGCCTGTGTTTTAGAGCATTTGGGACCACCTGTACTCCAGTCCATGGGGAGTCGCATTGCGGCGTGGAGACGCCATTTTCACCGGACAGAGACATCAGAAGGCATTCTGGCCAGAGCCCTACATCTAGTGGGGTCTATTGTGGTGAGAGGGCACCTGCCCATTACATTATTGCTGAGTGAGTTATTTTCTATAGACTGGCTGGTGAGACTTGTAGTTTCACGTATGTGAATTTACTCCTTCACAGGCATCTTGCAGCTGGCGTTTGTGGCCTAGTCTTTTCTCCCCTTCACTGTAAGGTCAGTAATGTATTGCACTCATATTTAAAGAGGAATCTACAAGTGGTGATATTTTTTGAGTTCAAATATTTATCGGTAAACCTTTGTTCTTCAGTCCTTTTGTCTTTACCTACCTGGATAACAAAAGTACAAATTACACTGCAGTATAAACAACAGGCTAGCTGAAGATATCCGGAATTAAAAGAACATTCATCAACTTCTTTTATTATGCTTTACTGCTCTACATTTAAGGCTAATCGCTGAATTACAACCAAGGGGGAGCCATTTTGTGAGATATTCTCTAAATTCACACTGTGCACTGTTTGCTGGTTCGTGTGCTGAGGCCTCAGAGGAAAGGTATCCAATACATGTGTTCCTGAACGCCGCACACACTTTTACATTGACAGAATGGCATTGCTGCGCAAATGGGCGTATATATACGTCCCCTTTAATTTGCGAGCCGTGTGGGCGCACCCTGTCGGCGGCACGCTCGCGCCCCCTATCCTAAGCTCCGTGACCATGTCCGAAGGTCTAACTCTCCCTCTTTCTGTCTTAAAAAAAAAACATACTGTGCCTGTGTGAGAAAAGAAAAAGTGTACTGATAACCGGCAAGGCTATCAGCACACTGCTTACACCAGGGGGGCCCAACCTTTTGAAGAACAAGAACACTAAAGCGACTTGGTAATCAGTCCGTGGGCCACAACGAGCGGAGCGGGTTGATGGCATATCCATGTCCGTTCTGGAATGGCGCCAAACTTCGCTACTTAAAAATCCCCATAGGTGACGCTTTAAATGTTTTTACTGGTTACATCTTTTTAGTTGGAGAAGAGGTCTAGGGCCAAAATGATTGCTCTCACTCTAACGTTCGCATTGATACCTCACATGTGTGGTTTGAACACTGTTTACATATGTGAGCGGGACTTGCGTGCACGTTCGCTTCTGTATACAAGCACACAGGTACAGGGGCGCTTTTTTTTTTTTTACTTTATTTTAGTTTGACATGTTTTTCCCCAAAAATAAATGTTTTGATTACTTTATTCCTATTACAAGGAATGGAAACATCCCTTAATAGGAATAGGAATATAGCATGACAGGTCCTCTTTACAGTGAGATATGGGGTCAATAAGACCCCACATCTCACCTCTAGGCTAGGAAGCCTGAAAAAAAAAAAAAACGATCCTGGCTTCAATCGTAGTGGTGAGTCGGAAGAAGCACCGGAGGGCGAAGGGAGTGGGGAACAGCCGCCATGATCGTTCTTATGGTGTAGAGAATCGCCGGCTGAAAAAGATGATATCTGAATGATGCCTGTAGCTGCAGCCATCATTCAGATATCCCTGCACAAAGTCAAGGACGTCATATGACGTGGGCGGGAAGTGGTTAAAACGCATTTTTTTCCCAGAGTATTTTCCGAGTATTGCAGAGTATTGTGCAGGGGGTATTGCAGAGTATTGTGCAGGGGGTATTGCAGAGTATTGTGCGGGGGTATTGCAGAGTATTGTGTCGGGGGTATTGCAGACTATTGTGCGGGGGTATTGCAGACTATTGTGCGGGGGTATTGCAGAGTATTGTTCCGGTGGTATTGCAGAGTATTGTGCTGGTGGTATTGCAGAGTATTGTGCCGGTGGTATTGCAGAGTATTGTGCCGGTGGTATTGCAGAGTATTGTGCCGGTTGTATTGACGCTAGGGGCGCTTACGTTGTTTGTCTGCGTAAAATATGCAAATGAGCTAGATACGCCGATCCACGAACGTACGTACGGCCGGCGCAGTGTTTTTACGTCGTTTGCGCAAGTGTATGTCCGGTGTAAAGTTACCCCTGCTGTATAGAGGCGTACGTAATGTTAAGTATGGACGTCGGGCCAGAGTCGCATTTTCCGTCGTTCACGTCGTTTGCGCAAACCGTTCACGAATAGGGTTTTGCGTAAGTTACGTTCACGTCGTTTACATTGACTATTTTTGACGTGATTTCACGCATGCGCACTGGGAAATCTCCACGGACGGCGCATGCGCTGTTAAAAAAACGTAAAATACGTGGGGTGAAGCTGATTTACATTAAATCACGCCCACATCTAGCTTATTTGAATTGCGCGGCCTTACGCCGCAACAATTACACTACGCCGCCATAAGTTACAGCGGGAATTGTTTGAGGATATAGATACGCCGCTGTAACTTACAGCGGCGTAGTGTAACTCATTTAAGCTACGCCAGCGGGAGATCTTTGTAGCATGACCGCACAATTGTCATTCAAAATGCAACAGCGCTGAAAGCTGAAAATTGGCCTGGGCAGGAAGTGAGTGAATGTGCCCAGTGATGAAGTGGTTAATGCATGTAAATGCAACTTGGTAAGAAAAATCATGACTAATACCTAAAAAATGCACTGAAAACACATTGGTTCCTTGTAGAGAATCCAGAAGAAAGTTAGGGGACCATGTCGCGTGACATGAAACTAAGAGCTAGGCAAGACAGAAAGCTGATCTGGCATCTCCAGCTGATGTTAAGTATCAGATAGCCAACAGTTTTAATTACTTGGCTGATTATGAAAACCTTAGCACCCAATCCAAATGTATCCACATTTCCTGTTGGAACAGAAGTGGTGACAATATTGACACAATGCATCAATAAGCTTTTCAGTACAATTTTAAAGGACTAGAGCAGCGATTGTGAACCTATGGCACGAGTGCCACAGCTGGCATGCAAGCTAATTTGCCGGATCGCTATCCACGGCAGCGAACCTCTGAATTTGTTTATATGCCTCTGTAGCTCTGAACATCAATGTGTTCCTCATGTATCAATGCATGTCACACGATTTTCCCCTACACAGGGCTGTGGTGATTTTTGCCTTTGCTTGACTGGTTACCTGGTGATTGGGGAGTGTCTCTGCTGTGTGCCTGGATTGTCTTCACCCGCTCGCCTGGGGCCAATCAGATGGTCTCATCGGTGCTAGATAGAGACTCACATCTGGGGATTTCTGCCTGTGGACTGGTGGAACCATGACCGTGCACCAGTGGCCTTGGAATGCATGGAGCCGCACTCCCCTCTTGTATACCCACTCACCAAAGAAAATAGACCCTCAGCTTTTCAGTCTGGGGGTCAAGCTTGCTTGTGTCTGGTGTTGGGATTATCAGCTCTCTTAGGATTCTTTAGTAAGGTCTCCAAAGTGCCGCTATTTGAGGCAGCCGAAATATCCACCAGACTCAATGAAAAAACCCACAGGAATTTGCCGTGAAGGACACCATTGGGACACCAGTGGAAGCCACTTCTATTTACCATTTCCATCTTGGATGTAGGTTCCCATGGTCCACATATATAATATATTGATTGCGTAATTCATGAAATGCACCAACACTCATGAAGAAGAACCCCATTACTGTCAAGGGCCTTGCCCACACCTGAGCGTTCCTTCATTTAAAAAAGCACAAAACGTTTTTTGTGGCAGAATCATACGTTTTTGGTCCCTTAGGGTTCGTTCAGAGGGTTGATCCGTCCCATATTTTGTACAGAGCCGCTGGCAGGTTTAATTCAATGTTGACACTTTAAAATAAATTAAGTTGGTTTTGTGTTGAAGTTTGGGCACTCGGGCTCAAAAAGGTTTGCCATCACTGGACTAGAGCCTCTGAGGTGACTACTTCTGTATAAATACAAAAACAAAGCCGCGCCATTAATAAATAATTAAGTCCACCAAGTCCACATTAAGCAATAAACTCTTGAGGTTGGCTGATAGATAGAAGTTCATGCAAGTGGAATCCTGTATTCACCACCAAAGTGACTTGTAATGATGTAATAAAGTGTAATAAAGGTGACCCTCCACCGATCAATAAGGCCACTTATTGATCGGTGGAGGGTCACCTTTATTACATCATTACAAGTCACTTTGGTGGTGAATACAGGATTTACCGAGTTTCTTGCTTAATGTGGACTTATTTAATTATTTATTAATGGCGCGTCTTTGTTTTTGTATTTAGTATCTGCTCTGTTATCACATGACAGCTGCTGCCTAAATTGTATAATCTTTTCTAATATTAGTGCGGTTTTCTGTTTTTCTGTGACTACTTCTGTGTTTGTCTTCCTGTCCTAGTGAAAACTGTTCCCCTAATTTCTTGATAGGTCACAGAGGCAGGAAGTGAGGTTAAACTCCCCAACAGTGTCACAGAAAGCTATACAAAACATGACAAAGTGGTTTACTCTTCCATAGCCAAATCTTATGTAGCGCCCCCTTGCTTCCAGCATGGGCACTACGCTAAAAACTAGTTGACTGGGAGAGTTACCTTGCTCCCAGTCATGATTTGTTTAGGTTAATGACCTGTGTCATTCTGGAAAGGTCCACTGGCTCGGAATGCATTCTGGGGATGTGAGTATCATCTTTGGCCGGCAGTGGGAGCCAGAGGGATTTCTGAAGGATAGAGTCTTCCCCAGCAGCCAATTGGAGGGGGGTTTTCCCCGCTGGGCATGCTGGGAGGGGTATATCTGGGATGGAGGTCATGTGTTCTGGGTTCTCTTTCTTCTCCTGCGCGGGGTCCCGGAGTCGGGGTGCAGCACCCACCTTCAGGGTGTGCTCTTCCATGGACTCTGCCAGCGTGGCCCACCTGGCCAAGCTTCCAGGCCTTGCTGAGTCTCAATCGGAGATGAAACTAAAGGGACCCCAGTGACTTACTGGGTTCCCAATGCCGTAGAGAGGATCCGGCGCCCGGGCCATAGACGGGTACGCTCTGCTGTCACCTGGTGATCTGTGCTGAGATAACTGCTGGGAGGATTTGCTCTATTCGGACATTTACAAACTACACTGGCCTGTGGCAGAGGCCTAGAGCCGGGTCAGAGAGAGAGGCCTGTTCCTCCCAGCCAACATTTAAGGTGGCGTCCTGGCTGCCGGGTCTATGAGAGGGATCTGTCCGGGAGACATCTCACTAGATATGTGCATTCCCGTTCCTACGAATGTTATTTTCGTACGAAAATGTTCATTTTCGTACCTGGGGGATAATGTGTACATACGAAAACGTTAAAGCACCAAAATAAGATAAAATCTATAACAAAAGATTTGCATTCTGTATTTTGCTTGAATCCGTTTTGTGTTCGTTTTCAGTCGTAAGTTGATTGTTCAATGACATCTATAACAAAAGAATTTCATTATGTATTATTTTGAATTCCTTTTTTCGGTTCGTATCGTGTATTCAAAATACTGAATGCAAATCTTTTGTTATAGGTGTCATATCAACATACGAAAATAACAAAAGAAAACGGATTCAAATGCAAATCTTTTGTTATAGATGTAATTATCGTTTTTTTGCCTAATTTCTTGTCTTGTTGTCATAGAGCCAAAATGTGAGGGGAAAGCTCACAATGGAGTCACGTATTGCAATAAAAGTCTTGCAAAAGTTTTTACTTCTCCAAAAGTGATAAAAACAAGCTTGGTCTCTAGTTCAGCCTGAAATGAAATTAGGGATTTAAACTGATGTAGCGGGTGGTTGCTATAAGTTAGATCAGATATACACCCCCCCCCCAGATGGGGGTGTTCCTCCAGCACGACAGTCTAGCACTTCATCCTTCAGTTCACCAAGCCGACAACTCCCCCCCAGCAGGCTGACTGTGGGTATAAGTAGGAGGCCTGCCCCCTGCCAATCCTAGATGGGGATTGGTCAGAGCTCCTCACATGTACCCCCTGTCACTCCAGCACTCAGCACTGCCCCTTTTCCAGAATATTCTCGCTGGAAACAGGGGAGGCGCCCAAGGGTTGAAACACATGTCAGTCACCTACTGCTTTAACAAAACCCCTCCCCTGTCCCCAGATCAAAACCAAACAGGGTCAGCTCACAGCATATACCTGCTTAAATTTACCTACACTGGCAGCTAACACAAAATCCTACACTAAGGCCCCTTTTCACATTGCGGCGAGAGCCGCGCTGTCGGTATAGCGCCGCTAAAAATAGTGGCACTATACCGTCGGATTTGGCGCGAGTTGCGGCCGCTAGCTGTGCGGTATTAACCCCCGCTAGCGGCCGTGAAAGGGTTAATACCGCCCACAATGCGCCTCTATAGTCTTCCATTGTTTTCAATGGGAAGGAGCGGTGAAGGAGTGGTATACACCCCACTCCTCTCACCGCTCCAAAGATGCTGCTGACAGGAGATTTTTTTTATCTCCCGCCAGCGCATCGCCTCAGTGTGAAAGCCCTCGGGCATTCACATTGAGGATGCAGTAAAGAAGTTTTTTAGGCGGTATAGCAGCGATATTTTTAGCGATGTTGTTATACCTGAAGGGTTCCACATGTACTGGCACTTTAAGGCTGGCTCCGCCCAGCAGTGATGACAAGAGTCAAGGGGTACAGTGGCCATCTTAGAGTGTGCTCATGTAGGAAGCAGATAAGATGTACTGTCCTGAGATGCATGTTGCAGTGTACAGCCTGTACTGAATAAACATCCATTGCTCCAGACCAGAGTCTTGTGTCTCTCACAACACACAGGACATCACAGTGGCGACGAGGATGGGATTTACAAAGTTTCTATCGGTCTGAGAGATAGAGAGAGACAAGGACATTGTGGATTGTCACCTGGATAAAAGCAGTCACAGATCCCAGCAGGAAAATGTCATTAATCGGGACATTGAGTGAGTTTGATGGAGAACAGACATCCTGGAGTTCCTGGGTTGAGAGGCTGGAACAGTATTTTAGTGCAAATGACATCACAGACAACAGGCAAGTGGCAGTTTTTCTTACATTGGTCGGGTCCAAAACGTATGACACTCTTAGAGATCTGCTTTCCCCTGTAAAACCTTCAGCTAAGACATTGGCAGAGCTGCTGACACTGCTAGAGGATCACTTCCAGCCCAAACCACTAGAAATAGCAGAAATATTTCGCTTCTATCAGAGGCAGCAGCAGACAGGTGAAGAGATTAAAGCTTATGTGCTCGCCCTTCGCAGACTAGCCTCTACCTGTTCTTTTGGGGACTACCTACCTACTGCACTGAGAGATAAGTTTGTTATGGGACTGCATTGTGAGTTGACACAAAAGAGACTGTTAACAGAGAAAGACCTTACCCTTACAAAGGCAATTGAGATGGCTTCAGTGATGGAAATGGCTGTGAAAGATACAGAGCAATTGAACCCCCAGAGCAGAAGGGAAGAGGTGAAGCAGGAAGTTTTCAGAACAGCAGTCAAGCCAACTGCCGCAAACTGGAAATACCGACCCTCACCAAGCCGGGAGTCAGCTTGCTACCGTTGTGGGAATACAGACCATGATCACAAAGTCTGCCGGTTTAAGGATCAGACCTGTCATAATTGCGGTAGGACCGGCCATCTGAAACGAGTTTGCCGTAGCAAGAAGGTGCAAGATAAACAACCTCTGAACCCCAAGACAAAGACATATATGGTGGGAAGATATACATCATCATCTGAGTCAGAGGCTGTGCTCCACAGGTTAGACATACATCATATGCATGCAGCACCCTCCGCAATGAATGTAGATGTAACCATTGAGGGAAAGAAACTCAAGATGGATGTAGACACAGGAGCAGCAGTTTCAGTTATCACCCAGAAACAATGGAGACAACTTCAGACCCGAAGAACTGTCCGCCCAACACCAATCAAACTGCAGACATACTCAAAGCAGATACTCCACCCACTGGGTTACGCAAAAGTAAAGGTATTGTACAAGGGTCAGACAAAGAGACTGCCATTATATATACTGAAAAATGGGGGACCCCCTCTCTTTGGGAGAGACTGGATTGCTCACTTTGGTATGCCAGACATCGCCATAAGTCCCTGTAACACCGTTACCATGCCATTAGGAGATGATGAAGGATGGGTGGTGTCCCTGAAGCAGCGGTTCCCAAAGGTTTTTGATGACCAGTTGGGAAAAATAAAACATGACTGTGTGAGACTCAAGCTGAAACCCAACGCTCAGCCTAAGTTCTTCAAAGCTCGGACAGTACCTTTCGCACTCCGAGCAGGTGTGGAAGCAGAACTAAGTCGGCTGGAGGAACAAGGTGTCATCTCAAAGGTAGAGCACAGCGAGTGGGCATCACCAGTTGTACCGGTAAAGAAAGCAAATGGGGACTTGCGCATTTGTGGCGATTTCCGCATGGCACTGAACTCCCAAATGGAAATAGACCAGTATCCCCTACCCAGAGTAGATGACATTTTTGCCTCTCTTGCAGGGGGTGAAAAGTTCACCAAGCTTGATCTCAAACAAGCATATTTACAGTTTGAGGTCCATCCTTCTTCCCGCAAGTTTCTGACCATCAACACCCACAAGGGACTGTATGAATACAATCGGATGGTGTTTGGGGTAGCCTCTGCCCCAGCCATTTGGCAACGAAAAATGGACGAGATTTTGGCGGACATTCCTTTTACGCAGTGCCTGCTAGATGACATGCTCATCACGGGACGGACTGACCAGGAACACAAGCAGAATGTGGAGCTTGTGTTGGCGAGACTCCAAGAACAGGGTCTGAAAGTGAACTTAGCAAAATGCCAATTCATGGTGCCTAAATTGGAGTTTTGTGGCCACCTTGTGGATGCAGAAGGTATTCACACCACGGAAGCCAAAGTTGATGCTTTAGTCAAAGCTCCAGCCCCAACCAACGTCCAGCAGCTGCGATCATACCTTGGCTTGCTGAACTATTACCACAAATTCCTGCCAGATCTGGCACACACCTTGTTTCCGTTGAACAAGCTTTTGGAGAAACACTCCAGATGGGACTGGTCGGCTGCATGCCAGAGTGCTTTTGAAGTTTCTAAGCGGAAGCTGTTGGCGTCACGCATGCTTGTGCACTATGACCTCCAGAAGCCTCTCACCTTGGCTTGTGATGCCTCACCCTATGGTCTGGGGACGGTACTATCCCACATCTTACCAGATGGGTCAGAAAAACCAGTGGCATTTGCCTCCAGGTCTTTGACAAAAGCGGAAAGCAATTACTCACACATTGACAAAGAGGCTCTTGCGCTGATATGGGCAATTAAGAAGTTTCATCTTTACCTGTATGGTAGGGAATTCACCATACTGACGGACCATAAACCACTCCTTCAGATCTTTAGCCCTGACAAAGGCATCTCCCAGACTACTGCGGCCCGCCTCCAACGCTATGCCCTATTCTTGGGGGCATACAGCTACAAAATTCAGTATCGTGGTCATGATGCCAATGCTAATGCGGACGCAATGTCCCGACTGACAGGGAGGTCCATGGACTCTTCTCCACCGGTCAAGAGTTGTCGTTACACCAGCCTGTCCTTCTTGTCTTCTGAAGAGATAGCAGCCCATACAACCAAGGATACCTTTATGAAAACAATACTCTCCTGGGTACGGTCCGGTTGGCCTGCAACTGTCACACAGGAGTATGAACATTATTTCCGTAGGCGTATGGAATTAACTGTGGCTGGCAACTGTGTTTTATGGGGAGACCGAGTGATCATTCCACAGACCCTCCGGAGAAACATTCTGGACTTGCTACATACTGGTCATCCCGGGGGCACTCGTATGAAACAAAAGGCCAGAGGCTATGTGTGGTGGCCAAACCTAGACTCAGATATCGCAACATATGTGAATGCTTGTGTTGGATGTGCACAAACGGCAAGAGACCCTCCTCGAGGGTGCGTCCAGCCCTGGACTTGGCCCACGGTTCCTTGGTTTCGCCTACACTTGGACTTTGCAGGCCCGATCAGAGGACACACCTTCTTGATCATAGTGGACGCCCATTCAAAGTGGCCTGAGGTCATTCCTGTTACTCAGCCAACGACTAAGGCAACGGTTTCCATACTGTTACATCTCGCTGCTACGTTTGGATACCCCAGAGAAATCGTCACGGACAACGGTGCACAATTCACCAGTCAGGAGTTCCAGCGTTTCCTGACTGCCCACAACATCAAGCACAAGTTGACCGCACCTTACCACCCAGCTACAAATGGTCAAGCAGAGAGGTTTGTGCAGACTTTCAAACGCTATTTCAAAGCTACAGTGGCTGCAAGTAAACAACAGTCTCTGTCACCCCAGCAGCTGGACTCCTTCCTTTCTGCTTACAGAAACACACCACATGCAACCACTGGGAAAACTCCAGCAGAACTCCTTCTGGGTCGGCAGCCATGGACTGTTTTGGATATGCTCCGTCCTCAAACAGTCCAGGAACATGTACTGCAGTCCCAAGACAAGAATGAGCTTCCCGGATTCACAGCCCAACAAAAGGTATGGGCCCGATCTTATGGGTCTTCCAACACCCGTTGGCTTCCTGCTGTCATTGCATAGACTTTGGGACCCAAGATGTACAAAATCCACCTGGAAGATGGTTCCATTTGCAGACGTCATGCGGACCAACTGCGTCCTCGTTCTCAACTGCCCGAATCCCTGATGCCGGCTGAACCACCATTGTCTCAAGGATCTGCTCCCAGCGAATCAGGATGCACAGAGACTGATGATTGTGGGGACTCTGAACTTTTGAACTCAGCTCCAACAGAGCCCTCCAGCTGTGGTCCGGAGGTCTGTTTACCCTCTGAGTTGGGGGATCCCTTCATGGCCCCGCCGGTACCCATTCCGGCCAGCCCTGTTTCCTCCGGTCCCAAATCGCTGGATGCCCGGCCTCAACGTCACTGTCGCCCTCCTGACCGGTTGCAGTTGCAAGAGCGGTTACGAGACTTTCGATGGGGCCGACGGAAGTGATTTGATGACATATTAACCCCGCAACTGTCCCTGGAAGCTTGAAGTCCTGTAATTTTCCTGTGTTTGGAGGACTGTTACTGGACAGTTATCAGTTAATGTTTTGTTTCTGTTATGGTTTTATTGTGGGTTTTTTTTGTTTTTGTTTTTTGAGGGATGGATGGAAGGTGTTATACCTGAAGGGTTCCACATGTACTGGCACTTTAAGGCTGGCTCCGCCCAGCAGTGATGACAAGGGTCAAGGGGTACAGTGGCCATCTTAGAGTGTGCTCATGTAGGAAGCAGATAAGATGTACTGTCCTGAGATGCATGTTGCAGTGTACAGCCTGTACTGAATAAACATCCATTGCTCCAGACCAGAGTCTTGTGTCTCTCACAACACACAGGACATCACAGATGTACCACCTAAAAAACTTCTCAATGTGAAAGTGGTCTTAGCACCTACCTAAAGGTAAAGGGTGATACACTGACATATGAGATTTACAATGGATGAATAGATTGGTGGACAGAAGAAATAATCATTTATTTAGGTAGTATTGATTAGATTAGGCCTATGCCCCCGCCATTTAACAACTGAACATTTACTTTTTCCATCATGTCTTCCCAAAATAATGCCTTTTGTATCACTTTCCCTTCCCTTTTTAGTAGGGCTGTGCAAATTAACTTTTAATTGATCGATTAATCTTTAATTTTTTTGATCGATCAAAATCTTTTTGATCGATTAAAATTATTTTGATTGGTACTCACCTCTCCGCTGGCTTCTGGGCCTTCAGGGAGTTTCGTTGGGGATCCGGTGATGTCACAGACACCGGCGGGGCTTGCCGTGTCCATCTGAAGGGCTCCTTTGCTGTGCCTTCATATCTGCATGCTAGCGGGACCTTACTGCCACACGCAAGGGCTGTTACACTTCCCTCTATCACTGCCCTCTATCAACCTGGGATTGTACAGCCATCCACTGGGAGTTGTGATAGTTCCCTTCATGGGACATCTACATGCCAACGGACTGATGTTAACCTCTCCTCATCTGGATTCAGCAGTGGTATCGTTGTACACATTTTTATACCAGTATCCTACTTAGCTACATGTTTTTATGACTGCTTTTGCTACCATTTGGTATTACTCGCACCATTTTTACAGTTTATGTAGCTACATCGATTTTATCTCCAGTGCAATATTTATTTTGTTACCTACTTGAAGACTATAAAAGTTTTAATGCTATTCCTATCGAGCGCTGCCTTTGTGTGTTCTTTGTATCTTGCTATCCATTTTTCCAGTTGATGGTAGCTGCACTGGGAATCTGTATGTGCGTTGTAATTAATCGAAATTAGTCGATTAATCGAATAAAAAAAAAAAAAAGATTAATCGAACACAAAAATTTTGATCAGTAACAGCCCTACTTTTTAGATTTTAATCTAACCCTTCTGTTTTGAATTGTATAAAACTGTATTGTCTTCCCTATGTTGTAATGCACTGCAAAACTGCTGGCCTTATAATAAATCATGTAAATTAATAATAATCATATTAATATATAAAAATTGTTAATAAATTATCTATTTAAATAAGGATAGAAGTAAACACTGGAACATTTATAGTATAGCACAAGAACAATGATTCCAGTACTGCCTCTTACCTTCTGCCCGGGAAAAGCCCAGGTGAAATCTACGCCAATTTCCAGATCACCCAGAACAGTGCAAGTGACAACAAAATTCTCTCCAGCTCGAAATGATTTCACCGATGCTTCAATTGTAGGTTTAGGTGGAGCTGATGGATCTGAAACAGTAGGCAAATACATACTGTATTAAAAGCATGCTGAGTTGTGGAGAATTCTCATCTGCAATGTGCTTCAAGATTTTGAGAAAAAAAGAGAAAATGTCAGTTAGGCAATATGGTGCCGGTTTATTGCTATTTAATACAGCAGGTCATTTGATGTAAATGATCCATATACACCAGGGGTCTCCAAACTGCAGCCCGCGAGCTACATGGTGGCCCTTTACTTGCCTTTATCTGGCCTTTGAGGCACTATTTCTTCCACTGATATAAGGCAGTATTGGATCCACTAACACCAAAGACAGGGCCACTATTCCTCCCACTGACACCAATTATGGGGCACAATTCCTTCCACTGACACCAACAAGGTGGTAGTATTCCTCCCACTGACACCAATTATGGGGCACAATTCCTTCCACTGACACCAACAAGGGGGTAGTATTCCTCCCACTGACACCAATTATGGGTCACAATTCCTTCCACTGAAACCAACGAGGGGGTAGTATTCCTCCCACTGACACCAGCAATGGGGCACTTTTTCTTCCACTGACACCAACAATGGGGCACTATTCCTCCCACTGACACAAATTATGTATTTTTTTTTTTATTCCCACTGACCACCAAGCCTATGTCATTGTTTACTCCCAACGATGCCAGGGCATTTTCTACTTCCACTAGCTACAGTGCGAATGGCAGTAAACTGGCCTATTGTTTTGAAAGTTTGGAGACCCCCTGATATGAACAATCATTTCTAAAAACTCGCTGTGGTTCTTCTAGAAAGGAAACAAGACACAAGCATGACCATCCTACAGGAGGAAAAGCTGCTGAACCAATACAGGAACCTATGTATTCATTCTTAAGACCTATTAAACAGGTGTTGTTCTAATATCGCCTGTACAGATCCAGGCAGACAAACACAGTAACCGTGGCTTTTTATTACATGGCCAATATAATAAGGAACTAACTCCAATAGTGTGTTTCTTGATGCAGACAGCTCTAAAAAATGTCTTCAGACCTGTGCATATGGATACTGTAAACAAGGAGTGCCATATTTGTTAGTTATCTACTGTTAAAGGGGTTATAAAGATTTAGCATCTCCCCACAGGGATGTAGCCCCAATGGAGGGGGCGAGCACGCTAGGGTTGCCACCTTTTGTTCAAGCCAAACCCGAACATTTTTGCGGCGCACGGCAATTTTTTTGTAGTACATGCTATAGGAATGTAAAATACCTGGGACACCTTTTCGTTTACCCAAAGAGAGTAATAATGAGGTGTGCTACGGTGAACAGTGGCTGTGGCCAAATTGCATTGCAACAGGTGGGGGGGGGGGACTTAAAGGGGGTTGGTTAAATAAAAATATGATTAGAGTAATAAAAGTAATGTCAGTAAAAATATGAAAATAGACTACATTTAAAGTGGACACTGTTAGCCAGTAGAGCAGTGGACGGTGTCAGACGATCAGTGGAAGGCATTAGTAGAGTAGAGGACGGTGTCACCCGGTGAGAAGTGTATAGATGTATGGTGTATTGCCCCCCAAACCCCCCGACTGTATATATGGATGGTGTATGGGGGGAGAACTGTATATATGGGGGGGCTGTATATATGGATAGTGTATATGAGGGAGAACTGTATATATGGGGGGGGGGTTGTATATAGGGATGGTGTATGGGGGGTAACTGTGTATATGGGGGAGAACTGTATATATGGGGGGGCTGTATATATGGATGGTGTATGGGGGGTAACTGTGTATATGGGGGAGAACTGTATATATGGATGGTGTATGGGGGGTAACTGTGTATATGGGGGAAAACTGTATATATGGGGGGGGGGCTGTATATATGGATGGTGTATGGGGGGTAACTGTGTATATGGGGGAGAACTGTATATATGGGGGGGTGTATATATGGATGGTGTATGGGGGGTAACTGTGTATATTGGGGTGAACTGTATATATGGGGGGGGGGGGGGTTGTATATATGGATAGTGTATATGAGGGAGAACTGTATATATGGGGGGGGGGGGCTGTATATATGGATAGTGTATATGAGGGAGAACTGTATGGGGGGGTTGTATATATGGATGGTGTATGGGGGGTAACTGTGTATATGGGGGAGAACTGTATATATGGGGGGCTGTATATATGGATGGTGTATGGGGGGGGAGAACTGTATATATGGGGGGGCTGTATATATGGATGGTGTATGGGGGGTAACTGTGTATATGGGGGAGAACTGTATATATGGGGGGCTGTATATATGGATGGTGTATGGGGGGGAGAACTGTATATATGGGGGGGCTGTATATATGGATGGTGTATGGGGGGTAACTGTGTATATGGGGGAGAACTGTATATATGGGGGGCTGTATATATGGATGGTGTATGGGGGGTAACTGTGTATATGGGGGAGAACTGTATATATGGGGGGCTGTATATATGGATGGTGTATGGGGGGTAACTGTGTATATGGGGGAGAACTGTATATATGGGGGGGGCTGTATATATGGATGGTTTATGGGGGTAACTGTGTATATGGGGGAGAACTGTATATATGGGGAGGCTGTATATACGGATGGTGTATGGGGGGGACTGTACATATGGATGGTGTATGAGGGGGGGGGGGGGAACTGTATATATGGGGAGGCTGTATATATGGATGGTGTATGGGGGGGACTGTACATATGGATGGTGTATGAGGGGGGGGGGGAGAACTGTATATATGGGGAGGCTGTATATATGGATGGTGTATGGGGGGGACTGTACATATGGATGGTGTATGGGGGGGGGGGGAGAACTGTACATATGGGGGGCTGTATATATGGATGGTGTATGGGGTTAACTGTGTATATGGGGGGGGAGAACTGTATATATGGGGGGGACTGTATATATGGATGGTGTATGGGGGGGACTGTACATATGGATGGTGTATGAGGGGGGGGAGAACTGTACATATGGGGGGCTGTATATATGGATGGATGGTATATGGGAGGGGGTGGCAGAACTGTATATATGTATAGTGTATGGTGGGGTGGAGGGGGGGGGGGGGTGAGTGTACTGATATACTAACTTGGAAAAAACTGACCTTACATGCTGAGCTCCAGTCTCAGCACGATCTCTGCACACTTTCCAACAGAGAAGCAGGGAATGGGGAGGCTCCGCCGTCAACCCCACCTCCTTGTCCCTTCTGCAGCCAGTCAGAGGAGAGTACCCGGCAACATGGAGGCTCTGCCTCCGCCTCTGTTCTGTGTCCCGTCTGCACTCTGCAGCACACAGAGCAGACGGAGGTTTGATAACAGTGCGGGGGGAGGGGGGGGGGAGCTCGTAGTCACACTGAGGCAGCAGGAACAGAAATGAAGCGGACCAGACTCGAGACTCACACTACACGGGCTGTGGCAGCACAGCTTCAGGCACAGACACAGGGAGCCACTGGCGGGTCTAAATAATGTGCCCGGGTCTAAGGCAGACTGATTCCCGGACAGAGGTTTCAAAACCCGTACTGTCCGGGGGAATCCCGTACGGGTGGCAACCCTAGAGCACGCTGACTAACCCCCAGTCTGAATGGCTCAGATGATGGGGGCAGGCTTACTGAGGAGGAACAGGAAGTGAGAAATTCAGACAAAGAAAAAAAACATTTAGAAGGGAAATGGAAGGAAAAGGTAAGTGAATCAACAATGCACTAGCTTAAAAAAAACTATTTATAAATAAAAAACTAACCTTTACAACCCCTTTAAAGAGGAAGTAAACCCTCTTTTTTTTTTCTCTGAAAAAAAAAAAAAAACTCTGCAAGAGAAAGGCATAATAAGCTAATGTGCATAGCACACTAGCTCATTATGAATGACTTAACTGAGATCGAAGCCCCTGAAGCGCTCCTCATTCCCCTCCACCGCCATGTTGCCTACGAGTCCCTTCCGTGTATCATTGCTCCGGCCCTGTGACTGACCGGAGCGACGATGACATCACTCCCGCGCATTCGTGTGGGACCAGTACGATCCTCGCACATGCGCGAATTTCCAGCATTATCCCATTGATAAAACGGGCACGCTCAGTGCGCTTGCGCCGTTGTGTACGGCGTGCATGGGCCTTAGACATCGGTGCAGTGCTTTCTGCAAATATCTCCTTAACCGTGTAGGTTAGGGAGATATTGCTTGCACCTACAGGTAAGCCTTAATCTAGGTTTACCTGTAGGTTCAAGTGGTCAGAGAGGGTTTACAACCACGTTAAGGCAGTTTTGATAGAGGAATCTGACTGTAGAGTATTATAGTAGTAAGTATTATTTGGAGAGAACTGAAAAGGAGGAATCCACACTAAACAGAACCCTTTATGAGAAATTGCCATGAACAGGGCCAGGCTACGTTTTTTTTTCTGTGAAAAGAGAGCCACCTGGTGGAGCTAGTGAAGACTATTCCATGTAGATAAATAATAAGCAAATGCTACAATTTTGTTTTAGCGAGGTAGATGCAATGGTATTAAAGAGTTTAGAAATAACAATGTCTAAAATTTTGAGGTCTGCATGAGATAACAATTGTGGTTTGTATATATTGTTTTTCCTTCACCGAGACTGACACCCTAGCGCTGGAGGGACATCTCTTCTGCTTTAACCTAATCTAAACCCAATTTTATTTTTTTGGATAAAGTGGGAAAGGGTTAGACCCTCTGTCAAGTTTTTATTGTTATTTGTGTTCCCATTGGGAACATGCACTCCTCTATATGTACTGATGACCATTGTCACCAAGAAAGGTGAGGTGAAATCCAGAACTTAGAGTTGCCCCAAGGACTGATGCGGCTCACAGCAGGGGTCCGGTGCGTCTCTGTTCTCCATTTCAGGGCTGAATTTTTGCCTTAATTCGGCCCTGAAACAAGGCAAAGATGCATATGTAAAACACTGATGCCGCTGTATAAGTACCTATACAAAATAAATTCCTTCTTTTTTACCTTGAAAACCATAAAGGTTTATTCAAAATCTTTTATCCTACAATATTTTTTTTCATCAGAACACTGTCGGATCCTCACTAAGAGCACTTACAGTGTACATAGATCAACATATACTTGGTGGACATCTGGCGAAGGTTTTCGAACTCTGCGATACAATACAGAGAACCGGCAAGAGAAAGTTGTGGTTGATATATGACGATTCCCTTCTTCTGGTCAAAGGCGATCTTTACCCCATCCACCGGGATCTGCTCTGGTGGGAACTCTCGATGCAAAGTCACTTTAGCCAATGGGTTGGTGACCTGGCAGGGCAGCAGAGCTGGTTGTCTTGTACGCATCTGGACAACCACATAATAATCTTCAGTTGGGACAAAGAGCTCCTGGGGATCTACAAAAGAACAAAATGAAAGCATCATATCTGATCATTCCAAGGATGGATGCAATGCTTACAGAAAAATCATATCACCATGAATTGAAAATTAGATTCCGGCATACTAAACATACTAAAAATACCGTTATACCCACTCTTTGTCACTGATGGGTACCCAGACAAGGTGGCCTTTGCACCTAATTTACCAATATTTCACCCAGGAAAACAAAGCCACATCCTAGAGGGCACTGCAAAAATTAAATGTGTCAAAAATATGTTTTTATAAAAATAGGACACAGTCCATCCTCACACGCCATACAATTATTTGTTGTAGCTTGCCATGTTGCCACATAATTAAATAATCCCTATTGTCTTATGGTGGCTTAGCATTCTTAAAGTGGGAATTTACTGTAGGTATGGCAATTTGTAAATAGTTATGTTGGTCCAGCTAGGTAAGTGTCATACCTATGGGATGCTGATGGAAGCCATAAATCACTGTAATAGACACTGCAGTGATCTCCACTGTCTTCCGGGCCCTGTGCTGAGTGTCTGCCCTGCTACTTACTGAGCACATGAGGTTACTCGCTTGGCTCCGGTGCCATTCAGAGAACAGAAGTGTTCCTTAATTGGATGAGGAGAAGATTGTGATGTGATCGCCCTGCTCCACCTCCAAAGTGTTTTCTAAATGGCATGCATGCCAAGATAGTGACCCATGTATTCAGGGCAGGACTTAGGGTGGTGGGGGTCCCTGGGCTTGAGTGTTGAAGGGGCCCCCTGGAGCGAGGGGGGGGATCATAGTTGTTGAGTGGGGAGTGCGCATTAAAGTTGTTGAGCGGGGGGTGCGCATTAAATTGTTGAGCGGGGGGTGCGCATTAAATTGTTGAGCGGGGGGGGTGACTCATCTGTGCACGGAATGTGTCGGCTCTCTTCCCCACACCACTCCGGTTCCTCCTGGGGGGAGGTTTTGCAGTTCAGCGGAGGGGGGAGTGCCTCTCACCTGTGCCGACAGCCAGGGCCAGAGACTGTCATTAGCCCGGCTGTCGGCTTTCTTCCCTTCAGCAGCCACAGTCCTCCACACACCGCTCCGGTTCCTCCTGCTTCCGTGCTGCCTCCTTATTGCAGTGCGGGAAAATTAACCCTTTCGCGGGACTGCGGGAAGAAGCGGAAAGTCCCGCAGATTCTGTGCGTGTTGGGAGGTATGCGCAGGGCCGCCATCAGGAATTTTGGGGCCCCTTACACAGCTTAAGGCATGGGCCCCCTGGAGCAGAGAACCGGGGGGGGGTGGGTGCTGCCACCTGAAATTGAGAAGCAGGGGGGGGCTGCCGCAAATTGAGAAGCAGGGGGGGCCTTTACAAAAAAAAAAAGAAGAAATAAAAAAATATATATGTATGTATGTATGTATGTATGTATGTATGTGTAGCCATCCGGGGCCCTGGGGATCTCTGGGCCCTTTAATAAAAAGAAAAAAGAAACCTCTGGACCCTTTAATAATAAAAAAAATAAACATTTATAAAAAATATAAAGAAAATGTAAATTTATATATAAAAAACATATTTCTTTTATAAAAAAAAATGAATAAAAAAGTGGGGGTTGCTGTCCGGGGCTCTGGGGGCCTCCGGGCCCCTGGGGACCTCCAGACCCCTAAAAAAAATAAAAAAAAATAAACATTTATAAAAAATACATAAAAAAGGGAGTTTGCCATCCGGGGGCCCTGGGGACCTCTGGGCCTTTAAATAAAAAATATAAACAAAAATAAAAATTTATAAAAAAAAAACAATAAAAAAAGGGGGGGTTGCCACATGGGGCCCTGGGGGACCTCTGAGCCCTTTAATATATATATATATATATATATATATATATATATATATATATATATATATATATATATTATATGTATTATTTTTTATTAAAAAAGGGGGGGGGGTTGCCATCCAGGGGCCCTGGAGACCTCTGGGCCCTTTGATAATAATATAAATATATATATACTGTGTGTGTGTATATATATATATAAACATATTTTTTTTATAAAAAGTAGGGGTTGCTGTCCGGGGCCCTGGGGGCCTCTGGGCCCCTGGGGACCTCCGGACCCCTAAAAAAAAATATATTTTTTTTAGAGGGGCCCCCTATTGGGCGGGGCCCATGGGCTTTAGCCCAGTCAAGCCCAATGGTAAGTCCGGCCCTGCATGTATTCACAATGCAGCAGGGCAGCCTCTCGGCTCAGGACCCGGAGTGCCTACTATATTGATTACCAGCTTCCATGGAGAGTTCCATAGAACATACATACTTACAGTGGTACAAGTTGTACCAAGGTAACTATGAAAAGATTTCCATACCTATACTTCAGTTGGTATGCCCTTTTGCTAACCAAAGTACCTGGGTAATAGAAATGTTCAATCTTTACAGAAAAAGTAAGGTTGAAAGTGACTAATACTATACAGTAAAACTTTGGTTTGCGAGCATAATTTGTTCCAGAAACATGCTTGTAATCCAAAGCACTTGTATATCAAAGCATTTTTTTTTACAGGGTATAAAAGAGAAGAGAGGCACCTCTAAGGCCCCATACACACGAGCAGACAGATTTGTTCAAATCGTTCGGGCAGACCGATTTGAACAAATCTGTCTGCTGGGGACGTATTGGTTTGATCGTGTACACACGATCAAACCAAAATCCCCGCCGGCAGACGGCGCGTTGACGTGGCGGTGACGTTGACGCCGCCACGTCACCGCACCAGGAAGTAAATCCCTTCCGCGCATGCGTCGAATCCATTTGACGCGCTTGCGAGAAGACATGTCTGCTGGTTAGCGTACTAACCAGCAGACATGTCGGGCGGACGGGTTCCCAGCCGACAGATTTGAAAGCATGCTTTCAAATCTGTCGGCTGGCCAAATCCGTCTGCTCGCCCGTACACACAATCGAATCTGTCTGCTGGGACGGTCGGGCCGACCGTTTCTAGCAGATAGATTTGATCGTGTGTACGCGGCCTAAGTGTAGCAATAAGTTGCTAAATGTTGTACCTTCATTAAATGTAACCATATAGAGGCTCCTTTATTTATTTTTTATACTCAGTTGTGACATGACACTACTCGTATATCAAGACATTGTCTGTATATCAAGGCAAAATGTATTAAAACATTTTGTTTGTCTTGCAAAACGCTCTCAAACCAAGTTACTCTCAATGCAAGGTATTACTGTATATTCCATGACCTGGATAAATGGGAACCTTTAAAGACAAGCAATTATTCTATTATCTAGACATGGGCGTCCGCTCCATAAGGCAAGGGGGGTCGATTGCCCCCCTTTGGAATCGCCAAGGAGAGCCAGAAGCAGGGCCGAACTGGCCCTGGGGCCGATTTAGGCTGTGACTGCAGCACTCCCCTCCCCTCTAGTTGTCCCTTATTTAGAGTGCCTGTCCCTCTTCTGGAATCAAATCCATCTGTCCCTCATTCTAAATGGTTCCTCTTTTAAACCTGAAATAAATATACTGTCAATATAGTATAGTGTTTCAGTCAAGGGAAAGGGGTGCTGTGTAATGTAAATTGGGCCAGTGATGCAGGGTGCTGTGTAATGGAAAGGGGTCCAGTGATGCAGGGTGCTGGGTAATATAAAAGGGGGCCAATAATGCAGGGTGCTGTGTAATGTAAAGGGGGCCAGTAATGCAGGATGCTGTGTAATGTAAAGGGGGCCAGTAATTCAGGGTGCTGTGTAATGTAAAGGGGGCCAGTAATGCAGGGTGCTGTGCAATGTAAAGGGGGCCAGTAATGCATGGTGTTGTGTAATGTAACGGGGGCCCAGTAATGCAGGATGCTGTGTAATGTAAAGGGGGCCAGTAATGCAGGATGCTGTGTAATGTAAAGGGGGCCAGTAATGCAGGATGCTGTGTAATGTAAAGGGGGCCAGTATTGCAGGGTGCTGTGTAATGTAAAGGGGGGCCAGTAATGCAGGATGCTGTATAATGTAAAGGGGGCCAGTAATGCAGGATGCTGTGTAATGTAAAGGGGGCCAGTAATGCAGGGTGCTGTGTAATGTAAAGGGGTCCAGAGCTGTGAGGTGATGTGTAATGTAAAGGGGTCCAGTGATGCAGGGTGTTGTGTACTGTAAAGGGGTCCAGTGATGCAGGGTGTTGTGTACTGTAAAGGGGTCCAGTGATGCAGGGTGTTGTGTACTGTAAAGGGGTCCAGAGCTGTGAGGTGATGTGTAATGTAAAGGAGTCCAGAGGTGCAGTTGTGGAGAGGGGGTACACAGTAGTGACAAAGAGATATTAAAAGATGCAGGGGGCACAGTGGGGGTTTTTACATTTTAACGTGGGGGGGTCGCTTTTAAGCCCCGCTAGCCGTCGAAGAAAGGGTGAAGTGTGAGTGTGTATCGCCACTGCCGAAGCGCCCCCCTCTGAAAAAATTTCAGCGGATGCCCATGTATCTAGATACTTTGATCAGAAATAGTCGGATTGTTGAGCTCACTTAGGGCAAAAGTGGACCATGCCTGCCTAATGGGTGTTGAATCAGGCACTTGTACTTTCCATTGGAAGCCTATGTAACAGGGTGACAGGACAAAAGCAGAAATTGAAGGCAGAGCATTGTCACCCTAAAAACATGAAATACCTGAACAATGACCTTCATGGCAGAATCATTAGTGACCGTATATACTCGTGTATAACCCAACCCAAATATAAGCTGAGGCACCTAATTTTACCACAAAAAAAACACGTATTGACTCAAGTATAAGCCTAGGGCAGTGATGGCGAACCTTGGCACCTCAGATGTTTTGAAACTACATTTCCCATGATGCTCAGCTAAACTGCATAGTGCATGAGCGTCATGGTAAATACAGTTCCAAAACATCAGGGGTGCCAAGGTTCGCAATTACTGGCCTAAGGTGTCCATCTGCATGCCTCACTGCACCTCACTTTGCCTCACTGTGTCCATGCCTCACTGTGTCCATGCTTTACTGTGTCCATGCCCCACTGTGCCCATGCCCCACTAAGCCCATGCCTCACTATGCCCATGACTAGACTGATGTTTAACATGGGAGTCTATGGAAGGGGTGCCCGGCTTTGAAAAGTCGGTGACTCCCGGCCGTAGGTCCACCGGACAACAAACTTTGCACACTTGTAGAGGAAGAGTGGGGATACATGTGTGCCTGTTTAGGGTCCAGGGGACCTATGGCCGGCCGGTACCTGGTCAACAAAGTCTGGGAGATCAGGCGCAAAAAGGTGACTTGAGTATAAGCCGAGGGGGGCATTTTCAGCACACAAAAAATGTGCTGAAAAATTTGGCTTATACTCGAGTATATACGGTATTTTAATAATAAAAATTTCAGATTTAAAAATATTGAAAAATACTTTCAAAATGACATGTTAAAGCTTATATTAGGTTTTAGTGATTGAGTTTACTTCTACTTTAAAGCCCAACTCTATGAAATGTTGATTGCTTGTTTAGGTTTAGGGGACTTGTTAACCACTTAAGCCCCGGACCAAAATGCAGCTAAAGGACCAGGCCCCTTTTGGCAAATCGGCACTGCGTCGCTTTAACTGACAATTGCGCGGTAGTGCCACGTGGCTCCCAAACAAAATTGGCGTCCTTTTTTTCCCACAAATAGAGCTTTCTTTTGGTGGTATTTGATCACCTCTGCGGTTTTTATTTTTTGCGCTATAAACAAAAATAGAGTGACAATTTTGAAAAAAATGCAATGGCCCAGATTCATAAAGCAATTACGCCTGTCTAACTGGTGTTAGACAGGAGTAATTTCAAATTTTGCGCGCCGTATCACTAGTTTGAATCCTCAAACCATGATACGGCGGCTTCGGGCTTCGATCCGAGAGGCTTACGTCTTCGTAAACCTTCGGATCTACGCTGCGATATATTTGCGGCCGCTGGGAGGAGTTTGCGTCGTTTTGATGCGTCGGGATATGCAAATGTGTTTTTACGGCGATCCACGAAGATACGAGCGGTCTTCGCAATCGCTTACGTCTGTTTTTTTTTACGTACTGTTAGACCAGCTTTTTGCTGGTCTAACGGTGCGTAGCCCATGTTAAGTATGGCCGTCGTTCCCGCGTCGATTTTAATAAATTTTTTTTTTTTTTTTACGTAACTCGTTCGGGAATAGAAATGTCCGTAAACGACGCTACTCAAACAACGAATGACGTAACGACGTGATTTCGCGCAATGCACGGCGGGAAATTTGCGAACGGAGCATGCGCAGTTCGATCGCCGCGGGAACGCGCCTATTTTAAATCCTTCACGCCCCCTACTCGTCTATATGGATTGCGACGGGAGAAATACACTACGCCGCCGTCGTTTACTGGACAAAATCTACCTGGATTCCACGTAGAGCCAGGTAAGAAACGGCGGCGTAGTGTATTTCTGATACGCTACGAGAATCCAATTCTCTCTGAATCTGGGCCAATGTTTTTTACTTTTTGCATAAATATCCCCCAAAAATATATATATAATTATTTTTTTTCCTCAGTTTAGGCCGATACGCATTCTTCTACCTATTTTTGGTAAAAAAAAATTGCAATAAGCGTTTATCGGTTGGCTTGTGCAAAATTTATAGCGTTTACAAAATAGGGGATCATTTTATTGCATTTTTATTATTTTTATTTTTTTTTACTCCTAATGGTGGCGATCAGCGATTTTTTTCGTGACTGCGACATTATGGCGGACACTTGGGACAATTTTGCCCCATTTTTGGGACCATTGTCATTTTCACAGCAAAAAATGCATTTAACCACTTAAGCCCCGGACCAAAATGCAGCTAAAGGACCAGGCCCCTTTTTGCAAATTGGCACTGCGTCGCTTTAACTGACAATTGCGCAGTCGTGCAACGTGCCTCCCAAACAAAATTGGCGTCCTTTTTTTCCCACAAATAGAGCTTTCTTTTGGTGGTATTTGATCACCTCTGCTGTTTTATTTTTTTGCGCTATAAACAAACATAGAGCGACAATTTTGAAAAAAATGCAATGTTTTTTACTTTTTGCTATAATAAAGAATCCCCCAAATATATATATAAAAAAAAAAATTTCCTCAGTTTAGGCCGATACGTATTCTTCTACCTACAGTGCAGAAAATAAGTATTTGAACACCCTGCTATTTTGCAAGTTCTCCCACTTGGAAATCATGGAGGGGTCTAAAATTGTCATCGTAGGTGCATGTCCACTGTGAGAGACATAATCAAAAAAAAAATTCCAGAAATCACAATGTATGATTTTTTTAACTATTTATTTGTATGATACAGCTGCAAAGAAGTATTTGAACACCTGAGAAAATCAATGTTAATATTTGGTACAGTAGCCTTTGTTTGCAATTACAGAGGTCAAACGTTTCTTGTCGTTTTTCACCAGGTTTGCACACACTGGAGGAGGGATTTTGGCCCACTCCTCCACACAGATCTTCTCTAGATCAGTCAGGTTTCTGGGCTGTCGCTGAGAAACACAGACAGAGTTTGAGCTCCCTCCAAAGATTCTCTATTGGGTTTAGGTCTGGAGACTGGCTAGGCCACGCCAGAACCTTGATATGCTTTCTTACAGAGCCACTCCTTGATTATCCTGGCTGTGTGCTTCGGGTCATTGTCATGTTGGAAGACCCAGCCTCGACCCATCTTCAAAGCTCTAACTGAGGGAAGGAGGTTGTTGCCCAAAATCTCGCAATACATGGCCCTGGTCATCCTTTCCTTAATACAGTGCAGTCGCCCTGTTCCATGTGCAGAAAAACACCCCCAAAGCATGATGCTACCACCCCCATGTTTCACAGTAGGGATGGTGTTCTTGGGATGGTACTCATCATTGTTCTTCCTCCAAACACGGTTAGTGGAATTATGACCAAAAAGTTCTATTTTCGTCTCAACTGACCACATGACTTTCTCCCATGACTCCTCTGGATCATCCAAATGGTCATTGGCAAACTTAAGACGGGCCTTGACATGTGCTGGTTTAAGCAGGGGAACCTTCCGTGCCATGCATGATTTCAAACCATGACGTCTTAGTGTATTACCAACAGTAACCTTGGAAACGGTGGTCCCAGTTCTTTTCAGGTCATTGACCAGCTCCTCCCGTGTAGTCCTGGGCTGATTTCTCACCTTTCTTAGGATCATTAAGATCCCACGAGGTGAGATTTTGCATGGAGCCCCAGTCCGAGGGAGATTGACAGTCATGTTTAGCTTCTTCCATTTTCTAATGATTGCTCCAACAGTGGACCCTTTTTCACCAAGCTGCTTGGCAATTTCCCTGTAGCCCTTTCCAGCCTTGTGGAGGTGTACAATTTTGTCTCTAGTGTCTTTGGACAGCTCTTTGGTCTTGGCCATGTTAGTAGTTGGATTCTTACTGATTGTATGGGGTGGACAGGTGTCTTTATGCAGCTAATGACCTCAAACATGTGCATCTAATTTAGGATAATAAATGGAGTGGAGGTGGACATAAAGGCAGACTAACAGGTCTTTGAGGGTCAGAATTCTAGCTGATAGACAGGTGTTCAAATACTTCTTTGCAGCTGTATCATACAAATAAATAGTTAAAAAATCATAAATTGTGATTTCTGGAAAAAAAAAATTGGATTATGTCTCTCACAGTGGACATGCACCTACGATGACAATTTCAGACCCCTCCATGATTTCCAAGTGGGAGAACTTGCAAAATAGCAGGGTGTTCAAATACTTATTTTCCGCACTGTATATATACATACACATATACACATACATACACACACACACATTGCAACAAGAAAGAAAATAAATAATAAAAATAATAAAAGATAGAAAGGAAAGCAAATAACAGTATTTGAGTGGTTAAAAGAGAGGGATAATCATAGACACAATAGTCATTTTATCAGCTTGCACACGGGCCGAATATCAGCCGTGTTTCCTTTTTTTCAATTGGCCAATGTCGCTCGACATTTGGCCCGTGTGTACTAGGCTTTAGACTAAACCAGAAATTAACTCTTGCAGTACATGCACAGCCCCACTGAAAGGGTTCATTCTCAAGTTTTTCAGAGTTGGACTTTTATTATTTACATTCTTCTAATCATATTTAAATGTTTAGTGCATAATGGGGAACAGAAAATTGATTACCTGTGACAAACACAAAAGTCTTGCCAGTCCTCTCCTCCCCGCCATGGCAGCCATCTCCAGTACACTGATACCCACCACAGCTAAATTCACCAGTATCTGCTGCTGTGGTGTTCAACACAATAAGCTGACTGTAGCGGCCAAAGTGTTTAACCCTGTCAAGGAAACATTGGTCAGGTTAGAAGGCCCTTTTGCAACAATCGTACATTGAATAAGGCTGGTCTACATTTAAAGGACTGTGTGATTGGGAGCAGACGAAGGTGCATTTTGACACCCCCCCCCCCCCCCCGAAACGCACACACGCCATATATTATATCTGTGCTCCATTAACCTTTAATGGTTATGATCGTTTAACTTATTTATCTTTTACAGAGAAAGATAACATAGATGGCGTTATTCTGCATTGCGTTGTAGTTCTCTATAGCTGGTGGTATTCTCCATTGCGTTGTATAATGATTATACTGCGCAATGCAGATTACCACTGACCAGTTATAGAGAAACAACAAATCCCAGCAATGATACATTATATAAAAACGCAATGCAGAATACCAGCAGGTCTACAAATCCCAGCAATAATACATTATACAGGCTGTTTAATATATTATTGCAGGGATTTGGTGTTTTTTTTTAAACAGGAAACTTTAAAACAGGTACCTGTTTCTGAAGCCTTGCAAGTCGCGGCGGCGGCACTGCAGGCGTGTGTCCGACCTGTGTGGTGAGCGCGGCGTGGACTCGTCCTTCAGATGCCGCCCCCAGGACAAACCACCCCCCTCCTTTAGTACAAACCCCCCCTCAGGACACACCTCCCGCTTCAACTAGTACAGACCCCCCCATAAACCACCCCCATTAGTAAAGACCCCCCATCCTTAGTACCGGACCCCGGACAAACCACCCCCTCCATTTTCACAGACCCCTCACCACAAGCCATTCCCACAATTAATACAGAGCCCTCCCACAAGCCACCCCCCCACAATTAGTACAGAGCTCCCCCACATTTAGTACAGAACCCCCCACAATTAGTACAGAACCCCCACACAAGCCATCACCCACAATTAGTACAGAGCCCACCACAAGCCACCCCGCCACAATTAGTACAGAGCTCCCCCACAAGCCACCCTCCCACAATAAGTACAGAGCCCCCCCACAAGCCATCCCCCATAATTAATACAGAGCCCCCACAATTAGTACAGAGCCCCCCCCTACAAGCCATCCTCCACAATTAGTACACAGCCCCACCACAAGCCACCCCCCCACAATTAGTACAGAGCCCCCCCACAAGCCATCCCCCACAATTAGTACAGAGCCCCCCCACAAGCCACCCCCCACAATTAGTAAAGAACCCCCCACATGCCGCCCCCTCTATTAGTACAGCCCCCCCTCGGGACAAAACCCACCCGGGCGGCAGCTGGAGAGGACAGTGTGCAGCTGCGCCGCCAGGGTGGAGAAGATGAAGATCGTGGATCACAGGAGGGAGGACTAGGAAACACAAATTTCTTCATCAATATGTTTTCTGGTACATATTTTTAGTAAAAAAATCTCAATAGGCGTATATTGATTGGTTTCCGCAAGTTATAGAGTCTACAAACTATGGGATAGATTTATGCAATTTTTTTATTATTTTAGTAGTAATAGCAGCGACCATCGATTTTTAGCAGGACTGCGACATTGCTGTGGTCAAATCGGACACCTAACTGACACTTTTTTGGGAACCAGTGACATTATTACAGTGATCAGTGCTAAAAATATGCACTGTTACTGTACGAATGACACTGGCAGGGAAGGGGTTATCATCAGGGGCAATCAAAGGTCTGACTGAATGAAGACAAAGATCAGTGTTCCTGCAAGATCTCTATCTTCTTCCCTGCCAGAATGGCTATCTGCCTTGTTTACAGATTGCTGTTCTGCCTCTCTGGGGATCAATCGCAGGTGGCTGGCGGACATCGGGTCCACCAGACCTGCTGGTTGGCTCCCCCTCTGCCCAATCAGCGTGCAGGGATGCCCCCGGTGTCTATTGCACAAAATGAAGTACAGGTGCATCGTTTTGTGCAATAGAGCCGACCTGCCGTAGTGTATCTGCGGTAGGCGGTCTTTAAGTGGTTAATCTAGAGACAGCCAGGTAGGTAGCATTGTCAGAAAGTAAGCATTGGTGGCCCCCCTATTTCTCGGTATGGGTTTCCTTAACATAGCTGTTCTAATATTACTAATATTATTATTTAATAAAGCTGTAAAACAGAGATCAGCCTTAGTTATGAGGCATTATCAGTCAAACTGTGTTTTCCATTCATATTTTTCCCACTTGCTATAATATGTCTTTAGATTTTCTAGTAATTTGACTTCTTAAGGAAGAGTCAATTCCTTAGCACAGCACCCTCCCTCCTGCCATGCAATAGCCCTCTCTTTTTCTGGGAGTGTCTAATTACTGTCTCTGCTGGCCCAACTCCCTTTCCATCACCTCCCTAAAAAATGTAACTGGCTGGGGTGGGTAAAGGGGAATACCACAGAGTTTCACTTGTGTGACAGCTCTTCATCTGCTGGGGTTGCTAACATCACATCCAAGATGGTGGCACCCAGCAACATTCTCAAGGCTTTTAGATGTCTACATAGGGAGGCTTTTACAATAAATAACATGCATAAAACATGCTATATGCACATAAAATCTTATTGTAAGATTGGTGTGGAAATAAAAGATCTAAAAACATTGTCTTTTCAACACAGACTTATATTAGTTTCATTTACTTGAGTCTTCCCTCGTCGTCCTCATGCAGGTAGTGGGGGTAGTTCCATCGGACTGAGGTCCCCTTGCAGCGAAGATCCAAGGTTTGGCCGACCTTCACAGTAATTGTCTCGCCAACCTGCTGGAACTTTCCTCTCTGCACGACTTGGGAGAGGATGGACCCTCCTGCCTGGTTCTGGGCTGGAGATGCTGGGGGTTTGACCTTTGGTGGACGTTTTATGGCATCCTGTTTAGGCTTCTTAGTTGTAGATTTGGTAGATACCCCAACCAATTTCTTCTCAGCAGTTCTATCTGGTTTAGTCTTTATTTCACATTTAGCTGTTAAGCAAAATAAGGCAATATAAACAGTAAATTATACTGGATCTTTATGCAACAACATTAAGTAAGCTGTAAATATGTGGGAGGTTTGGAACATCTTGGGTTTTGTTAGTGTAGCATAGGCATGTGCATTTCGCTTTGTTCCGAATCGAAATTCGGACAAATTTTCCATTATTCGGACATTCGGATGCATACGAATTCCCGAATTGCAATATTAGCGAATTTACCGAATTAGAACGAACGTTTTCGATTCCGAATCGAAAACCCGCGGACTAAATTCGATCGGAATTCGAAAAAAAAAATGTATTTTCGAATTTAATTTGAAAAAAATTCTATTCGAAAAGAGACTATTTGTTTTCTAATCTGGTTGAAATATTTTCGATTTCGACCGGATTTTTTCGAAATTCGGTCGAAAACGAACGAATTCTGAAAACGAATTCAACACATGTAACGAACCTAACTTAACGAAATTTATTAAATGACGAATTGAAACGAAACAAAACAAATTTTTCATTTTTGCACATGCCTAGTGTAGCACAGGTCTACTACCAAAAGTTTTTATTCAAGATATGTATTGTTTCTCTAGAAAAGGGTTTGGCTCCTTCTAGTGGCCATTGAAACGTTATCAGTATATTTCCTTCTGGTTAAGAAAAACAGTTATGCATTGTGGGATATTTAGGACAATGAGGAAGCACTCATGTTGTTAAATCAGGCTGGGAACTACAATCCCACGATGCCAAGCTACAAACCCACAATGCCAAGTCACAGCACAGCCTGCTGGGTAATCAGATAAAAGGACAGGCGTGGCCTGCTTTCCCGCGGTCCCCCCCCGCGCGCGATTACCACGATTTGCGGTAAATCCAGCGGCGGTCCCTGCGGTTCCCCTCCGCTCAACAACTCAGACCCGCGTAACCCCCCCTGCTCAACAACTCTGATCCGCGGAACCCCCCCGCTCAACAACTCAGACCCCGTGGAACTCCCCCACTCAACAACTCAGATCCCGCGGAACCCCCCCCACCCCGTCTCAACAACCAACCTGATCCGCGGAAACCCACCCCCCCCCCCCCCGCGCTGACATCAACAACTCAGTTCCGCGGAACCCCCGCTAAACAACACATGGCATACGTTTGCTGATAGTTGTCCCTCATTCCCATCTCAAAAAGTTGGGAGGTATGCAGCACTGTACTGTTCGCTAACAGAAGGAATTACAAGTGGGGATAGTTTGCAGCTAAGTAATCAATTTCACCATATTCTGCAGTTACTGTTTCATTTGCTATTTTGGATTACAAATACATGCACCACCTCACACTGCAGTATAATTAAGCTAGCTGAAGACAAGAAAACTGGAACTGGAGGAACTTTCAATACTATGGGGCTGATTTACCAAGCCTGTGCGCCAAGACTCATGGTGCACAAGCAGGAGTAAACCTGTTTTTGACATTTACAAAAGAAACACGCTGCCAGTGCAGCGTGTTTCCTCATTTACTAAAGTGCCTAATGCGCCCAGAAGAGGGCGCACAGCACGCCAGTACAGAGCTGGCGTGCGGCATTTAGTAATGTAAACATCGGGGATTCGGGCGGGAGTTTATGAGGGGAGGGTGGGGGGTGATGCAGGGGAAGTGTAGTGACATGTGTTTCAACTTGTGTGGCGGGCCGATTTGAAAGGGAAAGTGACTTTTGGGACCCGATCCCCGTGCCCTTGCAAAGTACGCTAGAACCTCGGAAGGTTCACTTGCATACTGGGCATGCGCAGAGGGAAAAATCGGAGCTCACCGCGCGCCTCTTCAGTACGCCGGGAAATCCTTGGTAAATACCAGGCGGCGTAGCAGTGTTTGCACTGCCTGGAGCGCGGCGCACGGCAAGCTCCGAGCTGTTCTCGGGCTGCGCTGACACTGAAGGGGAACTCCGCGCCAAATTTCAAATGTGAAACCGGCGCGGCTTCCCCCCCCAGGGGTACAATAGGCTCTCCGGCTTGGTCCGGAACGTGAGGGGTTAACCCACGCCAAAATCGGCGTGGGGTTCCCCCCCAGATCCGTACCAAGCCCTCATCCCAGGCATGCAGTCTGGCGGACAGGAATGGGGGTGGGGACGAGCGAGCGCCCCCCCCCCCTCCTGAGCCGTACCAGACCACATGCCCTCGACATGGGGGAGTGTGTGCTTTGGGGGAGGGGGGCGCTGCCCCCCCACCCCAAAGCACTCTTGTCCCCATGTCGATCGGGACAAGAGCCTCTTCCCGACAACCCTAGCCATTGGTTGTCGGGGTATGCGGGCGGGAGCCAATCAGAATCTGGGAGCCCCGTTTAATAAGGTGGCCCCCAGATTTCGGGCCCCCACCCTATGTGAATGAGTATGGGGTACATCGTACCCCTACCCATTCACCTGGTGAAAGTTTTCACTTTGAGGGTCTTCCGCCGCCCCCTTCAAATTCTTCTGCCTGGACGGGGGTCGTACATCCCATCCAGGACTTGGACGTGGCGGGCTTCTCGTCGCTGTCTTCTGCCGCTGCCCCCTTCACCACGAAGCTCCGTGCTTGTTTGATGAGGGCAGCGGGCTTCCGTCGTCTTCTCCGGGCGAGGGTCGTACATCCCACCCCGGATTTCGTCGCCGGCTTCTGCCTGGCTCCTACTAGGGGCCAGGGCTTCTTTTGCCGTCTTCCGCCGGAGGGCGCCACTCTCCGGGCTTCTCGACGTTGTCTTCCGCCGCGGGGGCCAGGCCTTCTTCTTTGCCGCCCCCCTCGATTTTTTCGGCCTGGACGGGGGTCGCACATCCCATCCAGGACTTGGACGTGGCGGGCTTCTCGTCGCCGTCTTCTGCCGCTGCCCCCTTCACCACGAAGCTCCGTGCTTGTTTGATGAGGGCAGCGGGCTTCCGTCGTCTTCTCCGGGGCGAGGGTCGTACATCCCACCCCGGATTTCGTCGCCGTCTTCTGCTGCCGCTGCCCCCTTCACCACGAAGCTCCGTGCTTGTTTGATGAGGGCAGCGGGCTTCCGTCGCAGTCTTCCGCCGCGGGGTGACACTCGCGGGCTTCTTCTTCCATTCGATGTTGACACGGCGAGGTCCGGCGCTGAAATGCCTTCTGAGCGGCGGGCAAGGACTTATATTGGCATTGGGCGTGGGCGTGGTTATGCCAACATGTGACCTTAACCCATGTGACAGTGATGTCACGTCACATCACTGTCACATGGGTTAAGGTCACATGTTGGCATAACCACGCCCACGCCCAATGCCAATATAAGTCCTTGCCCGCCGCTCAGAAGGCATTTCAGCGCCGGACCTCGCCGTGTCAACATCGAATGGAAGAAGAAGCCCGCGAGTGTCACCCGCGGCGGAAGACTGCGACGGAAGCCCGCTGCCCTCATCAAACAAGCACGGAGCTTCGTGGTGAAGGGGGCAGCGGCAGAAGACGGCGACGAAATCCGGGGTGGGATGTACGACCCTCGCCCCGGAGAAGACGACGGAAGCCCGCTGCCCTCATCAAACAAGCACGGAGCTTCGTGGTGAGGGGGCAGCGGCAGAAGACGGCGACGAGAAGCCCGCCACGTCCAAGTCCTGGATGGGATGTGCGACCCCGTCCAGGCCGAAAAAATCGAAGGGGCGGCAAAGAAGAAGGCCTGGCCCCCGCGGCGGAAGACAACGTCGAGAAGCCCGGAGAGTGGCGCCCTCCGGCGGAAGACGGCAAAAGAAGCCCTGGCCCTAGTAGGAGCCAGGCAGAAGCGGCGACGAATCCGGGGTGGGATGTACGACCCCGCCCCGGAGAAACGACGGAAGCCCGCTGCCCTCATCAAACAAGCACGGAGCTTCGTGGTGAGGGCGCAGCGGCAGAAGACGGCGACGAGAAGCCCGCCACGTCCAAGTCCGGGATGGGATGTGCGACCCCCGTCAGGCCGAAAAAATTCGAAGGGGGGCTGGCAACGAAGAAGGCCTGGCCCCCGCGGCGGAAGACAACGTCGGAGAAGCCAGGAGGAGAGTGCGCCCTCCGGCGGAAGAACGGCGGCGAAGACGGGGGGGGGGTAGGTGTACCCCCCCGGCGGAAGGCGAAGGACCGAGGAGGGGTTTCGCCCCGTTGTTCTCCGCCATTTCCGCCGGCCCCCCCCCGGATGTAAAAGAGCTTGATTTGGGGTAGGGGGCCTGGGCCGAACATGGCCGAGAGCATCGGGGGTGTCCCCCCCCGGCGGAAGGCGGCGGCGAAGACCGGTGCGGGGCTGGAGCCCCCCGGCAGAAAACGTCTGGAAGAAGACCGAGGGCTCCGCCCCCGTTGTTCTCTGCTTTTTTCGGCCGGCCCCCCCCGGATGTGAAAGAGCTTATTTTGGGGTGGGGGCCTGGCTGGACATGGCGGAGATCATCGGTGGGTGTCCCCCCCCGGCAGAAGACGGCGAAGCCCGGGGCCCAATGGGCTGGTGGTGGGGGGTCCCGGCAGAAGACCCCCGGAGCTGACTAATAAATTATTTTTTTCTGTGTGTTTTTTTTTGGTGTTTACACTTTTCCACCCGGTGAATGGGTAGGGGTACGATGTACCCCATACTCATTCACATAGGGTGGGGGGCCAGAATCTGGGGGCCCCCCTTAATATAGGGGGCTCTCAGATTCTGATAAGCCCCCCGCCCGCATACCCGACAACCAACGGCCAGGGTTGTCGGGAAGAGGCTCTTGTCCCGATCGACATGGGGACAAGAGTGCTTTGGGGTGGGGGGGCAGTGCCCCCCTCCCCCACAGCACACACTCCCCCCATGTCGAGGGCATGTGGTCTGGTACGGCTCAGGAGGGGGGGGGGCGCTCGCTCGTCCCCACCCCATTCCTGTCCGGCCAGACTGCGTGCCTGGGAGAAGGGTTTGGTCTGGATCTGAGGGGGAACCACACGCCGTTTTTTGGCGTGGGTTTAACCCCTTATGTTCCAGATCAAATCTAAGAGCCTGTTGTGCACCTGAAGGGGGACCCCCACGCCGTTTTTTTTTATAATTTGGGGTGGAGTTCCCCTTTATCCCGGTCCTGTCAGGGGGGGGGGGGGAATGCCTGCTCGTCTGTCCCTACAATGTATGAACAGCGATCTGTCATTTCCCCTACACAGTCCCACCCCCTTTACAGTTAGAACACACCCAGGTAACATATTCAACCCCTTCCGCGCCCCCTAGTGTTAACCCCTTCCCTGCCAGTGTCATTTTTATAGTAAGCAATGCATTTCTATACCATTGCTCGCTACAAAAATGCCAAATCTCACAAAAATGTGTCCGCCACAATGTCGCATTAGACAGAAAAAACAATGATAGCCACCATTACTAGTAAAACAAAAAATTATTCCAAAAAAACCCATAAGACCAACCCCTACTTAGAACTTTTGCCCAAACCAATCAAACGCTTATTGTGATTTTTTGCAACCAAAAAATATGTCCAAGAATACTTATCGGCCTAAACTGAGGGCAAACATTTTTTGAATATATTTTGGGGGAGATTTATTATAGCAAACCAGTAAAAAAGATGTTTTTTTAGTTACCAAATTGTCGCTATATTTTTGGGTCAAGCAAAAATAAGAAAAAAACGCAGAGGTGATCAAATACCAACAAAAAAAAAAAGAGGATGAGGACGCCAAATTTTTTTGGGTGCCACGTCGCACAACCACGCAATTGTCAGTCAAAATGACGCAGTGTTGAAATGCAAAAATGGCCCCGTCAGTGACCAGTAATATGCTCTGGGGCTCAAGTGGTTACAAATTAAGAATACACTAAAGTTAGCCCAATTTATGGCCATAATGTGAAAGATGATGTTACACCGAGTAAATAGATACCCAACATGTTACACTTTAATATTGCACACACTCATGGAATGGCGCCAAACTTCAGTACTTGAAAATACCCATAGGCAACGCTTTTTTATGTGTTTCAGGTTACCAGTTTAGATTTACAGAGGAGGTCTAGTGCTAAAAGTATTGCTCTCGCTCTAACGTACGCTATGATACCTCACATGTGGGGTTTGAACGGGGGGTTCAATATGTGGGCGGGGCTTACACATTTAAGGCCCGCCCCCATATATGGAAACATTCTTCAAACCACACATGTGAGGTATCATAGCGTGCGTAACAGCAAGAGGAATATTTATAGCACTAGACCTCATCTGTAAATCTAAACTGGTAACCGGAAACAATAAAAATGCTGCTTGTTCGCTTCTGACTGCGAGCTACTAGGGACAGGGGCTTTTAAATTATTACTATTTAGGTTTGTTACGTAAAAATTCTATAAGACCTCCCGTTCAGCTTGTAAAGCATCACTTCATGGGGACCAAAAAAAATTTAACACCTCTAATGCTTTCATCCGCCATTGCAGATTTGATTCTGGTACTGCATTTCGAGTGAACTGGGCATGCTCGAACAGTTAGAAAAAGAAGTTGGAAGTTTCATCCTGAAAATGACTTGCATCTTTCTGAGCATGCTCAGAAAGCTCTTTTTTGGCTTAGTAATTTAAGGACATCCTTAACAGGTGTAAGCAGTTCCAAGTGCACACAAACTAGAGGCTGACATTTCTTCATGTGTTTCCAATTGGTTCATTAGCACACATGTTATAAAAAGCGTGGATACTGCACGTGTCAGCTGCCCCTCAGAGGGGGCAGATTTGCTGGCTGGAAGGAATGGCGGAGTGAAACAGAGATGTTTTGGAGCAAGTTTTGTATTTTTTGATGTTTTCTCTGCTACATAATTTTGCTAAATGTTTCTCAAGATGTTAATGACTAATGTTTTAATCCTGTGGGTCTATCCTGTTATTTCAAAAGCATGATTTATTTTCCAATGACTGTGAAATAAACGTTGGTCTTTTTTGTTTTTAGGTGTTTTTATATATTTTTGGTGTGTTTATTTGTAATTTTTTGTTTTGCTTTCCTTGTTTTGTGGACCAATAAAATTACTTTCAAATTTTGAAGTTTTTTTGTGATATTTTTTTCCTGCTATGGATTTCAACCGCTGCAGCTGAACTAGTTTGGGCCTAAACCATCAAGTGTGATTTGTCTCTAAGCTCTTTCCTGGTGTGTATGCATGAAATGTTTAGTCACCAGAAAAGGAAGGACAAAGCGGTAAGTATTGTTTCCTAGAACTGATGTCCAGACTGACTTTTTAAAGCACATGTGCAAGATGTAGGAAAAGCTGCAAACAGGGCCTGTTGGAGGGGGGGGGGGGGGGGTGTGGTGTGTGTATTGGTGGACAGGCTTGAAGTGCTGATTTACAGCGCTGTGCTTGAAACTAGCACAAGACAATCCTATTCTAATTGTGGGTTGTTTGAGGGAAGCCAATTGAGTGTTAGAACCCCTGCTAGTGTTTTTAGGTTGGGCTTTGGGCTTTGTGTCCCTTTTCCTAAAATTGGCTTCACTTCCTGTCACACAGCTGAACAGGAAGTGAGGTTAAAACCCTACCAATGGTCTTTTCTTTGGGACACAGGTCAATCTAACTAGTGTCACCATTAAGCAAATTGCACTGCAGTGTACACCCAAATGATTAGTTATTTTGGGGTTTAGTAAAGGCAATGCCGCTCTGCAGTAGAAGCGTAGGCAATGAAAATCAGAAGGGAAGCACTGATGGTTTTTACTTCCAATCCCGCCAAGTTTTGAGTTTTCTTCCTTGCTTGTCCACTTGTAGTGCAAAGTGGATTTGCCTTTAGTAAATGGACCCCAAAGTCCAAGATTCCTACTAATTTGGGGTGTACACAGCAAAATGCCATTTCCAAAATGGGAAACTATTTATATTGATCTGTGTGTCCCCAACAAAACATTACTCAGGTGTTTCCCTCACTTCCTGTTTTGGCTGTGTGGCAGGAAGTGAATGAATTAAGTAGAAAGTGACAACATTTGTGAGGTGTCTTTACCCTATCAGGGGTGCAGGCATCCCCAAAACAAACAGAAAATAGTTGATTTAACATTGGGTGGTGTTTGTGGGGGTCCCTAACACACATTCATACATATTAGCAACGCTGGATCCTGGCCTATTGGCATGGTTATATTTTCTTAAGCCTCTCAATAGAATGATCTGAAATTTGGGGTTAAACTGGAACAATAATCATCACTTTTATTTTTTGGATTTCTTTCATTTTGGATAGAGTTTGGGGGGGGGGGGGTTAGAAGCTCTGTCAGTTTATTTTGTATTATCCCTGTCCGTTTGGGGAGATTGGCCTTCACTTCCTGCCCCATAGCCAAACAGGAAGTGATCGAAAAACTAGGCAAATTAAGGGTCCCCCCCCCCCCCCCCCCCACAGAACTTGTGTGTGTCCCCTGAAAATTCCTGGGTGGGTCATAAAAAAACAGGGTGTGGCCTTGACAGGAAGGGTGGGTCATTTTTCTATTAGGGGGGTGCCAAAATTTGGTCAGGCCTAGGGCAGCACAAAACCTAAATATCCTACTGCATATTAGGGCTTATTTAGACAGGATCCAATTTACAGCATGTTTTTAGATTGTGGGAGGAAACCCGCACAGGGAGAACATGCAAACTCCAGGCAGATAGTGTCACGGGCGGGATTCGAACCAGCAACCCTTTTGCTGCTAGGTGAACATGCTACACACTACGCTACTGTGCTGAACGAACATGATTGCAGCTGAAAGCATGAGATGTTTTTTTTTAACCAATTCCATGCTTTCCAGCCTGGAGGACAGATGTGGGGTCTAATTGACCCCGCCTTTCTCTATAAAGAGGACCTGTCACACACTAGTCCTATTACAAGGGATGTTTACATTCCTTGTAATAGGAAGAAAAGTGAAAAATAATACAAAAAAAGGGACAAACAAGTGCAAAAAATTAAAATATTAAGTAAAAAAATAAAATAACAAAGGAATTTAAATGCTCCTGTCCCTAGTAGCTCGCACTCAGAAGCGAACACGCATGCAAGTCCCACCCCACATATGTAAACATCCTTCAAACCCCACATGTGAGGTATCATAGCGTGCGTTAGAGCGAGAGCAATAATTTTAGCACTAGACCTCCTCTGTAACTCAAAAGTGGTAACCTGAGAAAAAAAGTCAAGCGTTGCCTATGGAGATTTTTAATAACGAAGTTTAGCGCCATTCCATGAGTGTGCGCAATATGAAAGCGTGACAAGTTAGGTATCTATTTACTCGGTGTAACATCATCTTTTACCTTATCCCTAAAAATTGGGCTAGCTTTACTGCTTTCTTATTTTGTCATTCATGAAACAGGTTTTTTTTTGGAAAGCCAAAAAAAAAAAAAAACGTTTGCAAATTTTTGGCACAAATACTGTTGGAAATGTGTCCGAAAAAAATGGCCGCCACTTTATTCCCTAGGGTGTTTGTTAATAAAATATATATAATGTTTGGGGGGTCCTGAGTAAGTTTCAAGGAAGAAAATATAATTGTTACATGAAGGAGAGAAGTGCCAGAATAGGCGCGGTATGGAAGTGGTTAAAGTGCAACAATAAAAGTGAAAAATTCCTTGAAATTTCGTACCATGGGGGGGGGGGCAATTAGGGGCGCCATCAGGAATTATGGGGCCCCTTACACAGCTTCAGGCATGGGCCCCCTGGAGCAGAGAATAGGGGGGGGGGGGGTGCCGCCTGATATTAAGAAGGGGGGGGGGGCTGCCGCAATTTGATAAGCGGGGGGTTCCTTTACTAAAAAATACATATAGAAAAATATATATTAAAAAGGGTGGTAGCCATCCGGGGGCCCTGGGGACCACTGGGCCCTTTAATAAAAAGAACCTTCTGGGCTCTTTAATGAAAAATAAATTACAATATCTATATATATATATCTACATATATAAAATAATAAAAAAGGGGGTTGCCTTGGGAGCTCTGGGCCCTTTAATAAAAAATAACTACCAAAAATCTAAAAAAAAATAACATTGGGTGGGGAGCTGTGGTGGCTCAACGTGAATGGCACTGCGCTGACAAGCCGTTCACCTCTGCAGCCAAGGGTTCGGATCCGGGGTCTCGGCTACATGTGAATTGAGTTTGGTGGTGTCAGCCGGCTCCCGATGGGTGTGCTATGCAAGGTACGCCTGTGCTTAGTACACACCCCCCCCCCCCCCAAAAAAAAACACCACACACTGCACACACTTTGGCCATGAGGTCTCCTAAAATAAAGGGAGGCGAAGGACCTACAGGGCTGGCTGGGTGGGCTACACTCCCTTCATAGGGGGAGTCCCTCTGTCCCATCGGGCTCCCAAGTGTAGCAGGTGGGGTGAGTGGGACCCCTCACCACCACGGGGGCATGGAGAAGGATGGCGATTGCAAGTCCAGCTCCTCTCTCTCGACTTCACGCACAAAATACACTTTAAAAAAGAAATTAAAGTAAAAAGTAACAAACTGGGGAAAATGTTTATAACATTTTTAGAAGCAAAAAGGTTGTCATCTGGGGCCCTCTGGGAGCTTTCATAATTATATTATATATATATATATATGTAAAAAAATAACCAAAAAATATATTAATTTTTTTTTTTGTTTTTTTTTTTTAAAGGTGGGGGGTTGTCATCTGGAGCCCTGGGGATCTCCGGGCCACTGGGGACCTCCAGACCCCTAAAACAAAACATTGGCCCTTTAATAACAAAAAATTTGGGGGGTTGCCACCCGGGGCCCTGGGGACCTCCAGACTGCTAAAAAATATTAAATTCCAAAAATTGGCCCTTTAATAAAAAAATCCTACAAAAACCAACTAACAAATATATATACCAAAAAAAAAAGAGGGGGGTTACCATCTGGGGCGCTGGGGGGCCTCCAGGCATCTGGGCACCTCCGGACCCCCGGGCCCCTTACAGGTGTACAGGGCCGCCATCAGGAATTTTGGGGCCCCTTACACAGCTTCAGGCATGGGCCCCCTGGAGCAGAGAACCGGGGGGGGGGGGGGTGCTGCCGCATGGAATTGAGAAGCGGGGGGGGGGGTGGGGCCGCAAATTGAGGAGCGGGGGGGCCCTTTACAAAAATTTTGACAGAAATAAGAAATAAAGAAAAATATATATAAAAAAGGGGGGTAGCCATCCGGGGCCCTGGGGACCTCTGTGCTCTTTATAAAATAAAAATAAAAAAGAGAGAAAATACATATATATATATTTTTTAAATATAACATTTATCGAAAAAAATAAAAAAACAAGGGGGTTAGCCTTCCAGGGCCCTGGGGACCTCTGGGCCCTTTCCTTAAAAAAAAAAAAAACAAATATATTAAAAAAATATATTTATTTTTTTAAATATATATATTTTATTTAAAAAAAAGGGCTTGCCATCTGGGGCCCTTAGTGGCCTCCGGCCCCTGGGGACCTTCGGAGCCCTTAAAAAAATAAACTAAAAAAAAAAAGTTTTTTTTTTGTTTTAGGGTGGTTCCCATCCGGGCCCCTGGGGGCCCCTGGGGACCCCCGGGCGGTTGTAATGCCTGTACCCCCCTAATGGCGGCCCTGCAGGTGTACTGCCTGTACCCCCCTGATGGCGGCCCTGGGTGTAATGTCAGCATGTGAAAAAATGACATTCTGAAGGAAAAAAAGCCATTTAAAACTGACTCGCGGCTATAATGAATTGTCAGCTCCTGGAAATTGCAGGAGAATTCATTCATTAAAAACACCAAAAAAAAGCGTGGGGGTCCCCCCAAATTCAATAACCAGACCCTTTAGGTCTGGTATGGATATTAAGGGGAACCCCGCCATCAATTAAAAAAAAAATGACGTGGGGTTCCCCCCAAATATCCATAACCAGACCCTTCAGGTCTGGTGTGGAATTTAAGGGGAACTCCACCTCCAAATAAAAAAAAAAAATGGCGTGGAGTCCCCCTAAAATCCACACCAGACCCCTTATCCGAGCACGTTGACCTGGCCGGCCGCAGAAAAGAGGGGGGGACAGAGCGCGGCCCCCCCCCTCTCCTGAACCGCACCAGGCCACATGCCCTCAACATTGGGAGGGTGTTTTGGGGTGCCCCCAAAACACCTTGTCCCCATGTTGATGAGGACAAGGGTCTCTTCCCCACAACCCTTGCCCGGTGGTTGTGGGGGTCTGCGGGCAGGAGGCTTATCGAAATCTGGAAGACCCCTTTAACAAAGGGGCCCCCAGATCCCGGCCCCCCCCCTGTGTGAAATGGTAATGGGGTACCTTGTACCTCTACCATTTCACGAGAAAAAAAAAAGTGTAAGTGTAAAAAAAGACAAGAGCCGGTTTTTGACAAGTCCTTTATTATCTTCTTTCTTCTTTCCTTCGGGTTTCTTCTTCCTCATCTTCTTCTTCCTCTGCTTCTGTCTTGGGTCTTCTATTCCCGCATCTTGCCCGGCGTGTTCTTCCATCTTCTTCCGCTGTCCTTCTCGTCCGCATCTTCTTCTTCCTTCTTTCTTCTTCGCGGAGAGGCGCCGCTTCCAATTGAAATCCCCGCTGTCTGCCGGACCACGCCCCCCCCTCTGACGCCACGGGCAAGCTCTTAGGAGTGTGCTGCCAGTGCGTCAGAGGGGGGCGTGGTCACATGTCAGAGGGGGGGCAATTCAATTTGAAGCTTGTGTGCGCGGCTTTTTCTTTGCCAGAGTCGCCGCTTCCAATTGAATTGCCCGCTTTCTGGAACATGTGACCACGCCCCCCTCTGACGCACTGGCACCACACGGGGACTTTCCTAAGAGCTTGCCCGTGGCGTCAGAGGGGGGGCGTGGTCCGGCAGACAGCGGGGATTTCAATTGGAAGCGGCGCCTCCGGCGAAGAAGAAGAAGAGAAGAAGATGCGGACGAGAAGGACAGCGGAAAAAGATGGAAGAACACGCCGGGCAAGATGCGGGAATAGAAGACCCAAGACAGAAGCAGAGGAAGAAGAGGAGGAGGAAGAAGAAACCCGAAGGAAAGAAGAAAGAAGATAATAAAGGACTTGTCAAAAACCGGCTCTTGTCTTTTTTTACCACTGACACTTTTTTTTTACTCGTGAAATGGTAGAGGTACAAGGTACCCCATTACCATTTCACACAGGGGGGGGGCGGGATCTGGGGGGCCCCTTTGTTAAAGGGGTCTTCCAGATTTCGATAAGCCTCCTGCCCGCAGACCCCCACAACCACCGGGCAAGGGTTGTGGGGAAGAGACCCTTGTCCTCATCAACATGGGGACAAGGTGTTTTGGGGGCACCCCAAAAACACCCTCCCAATGTTGAGGGCATGTGGCCTGGTGCGGTTCAGGAGAGGGGGGGGGCCGCGCTCTGTCCCCCCCTCTTTTCTGCGGGCGGCCAGGTCAACGTGCTCGGATAAGGGGTCTGGTGTGGATTTTAGGGGGGACTCCACGCCATTTTTTTTTAATTTGGGGTGGAGTTCCCCTTAAATTCCACACCAGACCCGAAGGGTCTGGTTATGGATATTTGGGGGGAACCCCACGTCATTTTTTTTTTTAAATTGACGGCGGGGTTCCCCTTAATATCCATACCAGACCTAAAGGGTCTGGTTATTGAATTTGGGGGGACCCCCACGTCATTTGAATAATTATTTAAAAATTCGTACATGGGGGGGGAATGTCAGCAGGTGAATAAAAGCGCACTTTTTCTGTGGTTAGAAATATTTTCTTTGCACAAAATGACATTCTGAAAAAAAAAAAAAAAAAAGCCATTTAAAACTGACTCGCGTATAATGAATGTCGGCTCCCCCCAATTGCAGGAGAATTCATTCATAAAAAAGGGATTCAAAAAAAGCGTGGGGGTCCCCCCAAATTCAATAACCAGACCTTTAGGTCTGATATGGATATTAAGGGAACCCCGCCCGTCAATTTAAAAAAAAAATGACGTGGGGTTCCCCCCAAATATCCATAACCAGACCCTTCAGGTCTGGTGTGGAATTTAAGGGGAACTCCACCCCAAATGTAAAAAAAAATGGCATGGAGTCCCCCCTAAAATCCACACCAGACCCCTTATCCGAGCACGTTGACCTGGCCGGCCGCAGAAAAGAGGGGGGGACAGAGCGCGCCCCCCCCCTCTCCTGAACCGCACCAGGCCACATGCCCTCAACATTGGGAGGGTGTTTTGGGGTGCCCCCCAAAACACCTTGTCCCCATGTTGATGAGGACAAGGGTCTCTTCCCCACAACCCTTGCCCGGTGGTTGTGGGGGTCTGCGGGCAGGAGGCTTATCGAAATCTGGAAGACCCCTTTAACAAAGGGGCCCCCCAGATCCCGGCCCCCCCCCCTGTGTGAAATGGTAATGGGGTACCTTGTACCTCTACCATTTCACGAGTAAAAAAAATGTAAAGGGTTAAAAACGACAAGAGCCGGTTTTGACAAGTCCTTTATTATCTTCTTTCTTCTTTCCTTCGGGTTTCTTCTTCCTCCTCCTTCTTCTTCCTCTGCTTCTGTCTTGGGTCTTCTATTCCCCGCATCTTGCCCGGCGTGTTCTTCCATCTTCTTCCGCTGTCCTTCTCGTCCGCATCTTCCCTCTTGTTCTTCTTCGCCGGAGCGTGCCGCTTCCAATCGAAATCCCGCTGTTGTCTGCCGGACCACGCCCCCCCCTCTGACGCCACGGCAAGCTCTTAGAATTCCCCGGTTGGGTGCCTGTGCGTCAGAGGGGGGCGTGGTCACATGTTCCAGAAGCGGGCAATTCAATTGGAAGCGGCGACTCTGGCAAAGAAAAAGCCGCGCACGAGCTTCAAATTGAATTGCCCGCCCTCTGACATGTGACCACGCCCCCCTCTGACGCACTTGCAGCACACTCCTAAGAGCTTGCCTGTGGCGTCAGAGGGGGGGGGGGGCGTGGTCCGGCAGACAGCGGGGATTTCAATTGGAAGCGGCGCCTCCGGCGAGAAAAGAAGGAGAAGAAGATGCGGACGAGAAGGACAGCGGGAGGAAAGAAGATGGAAGAACACGCCGGGCAAGATGCGGGAATAGAAGACCCAAGACAGAAGCAGAGGAAGAAGAAGAAGATGGAGGAAGAAGAAACCCGAAGGAAAGAAGAAAGAAGATAATAAAGGACTTGTCAAAAAACCGGCTCTTGTCTTTTTTAACCCTTTACATTTTTTTTACTCGTGAAATGGTAGAGGTACAAGGTACCCCATTACCATTTCACACAGGGGGGGGGCCGGGATCTGGGGGGCCCCTTTGTTAAAGGGGTCTTCCAGATTTCGATAAGCCTCCTGCCCGCAGACCCCCACAACCACCGGGCAAGGGTTGTGGGGAAGAGACCCTTGTCCTCATCAACATGGGGACAAGGTGTTTTGGGGGGCACCCCAAAACACCCTCCCAATGTTGAGGGCATGTGGCCTGGTGCGGTTCAGGAGAGGGGGGGGGGCCGCGCTCTGTCCCCCCTCTTTTGCTGCGGCCGGCCAGGTCAACGTGCTCGGATAAGGGGTCTGGTGTGGATTTTAGGGGGGACTCCACGCCATTTTTTTTTTAAATTTGGAGTGGAGTTCCCCTTAAATTCCACACCAGACCCGAAGGGTCTGGTTATGGATATTTGGGGGGAACCCCACGTCATTTTTTTTTAAATTGACGGCGGGGTTCCCCTTAATATCCATACCAGACCTAAAGGGTCTGGTTATTGAATTTGGGGGGACCCCCACGCTTTTTTTTTCCTTTTTTTAATGAATGAATTCTCCTGCAATTGCCGGGAGCCGACAATTCATTATAGCCGCGAGTCAGTTTTAAATGGCTTTTTTCCTTTGAAAAATGACATTTTGTGCAGAGACAGTTCTAACCACGGGAAACATGCGCTTTTTCACATGCTGACATTAGAGCCCCCCATAGTACGAAATTTAAAGGAAAATTACACTTTTATTATTGCACTTTTAGCATTATTAAAATCACTGCTCCCGAAAAAACGGCCGTTTTAAAAAATATAAAAAGCAGGGGCAGGACTGAGGTCCCCAAAAACTTTTTAGGACAAAACTTGCAGATTAGCCTTTAAAATTCACTATTAAGATTTCCCCCCATAGACTTATACAGGGAGTTCGGCGGCGGCTTTACTTATCAATCACATCGCGCTGCTGCTGCCGCCGGTTCATGCGCCTAATTAGGGATTCATCCAGCGCACTAATTAAGGCATATACCGGCGCAGCGCAGATTCATTAGTAAATCAGCCCCTATATTCCTTCACAGGGCTTTACTGCTATACAATTGTGTATCACTCTTAACTGCACTCTAGGGGGAGCCATTTAGCAACATACCGTTGGAACTTGTACTTTTATTATTGTGTTTACTGTTGTGTATTCTGCGTGCAGTAGTCTGTGTGCTGAGGCCTCAGTGCAGGAACATCTCTCATCAATCTTCCCATGCATGTACAATCGGTTCACTTATTTTGTCTGAGGTAGAATTGGCTGTGCTGCAGAACATAACACTGTCCCTAGCAGTTATCCCAAAAGATTAGGTACATGAACAGCATAATGCAGTCCATACCTGTGTTGGATAATGTACATAGTAACATAGTTCATAATTACTGGAATCCCTTAAAGGGGTGTTCCAGACAAAATTGTGTTTATTAAAAGTCATAACTGTGTAACTGCTGGCTTTTAATAAACACTCATTTACCTGCTCCTGCGTTCCAGCGACGCGTCGACCGGGGCTCCGCTCCTCTCCCCCCTCCCCAGCCGGCGTCTCCATCTCGACTGTGGGCACCCAGCCGTGACAGCTTCGGCTAACGGCAGGGCACCCACTGCTGCGCATGGCGAGCCGCACTGCGCATGCGCGCGCGGTGCGGCTCGCCGCTGATTGGAGAGGCGATCGCATGGGACCTGTCAGTGTCCCATGTGATCGCCTACAGGGAGGGGCTGGTGTAGGCGATTAAGGCTTAATCGCTCAACCAGCCCCTCGCGGAAGCAGGAAGTGGGACAGGAAGTCCCACTCCTACTGAAGCCCCCACTCCCCCCCCCAAAAAAATGACATGCCAAATGTGGCATGTATGGGGGTGAGGAGTGGAACAAGAGGAAGTTCCAAATTTGGGTGGAACTCCTCTTTAAGATGGGTCCTCTTAAGAGGGATTAGCGGCAGCACAGCAGCAATCAGTTCTGACCAATGAACTCCCATGGGTCAACAGGCCCAACAGACCCAGACGAGTCCTCTGCAGCTATATACCCCAAAACAGACAGGATATGCCACGTCTCTGCAGAAGAAGTCAGACACAATCTAACCCCTTAGAGTGTAAGCTGCTTAAGGCCATTAGGGGCTGATGTGAATGTACAATGTATAGGTAAAGGGCTGCGTAAATTGATGGCGCTATATAAGTAACCTGAAATAAATAAATAACCCCTGCAGTAATCAGTCAAAATACTCGGTTCACATATTTGTGGTGTGAAAAACGCAGCGAATCCTGTGCGTTTTCCACACAACATTGAAATCGCACAGCGTTCATGCAAACCGCAGATGGTATCAATGTTAAGTTAAACCCCAAAATGATTTGCAAAGGTGCAATCTGATTCCAGTTTGAAAAAAAAGGGTCCTGCACCTATTCTGTGCGGATGCGGTTCGATTTGAGCCATACAAATGCGGTGCGATTCCTGTGAGAATCACACGCCATGTGCCACACCGCATATATGTGAATTGACACTTAAAAATATATTACACCATAAATACAGTTACTGCTTACAGGCGGAGATAACTCCAGCCTTAGTACAGTCTCTCTCATTTAGTGCCGGGAGCTAGAACACAGTAAGCATTCTAGCTCCTCGGAAACCCTGCTGTCATGGCGCTTCCTGTATGGTGCCCAATATCCTGCAGACCAAGGGCAGAGAGCCAACAGGCTGCATGCGGCTCACAGGCCGTGTGTTAGGCACCAGGGTTTTAGATCTGCTCCGTTGTTCCTAGACCTGACGAAAAGCCCCCCAATTCTGCTATTCAGATACCAGTAATGTAAGAGAGAACTCGGCCACGAGAAATCCCACCTATGGACACATGCCTCTCGTAGTCAGCCCATGTAAGCACTGCATAATTGTGTTGTTTTGTATTTCTGAAGATAGTTTGTTACTGTGCCATTAGGTGCCGTGCTTTTAAAATGCATTTGAACATTTATCATAATTTTTCCCTGCCGATTATTCGACAGAGTGAAACTCGACAAAAAAAAACTGTGTCATCTGACCCCTATGCACCATAGCTGCACATAAGCCCCTCCCACATGCCTGATACAGCAGCGCTGCCCAGCTGGGAAGGGCACCTGACCTAATCAATCTCGGCTGTAGTTTCCCTTTTTATTTACAGGTCTTCTCTCCACCCTGTGATTGGACAGTGAAAGGAGCAGCAGCGCACTGAGGTGCTCAACTCTGCGCTCTCCTCATATCGGCATTCTCTTTGCACTGCACCACACTTGATTGGCTCTTTGTACTGCTTCTCACTCTCCTAGTCTAAGCTCTGCTGTACAGGGATTGCAAGAGGCTGATACTAGATCAAATTTAGGTACGTACACTGCCTGTATTAAAAATATATATATATATGTTTTTTTAAAATCAAAAAACATTTTTTTTAGTTTTTAATAGTTTGGATAAAACCTTGTCTATCTTATTTTTTTTGCTGTCTGTGTATTCAGGGAATTACACTTTTGGTTGTCTTTGGAATAAGTGCTATGTATTCTCCTCACCTCTTGTTGTGGAAACAACTCCAAAAATGTTGGTTTTCCCCTTACTTCCTTTCTTGGCAACACTGGTCACCAGTGTAAATAGAGGAGTCGATCTCCCCAGTGGGGACAAAGACCGCAGTAAAAACTTGACAAAGGATCTAACCCTTCTCCACCCTAGAGATATACTTTAAAGGGGTTGTAAATTCTCATGTTTTTTCACCTTAATGGATCCTATCCATTAAGGTGAAAAAACTTCTGACAGTGACTGGCCCCCCCAGCCCCCCGTTTTACTCAACTGAGCCTTTTGTTCCCTCGGCGGAGGTGCACTTTTCCTCTCTGCACAGGGTCCCGGCTCTTGATTGGATAGCTTGATAGCAGCACAGCCATTGGCTCCCGCTGCTGTCAATCAAATCCAATGACGCAGGCACTGGGGGGGCAGGCATAGTCCGGCATTCGATGTCTATGGACGCCAATGCTGGACTCTGAAGCATGCTCGTAAGGTAACCCCCAGGGAGAGTGCTTCTCCCAGGAACCCCAGGAGACGATGATCGGGCCACTCTGTGCAAATTAAACTGCACAGTAAAGGTAAGTATATGTTTGTTATTTAAAAAAAAAAAAGAGGATTTACAAACTCTTTCCTCATTAAAACCCTGCAAGTGCAGTGCCTGATTGACAATTATAAAGACTCCTTCCTATTCACCAGAGCTTTTTTTCTCAGAAAAAAGGTGCAGGAACTCAACCACGACCCGTTCAGTTTTCACAAACAGTAGAAGGGTCTTAAAGGGGCATTAAATACCAGAATTGCATTACATACAGAGTGCAGAGTTCAGGGGGTTACAAAGCTGTCACTTGTAAACACAGAAACCAGACTGCTGTGTTTACAAGTGATTGTGGTGAGCAGGCTCCAATGGGTCTGAGCCAGAGGTGGTGGAACTGAGTTCCCCCAAGTTCCCCCTGAAAAAAAGCCCTGCTATTCACCATGCACACGGACACAAACAAACAGTTATTCCTTCAGGTAGGAATCTGCAACAAAGTTTTTAAAATCCTTGTAATGTACATACATTAGATTCCCCAGAGGGGAATGCTTTTTTCTCAACAAAAGTGGAGCTACGCTTTAAAGAAACAATAAACATTAGCGATAAACTAGAGCTCAGGTTAAAGAACATTTACCCTGTCAGGTAAGAAACATGGGCTCTGACTTTTTTGTGAAGATGCAGGAGCTGTGCTTGTCATAGTTACCATTAGATCACTAATTGGTGAGTTACCGGTTTGGGAAAAGGATGTACGTATTAGTTAATTCCAAGTCTTCACTGGCTGCATGCTTGCTTTTGTTCATTGGTGTCGCCCTGATAAAGTCAGTAATTGTGGTGACTATATTTAAAACCTCTGCTTACTAACTTTAAAGAGGCATTTGAAAAGGATCAACAAAAGACTATAGCCCAATACACATGGGCTTCAAAATGGGGCTTTTGTTACTAGCTAAATTCATGCTCATCCTCCTCATGTAAGCTTTAGCCGTCCTTTAAATAAGTCTGCTTGAGTGAGATGAGTGTTGTGTGCATTCTTCATACAATAGCCCCTCTGTTATATGATGTATAGGAATGTACAGAGCACACAGTACAGATACTGCACTCAGGTACAAGTATAAGCAATGCAAGAGACAGAGTGGACTGACGGACAGACAGGACTTACCTAGCAGAACAAGGGTTGGCAGCAAAATCATCAGAACCTTGTAATCCATTGCTGCAGAAGTGAGAAGTCTGGAAATTCCACAGTGCAGTGTGAGAGTTGTGTGTCCTACCAGTGGTGGATGCTCAGTGGATTCCACACTGCCAGGGAGGAGGGGAGGTACACCAAGGGGACATGGCGGGGAGGTGGTGAGACGGAATGAAGGGGCAGGATTGTATTCCTTGCAAATATTTCCTTCAGGTTTATTTAGAAACATTTTCACTAAATCACCAACTTCTAGGGACAGTTTATCACTAGAAATTATGTCCCTGGAAATATCCATCCATGGTGTCAAGCATGGACCAACAGTATATTTGGAGTATAAAATGTTAACTCCCTTACAACTGATTTTTGTTTTGAGAGAGAGAGAGAGAGAGAGAGAGAGAGAGAGAGATCAGGTAGGCTACTAGTTAGTATAGTTAAATGTACAGTTTGTAGAGAATATATTGACATCCCTAGGAGTTGTCAATATATTTATAAACTGTATAGCTTAGCTAGTTCTGCTATTAGTATCTGTCAGGCAGGAGATTGTGCTTGATGCTCTAACGTGTTAGTGTACACATGTTAGTTAATTGCACATAGACGCATTAACTGTTACTGCACGTGTGCTATATATTTGCACAGAAAGGCAGTTGCTGTTAATGCAACTGGGCTATTGAATTGCACAGAAACGAAGTCGCTCTGACTGTGCGTGATGTGTTGTCCAGCAAGTGTTTTAGCTCAATTAGTCTGTAACAGTGTTGCTTTAGCTGCTCTCCAGCTGATCTGTTCAACTCCTGTGCAAAGTTACCCCTGCTTTATAGGTATAATAGGTGATAAGCGCTACAAAAAGTGGTGCATCGGTCCTACAAAAATACAATAGTGAATAATATATATAGCACACAATATGCAAAGACAAATGCAAAACCTCAACTAGTTAAGTGAATAACAAAGCTGAATAGTGCTTAAATGCAAATGACAGTGAGGAAACAATGATGATAATAATCATGAATAGAGTTCCGTGTGTTGAATATTAATTGGTGACCAAGGGTAAATGCGGTGGTGAGTTCCCTTAAGGGTGGTGGGGGATGTGCTGGATATGAATCAATGGCACCAGGCCGGATTTGGCCGGCAACAGCTGGCGGGCTGGGTGATAATAAGGTAGATGACTTCTTCCACGATGTTTATTCAGTACTGGATATCCCCAACAGGTAATGTAGTTCCCTTACCTTCAGGGTGCTATATGAGGGCATATAGTTAGATGGATCCAGGTGTGCAGGTCTCACTGTCCCAAATAGGTGTCCTCTGTTGTGTCCAGGAACCGCTATTGATCCAGGCTCGACCGTCCAAGTAATGAATGTGATGGATGAAGGATGTGAAAAAGAGAGAATCTCCAATAGTGAAGTACGTTAACCAACGTGGGTTTATTAAAATAAATTACAATACATAAAATTCAGTCCAGCAATAATAGGCAAAAATGGGAATAGGACTGAAAAATCCAAAAAATGAAAGTCGGGACAGGGCGATCGTACCGCCGCCTGTATCAAAATCCAAAAGTAAAACCAACAATAAAAAAGTCGAGACAGAGCGATCGTACCGTCGCCTGTATACAAATGTGGTCCGGCTGATGCGGATGTAGCGTGAACGCGGCTTTTCCCTACGGCGTTACGTCACGTTCCTCTATACACATACCCCTGCTTTATGAGGGGTGACTTTCCGCAGGAAAGTATTGTAGATAGAGGCTCCTGCGCTACCGAGGGGGGTGGTGGAGTGGGATGGGGTCACTGCTGCAAACACCTGACACTCTGTCCTGGGCAGAGAGAAGTAACAAATGGAAAAACAAGGGGGGTGGTGTCTGCGCTGTGAAAAGTGGGTGAAATCCAAGGGTGGTACGGGAATAAATCCCTGGGCTGGTGGTGAACGTGGGGGGGGAGAGGGGGGGGGGAGGGGGTGTGTTTTAGAACAGAGTGATAGCGTACATAAGTTTAGTGTCAATACGTAAACCGTCAAAATGTAGCACAAAAGAGAATATTGAATACTAAACAATGGCAAGTGACAAAAAAAGGAGTACAAATTCACAAGCAGTAAAATGTACACATGTACACAATGTGCTGGTCCAAGTAATGTGAAATCAGGGAGAACTACCGCTAGGGGCGCCCCCTGAATGTGTAACACAGTGAACAATACAAATAATAATATATAAATCAGTGAAGAAATGCAAAAAAGTCTCTGAAAGTGTTTCCCAAATGTCCCAGAAGACAGGTTCCAACGATGTCCCAGAAGACAGTTTCTAAAAGATGGAGAAAATGGTGCCGGGAAAGGACGTGGTACAGTGAACACCTCAGGTGGTCCCTAGCCCTCACCTCACGGCTATGGCACGGATAGCCAAATAAAACCACCTCTGGCAGGGGGAGGAGGAATACACTTCAATGGACAGAAACGACATCAGCACTCAGCAGTAAGGCATGGAGAAGATACAAAGCAAGTAGGATATGGTGTTATGGAAGTGTCTAAACAGGCAACATCATTCACTCATACATCCACTCACATGGAGGTGATGGATGGTGGGCCTATCTCCCACGAACACGAGTTCGTCCTAAGTCCTGGATGCACACCTGGCTCCTCTTCTTCTGTGTCTGAGCTGGGTGGACACTTGGAGCAGATAGAGGGGACCCTCACACAGCATATAGGATGGGAGAAAAAAAGACCATAGTACAGCCCCGCAAACATGGAACAGGTTTATTAAAACATATAGGTGCACTCACATTTGGATGATAAAAACTGGGCACAGAAACCAAACGGGGCAGGGGGGGTCTTGCTGCGTCAGGCGTGTGGACTCTGATGCTCCTTGATCCCTACGCGTCTCATCATGTCACATGACTTCCTTAGGGGATAACATAGATGGAATATTGGAGGCTTTAAATAGACCGCCTAATGGTCTGCTGTAATGGGTGCATGGCGGCATTTTCTTGTGGCCTGCACTCATATAGGTAACTGGTGACTGCTGAGATAGTGGCCATCTTGCCTAGGTCACTTCCTATTAGTAGTAGGAGTGGCTTGAAGACAGAGAGACGCACCGCTCGACTGCCTGGGTGTCTGCTATGCTGGGCGCATGTCGGCCATTTTCTCGTAGCCCACACTCTTATTGTAATGGCTAATCACAAATAAAGCAATCGCCATTTTGCCTGGGCTTTTTCCTATTGATAGGTAGGAGTGACTCCAGGATAAGGGATGATCTTGGTGCAGTGTACAGCAGAATAGGCGGACCAATAACTTAGCATGGAAGGGGAGAGAGAACCTGTGTGTCTGAAACCAGAGGAAGCTGTATGCTGACATATAGCGAGCGGCTACCCATGTTTGCATATACAGCAAAGGACCCCAGTGGTCAGGGGGACTGGAGGGGAGATGTTTTGTTTCCATACCATGGATGGAGAGACAATTTTATTAAAAATATAATGAATCAATGTCTAGAGGATAGATCCTTAATAGATAAAAAAGGGGGTCAGCTATATGGACCGACCAGTCTCATACATGCCGAGATGAAAAAAGGGAGGGAGGCTGATGTATCAAAAGCCCTCACATCTGGCTATACCAGCCTGTGGGCATGTCTACTAAGAATCCTAAACAGGATTAAGGTCCAATAAACAATAAAAAATAGGAAAAGGATATATAAAAAATATATGGGGAGCTTCAGAGACAACACTCATGGCACATGTACATAAATAGAAAATATCTCTACTACGATCTTTATACAGTTTTACAGTACACATCATCCATTGAGTAAATTATATAGGTGATCCTGGATGTAGGTCTTGGAAGTCTACACATCCAGAAACAAGGTGTGGGAAAAGAACAGTAAGAAAAGGTGATAATGTTCAAAAATCGTTGAGGAAACAGTTTAGGTCAAAGTCTATGTTTAGTCCTCTCGGGGCAAATGTGTCCATGGAAAAGATAAATTTGGATTCTAGTGTTGACTAAGGGACCTAACTTTGTGACCCCCCTCGCCACGGCCTATTGTAGGGTGCAATCCCCCAGAATCTAAGGTGGGACGGATCCTTATTATGGGCTACCTCAAAATGTCTGGAGACACTGTGTTGATCAAAACCTTTGATGATATTGCGCACGTGTTCTTTGATCCGTATCCTTAGGAGTCGTTTTGTGCGGCCGACATATTGTAGGCCGCAACTGCACTCTAGCACATATACTGCCCCTTTGGGTATTACACCCAACAAAATCTTTAATTTCGTATTCTGTCCCATTACTGTTAGACTTGAATTTCACTACTTTTTCATTGGGGCGTTTGGTGCGTGTGCAAGCATAGCATCGCTTGCAAGGATAGAACCCTTTCCCAGTAAAGAACGTGAGCTGCTTTTTGGGTGGATTAACCACTCCCTTTACCAGTTGGTCTCGAAGGGTAGGGGCCCCTTTGTAAATAAATTTGGGTCCTATCTGGCAGGATATTTCCCAATTTGGTGTCTGTTTTGAGGATGTGCCAGTGGGCGAGGAGAAGATCTTCTCAATCTTTTTGTAGTGGATGTTATAGTCTAATATGACTGGAACTCCATCTACTTTGTTGGTCGGTTTCTTCTTAGCAACTAGAAGGTCTCCTCTAGGGATGTTGCTGACTTCTTGTATCTTTTCTTGGATAAACGTGTCATTGTATCCTTTTTGTGTGAATCTTTCCCCGATTTTTCTTGCTTGAACCTGGAACTCTTCTATTTCTGTGCAGTTACGTCTTAGTCTTAAAATCTGGCCTTTGGGAATATTATATAGCCAATTTCTATGATGGCAGCTGTGTGTGATGGGAAGGTAGCTATTCCTATCGACATTTTTAAAGAACGTCCTTGTTGTAAATCTTCCTTTTTTCCGAGAGATCTCTAAGTCTAGGAAGGGGATGTTCTCTTCTTCGATCTGCCATGTAAGGACTATGTTCATGTTGTTATTATTGAGTTTAGTGCTGAAGGAGTTTGAAGTGAATCTCTATTTCCCTCCACACTATAAAGATGTCATCAATATACCTTTTATATACAACCAGATTCTCGGGTAGTGTGTGTTGGAATACTGCTTCCTCTTCCCATTTGACCATGAATAGTCCTGCGACGCTTGGAGCAAATTTGGCTCCCATGGCCACTCCAGTTCGCTGTTGGTAATGCACATGGTTTGTACCAGAAAGCAATTTTATGGCTATTGTTTGAGACTTTTTTCAGAAATCAAGGCATTTAAAATAATTTATATATTCAACTCTGCGCACAAGGTGAGTTTGGTGTATCTGTACGAAGTACCCATTTGGTGGCTTCGCAAGCTAGGTAAGTGGGGAAATGATGGTGTATAGCGATGACAACGTCTGCAGTTGCCAACAGTAAGGGACCAGGGTCTGTTCTTCCTTCTAGTAGGTTAAGGATCTTATCTTTTGTGTCCTTAAGGTAGGCCCTGGTTTTTTGTACAGCTGGCTGACCAGGAACTTATCGACCTATTGACCCCAATTCTTGCTGTGATAGACTCCACCTATTCACCGTTCACAATTGGCCTAAAAGGCGGGGTTGTTTTTATCTATTGTGTATTCTTTGGTAGGGCATATATAATCGGAGTGCCTACATGCTTCGGTACAAGATACTTTGCTTCCTTCTTATTAAGAACTTCCTTTTTAAGACCTAGAAGTACCACTTGTTCCAGTTCTTTTTTCCATTTGAAAGTAGGGTTGCTAGGTAGTACACTATAGGTATCAATGTCGCCTAGCATCTTCAATCATCCCTCCATGATATTGTTCTGTGGTCTGGATTACAATCCCACCCCCTTTATCGGAGGGTCTGATGACCAAATCTTTCCTTTTCATCAATTTCTGTATTCCTATTTTTATAGATATTGGTTCTTCCATTTTTTTTTTCACTTTCAGGTTTCTTAGTTCTTCAGTCACTAGTTTTTTAAAAACTTCTATATGTTTGTTGTCCTTTATTTTGGGATTGAAGGTGGATTTGTTTCTCTCAGATTACTGTGTACCACTGTATTTTCTTCTTCGACACGGACATTGATAGGTTTTTCTATGAGATATTTCTTGATGTTCAGTTTTCTAATATATTTCTGAACATTGATATAAGTCTGAAATTTGTCAAGATTTCTCACAGGTGCATATTTCAGACCTTTATCCAGTGTCGTAAGTTCTTCTGGGGTCAGTGGTATTTCAGTGAGATTAAATATCCCTTCTCCCATTGATTTTATTTTCTGTTTTCTTTTTCCGCCTCTGCATCCTCTTTTCTTGTGGGGCTTCTTCTCCCTGTCTCTTCTCCTTTCTTTAGGGGAGGGGGTTCCCTCCCTTTGTCTAAAAAAGAAGAACGACTGGGTCCCTGTTCTTGTCGATCATATTCTCTTCTCTCCTCTCTCGGTATATATTCCCGCAAATCTCGAAGCGGGGCATAGTAGTTGGAAGTATGGATGGGACTTCTTTCACGATCCCTAGGTCTCTGAGGTATCGGAGCCCATCCATCCCTGGGATAATAGTAATGGCTTGGGCCTGGACTCCTAATGTAGGGTCTGGGTGGATAATATTGATCACCTCTGAAATCTCTGGTGTCGTGATACCCTCGTGGGTCGCCTCTAAAATCTCTAGTATCATAGTACCCTCGTGGGTATGGTGGACTCCTGATTGGTTGTTGAGTCTCATATGGAGGTCCTCTCGAATCCTTTTGGCCTTGGTTCTGTTTGGTCCAGTGATTGTTATGCGTTTTTTTGTTTTTCCAATGATTCGGTTTCTTCCAATTCTTTTGCGGAGTGCGGGTGGTTTTGGTGCGATTCCCTTTGCTGTTGTGTGGGGTGTGATGGCTAGGATGCCTCTGTGTCCCTTCATTGTTGCTCTGTCTAGGGTGTTCTTCTGTGATGGGAATGTCCTCTGTTGTAGATAGAAAAAATGAAGTCGCGCTATAAATGGTATACAGTAAAAAAATTATTTAAAATACGTGGAAAGTATCATTAGTGCAAACTGAAATAACACATGAGCAAGCTTATCAAAAACACAGTAGTAGTGAACAGTGAACACGATTTGAAGTCCATATGGTAATTATACAGTCCATCAAGAATTATATTGAATAGACAGAAAGAATTTCCCAGTGTTGATAGGTCCACAGACAGATATGTGTAGTGACAAAACAAAGACCTCCACCGCACAGAAAACACTGACCCTTACCAGAGTCTATGATCTCACCGAGATCAATATCAGCAATTTGTAACATTCATGTTTCAGCAGGGAACGAAAGAGGACATCCACAAATTCCAGCCAGTAGGTGTATTCGGCTCAAACAGCGATCAAATATCAACCCGTGGTCACATAAAAAATTGAGAGAAATCCACATAGCGTAAAACCGTACTTTTAATCAAATAAAAAAAGGATTGTATGCACTTACATCCATCCGTATTAAAACAGCATATATCAGCATAAATTCAAAGAGAGCCGGCCGGCGTTTGGAGCGTGTTTACCCGACTTCCGGGTCCTCACACGTGATGCGGTGACGTCAGAGCGTCGCCTCCCGACGTTTCGTCACAAAAGGGACTTGGTCACGGGATGAGGCGACGCTCCGAGTCACCGCGTATATGTAAACAAGAGAAGGCGGAGCTATCCCCAGGGTAATCCCAGTTGATCGTACTCTCGCCATTTTAACTATTGGAAACATATTACATATACCAATAGGTTTAAGTACAGCAACTAAGGGCAAAACCGAAACGGCAGCCCTGTTGTAATACAACTCACCATGTTATCGTGTAATACGGCAAACGGTGTGTTTTCAGAGTCAATTTATACCTGGTATACATTGTGTCATAGATATGTAGTGAGGCCGGAGGCAATCAAAGCCCCACACACAAACAGCAGATAATGTATGCACATTGTAATGAAATACATTTCAACTACTATATTATAATACATATGTAAAAAAACAACATATAAAGCACTGTTATACTGCAATGCTCACAAAACATTGGAAATATATATGTAACAAAAATTGGACAGCCATATAGATGCTGATTAGTCTGACAGTCAACAATAAGCATATATATTCTCTATTTTACAAAATGTAATAAAAGGAAGATAATAAAAATTAAAAATGAAAACATTGACATTAATACCTATGTGAATCTATAAATTCGTGCTAGACATGTTTATCACTTCCTCCTTGAAAAAAGTATATATATGGCTATACTGACATCAGTATATTACATGTCAGACACCCCCACAGGGGAGAGGGGGGGGGGGCTACGGTACAAAAAACATAGTAAAAAGGACGCTGGCATGTAGGACATTAAATAAAAAATGATAATCATTATATGTCCCGATTGATATAGGGGAAATGGGAAAAAAACTCCTAAAGTCCCTATTTTTTACACATAAGAATACGTGAAAAATCCTTTCTGTTATGTGACACAAATGGATAGATATTTATATATTAACCATTGTTAGATGGAATCAGGAATTATCAATAAAACAATTGATGTCCACCTCAATGTTCAGGCCGTGGGGGGTGTAACACTTTGTTTTATGTATCCACGCCATTTCGGAGCGAGAAATACTTCTCACTAGGTCGTTGCCACGCCAATGGGGATTGAATTTGTCTATGCCCAGAAACACCGTGTTGTTTGGATTTTTATCATGTACCAACAGAAAGTGTTTTGACACAGAGTGTTCAGTAAACCCATTCCGAATATTTGCAATATGCTCATTAAGGCGTATATGTAGAGGGCGTTTAGTTCTGCCTATATATTGCAATCCGCATGGGCACATGAGCATGTATATAACCCCTATAGTTGTACAGGTAATGAAGGGCTTAATCATAAAGTTTTTCTGGGTGCTGGTAGAACGAAATGTAGTACTTCGTTTGGATCTGATGCCATTCAAAGCACAGCTCTGACATTTCCCACACTTATAGAAGCCAGAAAGATCTGCCAAAAACATCGATGGTATTTTCGGGGGATTTAGCACATTAGGGGCCAATTTATCCCTAAGGGAAGGGAGACCCCTAAATACTACCTGTGGCTTTTCTGGTAGTAATCCCTTAAGAACATTGTCGCTTCTTAACACATGCCAATGTTTTGAAACAACATGTTTTACATTTGCATGTTGGCACGAGTAGTCTGTAACAAACGGATTTTTAAATCGGTGGGCAGTGTCAGTACGGGATTTTTCTGTTAGTAAATCTGCCCTATCTCTCTCAGATACTGATTTTAAAGTATCACTCAGAAAATTCTGACAGTAACCCTTAGTCAAAAAACGTTCCATAAGAACCTGTGCTTGTGTTTTGAACATGGCGTCATCAGTGCAGTTTCTTTTTAGGCGTAGAAACTGGCTTTTAGGCACAGATTTTAGCCAGGAAGAATGGTGACAACTGTCACTGGAAATATAAGAATTTCTATCAGTTGATTTGAAATATGTTGAGGTCACAAATTTATCATCTTCAACAGATATGGCTAGATCCAAAAAATTAATTTTTTCCTTACTGGCCTCGTATGTCAAAAGGATGCCACGCTCATTGATATTAAGAAAATCAATGAACTGGGAAAGTTCACCTTCAGTACCATCCCACAGGAGGAGGATGTCGTCAATATACCTGGCCCACAGAAGAATCTGGGGCCTAGGCTGATCATGGACGGCATCCTCCTCCCATCTGGCCATAAAAAGGTTTGCCAAACTTGGAGCATATTTGGCTCCCATCGCGACACCACGATTCTGTTTGTAAAACTGACCCCCATGCCAAAAGAAATTATGGGTCGCGGCAAAAACCAAAAGCTCTATTATAAAGGAAATCTGTTCATCCAGTAAACCACTATCCCTATTTAAGTAATGGGATACCGCTTCGATACCCAAGTCATGTGGAATAATAGTATACAGCGATGTTACATCAGCTGTAACCATCCACATGTTAGAAGTAGGTTTCAGGTTAGATAGTAGGTTTATAACATGCTTAGTATCTTTAATATATGACGGCATTTTCTTGACGAGGGGTTGCAAAAAGAAATCAATATATTTGCCCACCCGGGACGTGATTGAATCAATCCCACTTATAATGGGACGTCCCGGGGGGCAAACTGGATTTTTGTGGACCTTTGGAAGGTAATACATAATAGGGGTCCTTGGAGCTTTAGGCACCAAGAACACAGATTCCTTTTCATTAAGTATACCATTCCGTCGGCCTTTATCCACGATATTTTGTAGAATTTTTTTGTATTTCTTTCCAGGGTCTAATATCAAAGGGACATAGGTGTCCTTATCACCAAGGATATGTTGCATTTCCTGCAGATAGTCTTTCTTATCAAGGACAACAATTCCACCCCCCTTGTCAGCTGGACGTATAACTAAATTTTTGTTCCTACATAGAGAATCAATGCCTTCCTCTAGCTGTTTTTTACAACGTATTTGTTTGATCTCCATGTCCTCAAGGTCTTTAAGGGCTAAGTCCCTAAACACCCTGAGGGCTGCTGGTAACTGCCCTGGTGGGTTATACACAGAGGCATTGGCCAGGCCAGAATGTGTATAGTTTAACGTTGAAGTCGTGGAAGGATTAAACGGATTTGAGCTCATATATCGTTGGATATTCAGTTTCCGTACATACTTATGAATATCCATGTAGGTCTTAAATTTGTCAAGTTTTTTAGGAGGGACATATTTAAGTCCTTTGTCCAGGACTAAAAGCTCTGCTTTGTCCAAAACATGTGAACTCAAATTAAAAATACCAGCTCCAATTATGTTCTCGGTCTTTTTGGGCTTCCTAGCCCTCCCCCCTCTAGTCCCTCTTTTAGTTCTGCGATTCTCTTGACGCCTTGGCCTGCCCGGGGAAAACCCCAATGTGGCTGGCCATGGTTAGTGGGTTGTATAAGGGCATTATCACATCCATACCCAAACTCGTATGTTTCAGTGATCTCCCCGTTTTGGAAGTTAGGCCCAGGGGGTGGACCATAAAATCCTCCATCTTGGTTAGAACAGTCACCTAAAGGTAAAAAATTGTTATGTGTTGGAATATTGTATTCAGATTCAAGGTTGCCCGAATAGTGCACCACCTCTGGACCTGCCAAAGCAGGTGGAGGGCCATAACTAGGTGTTTTCATAGACTGGAAACTTTGTGGGTCAGTATATTGATTATACTGTCCCAAACTATATGTCTGGTTAGGATAGGGCGGAGGGCCCTTAGAATAACCTCTCCTTGTATCCTAGGGGGGCCCAAAGGTTGGTAATGATTCCAATTCGGGGGAAAAACAGTCGGGGAGGGGCGAACTGGCCTCGTGAGCCAGTACCCCCTCGTCCTCTATTAGATGGATATGCCATCACAGATTTTTTATGACTGTTTTTATGCTGTCCTTTTGGTGTATTCCCTTTAGGTGGATAGCTCCGCCCTCCAGAGATTAATGGAGGCGGAATGTTGTTAGTGGAAAGGGTAGTGGTTGGTAAGGGAGTGGGCTCCATAGCTGGAGTGTTGGCATTACTGGTTGCATGGGCCTCTGCCAGTAATTTTTTTTGCCAGTCAAAGACAATATTGTTTTGGTAGTCTCCCATATCCCGATTAAACTTTTTCTTTTTCTTTATTTTTTGTTCCCTTTCCTCTTTCTCTAGAATCTTCAACAGATTCTTAGACCTTTCAATATATTCCGTACTGGTCATAAGAGGGATAAGTTTATCCTTAATCTGTATGATCTCATCATCTAGTTTCTTTAGTTTGGTGGTCTTTCGTTCACCTAAAAACTTCAAAAGGTTAAGCCCTGACTCATTGAAGTATTTATACCACCCTTCAAGATCAGTGTCACCCTTCTGTGGGTAAATCTCCCATCTAAGACTTCTAGGTACCATTTGGTGTTTGATATATGTATCCAAGAATACAATATCCCATTGGGTGTGTAGCTCAGAGACTGTTAAATTCTTAAGTCTCATAAATAGACCACCCAAATCGCCATCACCATCTTTAAAGGTCTCAAATACACCCTCAGTGTTGACCACCCGTGTGGCCCTAAATTCAAAAATATCCATGTGGATAATGGGTTACAAAAATGTGACCCACTTCCGTGAAGAAGTACAATAGATTGCAGCAATAATAAGTATAAGAGTAACAGTTGAATAAGAAGGAAAATTGCGCAAATCTAAACAAAATAAGTGTACAAATATTGAGCAGCGTCTCAAAGGTGTTATACAACACCAAAACAATATATAGAAAAAATGAAGTCGCGCTATAAATGGTATACAGTAAAAAAATTATTTAAAATACGTGGAAAGTATCATTAGTGCAAACTGAAATAACACATGAGCAAGCTTATCAAAAACACAGTAGTAGTGAACAGTGAACACGATTTGAAGTCCATATGGTAATTATACAGTCCATCAAGAATTATATTGAATAGACAGAAAGAATTTCCCAGTGTTGATAGGTCCACAGACAGATATGTGTAGTGACAAAACAAAGACCTCCACCGCACAGAAAACACTGACCCTTACCAGAGTCTATGATCTCACCGAGATCAATATCAGCAATTTGTAACATTCATGTTTCAGCAGGGAACGAAAGAGGACATCCACAAATTCCAGCCAGTAGGTGTATTCGGCTCAAACAGCGATCAAATATCAACCCGTGGTCACATAAAAAATTGAGAGAAATCCACATAGCGTAAAACCGTACTTTTAATCAAATAAAAAAAGGATTGTATGCACTTACATCCATCCGTATTAAAACAGCATATATCAGCATAAATTCAAAGAGAGCCGGCCGGCGTTTGGAGCGTGTTTACCCGACTTCCGGGTCCTCACACGTGATGCGGTGACGTCAGAGCGTCGCCTCCCGACGTTTCGTCACAAAAGGGACTTGGTCACGGGATGAGGCGACGCTCCGAGTCACCGCGTATATGTAAACAAGAGAAGGCGGAGCTATCCCCAGGGTAATCCCAGTTGATCGTACTCTCGCCATTTTAACTATTGGAAACATATTACATATACCAATAGGTTTAAGTACAGCAACTAAGGGCAAAACCGAAACGGCAGCCCTGTTGTAATACAACTCACCATGTTATCGTGTAATACGGCAAACGGTGTGTTTTCAGAGTCAATTTATACCTGGTATACATTGTGTCATAGATATGTAGTGAGGCCGGAGGCAATCAAAGCCCCACACACAAACAGCAGATAATGTATGCACATTGTAATGAAATACATTTCAACTACTATATTATAATACATATGTAAAAAAACAACATATAAAGCACTGTTATACTGCAATGCTCACAAAACATTGGAAATATATATGTAACAAAAATTGGACAGCCATATAGATGCTGATTAGTCTGACAGTCAACAATAAGCATATATATTCTCTATTTTACAAAATGTAATAAAAGGAAGATAATAAAAATTAAAAATGAAAACATTGACATTAATACCTATGTGAATCTATAAATTCGTGCTAGACATGTTTATCACTTCCTCCTTGAAAAAAGTATATATATGGCTATACTGACATCAGTATATTACATGTCAGACACCCCCACAGGGGATATTGTATTCTTGGATACATATATCAAACACCAAATGGTACCTAGAAGTCTTAGATGGGAGATTTACCCACAGAAGGGTGACACTGATCTTGAAGGGTGGTATAAATACTTCAATGAGTCAGGGCTTAACCTTTTGAAGTTTTTAGGTGAACGAAAGACCACCAAACTAAAGAAACTAGATGATGAGATCATACAGATTAAGGATAAACTTATCCCTCTTATGACCAGTACGGAATATATTGAAAGGTCTAAGAATCTGTTGAAGATTCTAGAGAAAGAGGAAAGGGAACAAAAAATAAAGAAAAAGAAAAAGTTTAATCGGGATATGGGAGACTACCAAAACAATATTGTCTTTGACTGGCAAAAAAAATTACTGGCAGAGGCCCATGCAACCAGTAATGCCAACACTCCAGCTATGGAGCCCACTCCCTTACCAACCACTACCCTTTCCACTAACAACATTCCGCCTCCATTAATCTCTGGAGGGCGGAGCTATCCACCTAAAGGGAATACACCAAAAGGACAGCATAAAAACAGTCATAAAAAATCTGTGATGGCATATCCATCTAATAGAGGACGAGGGGGTACTGGCTCACGAGGCCAGTTCGCCCCTCCCCCGACTGTTTTTCCCCCGAATTGGAATCATTACCAACCTTTGGGCCCCCCTAGGATACAAGGGAGAGGTTATTCTAAGGGCCCTCCGCCCTATCCTAACCAGACATATAGTTTGGGACAGTATAATCAATATACTGACCCACAAAGTTTCCAGTCTATGAAAACACCTAGTTATGGCCCTCCACCTGCTTTGGCAGGTCCAGAGGTGGTGCACTATTCGGGCAACCTTGAATCTGAATACAATATTCCAACACATAACAATTTTTTACCTTTAGGTGACTGTTCTAACCAAGATGGAGGATTTTATGGTCCACCCCCTGGGCCTAACTTCCAAAACGGGGAGATCACTGAAACATACGAGTTTGGGTATGGATGTGATAATGCCCTTATACAACCCACTAACCATGGCCAGCCACATTGGGGTTTTCCCCGGGCAGGCCAAGGCGTCAAGAGAATCGCAGAACTAAAAGAGGGACTAGAGGGGGGAGGGCTAGGAAGCCCAAAAAGACCGAGAACATAATTGGAGCTGGTATTTTTAATTTGAGTTCACATGTTTTGGACAAAGCAGAGCTTTTAGTCCTGGACAAAGGACTTAAATATGTCCCTCCTAAAAAACTTGACAAATTTAAGACCTACATGGATATTCATAAGTATGTACGGAAACTGAATATCCAACGATATATGAGCTCAAATCCGTTTAATCCTTCCACGACTTCAACGTTAAACTATACACATTCTGGCCTGGCCAATGCCTCTGTGTATAACCCACCAGGGCAGTTACCAGCAGCCCTCAGGGTGTTTAGGGACTTAGCCCTTAAAGACCTTGAGGACATGGAGATCAAACAAATACGTTGTAAAAAACAGCTAGAGGAAGGCATTGATTCTCTATGTAGGAACAAAAATTTAGTTATACGTCCAGCTGACAAGGGGGGTGGAATTGTTGTCCTTGATAAGAAAGACTATCTGCAGGAAATGCAACATATCCTTGGTGATAAGGACACCTATGTCCCTTTGATATTAAACCCTGGAAAGAAATACAAAAAAATTCTACAAAATATCGTGGATAAAGGCCGACGGAATGGTATACTTAATGAAAAGGAATCTGTGTTCTTGGTGCCTAAAGCTCCAAGGACCCCTATTATGTATTACCTTCCAAAGGTCCACAAAAATCCAGTTTGCCCCCCGGGACGTCCCATTATAAGTGGGATTGATTCAATCACGTCCCGGGTGGGCAAATATATTGATTTCTTTTTGCAACCCCTCGTCAAGAAAATGCCGTCATATATTAAAGATACTAAGCATGTTATAAACCTACTATCTAACCTGAAACCTACTTCTAACATGTGGATGGTTACAGCTGATGTAACATCGCTGTATACTATTATTCCACATGACTTGGGTATCGAAGCGGTATCCCATTACTTAAATAGGGATAGTGGTTTACTGGATGAACAGATTTCCTTTATAATAGAGCTTTTGGTTTTTGCCGCGACCCATAATTTCTTTTGGCATGGGGGTCAGTTTTACAAACAGAATCGTGGTGTCGCGATGGGAGCCAAATATGCTCCAAGTTTGGCAAACCTTTTTATGGCCAGATGGGAGGAGGATGCCGTCCATGATCAGCCTAGGCCCCAGATTCTTCTGTGGGCCAGGTATATTGACGACATCCTCCTCCTGTGGGATGGTACTGAAGGTGAACTTTCCCAGTTCATTGATTTTCTTAATATCAATGAGCGTGGCATCCTTTTGACATACGAGGCCAGTAAGGAAAAAATTAATTTTTTGGATCTAGCCATATCTGTTGAAGATGATAAATTTGTGACCTCAACATATTTCAAATCAACTGATAGAAATTCTTATATTTCCAGTGACAGTTGTCACCATTCTTCCTGGCTAAAATCTGTGCCTAAAAGCCAGTTTCTACGCCTAAAAAGAAACTGCACTGATGACGCCATGTTCAAAACACAAGCACAGGTTCTTATGGAACGTTTTTTGACTAAGGGTTACTGTCAGAATTTTCTGAGTGATACTTTAAAATCAGTATCTGAGAGAGATAGGGCAGATTTACTAACAGAAAAATCCCGTACTGACACTGCCCACCGATTTAAAAATCCGTTTGTTACAGACTACTCGTGCCAACATGCAAATGTAAAACATGTTGTTTCAAAACATTGGCATGTGTTAAGAAGCGACAATGTTCTTAAGGGATTACTACCAGAAAAGCCACAGGTAGTATTTAGGGGTCTCCCTTCCCTTAGGGATAAATTGGCCCCTAATGTGCTAAATCCCCCGAAAATACCATCGATGTTTTTGGCAGATCTTTCTGGCTTCTATAAGTGTGGAAATGTCAGAGCTGTGCTTTGAATGGCATCAGATCCAAACGAAGTACTACATTTCGTTCTACCAGCACCCAGAAAAACTTTATGATTAAGCCCTTCATTACCTGTACAACTATAGGGGTTATATACATGCTCATGTGCCCATGCGGATTGCAATATATAGGCAGAACTAAACGCCCTCTACATATACGCCTTAATGAGCATATTGCAAATATTCGGAATGGGTTTACTGAACACTCTGTGTCAAAACACTTTCTGTTGGTACATGATAAAAATCCAAACAACACGGTGTTTCTGGGCATAGACAAATTCAATCCCCATTGGCGTGGCAACGACCTAGTGAGAAGTATTTCTCGCTCCGAAATGGCGTGGATACATAAAACAAAGTGTTACACCCCCCACGGCCTGAACATTGAGGTGGACATCAATTGTTTTATTGATAATTCCTGATTCCATCTAACAATGGTTAATATATAAATATCTATCCATTTGTGTCACATAACAGAAAGGATTTTTCACGTATTCTTATGTGTAAAAAATAGGGACTTTAGGAGTTTTTTTCCCATTTCCCCTATATCAATCGGGACATATAATGATTATCATTTTTTATTTAATGTCCTACATGCCAGCGTCCTTTTTACTATGTTTTTTGTACCGTAGCCCCCCCCCCCCTCTCCCCTGTGGGGGTGTCTGACATGTAATATACTGATGTCAGTATAGCCATATATATACTTTTTTCAAGGAGGAAGTGATAAACATGTCTAGCACGAATTTATAGATTCACATAGGTATTAATGTCAATGTTTTCATTTTTAATTTTTATTATCTTCCTTTTATTACATTTTGTAAAATAGAGAATATATATGCTTATTGTTGACTGTCAGACTAATCAGCATCTATATGGCTGTCCAATTTTTGTTACATATATATTTCCAATGTTTTGTGAGCATTGCAGTATAACAGTGCTTTATATGTTGTTTTTTTACATATGTATTATAATATAGTAGTTGAAATGTATTTCATTACAATGTGCATACATTATCTGCTGTTTGTGTGTGGGGCTTTGATTGCCTCCGGCCTCACTACATATCTATGACACAATGTATACCAGGTATAAATTGACTCTGAAAACACACCGTTTGCCGTATTACACGATAACATGGTGAGTTGTATTACAACAGGGCTGCCGTTTCGGTTTTGCCCTTAGTTGCTGTACTTAAACCTATTGGTATATGTAATATGTTTCCAATAGTTAAAATGGCGAGAGTACGATCAACTGGGATTACCCTGGGGATAGCTCCGCCTTCTCTTGTTTACATATACGCGGTGACTCGGAGCGTCGCCTCATCCCGTGACCAAGTCCCTTTTGTGACGAAACGTCGGGAGGCGACGCTCTGACGTCACCGCATCACGTGTGAGGACCCGGAAGTCGGGTAAACACGCTCCAAACGCCGGCCGGCTCTCTTTGAATTTATGCTGATATATGCTGTTTTAATACGGATGGATGTAAGTGCATACAATCCTTTTTTTATTTGATTAAAAGTACGGTTTTACGCTATGTGGATTTCTCTCAATTTTTTATGTGACCACGGGTTGATATTTGATCGCTGTTTGAGCCGAATACACCTACTGGCTGGAATTTGTGGATGTCCTCTTTCGTTCCCTGCTGAAACATGAATGTTACAAATTGCTGATATTGATCTCGGTGAGATCATAGACTCTGGTAAGGGTCAGTGTTTTCTGTGCGGTGGAGGTCTTTGTTTTGTCACTACACATATCTGTCTGTGGACCTATCAACACTGGGAAATTCTTTCTGTCTATTCAATATAATTCTTGATGGACTGTATAATTACCATATGGACTTCAAATCGTGTTCACTGTTCACTACTACTGTGTTTTTGATAAGCTTGCTCATGTGTTATTTCAGTTTGCACTAATGATACTTTCCACGTATTTTAAATAATTTTTTTACTGTATACCATTTATAGCGCGACTTCATTTTTTCTATATATTGTTTTGGTGTTGTATTTTTTTTTTTGTTCAATAAAGTTTTTATTGAGTAGAAAATATACTTAAGAACATACAATGTTAAAGGGCATAAGTAAAATTAAAGAAGACGTAATAAAAATAACATAAGATAATAACCACGGTAGCAAAAACAAATAACATTGTCAATTTCAACGAATACAGTAACCGTGCATCAATCACCATAAGGAGCATAGGGACATATTGATGAGAGAGATAATCAGGGGTACTCATGGAAACATCATAGCAGAGTATGAACCGCTCCCTCATCGTCCTATGACAGTCCAGAACAAACAGAACTATAGCTTTGTGTCGCCCAAAAAATAAAATAAAAATAAATGAGAAGTAAAAAGAGAAAGTGAGAAGAGTAAAAGAAGGAAGAAGTGGTGAGGGTAGGGGGGGGGGGTTGTAAGGGGGGTTCCTCTGTCCCAGTCTATCATCGCAAACCTAAGAAGTATCCAAGGCTCAGTATTACTTTAAATTGACTGTAGGGAGCATGATTTTAGACAGGTTGAGACATAATGTCAGCATATGCCGAGGTAAACTTAAAGGCGAACCAGTCGGACCAAATTGTTCGTGACAAATCGGATTTATTCTTGAGAGAAAAAGTGAGATCCTCCATGTAATAGATATGGTCAACCGCCTCAAGCCATTGACGCAGCGAGGGAGTAACCTTCTGCATCCAATATCTGGGAATAAGGGACTTTGCAGCATTTAGTAGATGTGGAGTAAGAGATTTTTTATATGATCCGACTGGTTCGGCTGTACAGTGCATCAGTATTACCCAGGGATCATTCGGGGTTTCAACCCCTTGTATTTCCTTCATCCAGTGTAAAATAGTTAACCAGAAAGGGCGGATGAGCGGACAGAACCACCAGACGTGCGCATGGGAAGCACTCCCACCACATCCCCGCCAGCAGAGCGGGGACGTCAGCGGGAAAATCCCATGTAGCGCAACCGGGGTGTAGTGCCACCTAGTTAATAATTTATAATTAACTTCTGCGTATCTGTATGAAATAGAGGACGAATGAGCCAGCTGCAAAACTTTGTCTCTTTGAGAAGGTGAGAGTTCCTTGTGGAGGTCCTTCTCCCACTTAAGCAAAAAGGCTGGAGTACAATGTGTAGAAAGGGAGTATACTGCTTTATAAAAATATGAGAGTGGCCTCTCCACCGGCTGGTCCTCTGCAAATGCTAATTCCACCATTGTTAGGGATGTATCGTCCCTTAGAGGTTGAGGTAAAGAGCGAACAAAGGCTGTCAATTGGCGATATTTCCAAGACTCCATAGGCGATGCCACCTCAGATCCAACAATATTAGAGAGAGGGGCAATGCTAAAGGAGGAGATGACATGCCGAAGGAGTGTTGCAGAACCCAAGGACCAGGGACGATGTTGTGGTAGAGTATTGCCAGGGGGAAAATAATTATGACCAGATAGTGGCATTAGGGGGGAATTATACGGCCAATCATGAGTCCTGCATAGTGAGTCCCACACCATCAGAGTAGAGCGTGTCAGGGGGGATGTCGTACCGGATATGGACCTAAACTTCCGAGGTATCCATATTTGGGTATAGGGGTCTACACCACACAACTCTATCTCCAATGGCACCCAGAGCTTAGTTTCCCTATGGTATCTCCAGTCCGAGATCCTGGTCAGGATCACCGCATGGAAATAGCGTTTGACATCCGGTAAAGCCAGCCCCCCCTCTCTCTTGGGCCTAACTAGTGTATCCCTAGCAAGCCTAGGCCGCCTCCTGTTCCATACGTATTTACAGAATAAGGACCGTAAAATCGTGAAGAACCCCACAGGAATCTTGTACGGGATCATTTGAAATAGAAATAGTAATCTGGGCAAAACGTTCATTTTCAACACACTAATCCTCCCTAACCAGGAGTGTGCCAACTGCGACCATTTATGTAAATCAGACCTAATCGCGTTCAGCAGGGGGATAAAATTTGTGCGAAACAAGGATGCGGGGTTAGCGGTAAGAGATATGCCCAAGTATTTCAACGCATGGGCTTGCCAGCTAAAGGGGAAGGATGCTTTCAATTGAGGCACAATACGGGGGGAGATCGTTAGGTTCAGTATCTCTGACTTGGACAGGTTAATCCTAAAGTTAGAAACCGCACTAAAAGAGTCGAAAGCGGCCATTAAATTTGGAAGGGTTGTGACTGGTTGTTGCACATAAAACAGAATGTCATCTGCATAGGCAGCGTATTTATGTTCTGTATTACCCACCCTGATTCCCCTGATGTTCGGATTGTGCCTAATTGAAGATAAAAATGGTTCAAGTGAGAGAGCAAACAGGATGGGTGAAAGGGGGCAGCCCTGGCGCGTTCCATTATACAAAGTGAAGGGTTCACTTAACGTGCCATTTATGCGAATTTGAGCAGTCGGGGAGTTATACAAGGCAGAAATATGTGAAAGGAGAGAGGGACCCACGCCAATATATGAAAGCGTGGACATTAGGAACTCCCAGTCCACCCTATCGAACGCCTTTTCAGCATCTGTGGATAACAGTAGGGTGGGCTGGGAGGTCCGCCGAACATGGGCTATTAAGGACAGGGTGCGGAGGGAGTTATCCCGTGCCTCTCTGCCGGGGATAAATCCTGTCTGGTCTCCAGAGACCCAACGGGGGACTAAGGGGAGGAGCCTAGTGGCAATCACTTTGGCATAGAGTTTGGCATCTAAATTTAATAAGGAAATGGGTCGGTAGCTACTACAAACGCACGGATCCTTACCGGGTTTAGGGAGGACAGTGATGTGGGCATGGAGAGTTTCAGGCCGAAAAGATCCGTCTCCCGAGACCATGTTGGCATAATCGGTCAAGCGTGGAAGCAAGGTATCTGCGAAGGCCCTGTAATAGGCCACTGTGAGGCCATCTGGGCCCGGTGCCTTACCGTTGGCCATCGCCTTCAACGCAATCCGAAGCTCGGGAACGGTAAAGTCATCCTCTAAGGTGGCTAATGCATCCGCAGGGAGCACCGGTAAATCGGCCTGAGCCAAATAATCGCGAATGAGCTGCGCCCTGACATCTTTATCTTCCACTGTCTGCCTGACGCGATACAAAGACTGATAAAACGAACGAAATTCTTTGGCAATGGTCGAGGTTTCATACGCCAGTGAATCATTGGAGGACTTAATTTTAGCAATGAACGTGGCCGACTTTTTTTGTTGCAACGAGCGTGCCAACAGCCGACTGGGCTTGTTACCCCATTCGTGCAACCCCTGGGCAAGCACACGAAATCGTTGTTTCTGTTCCAAATGAAAGAGGCCTCTTAGTTCCTCTCTCTTCCGGACCAGATCCTGGAGAACCGACAGTGACAGCCCAGCCTTGTGCTTGCGTTCCAAGTCCTCGATGTCTCTAAGCAATTGCGTTTGTTGATGGGTGCGTTCCCTCTTTTTCCTAGCACCTATTTCCATAAATTTACCCCGAATGCAGGCCTTATGGGCTTCCCAGAGCGTGCCTGGTGTCACCTCTGGCGTCGCATTTTCCGCGAAATATTGAGTTAACGTGTCCCCAATCGCCTTTTTATCGATATCATCCATAAGAAGATTATCATTAAGCTTCCAGTTAGTGTTCTTAACTGGCATAGAGGGGACATACAGCGAGAGGGAAATCGGAGCGTGGTCCGATATGGGGGAAACCTCAACACACGTAGCAGTGGGGAGAGACAGGTGGTGGTGGTCAATAAGGAAATAATCAATTCTCGAGTAAGAAGTGTGTAAGTGGGAGAAATGGGTGTAATCTCTCACTCGTGGGTGCATAACCCTCCACACATCCATCAGTTGGGCCTCATGTAGGCGTCTGCGTAAAAACGCTAGGCGCCTCCAGGAGATGCACGAGGACCCCAACGAAGTGTCTAAAGACGGTTCCAACGGTACATTGAAATCCCCCGCTAGAAGGATGCAACCACGAGCAAAATCTGTCAATTTTCGAAGGGTATTGGAGATAAAGGAAACCTGGTTGCGATTAGGGGCATAAATGGTCGCAATTGTACATGGCATACTACCCAGGTTACCCTTCAGGAACAGGAAGCGGCCCATAGGATCACTCAGCATGGAATCTAGTACAAAAGAAGAACCCCTACGGAACCCAATAGCCACCCCCTTAGCATTACGGATGTCAGAAAGGCTATAATACCACAGGGGAAACTGAGGGGAGAAGAGCCTGACCGGTGTGGTGTATGTAAGGTGAGTCTCCTGCAGGAGAACAATATCCCCTGCAGGCGAGTCAGTTCCCGATATAGTTGGTGTCTCTTACCTGGGGTATGCAGTCCCCGCACATTAAATGAAAGCAACTTCACCTTAGCCATGAGATTCGAGAGATAAGTCTTCTCAGGACCGACTGGAGGCAGAGGAAGGTCCCCCGAGGAACAACGAGGAGGGGTTGAGGGGAGGGGGAGAATAGGAGGGGAAAAAAAGAAAGGGTTAAATAAAGAAGAACACTTAGCATCAATTTGACTCGACAAAACAACCCACATAGGGAAAAGACATGCGCACGCATAAATCTGCCGTGCGATGAAGGGTCACATACGCGGCCCGGCCCCCCCGCGCCACCCGCCCTCAAAGGGGCGACAGCACGGGGAGACAGGGCAGCGCCGGACCCCAATGGAGGGAGGCGCTGGAACACGAGCATCAGGCAGCAATCGCTCCAATATCCCTGCCCGTTCGCCCCAGCGCCGACACGTTGCAAGTTAACACATTAAACGTACAGTATAGCATAAAACAGTATATGACAAGAGACAAGAAATATTTGAATAAACAGAACACTAGAACTAGAACCAGTTGAAGGCCTGCATCCCTGTCAGTGACCATTGTTCACAAATAAAGATCTTTCTGCCCGGGACTCTGCATACGATAGTCCGCCAGGTCACAACCTAGGGGGGGATAACAGCATGAAGGCCGAACTCCGGGCAACTGGGTGATGAATGAAACAAAACAGGAAAACCAAAAAATAAAAAAATAAAAATAAAAATTATATCACGATGGAGGTGAGAAAGCTGTCTCAAAAATAGGACCAAAAGAAAAAGAAACAACAACATCACCAGGAAAAAGAAAAAAGCCCGCGGTCGGGGAATGGCAGATGAACGGAGACGGGATCTCATCTCCAGTGGTCAGCCCAGGGATGGAGAAGCTCCCGGGGTGGCTGAGCGGCGGTTCTTGCGGCTAACTTTCTGCCATTGTGGATCCGTAGAGCCTGGTAGGGGTAGAATAGGGTCTTGCCATCCAGGTAGCTCAGGAGGAGATATGTCCACGTCCGCACAAAATTTCTCCAGGTCCTCCGGGAACCGCAGAACAGCTGTTCTGCCATTTCTATTGGCAATGAGGGCAGCCGGAAATCCCCAACGATAGGAGATGGACGCTTCACGAAGCTTTTCCGTTAAAGGCCGCAGGGCCCTGCGACGGTCCAGAGTCTCCTTAGCCAAATCAGGGAAGAGGGACAGGGTGGCTCCATCAAAGTCCAGAGAGGCGGTTTCGCGGGCCTTCCGCATGATGCGCTCTTTTTCCTCGAAATAGTGGATTCGGCAGATAACATCCCTGGGAGTATCAGTAGACAAAGCGCGGGGACGGAGGGCCCTGTGGACCCTGTCTATTTTAAGCGGGTTATCTGCTGCTAGGCCTAAAAGGCCGTTGAAGATGCCACGAACCGAGGGGAGGAGATCATCATCCCCCGTCGCTTCTGGGAGGCCTCTAATGCGAACGTTGTTCCTCCTGTTTCTGTTCTCCTGGTCCTCTATTTTGTAGAGAGCCATTCTGTGAGCGATGGCAAGGCTCCGGGTAGAGGCTTGTAGGGACCTGATGGCAGAAGCGTGACGATCAAGCCGAAGCTCGGTCTCCTCAACCCTGCCCAGTACCTGCGAGAGATCAGCGCGCACCGCGGAGAGTTCCTTCTTTATGGTCCTCTCCAAGCCCTGGAACAGAGATGCCAGCTCGGACCTGGTGGGCAGACCGTCCCCGTGGACCTCCGAGCGGCGGGAAGGGCTATCGTCTCCGTCGGAGCAGCCAGAGGAAGCAAGAGAATGGCGCCTCTTGTCCGATGCGCGACGGGGGGCGGAGCTTGTAGCGGTGTCTGCGCCTCGAGGAGAGCGGCCTAGGCCATCCGCGTCCTCACCCTCGGCTGCATCCAAGGCCAGGAACCTCTTAATGGAGCCCGATTGCGGTCCAGTCTTGGAGAGGGACTTGCCTGTCTTCTTCCGCATAGTGAATATGGAGGTGCGATGAGTTTATTACTGCAGGAAAAGCTAAAAATTGTGTCGGCGCCGGAGCTCGAGGGAAAAGCGTCCTCACAGCTGCATATCCAGACCACGCCGGTTTTTGGTGTTGTATAACACCTTTGAGACGCTGCTCAATATTTGTACACTTATTTTGTTTAGATTTGCGCAATTTTCCTTCTTATTCAAATGTCCTCTGTTGGCCTATGGTTTTCATCCGGTGGATTCTTCCCCACAATGGGAGACAGTCCGGGATATGTACGTCTGGTGGAGACGGGCCTCTCCGGTGTTGAGAATGTGGAGATGGGTTCATTGATCTCCAAATTATTCTGCCATTTGTAGACAAGATCATTCTTATAATCATTAATATTTCTTGAATATTTGTTGCTTTTCCTTGCTTGTATTTCTGCGTCTTTCTTAATTAAATCTTTGTTAAGTTGAGTGGTGAGCCTTTTGAAATCTGCTGAGTCCTTGTGGGTTTCTAATTGGATTTTACTGCTTGTGAATTTGTACTCCTTTTTTGTCACTTGCCATTGTTTAGTATGCAATATTCTCTTTTGTGCTACATTTTGACGGTTTACGTATTGACACTAAACTTATGTACGCTATCACTCTGTTCTAAAAACACCACCCCTCCCCCCCCCCTCCCCCACGTTCACCAGCCCAGGGATTTATTCCCGTACCACCCTTGGATTTCACCCACTTTTCACAGCGCAGACACCACCCCCCTTGTTTTTCCATTTGTTACTTCTCTCTGCCCAGGACAGAGTGTCAGGTGTTTGCAGCAGTGACCCCATCCCACTCCACCACCCCCCTCGGTAGCGCAGGAGCCTCTATCTACAATACTGTGTCTTTCTTTCCTACTCCACTCCTGCAGCAACCATGGAGATCTTCACGTTTTTAGAACAGAGAGAGGTCAATCTGGACCTAGTGTTCAATCCAGAGGACCCCAAAACAGATAACAACATTGAATATCTTATGCGCCGTCTAGGACATGGGCTAGAGAAGAAGATTAGCCTATGGTGGGATATTACCACATTTGACAGGTACCTCAAAGCCAATATAGTCCCTCGACGTTTGAGGTGGGATGTACCCCCAAATGACGGCTTGAAGGACCAGGAGTCCATTGATGAATGGTTTTTGTTCTTCAATGAGAAAGGAAAAGAACTACTTCACTTATTGCTCAAAAGGAAACAAAAGAAAATTCGCAAAATAGATCAAACGATAGCAGAACTCAAAATCCAATTAGAAACCCACAAGGACTCAGCAGATTTCAAAAGGCTCACCACTCAACTTAACAAAGATTTAATTAAGAAAGACGCAGAAATACAAGCAAGGAAAAGCAACAAATATTCAAGAGATATTAATGATTATAAGAATGATCTTGTCTACAAATGGCAGAATAATTTGGAGATCAATGAACCCATCTCCACATTCTCAACACCGGAGAGGCCCGTCTCCACCAGACGTACATATCCCGGACTGTCTCCCATTGTGGGGAAGAATCCACCGGATGAAAACCATAGGCCAACAGAGGACATTCCCATCACAGAAGAACACCCTAGACAGAGCAACAATGAAGGGACACAGAGGCATCCTAGCCATCACACCCCACACAACAGCAAAGGGAATCGCACCAAAACCACCCGCACTCCGCAAAAGAATTGGAAGAAACCGAATCATTGGAAAAACAAAAAAAACGCATAACAATCACTGGACCAAACAGAACCAAGGCCAAAAGGATTCGAGAGGACCTCCATATGAGACTCAACAACCAATCAGGAGTCCACCATACCCACGAGGGTACTATGATACTAGAGATTTTAGAGGCGACCCACGAGGGTATCACGACACCAGAGATTTCAGAGGTGATCAATATTATCCACCCAGACCCTACATTAGGAGTCCAGGCCCAAGCCATTACTATTATCCCAGGGATGGATGGGCTCCGATACCTCAGAGACCTAGGGATCGTGAAAGAAGTCCCATCCATACTTCCAACTACTATGCCCCGCTTCGAGATTTGCGGGATATATACCGAGAGGAGAGAAGAGAATATGATCGACAAGAACAGGGACCCAGTCGTTCTTCTTTTTTAGACAAAGGGAGGGAACCCCCTCCCCTAAAGAAAGGAGAAGAGACAGGGAGAAGAAGCCCCACAAGAAAAGAGGATGCAGAGGCGGAAAAAGAAAACAGAAAATAAAATCAATGGGAGAAGGGATATTTAATCTCACTGAAATACCACTGACCCCAGAAGAACTTACGACACTGGATAAAGGTCTGAAATATGCACCTGTGAGAAATCTTGACAAATTTCAGACTTATATCAATGTTCAGAAATATATTAGAAAACTGAACATCAAGAAATATCTCATAGAAAAACCTATCAATGTCCGTGTCGAAGAAGAAAATACAGTGGTACACAGTAATCTGAGAAACAAATCCACCTTCAATCCCAAAATAAAGGACAACAAACATATAGAAGTTTTTAAAAAACTAGTGACTGAAGAACTAAGAAACCTGAAAGTGAAAAAAATGGAAGAACCAATATCTATAAAAATAGGAATACAGAAATTGATGAAAAGGAAAGATTTGGTCATCAGACCCTCCGATAAAGGGGGTGGGATTGTAATCCAGACCACAGAACAATATCATGGAGGGATGATGAAGATGCTAGGCGACATTGATACCTATAGTGTACTACCTAGCAACCCTACTTTCAAATGGAAAGAACTGGAACAAGTGGTACTTCTAGGTCTTAAAAAGGAAGTTCTTAATAAGAAGGAAGCAAAGTATCTTGTACCGGAAGCATGTAGGACTCCGATTATATATGCCCTACCAAAGATACACAAAGATAAAAACAACCCGCCTTTTAGGCCAATTGTGAACGGGATAGAGTCTATCACAGCAAGATTGGGGCAATAGGTCGATAAGTTCCTTCAGCCAGCTGTACAAAAAACCAGGGCCTACCTTAAGGACACAAAAGATATCCTTAACCTACTAGAAGGAAGAACAGACCCTGGTCCCTTACTGTTGGCAACTGCAGACGTGTCATCGCTATACACCATCATTCCCCACTACCTAGCTTGCGAAGCCACCAAATGGGGACTTCGCAGATACACCAAACTCCCTTGTGCGCAGAGGAAATATATTATTAAATGCCTTGATTTCTGTCTCAAACATAGCCATTTCTGGTACAACCATGTGCATTACCAACAGCGAACTGGAGTGGCCATGGGAGCCAAATTTGCTCCAAGCGTCGCAGGACTATTCATGGTCAAATGGGAAGAGGAAGCAGTATTCCAAACACTACCCGAGAATCTGGTTGTATATAAAAGGTATATTGATGACATCTTTATAGTGTGGAGGGGAAATAGAGATTCACTCAACTCCTTCAGCACTAAACTCAATAATAACAACATGAACATAGTCCTTACATGGCAGATCGAAGAAGAGAACATCCCCTTCCTAGACTTAGAGATCTCTCGGAAAAAAGGAAGATTTACAACCAGGACGTTCTTTAAAAATGTCGATAGGAATAGCTACCTTCCCATCACCAGCTGCCATCATAGAAATTGGCTATATAATATTCCCAAAGGCCAGATTTTAAGACTAAGACGTAACTGCACAGAAATAGAAGAGTTCCAGGTTCAAGCAAGAAAAATCGGGGAAAGATTCACACAAAAAGGATACAATGACACGTTTATCCAAGAAAAGATACAAGAAGTCAGCAACATCCCTAGAGGAGACCTTCTAGTTGCTAAGAAGAAACCGACCAACAAAGTAGATGGAGTTCCAGTCATATTAGACTATAACATCCACTACAAAAAGATTGAGAAGATCTTCTCCCGCCACTGGCACATCCTCAAAACAGACACCAAATTGGGAAATATCCTGCCAGATAGACCCAAATTTATTTACAAAGGGGCCCCTACCCTTCGAGACCAACTGGTAAAGGGAGTGGTTAATCCACCCAAAAAGCAGCTCACGTTCTTTACTGGGAAAGGGTTCTATCCTTGCAAGCGATGCTATGCTTGCACACGCACCAAACGCCCCAATGAAAAAGTAGTGAAATTCAAGTCTAACAGTAATGGGACAGAATACGAAATTAAAGATTTTGTTGGGTGTAATACCAAAGGGGCAGTATATGTGCTAGAGTGCAGTTGCGGCCTACAATATGTCGGCCGCACAAAACGACTCCTAAGGATACGGATCAAAGAACACGTGCGCAATATCATCAAAGGTTTTGATCAACACAGTGTCTCCAGACATTTTGAGGTAGCCCATAATAAGGATCTGTCCCACCTTAGATTCTGGGGGATTGCACCCTACAATAGGCCGTGGCGAGGGGGTCACAAAGTTAGGTCCCTTAGTCAACTAGAATCCAAATTTATCTTTTCCATGGACACATTTGCCCCGAGAGGACTAAACATAGACTTTGACCTAAACTGTTTCCTCAACGATTTTTGAACATTATCACCTTTTCTTACTGTTCTTCCCACACCTTGTTTCTGGATGTGTAGACTTCCAAGACCTACATCCAGGATCACCTATATAATTTACTCATGGATGATGTGTACTGTAAACTGTATAAGATCGTAGTAGATATTTTCTATTTATGTACATGTGCCATGAGTGTTGTCTCTGAAGCTCCCATATATTTTTTATATATCCTTTTCCTATTTTTTATTGTTATTGGACCTTAATCCTGTTTAGGATTCTTAGTAGACATGCCCCAGGCTGGTATAGCCAGATGTGAGGGCTTTTGATACATCAGCCTCCCTCCCTTTTTTCATCTCGGCATGTATGAGACTGGTCGGTCCATATAGCTGACCCCCTTTTTTTATCTATTAAGGATCTATCCTCTAGACATTGATTCATTATATTTTTTAATAAAATTGTCTCTCCATCCATGGTATGGAAACAAAACATCTCCCCTCCAGTCCCCCTGACCACTGGGGTCCTTTGCTGTATATGCAAACATGGTAGCCGCTCGCTATATGTCAGCATACAGCTTCCTCTGGTTTCAGACACACAGGTTCTCTCCCCTTCCATGCTAAGTTATTGGTCCGCCTATTCTGCTGTACACTGCACCAAGATCATCCCTTATCCTGGAGTCACTCCTACCTATCAATAGGAAAAAGCCCAGGCAAAATGGCGATTGCTTTATTTGTGATTAGCCATTACAATAAGAGTGTGGGCTACGAGAAAATGGCCGACATGCGCCCAGCATAGCAGACACCCAGGCAGTCGAGCGGTGCGTCTCTCTGTCTTCAAGCCACTCCTACTTACTAATAGGAAGTGACCTAGGCAAGATGGCCACTATCTCAGCAGTCACCAGTTACCTATATGAGTGCAGGCCACAAGAAAATGGCCGCCATGCACCCATTACAGCAGACCATTAGGCGGTCTATTTAAAGCCTCCAATATTCCATCTATGTTATCCCCTAAGGAAGTCATGTGACATGACGAGACGCGTAGGGATCAAGGAGCATCAGAGTCCACACGCCTGACGCAGCAAGACCCCCCTGCCGTCCGTTTGGTTTCTGTGCCCAGTTTTTATCATCCAAATGTGAGTGCACCTATATGTTTTAATAAACCTGTTCCATTTTTGCGGGGCTGTACTATGGTCTTTTTTTCTCCCATCCTATATGCTGTGTGAGGGTCCCCTCTATCTGCTCCAAGTGTCCACCCAGCTCAGACACAGAAGAATAGGAGCCAGGTGTGCATCCAGGACTTAGGACGAACTCAGTGTTCGTGGGAGATAGGCCCACCATCCATCACCTCCATGTGAGTGGATGTATGAGTGAATGATGTTGCCTGTTTAGACACTTCCATAACACCATATCCTACTTGCTTTGTATCTTCTCCATGCCTTACTGCTGAGTGCTGATGTCGTTTCTGTCCATTGAAGTGTATTCCTCCTCCCCCTGCCAGAGGTGGTTTTATTTGGCTATCCGTGCCATAGCCGTGAGGTGAGGGGCTAGGGACCACCTGAGGTGTTCACTGTACCACGTCCTTTCCCGGCACCATTTTCTCCATCTTTTAGAAACTGTCTTCTGGGACATCGTTGGAACCTGTCTTCTGGGACATTTGGGAAACACTTTCAGAGACTTTTTTGCATTTCTTCACTGATTTATATATTATTATTTGTATTGTTCACTGTGTTACACATTCAGGGGCGCCCCTAGAGGTAGTTCTCCCTGATTTCACATTACTTGGACCAGCACATTGTGTACAGTTTACTGCTTGTGAATTTGTACTCCTTTTTTGTCACTTGCCATTGTTTAGTATTCAATATTCTCTTTTGTGCTACATTTTGACGGTTTACGTATTGACACTAAACTTATGTACGCTATCACTCTGTTCTAAAAACACCATGTTAAATTTAAGGGTAGACCAGAGTGTAGTTAAACTCTGATCTAGTTTTTTAGTTGAAAAACAGGGTCTCTGTCTCAGCTTCCCTGTGCTGTGAGCCCATTCTGCTGTACTGTCTCTTCCACCCCCGGCGCTGCAGGTTGCAGCAGTGGAGTCAAGGTTTGGGTGCTCTTCCCAGCAGCCAATCAGGAGGGTTTGACCTTGCTGTGCATGCTGGGGAGGGGTATTTATGAGACAGACGCCATTGGTTCTGGGTCTTCTTCGTCCAGTGTAGCACCCACCTTTAGGGTGGCCACACCATGGCGCCCCAGCGTTATGGCCTACCTGGCCGGGGCGTGCGTGCCACACGGTGTTCCTGGTTCCAGGGCCATGCTGGCCCGGAGCATCTGAACAGCGACGGGGACCCAGTGAGTGACTGGGTTCCCACTTTTGAAGATCCCAAACTGTACTGCTGTTCGGTGGGGAGTCAGTCTGAGGAGCGCCATTAATAGGCTGGCGGTCCAAAAGGGCCTGGACAAACCACAGGGGATCAAGGTAACCGCACACTGAGGGATTGATCACCTGTTAGTCGGTACCTGGGCGACAAGTTGAAGGAGATCCAGACGTAACTCATCCAAGGAGGGATACCTCCCCGAATTCAATCCAGAAAAGGGGCTTGTGGCAGAAGTACCTTTCTGAGGCTCACCGAGGAGGGCCTGTGGCAGAGACTTTCTCCTTAAGTTCAAGTTCACTAAGGAGGGTCTGTGGCAGAGACTTTATTCTGAAATTGTCAGAGCGATACTCTTGCTGCCAGGTCAGCGAGAGAGGCCTGTCCGGGTACTCTAAAACCCACTCTGGCGGGAGTAGCATAGAGAAGTGTTACAGTTGGGAACAGGACTGTTTCCTAATCATAAAGCCTGAATCTACAGTTCTCCCTTCTTCTTCAACTTTACTTTCCTCACCTAAGTTATTGTTTTTACCCGGCTGGGTAATAAAGAGAACAGCAAAGAACACCTGTCGTGGACATTCCTTGTCTTCCACTATATGCAATACGCATCATTCACCTCTAGGAATTCGGAGGAGCCATGAGGTAACATGCCGCCCAAAAATCCAGCAGCTCCACTGGGGGTAATGCTACATGTAGGGGCTCGTCCGGGATTGGCTGTTATCTCCAAATACCCGAATTCGGAAGTTTAATCTGCCGTTACTTCAAGGAATTGTTGTGTGTTAAATTGTGCCTGGTGAGGAAAGAGTTAAGGTCACCATTAAAGCTGGGCGCACGTGCAGCGAAGCCATGTGCGCCTGCCACATGTGAAGAAAATAATTCAGGTGGGAGGAGCAACCTATCCCTGCTTGAGATGCAGGCTGAGTTTGGCGCCAAAGGACAGAGTGTCTGTGCCATCAACGCCATTTGGGAAGCTGCGACCCCCGATGTCTGTGCCGGGAGTCAATGCAATATCTGCTGCCGCTGGAGTACCACTGACAAATACCGGAAATTGGAATGCAGACCCAGGGGAAGTTTGTTTTGTTTTCTAGCAGTAGCGTGGAGGCCCTCGGACTGTCCTGCCCCCTCTGTTCGGAGCTGGCAATCCACCTTATGCCTTTTGCCAGATGCAAGAGGTGCCGGAGTTACCTATTCTAAGTGGAACCACCGAGTGAGTCTCCCTGGGAATACAAGGTGCACTGGATCACTGGGACTGTGACCACGGAGGAGGAGGCCCCATGGCCGGAACCCCATTATATACGGCCGGCTAACACAGCCCCTTCCTTTCCGGGACTTTCGTTGTGTAGTGGTGACGTCAGCACGCCGCTTCTCCCTACGTCGTTTCGTCAAACCTGACTTCGCCCAGGGGCAGTCAATGATTCTCCCTAGATGGATATGCTAAATAGTAATTTCCTATATCAGGGAGAGTAAGACCTTCGTAATGTTTGGTCAGAGTTAGGTAGTGCCTACGTAATCAGAGTTTAAAGTGTGCCCAGATGAATTTAAGAAAAAGGGAGTGCACCTGGTAGAAGTACTGTTGTGCAATCTTGATTGGCAGTGCTTGAAAGAAAAAGAGAAACTTCAGGAGTATGCATATCTTGAGAAGGTTACATCTGCCAAACGAAGAGAGCAGCCCTTTGTTCCACTCCGCTAATAATAAAGGGGTCTTAGTTAGCAGAGGCGGAAAGTTAAGGTCGAAAGTGTATGACAAGTCATTGGGAATAAGGGTTCCCAAATATTTGAGGGCGCTGTCTGTCCATTTGAAGTGAAATTGAGCTTGTAGGGTTTTTGGTCTATTGGCTGGCACGTTAATCCCCTGTCTGGTGCCATTGGTGATAGGAAAAGTATCTGAGAGGACACCATTGGTTTTGACCTGGGCTGTTGGCGTAGAATAGATACTTTAGATCCACTGCTGCATGTTGTGACTGAGCCCAATATGTTGGACATAAATGCCCAGTTGACTCGGTCGAACGCTTTTTCAGTGTCTGTGCTGAGGAAGATGCACAGCGTTTCAGTCGTCAAGGCAATATGAATGAGGTTGATCACTTTGGTGGTGTTATCCCTCACCCAGAGTGTGGTGATGAAACCCACCTGGACTATATCCTGCATATATTGGGTTAGTCTATTGGCCAGTATCTTCGTAAAGAGCTTGAGGTCTAAATTCAGAAGCAAAATGGATCTATAGCTACCTCAGGTAAAGGGGTCTTTACCTTCTTTGTGTATAAGGGAAATGTGGGCCTTAAGTGTATCTCTTGGGAACTGTGTCCCCTCACTGAGCATGTAGAACATCTTCTTTACCATGTAAGGGCCTAGAAGTGGTAGAAAGGATTGGTAGTACTGTAGTGTAAAAGCCTGGGGCTTTGCCTTATTTCATCCCACCCACTGCTCGTTGTAACTTGTCCAAGGCGATGGGAGAGTCTAGCTCCTCTCCTACCTCGTCTGGAAGTTTGGGGAGGGAGGAGGAGGTGATATAGTCCTGCATTGCTGTTACAATTCATAAGAGAGTTTCCAAAAGAATTGTAGTACCGCTTTAGCTTTATACTGTAGTAAATCTAATGTTTGCTTTCTAAGCACTAACAGTTCCTTTTCTAAGGAGTTTTTGGGAGCTTGTTTATGCTGCAATTCAACCTCATGTATTCTGTGGATGAGCTTAAGCAGTTATTGTTCACGTTCTCTCTTGATACGTGCCCCATGTTCATTCAACACTCCTCTTATAACAGTCTTGTGCGCTTCCCAGGGTCACAGTCTGTACTGTCCTTAGTTTGGAAATAGTGCTTCAGTTCCATCGTAACCGCCGACAGAACCACTGGGGTCTGCAGTATACTTTAATTTAATTTCCAGAATCTAGTTCTGACGGTCGATACCATAGAGAGAGTATTAGCCAGATTCAGAAAGACTTACGCTGACGTATCTACAGATACGCTGCGTAAGTGTAAATATGCGCCGTCGTATCTATGCGCCGTACCCACAGAACGAGATACGCCTGAAAGTAGGCTTCCTCCGACCGACGTAACTTTCCTACGCCGGCGCATCGTTGGTGCATATTTATGCTGGACGCATCTGGCGCTCCCATTGATTTCCTCTTCAAATATGCAAATAAGGGAGTTACGATGATTCACGCATGTACGTGCGCCCGACGCAGGCTACGCGCGGTGCGCCTAAGTCGTACATCTGGCCTAAAGTTATTCCATCAAAAAGCTGGTTTATCTCTGCACCGGACGTGCACAGGTCAAATGGAGAGCAGCTACAGCAGTACCATTACCGACGAGCTGAGCAAGCTGAGCAACCCCACTTGCAGGACAACACATCTGTCTGACTCCATACCGGAATCCCCAAACCAGAGGAGAGAGAAGATACAATGAGGCACACATACGTACCCGTGCAGTGGTGGAGCGCACATTTGGCCTCCTGAAGTCCCGTTTCCGATGCCTGGATAAGTCCGGGGGGACCCTGTTGTATTCCCCAAACTTTGTGTGCCAGACTATCGGTGCATGTTGCATGCTATGCAACTACGCCATGAGAAAGGGCCTGCAGATTGACATATGTGATGACCTGACCCCCGAACCACACAGTCCCCCCTTGCCCGAGGCTACCCGGTCTGCTGAGGGAACAGCAGTCAGGAGGTGCCTCGTGGAAAGTATCTTTGCACGTTAAACATACACAAATTCATCATGGCACACGGACAATGCACGCATGCACACCACTGTGGTCACTAGCTCACACACACCACATCCACCTCACATTGGATTAGCCCAAGTCCACCAAGCAGGACTTGGGAGCAGCAACGCTGCGTCAAGGCCCCAATTATGTTGCTGTCCTTTCATACCACATTCACACAGTCATGGGGATCACATCTCCCCGACGACCCAGGGCGACACCCCTTACTGGCAGGAGTGTCACCCCCACATTCACACACCAGTCACACTGTAATCTGCACTACTGACCGTGTGCAGTCATAAAACCAATAAAAAAAAATCATGACCTGAGCATATCTAAAATAAAAGAACTCATATCCTGAGCACATAAAATCATAAATCAGCTCATACTGTGAGCACAACCAAAAAAAAAAGGCACTCATTTGCCCTGACATGGGCTGCGCTTGGTGCCACCTCTCTGGCTCCTCAGCTGCCTCAAGGGGGGCCTCGGGTGGGGGGGTGGGGCATCTGGAGGTGGCTCATCCCCGGGTCTGCCACTCCTGGCAGGTGATGGCTGCCTGCCCTCCAAGATCACGGCAATGCGGCTGGGGACGCAATTGAACTGGGCCTTCATCTTCACCTGGCGGGTGATGTTGTGCCGCTGGTTGCGCTGCCTCTGCCTCCCCTCCTCCTGGATGGCAGCCGTGTTGGCCTGGACCGCCCCAGTAAGGGTCTGAACTTCTGCCACAAGGTTTTCTGTGGTGGCCTGCAGCTCCCCCTGGCCGGTGATCACTGCAGCAAGGTTGGCGCTGATATCCTGCAGGCCATCAGGAATCTGTGCCGAGGAGGCCAGGCTGTCTGCCAGCCAGTGCAGGTTCCCGGCTATTTCCCCCATATGCCGGGTCTGCCGAGCCTGGTCCCTTGCAATTTGTTTCTGTACAGAATCAGGAACACCCCTGGTCTTCCCTGTCACCTTCCTGGGGGCAGAAGATGCTTGTGACCAGCTGTATGTTGGGGCCCTTGAGGGGCTTCCCCTGCTGGTTGCTGAGCCAGAGGGGCTTCCCCTAATAGGGGGGAGTTCTGAGAGTGCCCAGGCAAAACCGAGGACTCCTCGAAATAGAGGCAAGCCTGGGCAAGATTCAGTCTCCTCCTCAACCACCTCCAGAGGACAGGTGTGGCCACTCCCCTCCACTGCTGGATCTTGGCTTCCTAGTGGGTCAGGCTGTGGATGTTCCGGGGATGATGGCGTGGGATGGCCACCGGCAGCAGATGGACCCGCTCCCTCCTGCACATCTGTGATGACACAAAGCATTCACATGTTGGTGGACCCACACACTTGTCACATTTTCCCTTCCACCCCCTCACATTCTACACACCGGATAGGGGATAAAAAACACTTACCTGTCCTCAAGGCATCATCAAGGGAATCAAAGCCCTCCACGCCCTCCAACTGCTCCCTCTCCAGACACCGGGCGATCACCTCCTCCTCCGGGGTCAAACTCACATTACATGGTGGTCCACCCCCCGTGCCCCTCTGGTGCTTCCTGATAGCGGCCACCTTTTCCCGAACCTTGCGATTCACGTCATTAATTTTTTTACTAATGTCTTTGGCTGTCCGGGTCTCTTTGCCAAGGGAATTAACTTGAGTGGCGATGGTCTCCAGGATGACCTGTTTCTTGGCACGGCTGGTATCGCGACTCTGGGCACCATGGAGGAAGACGTCATACCTCTCAATGGCAGAGATGAGGACTGCCGTCTCCTCTGGCGATAAAATTCCTCTTTCTCTTCTCCTTTACTGAAACGACAGTACGTTTTTTAAAACGTCGTTTTTGATCATGTGTACGTGGCATGTGAGTTTGTTCAGTATACGGTGGATAAAAGGTGTCTTGTCTATCATTGGGAGTGTAGATGTTGGCCAGCGTCATCTGTGTGCTCCCAATCAATCCTTTAGGGAACACAAAGCGGCCTTCTGTGTCCACCAAAGTGTCCTGACATGTCCACGGTTCTCTGCTTGAGACACTCCTTTGGAGTATCAGTCTCTGAGGCATGAAGGGCTATCTGTTCTAAAGTGAGTTTCCTGGATAAACACCACATCTGCATGAGCTCTCTTAAGGTCATTCAAGGCGTATTCAGCCCCTTAGCATTCAGTGAGGCCACGTACACACGGAGGGACATGTCTGCTGAAACTGTCCGACGGACCGTTTCCAGCGGACATGTCTCCTCCGGATTTCCATCCAATGGCGTGTACACACCATCGGATCAAAACCCCACCGGCAGACACCGGTGACATGGCGGTAACGTTGACGCCGCCACGTCACCGCACCAGGAAGTAAAAAACTTCCACGCATGCGTCGCATCCATTCGACCCTTGTGCGGGCAGATATGTCCGCTGGTTAGTGTACATCCTCTCCGTGTTTCCTAAACACGTTTTCTGAACAGTTTTGTTTCCTTGTGTCATGTTTAAACGTTTGACTTTACAAAAAAACAACACATTTTTCTTCATCTCCGGATGTGCCGCTTTTTTTCTTTGTTGCATGGACTTTCCAGTTTGCAGACCTCAGCAGGCACCCAGTCTTGTTGCCACAGCAATATCAAGAATCTTTAATTTGCAGACAGCCTTGGAGTGGTGCACATTCTACTTTCCTTCTCCACTGGTGCCACACTGGCATCACAAATGTACCTTAGGCATCCCCTTTCGGTACTTTGATATCGTGTTAAGCAGAAAAGTTTGAAAGTAATAAATCCTGTTCCAAATTTAAGCTATAGGTAAGTACACCTACCTCCCGATGTTCAGCGGGACGCGGGACGCACCCCTACCTTTCCCACCTGCTTTGTATGCACCACTTAATGGGCTATGTGTCTGTCCCAATTCCAAATGTCAGGGTCAGTCCCAACCCGGGGAGCGAGATACTTCCACTTTTCCCACGTCAGGGACAACCCCCAATGGCAATCCCCTCTCCTGAGCCAAGGAGAGGCGGATGGATCCTCTGGCTTTTGTCGCCGGTGTCAGATGTGGACCTCGGATACCCGCTGTGCATCAATCATCCCCCCCACACCCACCAGTGCAAACCCCGCTCCGCTTGTTCTCTCCCCTGGAGGGGGCAGGTATATGCGCCAGTGTCACCAGTGCAGTACAGGCACCTACCACAGAGCCCTCACTCCCTGAATCCAATCCGGCCTGCCAAGCTCGTGTCCCCCAATGCACCGCCAGTAACATAACAGAAAACATGTTCACATTGGGTACATCTCTACATGTTATAACTAATATCGTGAGAAATACTTCATATGGTAGAGGAGACCTTAACATAGAGAGATTGTGAGCTTGACATCCCGCCATACGAAAATTTCTGTTATACCACGTGTAGCGGTGTCAGCTTATGCTTTAGAGAGGATTATGCAGGAGTGTATGTAAAATAGACATTTGGTGCCCTCTGCTGACCAGAAGTGGGACGTCGGGCTCAAAGTTTTACTTTTTCTGGAACAACCCAGGACGGAGGAGAATGCCACTCCCAGGAACGCCCAGGGGAGCAAAGGATCTTGGGAAGAGATAAAAGACCTGATGGCAGCCATCTTAACTCTCTCCAGCCTGGGACACACACCTGTGAGGAACTGTTCCTGTGAGTGTGTGACTGAACTCCGGCCTACCTCGTGGAAAGCAGCCAGCGATGTCTGGGCAGCAGTAAAGAGTTTCCTGCAGTTCCCCTGAGACAAGAGCCGTGTGATCGGACGAGCGTTGGAGATCCGACGGGGGTCGCGTGCCGAGAGGATTCCAGTCACCAGGGCCGTGTGTGGTGAGAGGGCTTGCGCCCAACTGTTTCATACTATACCACACTCACACACACACATCTGAGGGACTATCTGAGCTGTGTTGTGGAGAACACTAGACCAGTACCATCGGAGGGTTCCAGAGACATACTCAAATACTTGTCGCAGGGCCCGAGAACGTTAGTCCACTGTTGAGCGGTCTGCTGCTAAAAGATTCGCTCACCGGTTGTTTGCATCGGATACTACAGATACCCCTGTTGGATTACAAATAGGGCCCTTTCTATTTTTTGCTAGCGAAGAAAACGAAGACCTCGGACTAGTGCACTTACACTCCTGCAGCAAGGCCTTGCAGATTGGGACATATAGTTCAGTAAACTGTTTAAAGGGGTCTCTAGTGGGTAAAGTACCACAGTTAGTTTAAAGTAATCTTGCTGACTGCTGCGCAGCATACATAATCTTACCAGTTAAATCCCTGCGGCCGCAGGAAGAGGGTGTTAGGGAGCTATCACCTTGTACTATATGTATTATATTAACTGTATGTGTGATGATTAATTTGTTAACTGGTATTGATCTTTCTTGAGTAAAATTGATATTTGCTTTAATTTTTTGGTGTCTTGAAGAGTTACTTGTTACTCAAAAAATTCTGGTGCTATTGCATCATAACTCAGTCAGGGGGATTGGTATTAGGGACTTTCCTCAGGTGTGCTGGTGTGCGGTGGATCGAGTGTTGCGGAGGAGGGCCAGAAGACCCAACAAATTCAGCCGCTCCTTAGGGGGTAAGCGCTACACGTGGGGGCTCGTCCGGGATACTTCTGATACCCCTCGCACAGAGATAACCACACCAACAGCCCAACCATGGATCTGACAGCCGCAGCAAAGTGGTGCAAAGAACAAAACGCCCAGGACGGGCTGAGTGTAGTGATGGACATTCCTGATGGCACATGGACAGAGGAACAGATCCGTAAAGCAGTAACTACCTTAGCGCCTGACCAGAAAGTGTTTGTCATAGACACCATAACAAACCAAGAAGGCTCCCACACCTATGCCCTGCTGGAATGGAAGAAAGGAATCCCACATTGCTACCGGGGTGATAGCATTCAGCTAACAAGGGAAGTTAAAGTGCGGCTAATATCTTTAGCCAACCCAGTTAGTAGTTCTGAGGGACCAAGTCAGTCCCCACTGGGAACTGTAGGAGCAACTACCACATCTGAGCCAACTTCTAGTTACCCTCCAGCCTCTTTCTTCAAGGACATAGGAAAGTTAGTAGAGAGCGTTGCCAAACTCACCTCACCCTCTGCAAATTATAGCTACCGGAAGCTGCGAATCTTCTCAGGGACGCAGCCCGTACCCCAGGGAGAGGAAGAATATGAGACCTGGATGGAGCAGGCTATGCAAGCCTTAGAAGAATGGGATGTCCCGGAAATACAAAAAAAACAACGGATCACTGAGGGTCTAAAGGGCATTGCAGCAGAAGCCATTCGGAATCTGAAGTTCAGTCAGGGGTCCTGTACAGCCTATGATTATCTTCGCATGCTGCAGGAGGAGTTTGGGCGTACCGAAAGAGCCACAGACTTACTTTTTCTCTTTGAACATATGTACCAGCAGAGGAATGAAGCACTGTCCGAGTACATAAGGCGCTTGAATAAGATGCTATACCAGATTGTGCTGAAGAAGGGAATAGACGCAAAGGACATGGATCAGGTCAGGATGAAACAGATACTCAGAGGCGCTCTAAGCTCTGATCCTGTCTGGATTCAGTTGAAGACTCTGCCAGGAGGGACCTCTCTGCGATACCCCGATCTTATACGGACAGTGAGGGAAGAGGAGGCAATCCTAGCAGAGAAGAAAAAAAGTTCAGGGTTTTCATCCTCTGCTGAAGTTCGGACGTTTAGTGTGTCAAGTGGAAGTCCGGAGATAGATGAACTGAAGGCCCAAGTCACTCAGTTGACACAGATGCTAACCCTACTGGCTGCAGGGGTTAATTCACCCCTTGGAAAGGTTCCTCCAGAACCTGTGCCTGAAGCTACCACCGGGGTAGTGCCTGTCAGGAGACCGCAAAATGTCTGCTACAATTGCGGAGGAGTTGGACATTTCCGCCAAGTGTGCCCAAGCCCGCCGAAGACAGAAGCAAGAACCCCAAAGCCGGCTTTAAACTTCAGGGGGCCCCAGTGAAGGAGTCAGCTGGGCGCCCGATCACATCGGTCAACTCCAAAAACCCCTCTGTCGTTTCCACCCCTAAAGAGCGGAGGGAGGCGAAACCGAGAGAACGATGCAGGAGAAAAGGCGTGAAGGTAAGGGTCACCAAGCAGGCTGATCTTGCTCCTCCGCGTGGATTTCCTTCTGAGTTGGTGGGACCCTCCCCCATTGTCCCTGTTCAAGTGGAGGGAGTTTATACAAAAGCCCTGCTGGACACCGGAGCTCAGGTGACCCTCCTTTATCGGGACTTTTACGAGAGGCATCTCCGACACTTACCCCTACAGAAGCTGGAAGAGCTAGAGATATGGGGCTTGGGAACGCAGAATTGCCCTTATGATGGTTTCCTGTCCATAAAGCTCGCTTTTGATCCAAGCGTGGCCGGAGAAGCTGAAGCTTTTGATGCCTTAGCCGTAGTGTGCCCCCGTCCGTCAGGGGCTAAAAAGAACTCCATTATCGTTGGGACGAATACCCATTTGGTCCGGAGGCTCCTGTCCCCGCTTATGCAACAACAGGATACACCAGACACCAGGGTGCACCCAATGCTGACCCAAGTGTACCGGAACCTGCTTCAGGAGCAGAGAGCGCCTGAAGACAGAGTGGGAAGAGTCTGGCGCCTGGATAGATGGGAGAAAGTGGTACAGCCTGGCGAAGTAGTCTGTCTGAGGGCTTCGGTCAAGTTATCTTGGAAGCAGCCAGGACCCTTCATTGTCCTTGAGACAGACCCAAGACAAGGGGATAACAGACTGGAGATAGTGCCCGAATTGTTGCCGACCAAATTGTTAAAAAGGAACCGAGGGAAGGTCTCCATCCGCGTTAAGAACACCACAGCATCTCCTATAAAAGTACCAGCTAAAGCCTTGCTAGGGGAAGTGATATCAGCAACCCCAGTGCCTCCCCAAGGCATACCAGAAGCGGAAGAGGAGACCCTTTTTGAAGAGTGTTTCCCAACAGACACCCCCCTCCCCCCCTGTTGGCTGGAGAGAGCGAAGACTCAGCTATTAAGATGGAGGATGGCGTTCTCGAAGAACGAATTCGATGTGGGGCTGGCCAAAAGTGCTGAGCATAGGATCCGGCTGGAAGAGGACAAGCCCTTTCGGGAGAGGGTCAGGCGTATCCCATTGGGAGACCTGGAAGATTTACGAGAACAGCTGGCTGAGCTGAAGAGGACGGGCATCATTCGGGAGTCCCGAAGCCCCTACGCTTCCCCCATAGTGGTGGTCAGGAAAAAGAATGGGTCATTGCGGCTCTGTATTGACTACCGAACACTGAATCGGAGGACCATTCCCGATCAGTACACCACCCCCAGGATAGAGGACGCCTTGCAAAGCCTGTCTGGGGCGAAGTGGTTTAGTGTACTGGATTTGAAGAGCGGATATTATCAGATCCCCATGCACCCTGAAGACAGAGAGAAAACGGCTTTCATCACCCCAGTGGGGTTCTTTGAGTTTAACAGGATGCCACAAGGTCTGTCAGGGGCCCCAGCTACTTTTCAGCGGTTGATGGAAAAGACCGTGGGCGACATGAATCTGATCGAGGTGTTAGTGTACCTAGATGACGTGATAGTGTTCGGCCGGACACTTGAAGAGCACGAAGAAAGACTGGAGAAAGTTCTGAGTAGACTACATGAGGAAGGCTTAAAACTGTCTATGGAAAAGTGCAGGTTTTATCAGTCATCAGTAAGCTATTTGGGGCATATTGTGTCCGAAGAAGGGGTGGCCACGGATCCACAGAAGCTGGAGGCTGTCACCTCCTGGCCCCGACCAACCAATGTGACTGAGCTCAGGTCTTTCCTAGGATTTTGTTCCTATTATAGAAGATTTGTGGAAGGGTTTGCCAGAATAGCCCGTCCACTCACTGAACTGTTAAAAAATGAGGAGGAGGCTGAGACAGACTCTGAAGGGCTTGGAAAACCCAAAGAGGGGCCCAGAAAAAAAAAGGAGCCAATTGTAGATGAATGGACCCCACAGTGTGAGGAAGCCTTTGTGCAGCTGAAGGGAAGTCTCACATCTGCCCCAGTCTTGGCCTATGCAGACCCCACAAGGCCCTATGAGTTACATGTAGACGCCAGTCGAGATGGATTAGGTGGGGTACTCTATCAGGAGCATGACGGGCATCTGCGTCCCATTGCCTACGTAAGCCGAAGTTTGACGCTTTCGGAGAGGAATTATCCTACACATAAATTGGAGTTCTTGGCTCTCAAATGGGCAGTGGTGGATAAACTGAAGGATTATTTGTATGGAGCCGACTTTGTAATCAGAACGGACAACAACCCGCTTACCTATATCCTCACCACAGCCAAACTGGATGCCACTGGACACAGGTGGTTAGCCGCCTTGTCAGGGTTCCGCTTCAGTCTCAAGTACCGCCCCGGGGCCAACAACCAGGATGCGGATGCCCTGTCCAGGAGACCTTACAGTACAGAGGCCCCAGAATCAGAATGGACCCATTTAACACCAGACGGGGTCCAAGCCCTATGCCAAGGGGTGGAATGTAGAGCCAAGGGAGTGATTGGCGCAGAGGCCATAGGAGTCATGGCTGCCGGTGTCCCCAAGCTGTACTGCCATCCTGCACAACTGAGGAGTGAAGGCCTGCCTACTTTCACAAAAAAGGATTTAAGGGTGGATCAGGCCGAAGATCCCTTAATCGGATTGATACTGAGGGCCTTGAGAGACAACCAAAGGGGACTTTTGCTAACTGATTCGCCGAAGGAGGCTCGGTTGATCCACAAAGAGTGGGAGAGGTTGAGAGTGCTAGACGGGGTGGTCTACCGAAGGGGCCCCTCGGATGGCGCAGAAGAGAAACAGCAACTGTTCCTCCCCGAGAAACATAGAGAAAGTGTGTTGAAGGCTTTACACGATGATCATGGTCATTTGGGCACAGAGAGAACTTTCAAACTGGTCCGTGACAGATTTTATTGGCCCTGTATGAGATCCGAGGTTGAAGGCTATTGCCATTCCTGCTTGAGGTGTATTCAGAGGAAAACTCTACCTTCTAAAACGGCTCCAATGAGCCATCTGCAGAGTCAAGGCCCTATGGATTTAGTGTGCATAGACTTTTTGTGTTTAGAGCCCGACACCAGTGGACAAGGAAATATCCTGGTGGTGACAGACCATTTTACTCGCTATGCTCAAGCCTTTCCAACCAAGGATCAACGTGCTCACACAGTGGCCAAGGTACTAGTGGAGAAGTTCTTTGTCCATTATGGGCTACCCCAAAGAATTCATTCCGACCAAGGCAGAGATTTTGAGAGTCGACTCATCCGGCAGCTCTTGGATCTGTTAGGGATTCAGAAATCAAGAACTTCCCCTTACCACCCCCAGGGTGACGCACAACCAGAGAGGTTCAATCGGACTTTATTAAATATGTTGGGAACACTGTCCACCAAAGAAAAACAGCACTGGAGTCGGCATATCTCTACCATTGTGCATGCCTACAACAGTACAGAAAGTGATGTGACCGGATACTCACCATACCGGCTCATGTTCGGAAGAGAAGCCCGGCTGCCTGTGGATTTGGCCTTTGGTCTCTCTCTTGACCAAACGTCTGTTGCCTCTCATGAAGGTTACGTAGACCGACTGAGGAAGAATTTGGTTTCTGCCTTTGAAAAGGCCCGTTCAACATCCGGGGGTAGAGAACAGAGGAATAAGCGAAATTATGATCTGAGAGTTCGTGTGCAGGACCTACAGCCTGGTGATCGAGTTCTATTGAAAAATGTAGGTGCCTCAGCCAAGCACAAACTGGCCGATAGATGGAGTTCCCAAATTTATGTCATTTGTCAGCAATTGCCTGGCCTGCCAGTGTACCAAATCAGACCAGAGGGAAAAACTGGACCATTGAAGAATTGGCATCGGAACCATCTCCTACCCTTAAATGAGGCTGTTCGGATACCAGAGAGAGATGAGTCTCCTTCACCCACTCCTTCCACCTCTCGGAAAACACCTGTCACTCGGTCACAGCAATCACCACCCACATTAGAAAGTGAGGATGATAGTGATGAGGGGGATGGGTGTCCGAGCTGGATGTGGCCACCTGACTCTATGGATGTTCATTCAGTCAATCCAATTTCTGAGCAGGACTCAAGTACCTTGAGACCGGATGCTCCGGAATTTGTGCCCCAAACTGATGAGAATGTCTCCTTATCTTCTCAAATGGAGGATTCTTTGCCGGAAGCCTCCGAACCTGAGGATGTTTCTGTTGCTCAGGAAGAGGAGGTCACTGAACTGCCTCAGCTAACACAACAGGAAGAAGAGAGCTCAGCAGACGAAGGTCCATCCAGGCTTCTAGAAACAAGGCCAAAACGCCTGGTGCGACCTCCTCAGAGACTCACGTACAATTCAGTAGGAAACAGCACAGAAGAAGCTATTGTGACTGTACACAGATCTCCTGAAGTGCCCACTGTACTCACAGAAGTGTCAAAGGCCACGTGCCCAAAACGGGACATCAGCACACCTTGGTGGAGTGTCCCTCTGCCTGTCCTACTTGCTAGACGTTGTCACAGACTGCACATATCTATGTGCAATATAGATAGTAGAGCGGTCTAGCCAAATTTTATGTTGCATCTAAAATTGATACAGATTACCCTTTGGGGGGACCCAAAGGATTTAAGTGGGGGGAGAGTGTAGCGGTGTCAGCTTATGCTTTAGAGAGGATTATGCAGGAGTGTATGTAAAATAGACATTTGGTGCCCTCTGCTGACCAGAAGTGGGACGTCGGGCTCAAAGTTTTACTTTTTCTGGAACAACCCAGGACGGAGGAGAATGCCACTCCCAGGAACGCCCAGGGGAGCAAAGGATCTTGGGAAGAGATAAAAGACCTGATGGCAGCCATCTTAACTCTCTCCAGCCTGGGACACACACCTGTGAGGAACTGTTCCTGTGAGTGTGTGACTGAACTCCGGCCTACCTCGTGGAAAGCAGCCAGCGATGTCTGGGCAGCAGTAAAGAGTTTCCTGCAGTTCCCCTGAGACAAGAGCCGTGTGATCGGACGAGCGTTGGAGATCCGACGGGGGTCGCGTGCCGAGAGGATTCCAGTCACCAGGGCCGTGTGTGGTGAGAGGGCTTGCGCCCAACTGTTTCATACTATACCACACTCACACACACACATCTGAGGGACTATCTGAGCTGTGTTGTGGAGAACACTAGACCAGTACCATCGGAGGGTTCCAGAGACATACTCAAATACTTGTCGCAGGGCCCGAGAACGTTAGTCCACTGTTGAGCGGTCTGCTGCTAAAAGATTCGCTCACCGGTTGTTTGCATCGGATACTACAGATACCCCTGTTGGATTACAAATAGGGCCCTTTCTATTTTTTGCTAGCGAAGAAAACGAAGACCTCGGACTAGTGCACTTACACTCCTGCAGCAAGGCCTTGCAGATTGGGACATATAGTTCAGTAAACTGTTTAAAGGGGTCTCTAGTGGGTAAAGTACCACAGTTAGTTTAAAGTAATCTTGCTGACTGCTGCGCAGCATACATAATCTTACCAGTTAAATCCCTGCGGCCGCAGGAAGAGGGTGTTAGGGAGCTATCACCTTGTACTATATGTATTATATTAACTGTATGTGTGATGATTAATTTGTTAACTGGTATTGATCTTTCTTGAGTAAAATTGATATTTGCTTTAATTTTTTGGTGTCTTGAAGAGTTACTTGTTACTCAAAAAATTCTGGTGCTATTGCATCATAACTCAGTCAGGGGGATTGGTATTAGGGACTTTCCTCAGGTGTGCTGGTGTGCGGTGGATCGAGTGTTGCGGAGGAGGGCCAGAAGACCCAACAAATTCAGCCGCTCCTTAGGGGGTAAGCGCTACACCACGTATAAAATTATAGTTCTCAAACACGATGGCCCGGGGCCCCTACCCATGTAACAGTAGGGGTCTCCAACCTCTGGAGATGTTCAATGCTCACCAATTAAGCAGGTATGCTCCCTGTATAGTCAAAGTCCGTATTTGCAGTGCCAGGGGCATAATTTCAACAGGCTCTGGGTAGAGAGAGAGGTTCCATAAATGTGCCTAGAAGCTACCCCCATACCAAAGGACACACATAGTCCAGGGGCATTGCAGGCTCAAGTGCAGACTTGAGGGACAGGGTTAGTCGGGTGCATAAAAGAGGCATCATTCGCACGGGTTCTCCCCTGACTTATAGTCAAGGTGGATTACAGGACCTGAAAGGAGAGGTGGGTAATCAGTGAATCATGCAGGAGAATGGGGGCACTGGACAGGAGATGGGCAGAACCGGGGTAGTACAGAAAAAATGTATGTGAGGCAGCTTACTGTACAGCCTGTTAGAATTCCTCCTCTGGTGAGGCAATGAGGAATCTGTGACGGTTCCTTTGCGGTCTGGGTGAACAGTCCCTCTTCACTCTTGCCTCGTTATGGCGGTGAGTAGGGCGCTGGATCAGCTACAGCCAGTCCGGTACTGCGACGGGATCCATCTCCATAAAGACGAACAGGGAAGGTAGGTCCTCTAGGGCAGTAATGTAAAGACCCCCTGAGCCTTCTTGAAGGTGATGGAGATGGGGAATGCCCAACTGTCGGGTCATCTCTAGTAGGGATGAGCTTCGCTTTCGATACAAACGTATGTTCAACTCGAACATTGTCTGTTCGTACGTTCGACAAAATTTGAACAAAAGCGGTCGTTCGCGCACAATTCGAGTGACGCAAAACGGCCCATAATTCACTGCGGCATTGCGCGCTGATGATTGGCCAAGCATGCTGTATGTCCCGCATGCTTGGCCAATCACAGCGCGCAAAAAACTAAGAGCCATAATTGGCCAAAGCCTGGGTGGCTTTGGCCAATTATGGCTCAGGGCTTTAGCACACGCCCCACACTATATAAGGCCGCCTGCTGGGCGGCCTTGTGTAGTGTGTTCCGGCTTGTTAATAAAAGCAGTCAGAGAGACAGAGAGATTGTCTTTTTAGATAGCTAGATAGAGCAGGCAGGCAGGTTAATCAGTTTAGCTTAATTTACAGTGTGTAGAGGATATATATACATCCCTAGCAGTTGTACGTATATTTATACACTGTATAGCTTAGATAGATCTGTTCTACCTAATTTACTGTCAGGCAGGTGATTGTGCTATTTAAAGACGTTATCACAGGTATAGACACCCAGCAGGTACAATATTTAAAGGATTTTTTTTATTTTTTTTATTTAAGCATTAATAAAATCACTGCTCCTGGAGCAGTGATTTTAATGATGCTTAACTTAAAAAAAAATGAAAAATTCCTTTAAATATTGTACCTGCTGGGTGTCTATAGTTTGCCTGTGAAAACGTCTTTGAGAACCCGGGTCTTGCCCGAGGGAACATGTGTCAATGGAAAAAAAAGTTTTAAAAACGGTCATTTTTTCAGGAGTCCTGCTCCTGAAAAAACGACTGTTTTTTAAACTTTTTTCCATTGATACATGTTCCCTGGGGCAAGACCCGGATTCTGAAAGACGTTTTCCAACAATAACTTGAATATTGGTCTTTAAAATTATCGTTTTTGAATTTGAACGTTCAATGGGGTTCTAAATGTTCGCGGGAACGGTCGGTCTGTTCGACGGTTCTGGTGCGAACCGAACGCGGGGGTGTTCGGCTCATCCCTAATCTCTAGCACTGGTTCAGCACTGCCCGCCATTGTAGGGTTCCCTTGGACAAGTCAGGTAAGATCCGTAGTGCATCGCCGTCAAAGTCAATTTCCTAATTTTCGCATGCCTTTCGCAGGATGAGTTCTTTATGGGGATAATTATGAACCCTGCAGATTACATCACGTGGCCTTTCTGGGTCTGTAGATCAGGGTCCCAGGGCACTGCATATCCGGTCAAATGTCAGGTTGGCGGGGAAAGATTCTCCCACCCTGTCCTGGAAAATTGCCAGAGCAGATGCTGCTAAGTTCTCTGCCTCTGTGGCTTCAGGTGGGCCAGATTGTTCCGTCTGCTGCGGTCCTCGATCTCCTCAATCTGAAGTTGCTGGGCTAGGATCATGGCTGCTTGGGATGTATGTTGGTTCTCCACTGTTTGCAGCCGTTTTTCGATCTGTGACATGGAGGATTTACCGGTACTCATCCGATCTGAAAGCAGCTGCACTTCCGATCGGACCGCCGTTATGTCCTTCCGATGGGATGCTCCTAGTCTGTTGACCAGGGCCTCAATGTCCAATCTTGTGGGCAAGGCCTGAAGCAGCGATCTCAGCTCGGGATCCGCCTGCAGTGTGAGTGGCAGAAGCTGTGATGCCAGGGTTTCCGAACGGAACACTGCCGCAGTGTCTAAGCCTGTCTCTGAGGCCGATGAGGTCATAGGAGAGGCAAAGGGATGTTGAAATGGTTGGTCTTTCTGCGGTGGTAGAAGCTGCAGAACACTGCCCCTAGTGGTCAGTGCGTTGGTACTACCGACATAAGGCAGTCCAAGCTCAAATACAGAGCAATCAGAGAGATTTTTATTCCCTTGCTGTGATGAAATCTGCGGGACCCTAATCTTACTTACTTATCACAATATCACCCCCCCCCCCAAAGTTCTTCACATCACAGCCCAAAATGTGGATCCAGAGAAAAAAAAATGAAAACAAAAACTGAAAAGGGGCGATCATTCCCGTTCATGACTTCTTCAAAGGCAGCAAACAAAATGACACTGTAGGGATTGGTACTATTTGTAGAATCTGGGATCCGGTAAAGCAATCACATCACCTTGGTCATTCCTTGTGGTGATCAAATAAACTTGGTCCACTTTTCCAGGACTCTTGAGAACCACTCGATCGCTGTAAATGTACTGGCCTGGGCTCCAGTCCTTTAAGCAGCCTTCAAACCGGTGGCCAGTGCAGATGAAAGCATACTCAGTGCTGCAATTGGCCTTTGCTACTTCCAGATATTCCCAAATTGTACCACTCCTCTCTCACTTCCTCAATCAGTGTCATGAGAGCTAGGGGCACATAGGGAAATTCCCACCCGTAGTCCTGGGCCACCCTCTTCATTACTATACGCTGAAGCCGAACCTGTTTCAGTAGGGTACGGGGGTGTCCAAGCCCTGTCATAACAATGGCGTCCGGTGCCCTTTGCACTACAGGCAATACGGCTAGTAAGGGAGCAGTCTCTTTAGCAGCATCGGTGCTTGGCACCGTCCGTGCTTGGCGGTGTCCCTGGAGCATTTATTTTGCTTGAGGGGCTTGGAAGCATGGGAGCTTCTGCCCCACTGTAACTCAGGCAGCTCAGGCTCCATCCACTGATGATCCCCACATCAGAGGAAGAGTCAATATCGGAAGTATCATACTCCTCAGCAGGCAAACAGATAGTTCTTTAACAAGAGTACTGACCTTGTCATGTCCATGCATAGGTAGGCCTCAACCACAGCCATGGAAGACCTTGACGGGGCCCATTTTTCCAGTTGTGAGCCGATCGGGAACCACCGCCATACATGCTGTCTAGGTAGCAACATCCACCTTTGCAGCAGGCACATTCTCCTTATTCTCTGTGTCACTCACTTCCGACGACACAATCAGAGTAGCAGCTGATGGCAGGGTGAGTGTAGAGGAAACAGTCACGACATCGGGATCAGTAATCAAAGTGGTAGAAGACGGTTCAGGCCATGGGACCTCTTCCTCCGTGGTCACCGTTCCGGCGACCCAATCTATTCAATACTCACGAGGAGACTCAGTTGGTGGCTCCACATGAAACGGATATTCTCAGCACCTCCTGCACCGAGCAAAGGGAAGGATCCGGACAGCTAGCTCCGCACAGCGGGGGCAGGACAGACCAAGGGCCTCCACGCTACCACTGGAGAATAGCACAAACCTCCCCTGGGTCCTCATTCGAATCCCAGTATCAGTCAGGGGGAGCAGACTTTGGATTGATTCCCAGCATAGACATCGGGGGCCTTAATCTCTCAAACTGCGTCAGGGGCACAGACATGCTTGCACGACTCTCTCTCGTGGGGGGGCAATCACTATGTCCTTTGGCACCAAACTCACTGTATGTCTCATGCAGGGGTGGGTAACTCCTCCCACTTTGAGTTCTTTTCCTTGCACATTGCAGACACACGTCACTCTGCTGCATGTGCACCCAAACTTAATGGTGACTTTAACTCTTTCCTCACCCACACAGTCCAACACCACAACAATTCTTGGCTTTAATGGAGGAATAAAAAACTTCTCAATTTGGTTGTCGGAGGTAACAGCCTATCCCGGAAAAGCCCCCCCGTGTAGCACTACCCCCAAAAGGAGCTGCTGATTTGTTTTGTGTGGCATGTTACCTCATGGCTCCTCCGCCGTCTAAGGGTGTATGGTGAATGTAGCAGTATGGAATGTCCATGACAGGTGTATTTTCTGTGCTCTTTATTACCCAGCCAGGTAAAAACAGTAAAACTTGTGGTGAAAGGTAGAGTTGAAAGTACAAGGAGAACAGCAGATTCAGGCGTACTAATAGGGAAACAGTCCTGCTCCCACGTGTAACACTTCTTGCGCTAGTATTGCCTGAGTGGACTTAGTGTACCTGGACAGGCCTCTCTCACTGACCTGGCAGCCAGAGTATCACTCGGAACAGCTTTTTCAAGGGATCAATGCTTGGGATTGTGACGAGACACTTTCTCGCCCAGGTCCTGCTCTCCCGACACTCCTCTGCTTCTATCGGATCAGCTTGCAGATTGCAACATCTGATGGTCCAGTCATCCAAGATTCCGGGATCCAACCTACAGCTATGTGCCGATTGGATCCATGAAGAACACACACCAAGCGAGTTGTATGAATGTTCAACCAGAACTCAACTTTATTGAAACACTCCGCTGGTTATATACAGGTTACAGCTTTCATCAATCAAAGAACAATGAAATCTCCACCCCCTTTTTCACACACTGGGGTTTCCATACAGAGACATTTCAGCACCAATGTATTTAGCATGACTTTACTACCTCAGAGAGAATGACATTCCTGTAGACAATGACATCAGTGAAGTTAACAGAATACGTTATCTAGCCGGCTTGTCTCCACATAGAGAGGAGGTCATTTCTACATCTGAGAGATCACACTTTTTTAGATAATGACATGCTAATCCAATACCCCTGATAATCAAAAGGCTCAAAACAGTGTTATCACACAATAGAAAGGTCAAAGAGCCGACTGAATTAACACCTCTACACACTGGACATTGAATGTCTTTCACAAGCCACTTAGCCTTTCAATAGTCCTCAATAGTCTGATTCAGTTCAATCCCCATCTAGACAGACACCTCATAATGTCCAAAGGCATCCTGCAATATGTCCTATCTATAATGTCTCATCTTATGTAATACATGAAGTATGATTTCACGGTCCATGACAGGGATCTTCTCAATGATAGGGACCCAGCCACAGCTCAAATATTCCGGACCAACGTGGGCCTGGAACCAGGAGCACAGCATGGCACGGGCACCCCGGCCCGGAAGGCCATTTCGCTGGGGCGTCGTGATGCAGTCACCCTGAAGGTGGGTGCAGCACTCAAAGAAGAAGAACCCAGACCAATGGCGTCTGTCCCATAAATACCCCTCCCAGCATGCACAGCGAGGCAAAACCCTCCTGATTGGCTGCTGGGGAAAGGCACCCAAACCTTCGACTCCATTGCTGCCACCCATCGTCCTGGGGTGGGAACAGCACCCCAGAAACAACAGAATGAGTGCACAGCCAAGCTGAGACAGAGACCCAATTTGAACAGATTAACTGGATCAGAGCCAACTACATCTCTGATCCCCCTCTAAATGTAAGCTAGCACCGGTACCTTGAAGTAACCAGTCACTACAACTGGAACCATCTGCAAAGAGGCAAAGGGCCCCACTCCTACAGCAGGAGTCTACAGCCACACCACAGAGACTGATGAGAGGGCTTACTGCCCACCATTCACACACTTGTGGATGAGGCCACACGCCCTGCGCGTAGGGGTACCTTTTGCGCTCATCAATGCCCAGGACCATGCAGGGACGGTGTTCATGTGAAAATCAAACATTATGGCGGCTCCCCAGCTTAGGGAAAAGCCTTGTACAGTGTGTAGCAATCAATTACACATAGTCCCTCTGTAAAAGTACTGTCCTGTGACACTATACAATTTATCTTGATGAATATTGCATTTAGGAGGGCACCGTTAAGCCCATGCCCTCTCCTCCAGTCTAGCGAACCTCTGCTACTCCACTCACGTGGCCACTCATTAAAATTAGAAGAAAAGAGGTTTTACCTTCAACTGCATCGAGTATTCTTAACTGTAAGAGCAGCAAGGATGTGGAATTCCCTTCCACAGGCAGTGGTTTCAGCAGGGGGCATCGATAGTTTAAAAAAACGATTAGATAAGCACATGAACGACCGCAACATACAGGGATATACAATGTAACACTGACACATAATCACACACATAGGTTGGACTTAATGGACTTGTGTCTTTTTTTTAACCTCACCTACTATGTAACTATGTAAAAAAATCCCGGACAGGTGGCAGCCCTTATACCACCACATGGCACCGCACAGCAGCACAACGCACCACTGTGCAGAAACATGAATGAAGTGTCACTATAGGATACTTCAAATAAAGTTAATAAAACAAAAAAACAAGGAAGCAGTGAGACGTACTGAAATATGTATTGCACCGCTCCCTACCAAAGCTAACTTTGACAGCTGCCAGCGTGCAGGCCCATGTGAACCTAACCTTAGTAGTGAAAAACTCCTCCAAAAGTGTTTACCTAAAGAATATAAGCTAGGAATGAGTTAATAAAACTTCCTAGAACTTGATAGTTGGTCTTTAACAACATGCACCACACCTGTGCTTACCACAATAGCTGCCCAATCAGTTAATGAGCCAGCATGTAAATAGGGAACTTTTGGCTACTGGTGGTATTGGTAGCTGCTAGGCAAAATGGCTTTTATCCTGGTAGGGGTGCTTTGGGTCTGTGGCTTTGTGTCTGGCAGTTTGGATTCTTGGGATGACCCATCCCGCCTGAGCTGTGGGTATGATTACATGCAATTCTCGCTCCCTTCACTGCTGAATGATGTTGCTTTTGTTCTATCGGTTATAGGTGAGCACAAGCAGTATTCATTTTCATTATGTGTTTTTTTTTTTTGGCTTGTATATCTGTTTTTGGGGCTACTAGAGTAACTAGTCATTGGTGACAAGTGGGGTGTAAGACTGGAATTCCAAGTGACCACAATGTAGGGAGCATTCCTCCCACTGACCATCACACTAATGTGACATAAGCTTTAGATTTTGTAGGGGTTCTTGAGCCCTGAAAGTTATTTAAATGGTTCTTTTGGTTAACATCTGGCTTTAACCTCCTAAAGATGCATGTAAGAACAGCAAGTGATTTGTTACTTTTTCCCCCTGGATAACAAAGGAAGCTGTATCCCTCAAAGTACTGTTGCCCAGAACTTTGTATGGGGGTCTATTCCCTGCTTATATTGGTGGGGTCAAATTTTGACTGACAAAGTATATTAAAAAAAATTGTGTAATGTGGACACATACTGCTAATGCACCTTCAAATTAATGATGTTCTTGGTCTAAACAAGCTAACATATTTAAAGACAAAGTAATCCTGCAATTGTGCTTTAACTAACTACTTGCCGACCACCCACCCCAGTTCTACAGCGGCAGGTTGGCTGCCCTGCGCGATAGCACGTAGCTCTACGTCAGCTCTTGCAGTGGCCAGTAGGGGCGCACTTGCCCCCGAGTCCTGTGTGCGTGTATGAACAGAAGATCAGTCGTTTCCCTCAGTTAGAACACACCCAGGTTACGCATTTAACCCTTTCCCCACCCCCTAGTGTTAACCCCTTTACTGCCAGTGGCATTATTATAGTAATCAATGCATTTTTATAGCACTGATCGCTATAAAAATGCCATTGGTCCCAAAAAATGTGTCAAAAGTGATCAAAGTGTCTGCCATAATGTCGGGAGTACCGGGGGGGGAAAAAAAATCGCTGATCGCCGCCATTACTAGTAAAAAAAATATTAATAAAAATGCCATAAAACTACCCTCTAGTTTGTAAACGCTATAACTTTTGCGCAAACCAATCAAAAAACACTTATTGCTATTTTTTTTTAAATATGGAGAATACGGATCTGCCTAAATTGAGCGCAAAAACTAAAAACCGCAGAGGTGATCAAATGCCACCAAAAAGCCCTATTTGTGGGGGAAAAATACGCCACTTTTGTTTGGGAGCCATGTCAGTTAAAGCGACGCAGTGCCGAATCGCAAAAAGTGCTCTTTTTGATATCTATAAAATCTCAGGTATTAAACCAGGAGGCTGAATGAGGGAAAACTGATCTTGCGTCTAAACAATGTTGATGCAGGGATCTATTGCACTGTTCTATTGGGAACATTGGTATGAGTGTTGATAGCAGACCTACCTTGTGTAGCACTACCCCCCCCCCCCCACCTGAAGGAGCTGCTGGTTTGCTTTGGGTGGCATGTTGCCTCTATCTCTGCCATCTAGGGTACTGGGTGAGAGCTGTAATAAAGTTAATGTCGTCTCTGTCTTTTCTGTGCTTTATTATCCAACGGGGTAAAATGGTAAATAGTAGAAGTGAAGGAATGGAAGGTGACAGATTCAGGTGTAACTGGTTCCTGGAAACAGTCCTGCTTCCAACAAACTTTCATTGTCACTCTAGCCAGAGTGGGTAAGCCTCTCTCGCCAGAGTTTCACTTGAAAACTTTAGGGTGAAGCCTCTCCCTACTAAGTGGAGATGGTTTCGGTCTAAAATCCTTAACTGGATTCAGCACCCGGATCTCCTTTAAACGGCTTTAGCGTCAGGAACTGATGGGCACTGATGAACTGATGATGGGAACTGATCGTACAGCCTCTCTTTTAAAAAAAAAAAATGTATTAGCTTTTTTAACACCATAATATATATATATATATATATATATATATATATATATATATACACATTAACATACAAAACATCTAAACATACATGGTCTCCCTGTATCCCCTTTTGATTAATCTATGGTGGCATCAGATGGAAAGTACATCCTACTTCCTCATATCCTCTTCTACCTTGCATTAGGTCAATTGACCTCGTTGGATCTCTAGACTAGGCTCCTGGTACTGGGAGGGAGGATAGGCAAGACAGGGGAAGAGAAAAAACTCTAGTTAAACAGGGAGAGGGCACAGGGCAGGAAACGAAAGGGGGAAGGGGCAAAGAGAGCGACGAGGAGAAGAGAGGAATAATAACAAAGGAAAAAGTGAAAGAAAAAAATATATATACATACTCTCTCCAACACAAGGGCGATACCTCCCTATCTATTCTATGCATTTTCATTGGGACATAATATCGTACAGCCTCTCAAACAAAGGCTCCTTCGATGCGCAAGAAGGCCTCTCCTGAGACGCCAGCCTCGTGCTCGGTATCCCCCAGACAGGTTCTCCATCAGACAGCCCAGGACCACTTGCAAATTGCAGACTCTGGATTCACACCAATGCATTTTGCAGATTTGCACTACAGTCCATTTACCATTGTTTCATATGGAACATGTTCTGTAGTGCAAAATGCACTAAAAATGCATAGGTGTGAATCCTGCCTGAATGTATCAAATCTGTTTTATGTGCACTCCCCTGAAAGCCTGACTTTGTGGGTTTTTTTTCTTTTCCATTTAGATCCTAATGGAAAGCCTCACTACTTGCACAATAACTCTGCTTGTGGCACATGGGTAGGACAGGATTTGGATGGATCTGTAATGGTTGGTTCTTCATTTAATGGCTGCTTTATGAAAGAAGAGGTAAGATGGGTAACCTGCTGAAATCTGCAGCAAAAACACTGCAATTAAATTACTCCTGATGTGCATCTATGAAGTCTGGTGAAGTTGCTTAAAGAATCACTAAAGGATTTTTTTTTTTTTTTTAGCTAAATGGCTTCCTTTACCTTACTGCAGTACTGGTTTCATGTCCTTATTGATCGTTTTTGCTTTGAAGTTGCTGTAATCCTGCTCTGATCTCCACACTTCCTGCTTGTCTGTTTCCTTATAACCACAGTGCTGGGAGCTTTCTCACGGTGGTCTAAGCCGTCATTACTGTGTGTCTAAAACTTCCCGGATTAATTTTAAAAACAAAACCCTGCCCTGGATTTGTTTTTGTTTGTGTGTCTATTTCTACTTCACAGAAACATGAAGCCAGTTCCAAAGTGAAACTTGCCTGCAGGCACATTATGATTGATTTGTAATCATTTTGAAAAGGAATCGGTTAACTTTTATGCTTCTATACCCTGTAAACAGTCATTTCTCAAGTCATCTTCCAGGACGGCACACCTGAGATGACGGTCCCACCTGACAGGAAACACAATCAACAGAGTTTAAAAGGCCCCACCCTTCCCTCTGTCCCTCAGTTATTCATTGTGTTTCCCACAGGATGGCAGCGAAACAGTTTGTTATTTTTTTCTAAAAAGAGACTAAGGTCTGGGACCGAAGTCCTCCCTCCCTGGTGTTTTCTGACCTAAGTGCAGTCAGTGGGGACTGCAAACTCAGATTGCAGGCACTTAATGTGTGACCAGGAGGGGTTCTCCCCATAGATTCATTCTCAGGGAAGTTAGGTTTTCAGCAAGATCCCTGAGAAATACTGGTGAACATGTGACTCAGTGTGAGGTTTCCATGTTACCCAGGGGCCACTTATTCCTTCTCCCTCCTCCTACCTGACGGTGGCTGAAGGTCAGAGGAGCCGCTCGGATGTCCCCGGGAGCTGGTTTGCTGGCGGACGGTTCCCAGGGGGGTCAAACCATTCAAATTTCTTTAGCCGGACTGCGCTGCGGGCTTCGGCGTCCCCGGGGAGTCTCTGCGCATGTGCGGAAGTCCGTGACCGGCACGGGCCGATGACGTCACTTCCGCGCGCCGGACTACAACAAGATGGCGGCGATCAGCGTTTTTTTCTCCACATGCTGCAGCGGTGAACGGAGCAGGGGCCCACGGTCCTGCGTCCTCCCAACTTGCCCAGATCGATCCAGATCACAGAGGTTACCTGAACGGCCCTGCTTGTTGGCAGTATGGATGGACCAGTACCAGCAACACAGGTCGCCACAGTGGGTGAGTGACTTTTGCTGATGGGGGGGGGGGGGGGGGCAAGTGAGGTGGGATGGCCCTCTTTTCACTCTCCCCTGGGGATTACTATGGGTATTAAGGATGTTTTTGTTGTTGCAGAAACCGATTGCCCTGCCCAGGAGACCACCACTAGGTCTAGGGGTAAATCCTCTAACAAATCCAGGCGCTGTGGGTACTGCGGGGATAAGCTTCCGCCAGACCATACTAAGCCCTTCTGCTATAAATGCATTTACAAATCAGCAGGCAAGGAGGCAGCGCAAGTTATGAAGGAATGTAGAGCTTTACAATCTGAAATGCTCAATACCCTCCAATCCTTTAAAACCACGGTAGCTGACAGAGGTAGCTCCGATAGGTACAGAGGATTCTTCTTTGATAGAGACCCAGACTAGTGTTTTTGAGGAGTCTCGGGGACCATCACTAACTTATTCTGATGGAGAAATAGAATCCTCAGTGCAAAACTCTCAAGACGAAGGGGAGGATTCGGATCAGAGTAGTTTGGGGGACACTAGGCCAGGCGGCCATCTCTTCTCTGCAGAGGATATGGATGATCTCCTCAAAGTGATTTATGCTTCAGAGGATATCCAGCTTCTGGCTACGCAGGTCTCAAGACAGATTATACAGGGGTCTTGGTAAAGCTCAGTCCAAATCCTTTCCTGTTAACCAATCTCTTAAGGATATTATCCTAAGAGAATGGAAGGAACCTGAGCGCAGGGTCTTAAGACTAAAGACCTGGAAGCGCAGGTGCCCATTTAAGCCTGAGGAAGAGGAAACATTCTTCAAAATGCCACGTTTGGATGCCTCATTGGCAAACACTTGGCTTTATCTTTTGAAGATTCCGGCAACATTTGGGATCCAATGGATAAGAAATCCGAAACCTTGTTGCGTGGGATGCCAATGCAGCCGCTATGGGCCCTGCATTGGCCTCTACATGTGTCGCCAGAAATGCTGACGCATGGGTCCGCAGACTAATGGACTATGTAGCACAGGAGAGCAAATCCAAAAAGGTGTTAGACTCCCTGGAAGTAATCGGTAAGGCAGTAGCCTACTTAGCAGATGCCGCAGTAGAAACAGTTAGAACCACTGCCAAATCTGCAGCTCTGTTAAATTCTACCAGAAGAGCCCTTTGGGTTAAGACTTGGGATGGAGATTTTACATCCAAGTCTCGCCTCTGTGGGATTCCTTTTGAGGGATCCTTGCTCTTTGGCTCGGATTTGGAGCAGGTACTATCTCGTTCCACTCAGAAAGGTAAAAAGTTTCCTACTAAACCCAAAAGAGAAAAAAACATTTTTGAGGCCCCCCTTCTAAAAACCGCTTTCAGGAAAAGGAACCAAAGAAAAATTGGGGATTCGGTAAAGGCAGGGAAAAAGGTAGCATCCTCTTTTCCGGTGCCTCTACTTCCAACAAGGAATCCAAGTGACGCCAACATAAGTGTTGGCGGAAGGCTCTCGTGGTTTCTCCCCCAGTGGGAAAGTGGGAAAGTATCACACAGAGTCCTTATATTCTAGGTCTGATAAAGGAAGGGTACAAGCTGGAATTCTTGTCCCCCCCCCTTCGCCAAACTTTATTCTGACCCATCTCCCAAAGGACCCAGTAAAAGTGGGAGGCTTATTGGAGAGTGTTCGGGATCTAGCGGAACAGCAGGTCATCATTCCTGTCCCAGTAGATGAAATCGGCCAAGGATTCTATTCCCACATATTTGTGGTGCCAAAATCATAAATCTACGAAAGTTAAACCAATTTTTGGTTTACAAAAAATTCAGGATGGAGAGTATCTACACAGTCAGAAGACACCTCCAAGAGGGAGTCTTTATGATTACATTGGACCTAAAGGATGCTTACTTGCATGTTCCCATTTCCCCAGCCCATCAAAAGTTCTTGAGATTTGCAGTACAGACAAAACAGGGTGTCTGTCACTGGCAGTTCAGGGCTCTCCCCTTCGGGCTAGCGGCCAGTCCAAGAATTTTCACCAAAGTTCTGGTCGAGGTAGTGTCATTCCTACACCTCCAGGGGATAGCCCTGATACCGTACTTGGACGACATGCTGATTTTCAGTCCGGCCTTGGAACAGCTCCAGGCAGACCGAGACAAGGTACTATCCACGCTAGAATTTCTGGGGTGGCTAATCGGCAAAGAAAAATCTTCCCTAGATCCAGCACAATCCAAGGTATTCCTAGGATACCGGGTGGACTCGGTGAGCCAAAAGATCTTTCTACCAGAAGAAAAGATCATCAAGGTCCAAAATGCAGTCTCGGCTCTGGTCAGCACCAGAGAAGTTTCTCTAAGGACTATCATGAGGATACTGGGGCTCATGTCATCCTGCATCCCAGTGGTTCACTGGGCAGTTTCACTCTCGGAAACTCCAGGGATACCTTCTCTCCTCCTGGGACGGGAGAAAAGAATCCCTGGACCTAACCGTGTCCCTTTCAGGAGAAGCAAGGCACTCCCTAGATTGGTGGCTCAGCACAGACAATCTGGCGAAAGGGCGCTCCTGGACTCAACAGAATCCATTGATTCTAACCACAGACGCAAGCGCCTGGGGAGCGCATATGGGAGATCTTTTTGCTCAGGGACCTTGGGATCAGGAACAGAGCAAAGCTTCCTCCAATTTCAGGGAGCTGTTGGCGGTAGGGAAAGCCCTAAACTTCTTCAAGGATCAGGTCCTAGGAAGAGAAGTACAAATTCTATCGGACAATGCAGTAGCAGTGGCCTACCTAAACCATCAAGGGGGGACAAGGTCCAGCAGACTGATGAGACTGACCCAGGATATCCTGGGGGACATGGAGAAAAAGATTCTCTGTTTCAGCAGGACATGTAAAAGGGTCCCTAAACATTCAAGCAGACTTCCTCAGCAGGCAGCCCATTCATCAGGGAGAGTGGGAGTTAAACAGCGAGGTATTTTCTCTGGTAAGCAAACATTTTGGCAGACTAGAAATAGACTTGTTTGCCTGCAGAAAGAACAGGAAGGTCCACAGGTACTTCTCCCTCACCAGAGAACAGGACGCTTATGGGATAGATGCCTTAGCACAGAAGTGGGATTTCTCCCTAGCTGATGCGTTTCCTCCTTTGGCTCTCATCCCCAGAGTTCTACAGAAACTAGCCAGGTCAAAGGGATATCTTATCCTGATCGTACCCTGGTGGCCAAAGCGGGCCTGGTTCCCCACACTAGCAAGGTGGTCGATGGCTCCTCCGTTGCATCTTCCGTCCAGACGCTATCTCCTCTCCCAGGGACCAGTGTTTCATCCCGATCCGGGGTTCCTTTCCCTGACGGCATGGTATTTGAGAGGGAGATCCTCGGGCTCAGAGGATGCTCAGAAAAAGTGATTGACACACTCTTGCAGAGTAGGAAGCCAGTCACAAGAAAAATTTATGCCAAGGTTTGGAAAGTCTTTTCTAAGTGGGCTCAGCTTAGAGAAGGTTCTCCCCAAACAGACCCTATGATCCTGGATTTCCTTCAAGAAGGAGTTGATCAGGGCTTGGCAGTAAGTACATTAAGGGTTCAGGTCGCAGCCCTGTCAGTGTTCTTTGATCAGAGGTTAGCCCAGAACCCACTGATCAAAAGATTTTTGAAAGCCCGGGATAGGGTAACCCCGGTTAAAACAATTAAATTTCCACCCTGGGATTTATCCATGGTACTGGATGCTCTAACAAAAGAGCCTTTCTCCCTCGTCTTCCAGGACGGCACCCTGAGAGATGACTGGCTCCACCTGACAGGAAACACAATCAAAAAAGAGGTTAAAACCCCGCCCCCTCCCGTGCTCCTCGGTTCTTGATTGTGTTTCCCCTACAGCAAAACTATTTTTTTTATTTTCCCGACCTAAGGCCTGAGGCTGGCGGTCCCCCCCTGGGAACCTGACCGCAGGCACTGCGTAGCCTTTGGGTCTGGTCGGATTTTTATCTCCCAGGGGGTCCCCTCTGTCTCAGGGGGGGCGACCAGGAAGTTCAGGATCCAAGTACACAGAACCCCCCTGAGTAATGGAGTCTCCTTGGGGTAGTGCCTATCCTGGAGCTCCAGGGGCTGGATTCCTCCCTCACCGAGTCTCTACCTTACAGGTTTTTGGTGCTTAGACTCTCTCCCTGGACGTTGTGGGTCCCTGGCTGCTGTGGTCGGATGCTGGAGGTGCCGTCCATGATCAAATTTGGCGCTGTAATCGGCGTCCGGTCAAACCGCCGGCGCAGGGTGATGACGTCACGCGCATCACTTCCGGGTCCGGCGCAGTGAAGATGGTGGCCACCATCGGATCAGCACGTTTTCGGGACTCACGGCTACCAGGAGACGAACAGCAGGCAGCAGTGAGAGGGAGAAGCGCCCGTTCCTCCTGCGACATGGAGCGAGAGGACCGGCCAACTACGGCCGCAGCTGCAGGAGAAGCCTCGGTCGGTGAGTCTTATTCCTTATTTGGCACTGGGAACTTGGTGGGCTGGGACCCAGACTGTCTCCTTGTGTAATTTTTTTATGCTGACCTGTGTGTATTCCATCTCTAGGAGAGGACGTCACTGCCCAGGGGGGGGCTAGCAGGGGAGCTATCCGGTTCAAAAGATGTGGCAATTGCAACACTAAATTACCACCAGATAGTTCCAAACCCTTTTGCGCTAAGTGCATTCAAAAGTTAGCCGGGAGGGAAACTTCAGAAATCATGAGAGGATTTCTGCAGGTGCAGTCTGAAATGCTCTCTGCCCTTAAAGATCTACAAGGGTCTCTTAGAAACAGGGAGTTGGAGCCCCCCACCGCAGGAACCTCGTCTCAGGATAGTTCCTCTCAAGTTTTCAGGAACCCCGGCAGTCCTTAGTCTCAGACTCCGAGGACTCAGAAGCCCTTCCTCAACCAGAGGATCAGGCAGACAGCCAGGCAGAGGACGAGGATGCCAGATCGGGCAGATTCATTTTCTCAGCTGAGGAAATGGGGAACCTCCTTGGGGCAGTTTATGTATCGGAAGGTATTCACCAGCCTACGGAACAAATTTCCATTCAGGATAAATTGTACCAGGGGTTGGTCAAGCCCCAGCCGAGGACTATTCCAGTCCCTTAAGGACATCATCCTCAAGGAATGGGCTGAGCCAGAGAAAAAACTGATAAAATTTAAAACCTGGAAACGGCGTTGTCCGTTTAAAGAGGAATCTCGTTTTTTTTTAAGACACCCAAATTAGATGCCCCTCTGGCACAGGTTTCCAAGCAGTCCGACCTCTCCTTTGAGGACGCAGGCAATCTGAAGGATCCCATGGATCGGCGGGCCGAGACTTCCCTGTGTAGGGCCTGGGAAGCCAATGCGGTGGCCTTGAGCCCCACCTTGGCTTCAGCCTGCATTGCCAGGAACGCTGATGCCTGGATCTCCTAATTGACAGATCATCTTTCTCAGAGTCCAAGGATATTGTAGATTCCTTGCAACTTATAGGGAGTGCAGTGGCATATCTAGCCGATGCTGCGGTAGAAACAGTACGCTCAACCGCAAGGACCGGAGCCCTCATCAATGCGGCCCGAAGGGCAGTATGGGTCAAGATGTGGAATGGAGACCTGGCGTCTAAAAACCTCCTATGTGGTCTTCCTTTCGAGGGCTCTTTTCGGTTCGGGCCTGGATCAGGCTTTCACCAGGTCCTCAGAAAAGGGGGTACACTTTCCTTCAAAGCCTAGGCAGAAAGGGGGAAAAAAAAACCTTTTTGAGGCCCCCAGGGGTTGTTTGGTAATTGGGCTCGTCCCTCTGAGAGAAGGCCCACTAGCAATAGACGCTGGGTTGGGAAGGAGAAACAAAAAGGAGGTATCCTCTTTTCCAATACCAAGCCCAGTGACAAGGACTCCAAATGACGGAAGGGTCGGGAAGACTCTCCCAATTTCTTCCCGAGTGGGAGAGTATCACGCAGAGCCCCCACATCCTACAAATTATCAGGGAGGGTTACAGACTGGAGTTCAGTCAGGTGCCCCCTCCAAAATGTATTTTGACCCACTTACCCAGAGATCCGCCCAAGGCAGCAGGTCTCTTGCAGAACATCGCAGAACTGGCTCAGCAAGCTGTAATAGTTCAGGTACCTGTGAACCAGAGAGCTATGGGCAATTACTCCCATATCTTTGTGGTCCCCAAGCCCTCAGGCAGATACCGGTTGATCATCAACCTAAAACCTCTCAATACTTGTCTCCTCTACAAGAGGTTTAGAATGGAGAGCATTTACAGCCTCAGGAGGCTGTTATTGAGAGGCGTCTTTATGGTCACCATCGATCTGCAAGACGCGTACCTTCATGTGCCCTTCTTTCCAGGCCATCAAAGGTATCTCAGGTTTGCCATAAACTCCCCCCAGGGAGTACAGCATTGGCAGTTTGCAGCCCTTCCCTTCGGACTGGCCTCCAGCCCGAGGGTATTCACAAAGATCCTGGCAGAGGCGATCGCATTCCTACACCTGCAGGGGATTGCAATAATCCCTTATCTAGACGACCTACTGCTGTTCAATCAGGATCAGGACCTTCTCCTTGCAGACCTGACCACGATCATGACCACCTTAGAGTCCCTAGGCTGGATCATCAACAAAGAGAAGTCCTCTCTCATTCCCGAACAAAGGAAACATTATCTAGGGTTCCTGATAGATTCCCTGGAAAGGAAGCTCTTTTTGCCAGAGGACAAAGTCTGGGGTCTTATGACAGTGGTCAGGTCGGTTTTGGATGGGATAGACCACTCCTTCAGATTCATCATGAAGGTGTTGGGTCTAATGACTTCCAGCATCCCGGGAGTGCCATCGGCCCAGTTACATTCCAGACCCCTCCAATCCTTCCTCCTCTCCTCTTGGGACGGGGAAAAAAGAATCCCTAGACTCCAGGGTCAGTATTCCAGATCCTGTGAAGGTTTCCTTAGGTTGGTGGCTTCTCCCTCAGAACCTACAGTCTGGCCTCTTGTGGAGTCAGACCGAACCGGTCAGGATCACAACAGATGCCAGCGCCTGGGGATGGGGAGCCCACCTAGCCGAACTGCGGGCACAGGGGTCCTGGAATCAAAGACAGAGGAGGGCCTCTTCAAATTACCGCAAGCTCTTAGCGGTAGGAGAGGCTCTAAAGACATTCGAGGAAAAAAATTTGGCCAAGGAGATCCGTAGTAGCCTTCCTCAATCATCAGGGAGGCACCAGCTCCCGCACCCTGTTGGAATTGTCCCCAGAGATCCTGGGTTGGGTGGAACTGAGGGTTCTCTCTCTTTCGGCAGTTCACCTGAAAGGGACCCTCAACTGGGAGGCAGACTTCCTGAGCCCCCGACCCATTCTCCAGGGAGAATGGGAACTAAATATAGAAGTGTTCAACCTAATCTGCCAACATTTTGGCAACCCAGAGGTGGATCTTTTCGCGTGCAGAGCCAACAGGAAAGTGAAGAGGTTTTTCTCTTTCCCGGGAACATGGCTCGGAGGGGGTGGATGCGTTGTCCCAGGCTTGGAACTTTCACCTGGCCTATGCCTTCCCTCCTCTGAACATGCTTCCCAGAGTCCTACAAAAGCTGAGTCTGGCAGAGGGCAATTTGATTCTAGTCGCACCTTGGTGGCCCAAGAGGACCTGGTTTCCTATGCTAGAACGCAGGTCGTGGCTCCTCCCTTCCCTCTTCCAGTCAGGAGGGACCTTCTTCGTCAGGGTCCACTCTTTCATCCAGACCCGAGCTTCTTCAAGCTGACGGCCTGGTGCTTGAGAGGGGGTGCTTGAGGGAGAAGGGTTGTTCCGAAAGGGTTATTGATACCCTTCTGGCCAGCAGGAAGGAGGTCACAAGAAGTATCTATGCCAAACACTGGGGAGTTTTTTTTCTCGCTGGTGCTCGGCTAGACAGGTTTCCCAACAAGAGATTGCGGTCATCCTTGAGTTCCTCCAGGATGGGGTGGATAAAGGGCTAGCCACAAGGACTCTTAGGGTCCAAGTGGCTGCCTTGTCTTATTTTTTGGACAGGCATCTATCCTTAGATCCTCTGGTTAAAAGGTTTTTGACAGCCAGAGATTGTCCCCATTGCGGATCTCTAGAACTCCACCCTGGGATCTGTCAATCATATTACACCAACTGACTAGGTCACCGTTTGAACCGATTGATAGTATCCCTATTAGGCTACTCACTTTTAAGTTTGCCTTCCTTTTGGCAATTACAACGGCTAAAAGGATAGGTGATATGCAGGCGCTCTCAATCAAAGAGCCGTTTTTTCGTTTATTTGAGGACAGACCCCCTGTACCTCCCCAAGGTAGTGACCAAATTCCACAGGTCACAGGAGATGATTCTCCCCTCTTTTTGTTCAAACCCCCAAAATGAAAGGGAGGCTTTCTTTTCACTGTCTGCATGTCAGACATTGTTTGTTAGTTTATTTAGAGAAAGTCAAGGAATTTAGACACTCTACTCATTTGTTAACTTTTCTGGTCCGAAAAGAGGTCAACAGGCCTCTAGGGCCTCCATTTCTAAGTGGGTTAGACAGACTATATCCTTAGCTTATGTAAAGGCTGGTAAAGCCGCTCCCCAAGTAAAAGCTCACTCCACTCGGTCGCTGGCAACCTCCTGGGCACAAAGGGCAGGAGCTTCAGTGGAGCAGATTTGCAGAGCGGCGACGTGGTCAAATCAGAACACGTTTTTAAGACACTACAGAGTAGAGCTTCTGTCACCACAGGACTTGTCGTTTGGTAGAAAAGTCCTTCAGGCAGTGGTCTCGCCCTAAGGTAGGCCTGAAGCTACATGCTTCTCTCTCAGGGTGCCGTCCTGGAAGACGAGGGAGAAATAATCAGTTACTTACCGGTAGCTGGATTTCTACGAAGTCTTACAGGACGGCAGGCCTACTTCCCACCCAGGTGATACATTATTGGTTGTATTTGTCTGTGGTGTTTTTTTCCATGCACAGATGGGTAATACTTATCTCAAACTGAGGAGCACGGGAGGGGGCGGGGTTTTAACCTCTTTTTTGATTGTGTTTCCTGTCTGGTGGAGCCAGTCATCTCTCAGGGTGCCGTCCTGTAAGACTTCGTAGAAATCCAGCTACCGGTAAGTAACTGATTATTTTGAGCCGATAGCTCAAACTTCTGTTAAATTCCTTTTACTGAAAATGGCTTTTCTGTTAGCAATCACGACAGCCAGAAGGGTTAGTGATTTACAAGCTCTGACTATAAAAGAGCCCTTTTTGTTAATCCTGGAGGATAGGGTAATCCTCAGACAGGACCCGTTATATTTACCAAAAGTGTCTTCTGAATTCCACAGGAGATTGTCCTCCCCTCTTTTTGTCAGAACCCAAAAAATGAGGCAAGATTTAATTTACTAGATGTTTAGAAGGTGCCTTCTAACCTATTTAGAAAGAGTGAGTGAGTTCAGGAGATCAAATCATTTGTTGATTAATTTTTCTGGTCAAAAGAAAGAGTTTCAAGCTTCTAAGTCTACGATAGCCAGGTGGATTAAACAGACTATCGTAGTTGCTTATGAAAGGTCAGGAAAGCAGGTTCCAGCCCACATTAAAGCTCACTCAACCAGATCTCTGGCGACCTCCTGGGCAGAAAGGGCAGGTGCTTTGATCAGATCTGCAGAGCAGCAACTTGGACGAGCCAAAATACTTTTCTGAGGCACTACAGAGTGGAGCTGTTGTCCCCTCAGGACTTGGAATTCGGCAGGAAGGTCCTACAGGCGGTGATCCCACCCTAAGGTAGGCCTGAACTTCTTGCTCATCTCAGGTGTGCCGTCCTGGAAGATGACTTGAGAAAAGTACCAGTTACGCTTACCGGTAACGGATTTTCTGGGAAATCTTCCAGGACGGCAGGCCTACTTCCCACCCTTAAATGTTGGTGATGTTTGTGTTCAGAGAAGGTACCCTCTGACACCGGTGTGGATTTATACTTTATCATAACTGAGGGACAGAGGGAAGGGTGGGGCCTTTTAAACTCTGTTTGTGTTTCCTGTCAGGTGGGACCGTCATCTCAGGTGTGCCGTCCTGGAAGATTTCCCAGAAAATCCGTTACCAGTAAGTGTAACTGGTACTTTTCAGCAATTTTTTTTTTTTTTTTTTTTTTTTCCTTTAGTGACCCTTTAACATTCGACTTTAACACCTGTACTTTTCACAAACCACATTATCCATGTAGAAGTTTAGCTGTTTCCAGAAATTTTATTTTTTATGCTGCAGTCGCAAACATTTCTTTGACCCCCCCCCCCCCCATGACAGATGTCGTATGGCCAACTCAGATTTTCTACTTCTACAGAACAGGAGATTGGGGGACACCTGTAGCTGTCTAGGAATGTGTTTTGCATTGTGTATGTCCTTTGTGCCATTCACTTCTCAACACACACAAAAGTTGGGCTAGTTATCAACTTACTCTTTGTAGTAGCGAAACCCCCTCCGAAGGACACAAAAGCTGTCGAGCGCTGTCCTCTCCCCAAAGCTATGTGGGATTTTCTTCTGATTTTTGGAGGTTCCAGTGACCTACTGTGAGAAGACCTAGTCCACACCTTGACAGGCTGTTGCCTACCTTGCGGTCCAAACTTAATATGGAGTTTGAGCCTCTTGCTAGAAGCTATGGGGACTTCACATGTTAACAATGGTGGGCTATGGGCGGATTATTTAACCTCTTCCAATCTGCATTGCTTTAAGTTAGTGGGCAGCATAGTAACCATTGACTATGCAAGAAGCGAATGTGATTAGTGCCTTGCATTGTAGGTGAACAATTTTTTATTTTTTTTTTCTCTCTTCCTTCTCAGGATGGAGAACATGTGATGACTATTAGTTTGAAAGAACTCCTTCATAATGGAAAATCTCAGTACCACAAAAAGGATCTCAAATGTCCAGTTCTCCTTGGTAAGCTTTGCGTCAAATATCTAATTGCTCAATTGAGCTTTCCAGAGGCTTGCAGATTATGTTGATTGTACTGTTTTATATTATAAAGTTTGTACAACAGGTGCAGTTCTTTGCCTGGGTTTTTCAGTCCTTATGATTGTGACTGCCAGTGTTGCAATGTAATTCTCATATCTGGCCACCTAATAATTTGAGACTTTATTACTGTTGCATCACAGCTTATCAAGCAGTCAAAGTGGTGGTTACAGAAGGTTTTATTGTGGAGGGAACAGCAGTTGCTGTAGATCTGAGGGGGACATGCAAGGAAAACAAACGGCTTGCACATGATTGGATAATATCAGCAGAGCTTCCCCTCATTTCAGATTTACAGAGACTGCACTTTGCACTTGTAGTGCAAAGTGGATTTGCCTTTTGTAAATAACCCCCTATGGGTCTTGAGCAGGTGGTAATGCTCATCAAACGTGACATGCTTGTGTATACACCTGCCTTTTGCGCAATTAGAAGCCAGTAAACATTCAACCTCTTATTTAGTGACACCCCACACCCATATAACTGCAAGCGTAACCAGGCCTTAGTGGCCTAATCGCCTTGTGTGAATGCTGTGGTGGGGTTTTTTTTTTTTCTTCCCTCCCTGACTTTCCACCTGAACAGGAAGATGGACCTGCTCAGGGCTGTACCATCCCATGACCTAATGTTTTGCTTTATAACAAACTAAATGAAGTGTGCCACACTGCAACAGCACGCAATGCACAAAGATGAGGTGGGTTAAAATGGGACACCTATTTTGAAAGATGGTTTCGTCCCACTGAACAGTTAAACCTGTGATGCAGCACCATTGTTTTTGAGTGAGTAACTTGTATAGCGATACAAATGCAAAATTGCCTCAAGGCGCTGTAACCGATGTGGTCGTCCAGCCATGCTTCAGAATAGATGGGTCACGTGTGTGTGTTTGTGTGTGTGTGTCCGAATCCGAGGGTAGAGCATTCTATAACCGAGGTCCTTGGACAGCGAATCTTCGTTCTTTCGTTTTTGTATCAATTTGGGGATGTGGAGTAGGTTCTGATTTGTTGATCAGGGTGCCTGATTTTTGGGGTGTAGTGTTTTCTCACATGGGTTTTGCGGCGTGTTTCCTTGCGTGCATTTGTGGGTGAGGCAGAGGGTCTTGAATGTCACCCGGTCCTTTACAGCTAGCAGTGGAGGGTCCTCATGACCGAGGAGATTGGTTCCCACGGTTTTTACCTGCTACCAGTCTGGCTGCAGTGTTCTGGACAACACTGTTTGTGGTCCCTAAGTTTACATAACTATATAGGAATCAATTGCCTCCTATGTGGTTGAGTTGGTGTGCTGTTCCTGTTAGGACTATTTTAATTTAGCTATAAAACCCACTATAGCGTACTTTGTAAAGCAACTACATACAGTACTGGGGGTCCAAAGGGCAAATTCCACACTGCAGTAAACTGCCACTGCTAACAACCAGCAGAACTAAAAGTATGTGTATTTCTATTGTGCACAGCATCCTACTAAATTGAACTAACTACTGTATCTTTCTGTATAGCAATGGACGCTCCCAGTGCTAGAGAATGTTCTGCTATTCCAACAGCTGACCGCATTCCATGTGCTAATATAACTGTGTCCAGAGACCGCTGTGAAAGTGTTGGATGCTGCTACAACCAGGGTGACAATGAAAATCCCTGTTACTATGGAAACAAATGTAAGTTGTGTAGTTTGCGCTCATATCAGCTTAAACAAACAAGTTTTGACAACTGAATATGTGCTGATACAACTTTGGGTTTGTCTAAACTCAATACATAAACATTGGGGGGGGGGGGGGTGTGTTAACAAGGTGAGCCAGTGTTGCAGAACAGTGCCTACTTATCTGAACAATTACAATTTGAAGACTGTTTAGACTGCAATGGTGTTGCATTATAATTCCTTTCTCAGTCAAATTGTAGAAACAAAGTGCTAAAAGCTGTATAAGTGTTTGTTGAAGGTTTAGGGCAAGCAACCTGTATACTAACACTTGTTTCTTCCACAGTGACTGCCCAATGCACCGACGGCAGCATGGTGGTGGTTGTGTCACCTGACCTCACTGTGCCATCTTTGATACTGGCTTCAGTCAGTGTGGTGGATGTAGATTCCACCTCATGCCCCAGCTTCAGCACCTCAAAAACTGGCTCATTTGTTGGCTTCAGGTTTCCTTTGTCGTGCAGTTTTGTGAAACAGGTGAGGTGGGCAATTTCTGCTAAAACTAAATTATGCATATGGGTAAATTGCCCGAGGATAAATGGCGCAAGGCACCACATCCCAAATATTTTGAAAAAGGATCAGGGGACTTTAAAGGTGCCTAGAAAAAAAAACTAAAAAGGTCATATTAAATGACTACATTGTTAAAGATATAAATCTTCATAAAATGTGATCAGACCAAAACGATTGTGTATCTAATGTACAAAAACATATTTCACTAGCTGACAGCCTGTTCTTTTGCTTATGCATGTTAGAATAGACCTGTTCAGTTTTCTTCCCTGGGGGTGAAAAGGGTTATTCTTGACAGTTTACTAGCCAGAAACTGAATTTAAAGATAGAAATTTGAAGGATTATTATGCTGACTTAAAGCGGGGTTCCTACCACAATTGGTATTTTTTAAACGTATGATGCGTTGTTATAAATCCAGTCACTTTTAAATCTGCTCCATACAGTAGTTATTCTGAAAAGATCGTTTATAAAACTCCATCCAGACCATTGTAATTTTGCTTGTGGGCATTGTGAAGCCCACAAGCACTTCCTGGAATTCTATGATGAGTGATAATGAACCTCCCGTCCCATTCTCACACATGTGCATTGCAATAGCAGCCAGTGTTGTTCATCTTCCTTTGAAAAAAGTAACTAGTTAGTTACAATTACAAGTTACTTGTCCGAAAAAGTAATTGAGTTAGTGACTCGGTTACTTTATTAGCAAAGTAACTAGTTACTCAGAAAAGTAACCTTTTTTTTTTTTTTTATATTCTACAATGCAATTACATTCTATAACATAATTGGAGTCCGTTAAGCTTTATTACAAGCAATATCAGCAGCAGTCAGTGTCGGCTCAGCCAGTAGCACAAAGTTCATATTTTGCCACACCGGGCCTAAGGCCTTAGGCCTGGTGTGGTGAAATATGAACTTTTTGCTACTGGCTGAGCTGACAATGAGCTGAGCTGCAATACTTATTTTGGACTGCCCTTGTCTCAATGCTGTGACTGTTTCAATTTATTGGCTCCCTTTGGCTGATGAAGGTAATTGTAGCTTGCATATCTGCTAAACCAGCTTTATACATGTTATAGATAGGCATCTTGATTCTCCTATGACACACTGATATGCTCAATTTCTGGTGGTCCAGAGGCCCTGGTGTGTTTGTATACTGACCTGCAATTCATTTTAGTAAAACGTGTTGATTTTGTACAGTAGGTGTACAACTGTTCTGATCATTGTTATAGCTTAACAGATCTTTTATATGGGAGAGGTCAATATATGGACTTCATGTAGTTGGTCACTACTGCTTCCAGTTGAGTTCTGTAGGAATAGTTTATCTTGTTGATGCCCATTTTTATTTTGTTTTGATGAGAATTGCAAAAGCTATCAATCTCAAATCTTTGACTTTGTTACAATGGTCATATGTGCATGAAGATGCATCTCTAGTTACCTTGAGTGTTCATTCTAAATGGAATATTTTATTTTTACAGGCATCTGACAGCATGACTTATGAAAGCACACTTGTTGGAAACAAAGAGGTGCAAATGTGGCAAGGATCTTCAGTCACAAGGGACAGTACAATGAGGTATGTTTAATGTGGTCCTAGTCTTCATACATGAGTTTCAAAAAAAGCAAAAACCTCCAACTGGAAGTGTTTCATTACTGCTGACTTACTCTTGTCTAGTGAGCACATACCCACATTCTAAAACTTTTTAGACATTTCTAGGTGAGCAGCAGGGGGCAGACATGAAGTGGATGACTTCAGAATTTCATCACTGAGCCATTATCTTGGTCAATGGAAGTTAGACTGACTAAATGTAGCCAGCCCTATGGACAAGATGTGGGTATTGACCTTAAGAGCTGGTTCACACTGGGGCAGCACGACTTGCTGAGCGACTTGGCAAGGTGATTTGCCCACATCTTCAGAGGCGACTTGCAAAATTACTTTTGTATTGAAGTCCATGCAAGTAATCCCAAAGTAGTACATGAACCGTTTTCTAAGTCGGAGTGACTTCTGTACAATGGAACCGCTCTAATAGGAGCGACTGAATGGAGCGTGACTTGTCAGATGGCTAAGTTGCCTCACGAGTCACGCCTGTGTGAACCGGCTCTTGCAAAGAATAATTTTTTTTTTTGAGTTGCTACACAATTTAAGACTTGTAACTGACATAACTATTCCCTTGTCCAGGCTAACTGTTCGCTGCAGTTATAGAAAAACTGGCACTATTCCTTTGGAAGTTGAAGTATTGACATTGCCGCCACCTTCTCCAGTGTCAACCCCAGGACCTCTTCTGCTGGAAATGGTAATAGCAAAAGGTAAGATTAGAGCAACTGTCTTGGATTGAATGGCTAAATAAAAATGGTTTAAAATTCTCTGGCAACTTGGGAATGCCTGCATCTGATGTCTTGGCACAACACTGAATTGCTTAAGGTTGCAGTGGTAACCTGCAGGTTCTATAGACAAAATGCCCTGGACCCCCCCCCCCCCCCCCAAACGATCTAACACCTTAATGAGTTGAATACTACCACATGACACTAAACATATTGTGTGCACTCATTTAAACTAGTGCTACCAACACTAAGGCAAACCCTTTGGAATGTGCCAGTGTGTATCCCCCTCAGACTGCTTCAGGCAAAAGCAGTGGGAAAGGCTGCAATCCTCCAGTCTGGGATATAGTGGCAGTTGCTGCTATGCCACCAACACTTGTATAACACAAAGCTTCAAGGGTTTTTTTTTTTCCCAATTGTAACCAGCAGGGGAGAAAATTTGACAAAAAGAAAAAGCTTAACCTAGTGTCGCCCATGCTACTTCTGAATTTTGAACTTTTCTATCTTTTTGGCCCAGTGCTCTGTTCTGTCACCTTCTAAAAACTGATGTAAATGTAGAGTTTCTTGTCTTGCAGATGGAGGATATAGTTCATACTATGCTGATGTAGACTACCCTGTAGTCAAAGTACTCAGAGACCCAGTCTTTCTGGAAGTTCACATTCTACACAGGAGTGATCCTAACTTGGTTCTCATATTGGACAACTGCTGGGCCACAAACTCTGCTAGCCCCACTGATGCTCCTAAATGGCCAATCTTGTTTCACAGGTAAGCAATTGATGGAAGGTTTAGACTGCCAAAAATCGGCTTTAACCACCTCAATACTGGGCACTTTCACCCTTTTCCTGCCCAAAGCCATTTTTCAGCTTTCAGCGCTGTCACACTTTGAATGACAATTGCGCAGTCATGCAACGCTGTACCCAAATAAAATCCCCCCCCCCCCCACAAATATTTCTATTGGTGGTATTTGATCACCTCTGCAGTTTTTGCGTCATAAACAAGAGGACAAGTTTAAAAATTGATATTATAGCAAAAAGTAAATGGTGTTTTTCAAACACATTTTTCCTCAGTTTTGGCTGATAAGTATTCTTACTTTTGGTAAAAAAAATCGCAATAAGCATATGTAGCGCTACCCCTGAATTGATTTGGGATCTACTTTCTTTTGGCTTAGCTCACCCCTGTTTAACTGTGTCAAGGGAGGGTTTGAGCCTTCAGAAGTCTGGGGAGTGAGATATTGTGACCTCTGCTGGGGTCACAATAACAGGCACACAACATGCAATGTTGCAATTACGTGGTGTTATGGATGGTCCCTCCAGATGAGAAAAAAACACTCCACAGTGAATATATTTAAATATAAGGAGGTAAGTTTACTGTATGGAAACTTAAGGAAGACAGGCATAGAGTTTAACACAAACACAACTAGTCAGTAACGAGTCAGTCTGATTTGTAAGAGCCCTTGCAAGAATCAGACTTTTAATACAAGTAAAAGATTGTAAACCTAAGAATGGTACCATTCACTTAAAGGGGAGTTCCAGACAAAATTTATGTTAATTAAAAGTCAGCAGCTACAAAAAGTGTAGCTGCTGGCTTTTAATAAACATACACTTACCTGCTCCAGCCTTCCAGCAACGCGCCGGCCGGGGCTCCGCCCTTCCCCGGCCGGCGTCTTCATTTTAACTGTGGGCACCCGGCTGTGACAGCTTTCGACTTCACGTCCGGGCACCCACTGCGTAAGCGGCTAGGACATGTCACGTGTCCTAGGCGATAGCCTACAGGGAGGGGCTGCTGTAGGCGATTAGGTTAATCGCCTAACCAGCCCCTCGGCGGAAGGAGGAAGTGGGACAGGAAGTCCACTCCTCCTGAAGCCCACTTCCCCCCCCCCCCCCCCCCCCCAAATGTGGCATGTAAGGGGGTGAGGAGTGGGGTAAGCAGAAGTTACATTTTTGGGTGGAACTCCGCTTTAAACTAAACAGGCAGTCCATGCTCGTGGGCAATTCTGCAGTAAATATCCACGATGCGGCCGGATGGTGCACGTTAGAATTTGTAATCCACAGAGGGCAAATGATCAAAGAATGTTGATTAAGCAAAGTATCCTGAACTGCTGGTGATTTGATCACTGTCCAGTGTCAATCACTTTGGTGTAAATACTGCAAACACCACAGGCCTCTTAAGTCTGAACTGAGAGCCTAAAGGAGGTGGGCGACCTGTGAGGTGATACTGAAAGGTCTGTCTAAGAGGAGAGTTTAGAAGTTGAGCATGTGCTCCCTCACCCGACAGGCCGATCCGCCTGTATTCCTCACAGGAGGTGCGTTGACAAAGCACTGCTCCACTGCACAAGGGTCCTGGACGAGGGTGCCCCACTGTTCCAGTTGACAGCTGGGCTGCCTCTTTGATCTCCGGGTGCACGGGCTGCATACTGAAGATCTTTCGTTCCTCCGGATGGCTGGTCTCTCGGTAAATCTAGGCCCCAGCTTCTGGCCTAACCACACGGCTGTCTCTGTCAGCAGCTCCGCAGAGGAGAAGAGGCTGGACCCGAGAGTGCCACTCCCCACAAATCTGTGCATAGGCATCACATATTCCAACAGGGCAAGGCAAGGGAGTCCATATGTCCCTCTACTGATAATCCCGCAATGCATGACTTCACAACAATGTCTAACATATTCACAAATTATGCATAAAGTTCCAGCGGGATGGCCTGTCATTAGACTCAGACAGGGTGACCCCGCTACATGTATATAGATTGGTTTGCGCAAAGTTAAAGGGGTTGTAAAAGTTTTGTTTGTTTTTTTTTTTTTTACCTTAATGCATCCTATGCATTAGGGTAAAACATCTCACAGCACCGCCCCCCCCCCCCCCCCCCCCCCCCCGAGTCCCTGTTTTACTTACCTTACCGTTCGAAACTCCCGGGCGCGTCCACGTCATCCTCTTCGGTTCCCAGCCTGGCTGTTGATTGGCTTGGCTGGGCGGATTGATGGCAGCGCTGTATCACGGGAGCGCGCTCACAAAAGCATTCCACCGTGCGAGCGCCGAGGGACCCCAGAAGACAGCTTTCCGGGCCACTCTGTGCAAAACTAACTGCACAGTAGAGGTAAATATAACATGTTATATTTTTTTTTTTAAGTCCTGACTTTAGTGTCGCTTTAAAGCGGATTTATAGCACATTTATTTATTTTTACTAGTAATCGCAGCACATTTTTGGGACCATTTACATTTATACAGTGATTCCGGTTATAAAAATGCATTGATTACCGTATAAATGACTGGCAGAGAAGCGGTTAACACTAGGGGTGATCTAGGGGTTAATGTGTTCTCTGAGGGGAGGTGACGATCTGTGTCTTTATGTACAAGAGACTCCATCGGTCTGCTCTCCCTGACAGGACGTTGATCTGTGTGTTTACGCATCCACAGTTCCGCTCAGTTACTGGGCAATCGCGGTTGCCCGGCAAGATGCGCATTAGGTTCCCAGTGACGTGCTGGGTGCCCCCTAGTGGCTTTGCAAGGCGAGACTTCATGACGTCCGCCCAGAACAGGCTCTTCTTCCCGCCATCATTTGACAGTGGGCAGTAGAGAAGTGGTTAAGCTGGCCATAGTGTGTGTGTGTGTTTGTGTCTTTTCTCTCTGCTAAACCATATGAGGTCAAACCTAAAATTTTTAATTTGTATGCTATCAGGCAGGCCCTTGTACTACATGGGTAAAAAAAAAAGTGTGGCCCTATATTTATTATTATTATTTTCTTCCCTCTATAGCTGCCCTTTCCCTGGAGACAACTACCTATCTCAGGTGATTCCTGTTGGAGCACCTTCACAAAGCACGCCTTTTCCAACCCACTATCAACGTTTCCTGGTTAGCACATTTACCTTTGTGTCTCCCAACACCCAGGTTTCTCTTGGTGGACTGGTAAGTGTGTGTGGTAATGCATGCTTGGCCCTAGGTCTGTTGTGCAGCCTGGTTGAAAAGTACTAACTAACCTGTGTCATATAGGTGTTCTTTCACTGCAGCGCATCAGTATGTGTTCCATCTGCAACAGACTCCTGCATAGTGAACTGCGCACAAAAGAAAAGTAAGATGGGATTTTAAACTAAACTTTCCTGGCTTTCTGTAGATATCCTTTGAACTAAAGCTAGGATTGGACTAATAAACTGACAGTAATGTAATTGGGAACTCATGAATTGTAATGTGGCTAATTTTCTGACCTAAACATGGTCTCATCTTGCAGAAAGAATGGCTGATATGGCTCTACAACAATCTCTGATGGCTACTTCAGATGGACCTGTGATCTTTGAGGAGGAAGATTTTGAAAGGCAAAATTCCAGTGAAATGGGGAGAGGTGAGCACTTGCATGTTTAATGTATTCTGAGTTTGGGCTGGTTTACAACTTGTTCCCATAGGTCCCCCCTAGCATGACTCAGTATTGAGTTGCACCCATAATGGCTGATCCAAAGGTTGAGTATGCTTTAAAATGTAAAACAAACTTGTAGCCTATAATATACCTGTCATTTTTGACTGTTTGGATTCTTGACATTGGCAGACCTCAATCTTAACCTTCAGTAGGGCAGAATTGGCAGCCTAATTTCAGTACAGCAGCCTATATAATGCAGAAGACCAATAGTGCTGCATGGTGGCTATTTTTTTATAAGTGCAGACAGACTAGAATCTTTTTGCAGTAAACTTGGCTAGTGCTTAGGGAACTGTGATACTCCATCCGGAACAATAAAGACCCACTTGTAGAAGCTCTGCTGAAAAGTATCAAGTAGACAGGACCAGGTAAGCCTTGCACCTTGTTTAGCAGGAGTGATTAAAATCTATGGTAACTGACCAAACGAAGAATTTCAGTCATTCAGCTTGGCATGTAACTCTTGACTCCAGAAAACGGGCTCAAAGGCAGGTCTTGTGGCACCCCTCCTGGGTTGGCATGGCTGAGATCCTTCAGTAGGACAGGCAGCCTTCTTTGGCTAGCAACTTCTGGACAATGCTGCTCTCCACCATTTATGCTCTAACCAACCACCTTCTGGGCAAATTCTCCCCAGGTATTGGCTGGAGTTGAATGCATCTGCTTCTCCCACCCATTGTCCTATAAAGCTCCAGGAAATTTGGGGCAAAGCAGCCAGGCTTGCAGCCTACATTAGAGTAATCATTCTGCTCTGATTACAGGAGAGCCACATACTAAATTTGCCTATAGCAGCCTAGCAAGGAGGGTGTTGCAGCATTTCTTAGGTTCTCCCAAACTGAATAATGCCGCGTACACACGATCACTTTTTGTGATGAAAAAGACATTTCAAGTGATGAAACAAAACGACGTTTTTCAAACTTCATTTTCCAAAACGACGTTGCATACACGCCATCGTTTTTCCAAAATGCTCTTGCAAAGCGTGGTGACGTATACCACGTTAGACGGCACTCTGTTCCATTGAAGCTCCGTCTCATAACTTGCCTCTGAGCATGCGCGGCTTTAAAAACGTTGTTTTCTACATCGTTTTGCCCACACACCATCACTTTTTATGACACAAAACGACGTTTTGAAAAACACAAATTTCAAGCATGTTCGGTTTTTTTTTTTTTTTTTTTTGGACTTGTTGTTTTAGGTCTTAAAAAAAAAAAAAAAAAGTTTTGCCCACACAAAGTGATTTTAAATGACGTTTTTGAAAACGTGTTTTTTTTTATCACAAAAAGTGATCGTGTGTACGCGGCATAAGACTTTAGACTCTACTTAAGACAAAGTCTTGACCCTACGAGTTGTCATTTTACAGCTATTGGCAGGTAACTGCTTTCTAGCAGTGTCAAAACGTGTTCTAAACCAGCTTGTGCAAATTGAGAGATAACGTTTGCTTTTAGATCATCACTTTGCCTATTTGTCTTTTAGGTGACGTTGAGTCTACTTCCATGATTTGGCTAGAGGGAACAGTATCGGTTGGCTGTGTATTGGCAGTTATCCTTGTGACTATTATCATTGTGACGATTGCCAAACATAAAAGATCCAATGAAGGCCAAGATGAAACTGAAACATGTCCACTGTAAATGCTTGAATAAAACAGTTTTTCAAAACACCTGTCTGTATTTTTTTTGTCAAGGACAGATTCTCACCAAACCTTTCTACACTGCCTCCTGCAACATTGAGGGAGAGACTCTCTGCCGCTGCATCATGTAACAATGCTCTTTTGCCAACCATACTACTCCCTGTGCCATTTAGCAGCCAACCTAAGGTTAAATCACAAGGCCAACCCCCCTGTCCAGGGGAAAAAAAATTCATGGATGCAATGCAACAGAATGCATGATAACCCATGTATTGGGGGCGTGCACTTTTAGTGTCTTAATGGGCCCCTATGATGGCATATAGGTTACAGACTGGCTTTGACATCCAAAATGTCCCCCCCTGTAGTCACTGCAACTGATTACACACAGATTGTTTTATTGGCTACTTCTCCAGGCACCAATCAGAGTTGACAGTGCTGGACCAACTATCATGGCAGAATTGTGAAATCTGCAATGCCTTTGGCACAGTAATCATGTAGTCACCAGGCCTGCAGGTGGTATACATTGGAGGGGAACAGGTAAAATATTGTGGCTTTTCACATGAGTTGGCTTTACAGAAAACACTCCCAGCTAGTATAGCATAGTTTGCAAGGGCTTTTTTTTTTTTGTGTTTAAGTCATAAAATATATTAATCCCTAGAGCCTGCCATGACTTTTTATTGTAACAGGGAGGCCATTGGGTCAAGACCCCCCCCCCCCCACCTTATTACCACAGGAGGGAGTTCCATTCTGTTTGGGCTAGGCATGCAGCATACCCTCTACTGTCATCTAATGAGCTCAGCAGCTGAAGTTTAAAAAAATATATGGGGCCCTGGTAGGTACATATTTGCCATGGCTCTCAACAGTCCTGGATTTCCTGAGCCTGACTTTGCAATGTTGGGCTCCTGCAGACTTGGTACTGGTGTCTACCAACCCCTCCAGTATGGGTGGACAGTAAGGGCTCTCACACTGATGCATTCCCATTTCCTTACAATGGAAGGTGTGCATCTGAGAAACTGCTCATCTTGGTGTGTACATGTCTTTCGAAGTGCAGAAGACTTGCATAGGATTTAATGGGGGGGCAGTTTTTAGTGTGAAGAGACTTTAAGTGCAGGAAGAACCAATGAACTACAGGGTTACTTATTGGCACCTTTTGCAGTTGATCTATAAGCTGTGGTGGGGGGTTCTGTGGGGAGAACAGGTTGGGGGGGGGGTAGCTGCTATATACACTAGATTACCAAAAGTATGACGCCTGCCTTTACATAAAGTTTAAACTTGGAGTTTGCCCACCCTTTGAAGCCAGGAGTTTAGGAGTGTCTATGGGGAATATGTTTGACTTTCTTCCAGAAGCTCATTTTGTGAGGTCAAGCACTGATGATTCAATGGTCTAAGGTTGAGGTCAGAACTCAGAGTTTGGGGTGGAGGAACTTCACAATGTCATTATGGACCTTTGAGAGCAGTTTGGGGTTAGCCCTTCCTGTTCCAAGCATAAAGTTTGAGCATGAAATTGTCAAATGTCTTCCAGTGAACTTGTAAATCATCAGCATACTAAGGGTACAAGTCCAATTGCACCATAATTCCCTTTTGGGATGAATGAAAGTGCAGACTGTAAGCCAGGCCTCTCAAGTCAGTGCTTGACCTCACAAATGGGCTTCTGGAAGAATGGTCAAACAGTCCCATAGACTTGCGGTGCCTAAACCTTGTGGACAGCCTTCTTGCGCTAGTTTGGTCTGTTATCAGCCCGATCAATATCATATCCTTGTCCTAACCATCCGACATGGTAATTGCTGCAGCAGGAAAATTGACCAAAACAATCCCAGTGTGACAAGTCTGTCGGCCCAAAATCCTGTTCCTTCAAGTCAGAAGGAAGTAGAACCAATGCCGCAGGGCAAAGTAGGATGAGTTGTACAAAGCAGGAACAAAGATTGTCTCTAGACAGCCGCACTCTGAACAAATTGTAGCCTTTATAAAAGTGACAGTACTACAAGTCACAGCAAAGTAAAATAAATTAAAACCCAACTGTTGACATGTTTCGCACAGAAACTAGTGCTTGGTCATAGCTTAGGTAAGGCATGCTTTCTGTTTTGCAGGCTATTTAATCACCTGCTGTGGTGGTGTGCTGTAAGCAGTAGTTAACAACCCCCCCCCCCCTTCTTTTATGTTTTTTTTTTTTTCTCACCTAGAAAGCTGTTAAATTGGGGGGGGGGGGGTGGGGGCAGCTTGGGAAACCTCCAATAGCTGCAATTTGAATTGGTAATGTTTACTCTGTGGCTTGAGTGGCAATTGTAGGAGATATATACTTTTATTTAAAACCTTTTTTCTCTCAAGGGTCTTCCAGGACAGCCCATGAGACCTAGGGCTCCTCCTACCAGGACAGGAAACACGTCACCCCCACCAGATAAAAGGGCGGTCCTCCAGGCCCCATGTCAGTATTAGTGTTTCCTCCGGACGGGGGGTAACATGTTCCTGGAACTGGTTCCCCTAGGTCTCAAGAGCATGGCTCCCTGAGCGATGGGTGAGTTTTTCCTACCTCTTCCTTAGGTCCCAGAGTGACACATCCACCGGGGGAGTTGGTTTGTGGTTGCTGTCCCTGTTTCTCGGTACATGGGGAATGTTGGTACCGTCATGGCGTCCGAAGCTCCCCCCTGCAGAACCGCATGGTTTTCGGCTGCTGCAGTAGCGGCTTGTTTCCCTGCCAGTACAGCCAGGCTAGAACATGCAGGGGAAGGAGGAAGCCGCGCGCAGGAAGGGGCGGAACTTGCGTTCCAAGCTGGCTTACAGGAAGTCCCGGAGGGGTCACTTCCGGGGCGTGTGACGTCATCGACGGGCGTCGGAGACGCTGGTTCCAGTCTCAGAACGGCGCGAACAGGGACACTGGGAGGCTGGTCGTTTGTAAGGTGAAACCCAGCAAAGGCTGCGGATCATTACAGGGAAAGGATGGACTCCTTTTGAGATACCTGCACAGGCAGTGGAATCGAACCCTAACGCCAGCTCCTCACAGGTAAGCCTGAAAGTGTATGTACTTTTCTTGCACAAACCTGTGAGTGTCTTTTTTCCCTTGTAACTAGTAAGGACTAGGTGAAGGGTGCACATGTTTCTTTTTCTCCTGCACGGGGTGTTATGGAGGATATGCGGCTGTAGATTTACAGGGTCAGTCTTGTTCTTTTGCAGGCAAAGCCCAAGCGCAGCCACCAAAATAAAAATAAATAAATGTGCAGTGTGTGGAAGTAAACTGAGCTCCTCAGGGAGTAAACCAGTTTGCCGCTCTTGTATTGGAAGCCTAATAAAAGATGACCCAGTAGCCTCATGTCAGAAAATACTGACTTCAGTTAGTGATGAGCTTAAATCCACTTTTAGCGCTTTCAAAACTCTAATTGATAAATTGCATGCTCCCACAGAGGGTCAAACAGGAAAACTTCAGTTAGTAGCATTCCGCAACAAAATGTGGAGAGTGAAGACTCTGAGACTGAAGTTAGATTTACCCGTTCTTCTCCTGAAGAATCGGGGTCAGATACAGGGCCCAGGGATAGAGAATCCTCTAAGGGCTCAAGATTTAAGTTGTCTTTGGAAGACGTGGACAACTTATTAAAGGCTATTATACAACTCTGGTAATGGAAGAGGAGGAGGTACAATTGTCTAAGCATGACCTTATGTACAAAGGTGTGCACAAAAGAAATCTTTCCAGTGCACAGTTCCCTCCTTGATATTATCAAGCTGGAGTGGGAAAATCCAGAGAGAAAACCTTTCTTTTCTGGTAACCTAAAAAGGTTTTTCATTGGATGAGGATGCAGCGCAGCTGTGGAACAAAAAGCCAAAGTTAGACGCGCCTCTTTCAAAAGTTTTAAAGTTTCGGACCTAGCGTTTGAGTGGCACGCTTAAGGACCCGATGGACAAGAGAGGAGATATTTTTCTTCTTCACAGAGCCTGGGATTCAGCTATGGGAAAGCTCAAGCCGGCTCTTGCCTCCACTTGTGTAGCCAGAAACCTGGAAGATTGGCTTACACAGATACAAACCCATCTGTTGGCAGGTACCTCTAGGGAAGAGATTCTAAAATCCTTTCCTCTCCTTTTTAGTGATGTGGGTTATTTAGCTGATTCTTCCACAGTCGGTAAGAATGACGGCTAGGACTTTGGCCTTAGTGAATTTAGCCAGAAGAAGACTTTGGTTTAAAACCTGGTCAGGTGATGCAGCCTCTAATTTGCACCTATGTGGGCTTCCCCTAACAGGGGATCATCTTTTTGGTCCTGGGCTGCAGGAGGCACTGGAATGTACGGCCGATAGGAAAAAAAAAAAAAGGCCTTTCCAGAAAACGATAAAAAGCAGACGGGCAGAAAATGTTTTCATGGCCAAAACAGAGTCCTAGAAAAAAGGACAATAGGCCCAAGAAGCATTGGACCGGGTACAATGGCAAAGGTAGAGGGGGTGTTTTGTTTAACACGCCTCAACAGCCCGCCAAGCCACAGTGACCAGCATCTTCCAGTGGGAGGAAGAATGAGGGCCTTTCTCCCACAGTGGGCAGCAGTCACTTCAAGTCCCTTCATCTAGTGGCAAATGGATACAGGCGGGAATTCCCTGCCAACCACCAGAGCGACTATTGGTCACCTCCTCCCAAAGATTGGGAGAAAGCGAGGGCTCTGGGTCTCCAGATAGGAGACTTGTTCGACCATAAAGTCCTGATTCCTGTTCCCTGCTCAGAACAGAACAAAGGGTTTTATTCCCATACTTTCCTGAAGGCTTTCTGATAACAAAAATATCGGCTAATTCTGAATCTTCGGTCTCTAGATCGATCAGGTACAAGCACTTCCGTATGGAGACAGTGTTCTCTATCAAAAACCTGCTTTACCCAAACTGCTTCGTGGCCACTTTGGACTTAAGGGATGCTTACCTGCATGTCCCGATCCACCCAGCATTCCAAAGATTCCTGAGAATAGCGGTCAAAAGGGGAACAGAAATCTGTCACTTTTCAGTTTTAAGCCCTCCCCTTCGGTCTGTCCTCAGCCCCACGCATCTTCACAAAAGTATTGGGGGAGGCACTGGCTCCACTAGGGTTAAAGGCGACAACTAGCATCCCTTACCTGGACGACCTATTAATAATGGCAGAGTCTTTCCAAAAATTACTGACAGATCTCCAGACTGTACAAGACTTCCTTGAATCCCTAGGCTGGCTGATAAACAGGGAGAAGTCTTCCCTAAATCCAGCCCAGAAGGTGAAGTATCTGGGCTACGATTTTTTGCTCAGTAGACCAAAAGTTATTCTCCCAGAGAAGAAGGTCTCCAAGATGGTACAAGCAGTTCCAGCTTTACAGACCAATCAGTCGGTCTTGCTGAGGAAACATTTCACGAATGGTAGGTCTGAGGACCTCATGTTTCCCTGCAGTACCATGGGCAAGATTCCATCAAAGAACATTGACAGATGTTTCTCCTGAGAAACGGGGATGGAAACGCAAGGTCTCTGGATTTAAGAGCTCTGTTACCTACCAAGGTAAAAAGAAGCTTGCAGTGGTGAACAAGTCTTCACCTAGCAAGAGGCCTGCCATGGTCCATTCCTGTATCCAAGAGGATCATGACAGACGCAAGTTCCTGGGGATGGGGAGCACACCTCGGCGACAAAGTCGAACAGGGAAATTGGTCCGGGAGAGAAGCAAGAGCCTCATCGAATCAGAGAGCTCTTAGCGGGTCAGAGAGCCCTGCAGGTTTTTCAGTCTGAAATCAGGGTTCACAATCTCCAGATCCTATCCGACAATATTGCGACAGTTGCGTACCTCAACAAACAAGGAGGCATGAGGAGTTGGATCCTTCAAGCAATTGCCCAGGAAATTTTGTCATGGGCAGAAGGGAATCTAGCCTCAATTACAGCAGTGCACCTGAAGGGGACGCAAGGTGGAGCGAGACAATTGGTCGCTTCATCCAGAGATTTTTGCAAGGGTTGTCCCGAAGCAGATCTGTTCGCGAATCAGGGCAACCGCAAGACATAGGAGTTCTTTCCTCTAAACCCAGAGGATCAATCACTGGGGATCGATGCCTTGGCGAATCCGTGGCTATTCGACCTCTGCTACGCCTTTCCGCCGATCTGACTTATTCCGGAGGTGCTCCAGAAGTTTCTCAGAGAAGAAACAGACCTTATTCTGATCACCCTCTTTTGGCCCAGGAGGTCATGGTTTTCTCTCCTACAGACTCTAGTCTCGGAGCCTCCACTGAGGCTTCAGAAGAGGGAGGTCTTGCTATCACAGGGTTCAGTCACACACCCACAGGTGGTTTCCTTAAACTTGATGGCCTGGTATCTAAAGAAAAGATACGGAAGGCTCAGGAATTTTCTGACAAAGTAATCAAGACTCTGGTGAATTGCAGAAAACCAATCACTAGAGCCTTATATTCCAAGGTTTGGAAAAAGTTCAATTCATGGTTGTCTGGAAATCAAAGATCAACGCGTGATGTGTCTTTTTTCGGAATCTTTTCAAGAGTGTCGACAAGGGTCTTTCAGTGAGTACCTTGAAGGTACAGACGGCAGCTATCAATGTTTTCCTTCAGTTTTCCCTTTTGGAAAATCCCACGGTAGCCAGATTCTTCAAATCCATTTCTAGGGCCAGGCCAGTAGTGGTAAGAAGTTGTCCAACTTGGGACCTGTCCCTGGTACTTCAAACTCAGGTAGAGTTTCCTTTTGAGCCCTTAAGAGGATATTTTTATTAAGTTACTTATTTTAAAAACTATCTTTTTGGTAGCAATTACCTCAGCTCGTAGAGTAAGCGAGTTACAGGCCTTATCAGTGAGGGAGCCATTCCTCACGATTTTGGAGGATCGAGTAGTTTTAAATACTGATCTAGGTTTTTTGCCTAAGGTAGCCAGTACATTCCACAGATTGCAGGACATTGTACTGCCATCTTTTTTTTTGTAGTTCGCCACAGGGCGACCAAGAAAATAAGTTTATTTTTATTTTATTTTATTATTTTAGATGTGAGAAGAATCCTTCTCTATCTAGAGGTCACCAAGACTTTTAGGAAGACAAATGCTTTATTTGTCCTTTTCAGGTATGCACAAGGGTAAAGAGTGCATCTAAAGGAACATTGGCTAGATGGATAAAACTAGCCATCTCGGAAGCTTACAAAATTAATGAAGTTCCTACACCTTTTTGTCACGACGCATTCAACGAGAGCTTTGTCTGCGTCAAACAAAATTTGCAAGGCTGCCACATGGTCCGGTTATTCGACCTTCATTAAACATTACCGCCTGGATCTGCTATCTGCTCAAGAACAGGCGTTTGGTCGAAAGGTCCTTCAGGCAGTTGTCCCACCCTAGACTGGTAAGTTCTGGCTCATCGTCTCATGGGCTGTCCTGGAAGACGCTTGAGAGAAAAGCTGAGTTAGGCTTACCGGTAACTCCTTTTCTGAGAGTCTTCCAGGACAGCCGGATTCCCACCCGGTTTTGTATGGAAGTTATGTGTATTATGCATATGTTTTTCAGGGAAGTCCTACGGTTCTCGAGAAGACTGACATGGGGCCTGGAGGACCGCCCTTTTATCTGGTGGGGGTGACGTGTTTCCTGTCCTGGTAGGAGGAGCCCTAGGTCTCATGGGCTGTCCTGGAAGACTCTCAGAAAAGGAGTTACCGGTAAGCCTAACTCAGCTTTTTTTTTTCCTTTTTTGGAACCATGAGGATTTCTCTCCTGCAGTCTGTTTTAGAAAGGATTTATTTCTTGCTCTGACAGGTCTTTAGGCAGCAGGCAGTCTAATCCCACCATACTGTGGCTGCTCGTTGCAGATTTTAGCTGGAGGCAGGGCCGTTGTAAGGATCTCTGTCTACTTAAGCAAAGGTGCATATTGGTCCGGTATCTTCCCCAGCCTTAGGTGAGGTGAACACCCAGGGGGAATCAAATGCGTGCCCTGTGTGAATGTGATAAAAAAAAATACGTGCAGCGCTAGAAATGTGTGTCAAAATTGCATGAATCAATTGACATAAATCTCACCCAAGTGGGTGAGGTTATACTGTGATGGGTGAACCAAAAAACATGCATAAATCAAAAAACTGAAATAGGTAACCAAAAGGACACAATTCTAAGAATAGTAAACCCTTAGCATGCACAGTACAATGTGATATAGAGCATAGAGGAAGTCCTTTCCAAAAGACAATATACTGATATCGGTATAGTGAATCTTCTTAAAATGTGAGGCACTCCTGTATCACTGGGGATTCGGATGGTACATAGGATCCCGCCAAGTAATCCACCTCCAGAAGCATACAACACAACCAGACTGGTAAATTAAGAGAATGGGTAGTCTTACCACAAAAAAACACCTATGCCAGCGGCACCGTGTCAGATAAGCGTGTGAGAGCTGTTCAGGTGGATGGCTTAATAGGAGATGATGGTTGGAGAACAATAAATCCTTCCCAGGAATCCAAAGGTCCCAAGTTGTGGGGGGCTCCAAGCTTTTAACAGGAACGACTCGTGTGTGTATCCATGGAAAAAGCAAGAAAACTCCACATAGTGTAGTTTGTTCAAAAATGGAGAGCCTTTATTAGGCTAATTAGAATACAAAGAAATAAAAAACAGAGAAATACCAGTCCTATGGGAAGATCTGGCACACGTGATCACATGAATAAAAAAGCGTGGTAGTTGGGTATGTAAAAGCTATGTACCTGACATGTTTCGAGCTAAGGCTCATCAACTGGGGCATGATGTGCACTAGTAGTGACTACAATGTAACACAATAGTAACAATAATAATGGAAAAAACAAAGTGAATATGTGAAAATAAATATACAAAATGATGACAAAATAATGTGACCAATACGATCTCAAAGGGTATGTGAAAGAATGATGCCAAAAAGAAGACGTGCTCCGTGACGTAGCTGTAGAGACTTTTGGTATTCGAGCATCCATCACCGGAGATCCTCCGACGTAAGACAGAGTTCCTAACACCGAGTTCTGACTTGTTTTATGCGCCTGTTTTTTATGTTTGTGAGAGTCCACTTTGCGATTTTAATAAACTGTTCCTTTATTGTACGTACTTCACCATTGGGGCACTCCTTTTGTTCTCTTTTCTCCCCTTGATGACAAGCATTTTATACAGCCCTCCCCATTCGCTACTGGGTGCATTGACCTGCAACAAAGGATATTGGGAGAACACTTGAGTGTGGAAGGCGATGAGGCAGAGTCCAGGAGATACATCAATTTGATCTATATTCACCTTCTTTACCTGTTTAAGGTGAGAGTTCTGGGAGACCATTCGTGGATTATTATCTCACGATTCTGGCATTCACTTATCACCTGTTGAAGATTTCTGGACACTATTTTGGAATTTTTCTTTATTAATTTTTGGCATCATTCTTTCACATACACTTTTCGAGACCATATTGGTCACATTATTTTGTCATCATTTTGTATATTTATTTTCACATATACACCTTGTTTTTTTCCCGTTATTATTGTGTTACATTGTAGTCACTACTACTACACGTTCACACAGGGCACTCATTTGATTCCCCCTGGGTGTTCACCTCACCTAAGTGTTAGCGCTTATCACCCCTTTTTTCATGGCTTTCTTTGTGTATTTAGTGAACACCTTTTAGATACAGCTGCTTGCACACTTATTTTGGCTTTATTCCTTGCCCTCCTACACTTCATTACTTGCAGTAGTGCATTTGATTCCCCACTTTACTTATTTAGCATTAAAAATGTGATATGTGCTGTACTGCCACTAAATGGCAGTTATGAGGGGGTGCGGTTATGCATTTCACAATCCCCCCCCCTTTTGGCAGATGAGAAACAAGATTCCACACTGCACCCTGGAAAGGAAGACTGGCAGTGGCATCACTAGGGGTTGGCTACTGGGGCTCAAGCCCCTCCAGAGAAATGAATGTGACGCCCCCCTGTCCCTTTAACTAGTGGAAAACTACAGGTCCCAGGCATGAACCAATGAGATCTATGTCAGAGTGAGGCAGTAGTGAGGCAGACGGATTAGCAACAGGAGCTCACAGCGGCGCACGTCTCCTAGGAGTAGGAGCGTGTGTGTCATAGCTCCAGGCAGGCGTAGGAGGCAGACAGCTACACAGGCAGTGTCTCTCCCAGCTCTGCAACCGTGCTCCAGCTTCTGGCCAAGCCTCTGCTCTGGGACACCCAAGCAAATCATTTTTTCTCCTCCTGAGCCATTCTTCTCCAGACATCCTCCCCAGGTAGGCCCTACTTTTCTTTCACCTCCCCTGGAACCGATTGGCGGCCGTCCTTATCAGGATAAGCCGCCGAATCAGCTGAACGCTGGGGCCTCTTTCCCTCTCCTTACCCCACATTACCACCCACCAGCCAAGCAACCTTCCCCCCGGCGCCTCCCCGCGATTCCCCGTTTTCTCCCCTGAACCGCGCCAGCCACTGCTGATTCGCGGCCGCCGCATCTTAGGAAAGGCCGCGGCTTCATCCGCGGCCTAGCAGCGCGCCGCACTCTCGGCCAAAACACCTTTAGTAACCCCCCAGGAGCTCACCCCCAGCCCCTGTAGGACTCAGCCACCCCTGGCCTCAACAACCAGCCCCCCCCCCTGCTCACCAATCCACCCAGCTGGCTACACACCAGCCTGGGTCCCATGTCCTGCTTCTGGTCGGCGGCCATCTTGGTACACCCCAGCAGCAGTGTCAGCTCTCCCCCCCCCCCACCCCCCTTTTCACAACTTAATAGTACTTGATCCAGGGGTTCGCCCGATCGCCTTTCAGGGATCAGGAAGGAATTTTTTCCCCTGCCAAAGCAAATTGGCATAGCATGGTTAGGGGTTTTTTGCCTTCCTCTGGACCAAGCCGGGAGGATTCACTGAATCCTCTCTTCATCGCCACCAAAAGAAACGACTTTTCCCCCGGTGAATGGCGACCATGGCTAATCTGCGGTACTCCGCAGAAACCATTTGGAATCTGAGGCGTTTCGCCGCAATACTGCCAGCCATCACCAAAAAGACCCTAAGAATTGAACAACTTTTGAGGATCGATCGACTGTCAAAAATGTTAGCCGTTTACCCCAACCTAAGCGCATTTCATGTGCTTTGATCAACACAAGATCGGCAGTAGAACACCGACTTGAAATCCATGATTTCATTCTACAACACGACCTAGACTGCCTCTTCATTACAGAGAGCTGGCTCACAGCCGACGGTAACACCATTCTAGGAGAATTGGTGCCAGAAAACTACCGTATTATTACGGAAAACAGAATAGGGCAAAGATCACAAAACCAAGCCTCCAAAACCCTCTTCCATTTATGGAAACCCTTACTCTTCAACTGCAAGTAAACGGCCAGGAGACCGTCCGGATTCTACTCTGCTATAGGCCACCTGGCCCCAAGTCGCAGCTGCTCCCATCTTTGACGGACTTTGTCTCCACCTATACCCTGAATAGCAAACACCTGTTGCTGCTCGGGGACTTCAACCTCTGGGCCAACTCCCCGCAAGACCCCATTGCCGACGCCTGCATCGACCACCTGGAAGGATTAGGGCTTCAGCAACTAGTATGTGGGCCCACACATGCTTCAGGTCATACGCTCGATCTTATTTTCAGGCAAGATCTGGAAATAAAAATTCTGGAAAATGAACCATTGCCATGGACAGATCACCATGCAATTAAATTCATTATTTCCGAATTCCCCCCCTTAACAAAAACATCAAATCCAGTGACAACACACTGGACCAGATGTCAGAAGAAGCTCCACTCGGAACTCTTCAAAGCCACGTTAGGGGAAAAAATAAACACAATTCAGCCGCACCAAACAGCGGAAGAAACACTGGAGGCCATAAGCACAGCACTATTGCAGTCAGCTGACTTGATAGCGCCGAAACGAAAGACCCAGATCAGGAAAAATAACTCCGGCTGGTTCAACAACCAGCTGGCGTTACTGAAGCAAGAGCGCAGAAGGGCAGAAGCAGCCTGGAAAAGAAGCTCTTCAGATGAGAACCTCTCGATCTACAAGGCAATAACCAGAAAATACTACAAGCAAATCTTCGAAGCCAAGAAAAACTATTTTTCTGAGGCTATCAACGGTGCCCTAAATCGCCCCCGCGAACTCTTCAAGCTGGTCACTCAGACCATGAATCCAGGATGTCTTGAAGCCCCCAACTTGGATACACAAGAAATTTGCGATGAGTTATCGGATTGCTTCATTAACAAAATTGAGGCAATCCGGCAAAGCATTCAGCAAAACAAGTGCTCTCCCAGCCCCCCCCGTAGTCATTTACACAGCACCGGCAGCAATTCACCACAGTTTGGTGAGTTCACGCTGGAACCCATCTCCATTCAGACCACTAAAAATATCATCGGCACTCTGCGCAACAGCACTGCGCCAAATGATATTATCCCCACCAAACTGCTGAAGGAATGCGCCGACATCCTGGCACCTCCTGTCACGCAGCTTATCAACCAATCCTTCAGGGAGGGCATAATGCCCTCCCAGCTGAAGGAGGGCTTCATTCAACCCATCTTGAAGAAAGCCACCCTGGATCCTAAGGATCCACTCAACTGGCGCCCCATAACAGGCCTAAATGTTCTCTCGAAGGTAATGGAGAAAGCAGTGGTACAGCAGCTGCAACAGCATCTAGATACACACAACTTACTCGACCCATTTCAATCAGGATTCCGTCCCGGACACGGGACAGAATCAGCATTGCTTAAGATATGGGACGACGTTCTCGAGGCCGCAGACGAAGGAGAATCTTCTCTTCTGGTTCTGCTGGACCTAAGCGCAGCCTTTGATACAGTTGATCACAAGCTGTTATTGACTCGGCTGGCTAAAATAGCCAAAGTCGCAGAAAGCGATCTATCCTGGTTCTCCTCTTTTTTGGAAAACCGATCGCAAATAGTGAAGCTAGGACCCTTCACTTCTGAACAACGCACATTATCGTGTGGGGTCCCTCAAGGATCTCCCCTGTCGCCGATGTTATTCAACATCTATGTGCGTCCTCTTTTCGAAATCATCAGCAGCCAAAAACTGCTATATCACTCTTATGCAGACGACACGCAACTGTACTTCCGCATTTGCAATAAAAAGGATCACCACCTCAACCTAGAGACATGCCTCTCTTTGATAGAGGACTGGATGACAAAGAGTTATCTCAAACTCAACGGAGCGAAAACAGAACTTCTTCTGTTTCACGCCAAGCGTAGGAATCTGGATCCCTGCGCCCATTCTGGGCAAAATCATCACAACTAGCGCCAAAGTCAAAAGTCTTGGGGTCATCTTTGACTCCGACATGACAATGAACGCACAAATAGGGGCAGTAGTCAGCGGATCTCACTATCTGCTGCACCTACTACGCAGACTCACGCCTTTTATTCCCAAGAAAGACATAGCAGTCGTGGTGGGAGCGATTGTAAACTCCAGACTGGACTATGCAAATGCCCTTTACCTCGGACTCCCCAAGTACCAAATCGCTCGTCTTCAAATCGTTCAAAATACGGCCGCCAGACTTGTGACTGGGAAAAAACCCTGGGAATCAATCTCACCTTCACTGAGATCCCTTCACTGGCTACCAGTTAAAGACAGAATCACCTTTAAAGCTCTCTGTCTAACGCATAGATGTATCCATGGGAATGCTCCCCATTATCTATGCGAAAAATTAAAAGTTCACAATCCCAATCGTATTCTACGATCCACCAATCAAAATCGGCTTCAGATACCGAAAGCCAGATACAAGTCCAAAGGAGACAGGAGATTCGCTGTCCAAGGTCCCAGACTATGGAACGCCTTACCAGCCAGCATTCGGCTGGAGGAGAACTACTTAGTCTTCAGGAGAAAGATTAAGACTCATCTCTTTTGATCTCAAAGGTGACAGGAACAACAAGCGCCCAGAGGCGATTTACTTCGCATGTGCTGCGCTATATAAGTTCTTCATTCATTCATTCATCTAAGGGGTTACGTTTGTAGCACTAACCCGGAAGGAGCCGCTGGTTAATTTGGGATCTACTCTCTTTTGGCTTAACTCACCCCTGTTTAACTGGCTCGAACCCTCCCTTGACACATCAGAAACCTGTGGAGTGAGATATTGTGACCTCTGCTAGGCTGGGGTCACAATAACAGGCACAAAATATGTAAATGACAATATGGCTATGAATTACCTGGTGTTATAGATTGTCCCTCGATGAGGAAAGAACACACTCCACACAGTGAATATATTCAGATATGAGAAGGTAAGTTTACTGTATTTAAACTTTGGCAAGATAGCATAGAGTTTGACACAAACACAACTGATCGGTAACAAGTTAGTCTTATTGGCAAGAGCCCTTGCAAAGTTCAGACTTGTAATATAAAGGGAACAGTTATGAACCTAAGAATGGTACCATTCACTTGGATTAAACAAACAGTCAATGTTCATGAGCACCCCTAGCGGACAGTTCTGCCGAACAGTAAATGTTCACGATGCGGCGGGTTGGTGCACGTTAAAGTTATAATCCACAAGGAACAGATGATAATGGGAAATTAATCCGGTAAAGTGTGATGAACATCAACGTTGGTGAGCTGATCGCTGGCCAGCGTCAGTCACGTCTGTATAAACACTAGGAACAGTGAAAGGCCTCTAAGTTTAAGCTGGGGGCCAAACAGAGGCGGGCGGCCTGTGAGGTGGCACTAAAGTATCTGTCTAGAGAGAGAGTTAGAAGTTGAGCATGTGCTCTCTCACCCAACAGGCCGATCCGCCTGGGTTCCTCTCAGAGGGCGCGTCTGTAAGTCGCTGCTCCACAGCACAAGGGTCCCGGATGAGGGTGTTCCACTGTTTCAGTTGTCAGCTGGGTTGCCTCTTCGATCTCCGGGTACACAGGCTGGATACTGGAGTCTTGCTTCCTTCCGGATAGCTGGTCTCTCTGTGAATTCAGGCCCAGGCTTCTGGGCCTAACAGCATGGCTGTCTCTGTCAGTAGCTCTGCAGAGGAGAAAGAGCTGGTCCCGAGAGAGAGAAAAAGCGTGCTTCCGCCCCTTAAGTGACCTCCCCCACAAGTCTGTGCGGAGGCATCACATGTTCCAACAGGACAAGGCATTGCGGGATATGTAGTCTGTTTCTCCTAAGAGTCAATGGAGTCCATATCTCCTGCTACTTGCAGTCCCACAATGCATAACTTTGCCAACGGTATCTCACATATTTACAAAGTAGGCATAGAGTTCCAGCGGGATGACCTGTCTCCAGGGTGACCCGCTACACGTTCTTAGATCTCAAAAGTTCATGCTGGAAATTGTTGTCCTTCACTTTTTTTTGAGGGGGGGGGGTCACATCCAAAACTGAAGGACTACAGTTAGGTCCCAGGATGAACCCCTCGGAGCGGAGGACATGACATTCCCCCAACTAGTTAAGGACTACAAGTCCAAGCATGAACTCCTGGGATCTAAAACTGTAACCCCTTAGATCTCAGGGCCCAGATTTAATTTATGCCTGAACCACCACCAGAACCCCCACCAGGCTCTGAGGACCCTGGTGTAAGTTGGGAGACACTCTGGGGACCCTGATGTAGGAGGGGGAGATACGCACTCACATATAATGATGTTTTATACACGCAGGTATATTCTATACAAGTATATGCTGCCCAAGTGTATGACCTTCTTTAGTTTGCTGCCATGGGCTCTAGCCCCAGATCTTTTGTAGACCTAGCAACGCCCCTAAAGATTGGTTTCGTAAAAGTTTACAGGTTGAAGTTGTTGTACCGGGATGATACCTGCATCCCAGTATCTTTGTTTTGAGCCGACGGTGCACTTTTGTGTTCAGGAAGGGGCTGATAAATATGATATACTTGCTGGACCCCCCCCCCCCACTCTCAATCGTATAGGATCTTACTGTGTTCATACAGCGGGAAACAGAAGAGAGAAGCCAGCAGTGCTGTGGGGGTAGGAGTCTGGGCTTTTGTATGGCTCTCTGCAGCAGCTGAAGGCCAATGGGCAGGAGAAGAAGCCAGCTTTCAGTTGCTGCAGAGATGGCCCTACAGGAAATAGATTCCAATAATTTCCCCAGCTGCACTGATCACACTCTTCCCAAATCCAATTCACCCTGCTGCCTGGGCCCCTTATCTACGGCCCTGCCCATATGCATACGTAAACGGTGATCACGCCACACATGTGAGATATTGCTGTGAAAGTCAGTGAGCAAACATTCTAGTGCCGGACCACCTGTGTAAACTAGTAACCTGTGAAGGCTTTTAAAGCACAGCCTATGGATATTTTAAACCACTTATGAACCAGCTTCCGCAGGTTTACGTCGCTACTTTGATGAGGAATATCATTATGGCAGGTAACTTAAGGTGACCAGATTTTTTTAAATGAAATCCGGGGACATGTTCTTTTTACTAGTAATAGAAGATTGAAGGATTCCCCCAGGGGAGGGGCTTTATAGGCAGCAATAGTAAGCGTATATATAGTAGTACCAAAAACAAGAAATTATTTTATGAAAATCAATAAATATTTAATTATATAGAAAAAAGATCATACAATATGACATAATATAACACTTAACAAGTCATAGAGTTGCAAAAAAATTGAAACTGATCCACATAAGTAAACTCTACAAGGCCCTACGCGTTTCGGGGTTTTCCCTTCTTCGGGGGCCGGAGTCTGTGTGGAAACAAATTAGGTTGCATCAGGTTTACATAAACATAGCATCAAAAATATATAACTTTAACAATCGCGTCAGATTTTAATACAGCAAGCATAATAAGTAAAAGATAGACAGAAACACATACCAGTCAAGAGATGGCAACTCAATAAAAACACAGGGTAAAAAAGTCCATGGTGAAAAATTCCTGAAGGGATGGTATACAGGAGTTGGGGAGCAGGCACCGTGCATCCAAGGGAAGCAAACCCCAAGCCAAAAACTGCCAAGCTTAGGAAAGTTGTATAATTCCTAAAATGAAGGACACAATGCAAAAAAGATATATATATCTATGCAAAGTAAAAAATAAAATATAATAAATATAATGGTTCTAGTATATATGTATGTGTCATATCAATTTGTGTCAAGGTCTTAAATAATTGTAAGTTATATACCTGACAACAGGGAGTAACCCATAAGAATGGCCAGCAGGGGTCAGCGGAAGGCACAGCACAATAGATTGTCTCCCTATCCAAAGGAGGTAGTACTTGAAAATGGCCAGAGGGGGTCAGTGAGAAGCACAACACAAGGAGGCTGAAAACGAAGGAAATTTGAAAAAATATAAATAAAACAATTCCTAGGTATGGAGATAAGCAAGGAAGCAAAGGAGTATTGGAGAAGGGAAGGCTGACAGGAACAGACCGTCAGCCAGTGATGTACCTTTTAAATGGATGTGTAGAACCATCGCCGTCAGCCAAGTCAGCCATTCCCATGAGATGGCTGTGTATAAATAGGCAAGGGAGGGGGAGTGGTCACAGGAAGTAGTAAGAGGTATGAAATATCACATGACCAATGATAGTCACATGGGCGGAAGTGTTATGGCAACTGTCAGCAAAGGACGTCCGAGGAATTGGAAAAAAAAAAAAAAAAAAGAAAGAATCATATGTTAGAGCTGTGCTGCTGGGGATGAAAAAAGGGGTGTGGATTTAAGTTCCCTTACTGGCAAATTTGAGTATCGCTTAAATGAAGGCAGTGGGCAATGAAGGGGTACAGAGAGCAAGCCCGGAGAGGGGAAAAAGTCTAGCAAAGTCCCCTGTCCGAGCAAAATCCCTGTCCAGCGCAAAAATTGACCCAACAATCACAGGGCACATAGTGCCGTGTGACTGGGCCAAAAAAGGGGGCCGCCAACTGAAGGTGGCGGCCTGGGTGCGCCGTGCTTCCCAAGAGGATGAAGGTGCCGGACTCCCCAAGTCAAACCAGGCAAAAAAAAAAAAAAAAGAACCCTGTGTAATTATAACGAGGAGGCATCTCATATAGAAAAACATGATACCTGAATCTTGTTTGTCCAAGGGAACAAGCAAGAAGGCTTCAAAGAGAAAAGCACAAACACAACAATGAATACAAGAATGACAACAAAACCAAAGCACGTCTAGAAAGCGGCTTATGAAGATAAATAATATGTACAGCAGACAAATATAATTATCATTGTAAACATATGTAACAAAGATGACTGCAACCACCTCACTCTTTTTCACAACCACCCGAAGAGAACCCTTCTAAGAAGGGTCTAAAACTAATCTGTTCGTTTAGACCAGGAAAACTAGTCGCTTCAAGGTCTATGATCCATCGGGTTTCGCGTTGTAATAGGGTTTTGTTCCAGTCACCCCCTCGAGGATTGGGGTGAATCCTATCTAGGATGAGGAATTTAACCCCTGAAAATTGCCCATTGTGATGGAGCAAAATGTGGCGTCCTAGGGGCATATCAGGATTTGCTGAACGCATATTACTGATATGTCGGGCAGCCCGTTTAAAAAAAGGCAGTTTGGTCTTGCCCACATAGAACCTGTTGCATGAGCAAGTGAGTAGATATACTACCCCAGGGGTCTTGCAATTTGCAAAATGGCGTGATCTAAAGGGTCGCCCATTTGGTAGCAGGGCTTCTGGGTCAATGTTGATATATCGACAAATCGAGCAACCACCACATGTGTATGTGCCCTTTCTTTTACAGGGATCTTTCCTGAAGTCTCCCTTAAATTCACTCGTGACTAGTTGGTCCCTGAGGGAGGAAGCCCGTCGATACGTAATAGCTGGTTCTTTGGTGACAAAAGGTCCCAAATTGGGATCAAAAGAAAGTAGATGCCAATATTTTTTAAGGATACCTCTAGTTTGTTGGTGTTGCATGTGATATTTGGTAATTAGTCGTAGAGTATTTCCATCTCTAGTCGACTGTTTTTTTGGTTGGGAGAGTAAGTCTTGTCTAATATGCGCATTAGCACGTTGGAAAGACTTTTTGAGGCATTTCTTGGAGTACCCTCTCAAAAGCAGTCTTTCTCTTAGTGCTGCCGCCTCCAACAGGAATACTTCCTGATTGGAGCAGTTGCGCTTAAGACGTAAGTACTGGCTATACGGTATGGACCTTATTAGAGGTAAAGGGTGGGCACTAGTAGCATGCAATATTGTATTGCCCGCTGTAGGTTTTCTATGAAGCCCTGTGGAGATACTGCCATCCACGGTTTTTCGTAGGATTACATCCAAAAAGGCAATCTGGGTGTCACTTGATGTCATTGTGAATTTTAAGTTCCAGTCGTTGTTGTTCATAATAGACATAAAACTTTGCAATTCATCAATGGTCCCTTCCCATATCACTAGGACATCATCTATGTATCTAAACCAAGCCGACACTAGATGGATGAACGGTTGTATAGATGTACTGGTCAAGAAAGACTTCTCCCACTCCCCCAGGTACAGGTTGGCATACGATGGGGCACAAGATGTCCCCATCGCAACCCCCTGCACCTGGAGGAAATGGGAGCCGTCAAACGAAAACACATTATGGTGGAGAATAAATTCCAAAGCCATTATCAGAAATTCCCCAAGTTTGGGATCAGCTTTAAAAATGGGTAGAAGGATATTGCGAATAGCAGCCAAGCCTAGGGAGTGAGGGATGGAGCTGTAGAGGGCCTCTACGTCAATGGCTACTAGCAACGTATTGGAAGAAGTATGGAGGTGCTCGACTTTTTGCAGTAGGTGAATAGTGTCTTTTATAAAAGACGAAAGACGTTCCACGAATGGCTTCAAATATGAATCCACATATATACTGAGGTTCTCAGTTATGGCACCGTTGCCCGAAACGATTGGTCGACCGGGTGGATCAGTCATATGCTTATGAATTTTGGGAAGACAATAGAAGGTTGGAATTCTTGGGTACTTAATACGGAGGAATTCCCAAGTGTCACGATTAATGACCCCGTGAGAAAAAGCCCCGTCAACCAAAGCATAAAACTCAACTTCAAATTTGCTGACAGCAGTTTTCGAAATAGGTAAGTACCAATCTTTATTGGAAAGAATTTTCAAGCACATGGATTTATATTGTTGGTTAGTCAAAATGACAATATTACCCCTTTGTCGGATGGCTTAATAGTTAATGAATGACAGTCTTTCAATTTTTCCAAAGCATTGTTTTTCTGACGGATGGAGTGAATGGTACTTCGTGAATGATGAAGCTTTTTGATTTCAGCAGTGGTAAGTGCTACAAACGCAGCCAGATTGGAGTTGGTTTGTAACGGTGGAAACTTGTCCGATTTATTTTTTAAAAGGTTGGCCGGTGTTTCTGGGGTGCCCTCCGTATCCAATTCAAATGACATTTCTTCCAGATCATTCATTACATTAGGGTCAGAGATGTCAGCTTCGCCACACAGTGACAGAAGCAGATCCATATCTTCCTTATGTTGTTGCATAGTCCTATACGTGGAGTCGTTCTTTGGTTTAGAGTAAAGGCTTTTTAATAGGAGTTTCCTAGCAAATAGGTTGATATCTTTAATCAATTCAAATGTATCCAGATGAGCTTCGGGACAAAAGGTGAGACCCTTGGCTAATAAGGTCTTCTCGTCTGATGACAGTACATAGTCAGAAAGATTTATGATGTCAAGTCCCTGAGTTGTACCTGATTGATCGTCAGGTACACAATCGTCCCTTAAGGGTTTGTCGATATGTGTGTGACCTGGGGAAAAAACCCAGTATCAATGGTTTCTTTAAGATTGGGTCTTAAACCTTCATGAGTAGTTTGTGTATTGAGTGAGCGAGGGGTCGCAAAGACAGAAAATAATTCGGTCGGTTGTGTAGATTGTTGGTTGGATCTATCAGAACCACCCAATGTATTGGTGAGACCTGATTGTTGTACTAGACGTTTTTTGGTGGTGCTATCGTCCTCGCCCGATAGGGGTCGTTTTGGCTTGTTATTCCTATTCCTGGTGGGGTTTTGTGTGGGAGCATTGCTTGAAACAGTTGATGAGGTCTTATAACCTTTTTTGGGGGGAATTATATTAGTATTGCCCTTAGCAAAATACTTTTGAGAAGAATTGGCCGATTGCCATTTATAGGCTTTTCCTTCCTGGAATGATCGTTTATCTCTCCAAAATTTATTCTCTTTTTTATAAAGGGTTTCTGCTATCACTATGTCAAGTCGACCTTTAATTTTAGTTTCATGGTCCTTGAAGGCTGGAAGAGCCAGGAAGGGTGAAAGTTTTATATATATATCATCGATTTCTTTATTGACTTGGCTTGTTCTAATTTTGTATTCTTCAATAAGGAGTTTCATCATGTTAGCCGAACATTGTTGCAAGTTCTGCTCCCATTTTTTACGGAAGTCGGTGTTTATGTTATCTAGGAGAGGGAAGATCTGAATGCGGAGCCCATAAGGGTTGATATTTTCTTTTAGGTACTTGTCGAAACTTTCGACATGTCAGAAAAGAGCTGCCTTTTTTTCAACTAATCTTCCAAGTTGATTACATAAAGAGGCAAGCTCAGAGTTTTTGGCCTCCCCATTGTGATGACTGGCTGAGTAGCTCAGCATCAGATCGTCCCAGTCCTTACCTTGAAACATAGTAAACTGATAGGTATGTCAATCTATACAAATATGCTACCACTGTCACCGTCAGATGACAGCAAAAAAACGGACAAATAAGATTGAAAAGCAACAAAATAAAGGTGGAGAAAATACGTAATAATAAAAACGTGAGAGAAAAAAGTTTTTGAATAATAAGATAGTCATAAAGTCCCCAACACCAATGGGGATATGTAGGAGTCACTGAAGGATGTTACTAGGGGGAAGAAAGAGGGGGATGCCCCAATTTCATTGTAAACATATGTAACAAAGATGACTGCAACCACCTCACTCTTTTTCACAACCACCCGAAGAGAACCCTTCTAAGAAGGGTCTAAAACTAATCTGTTCGTTTAGACCAGGAAAACTAGTCGCTTCAAGGTCTATGATCCATCGGGTTTCCGATGGATCATAGACCTTGAAGCGACTAGTTTTCCTGGTCTAAACGAACAGATCTAAGGGTCTAAAACTAATCTGTTCGTTTAGACCAGGAAAACTAGTCGCTTCAAGGTCTATGATCCATCGGGTTTCCGATGGATCATAGACCTTGAAGCGACTAGTTTTCCTGGTCTAAACGAACAGATTAGTTTTAGACCCTTCTTAGAAGGGTTCTCTTCGGGTGGTTGTGAAAAAGAGTGAGGTGGTTGCAGTCATCTTTGTTACATATGTTTACAATGATAATTATATTTGTCTGCTGTACATATTATTTATCTTCATAAGCCGCTTTCTAGACGTGCTTTGGTTTTGTTGTCATTCTTGTATTCATTGTTGTGTTTGTGCTTTTCTCTTTGAAGCCTTCTTGCTTGTTCCCTTGGACAAACAAGATTCAGGTATCATGTTTTTCTATATGAGATGCCTCCTCGTTATAATTACACAGGGTTCTTTTTTTTTTTTTGCCTGGTTTGACTTGGGGAGTCCGGCACCTTCATCCTCTTGGGAAGCACGGCGCACCCAGGCCGCCACCTTCAGTTGGCGGCCCCCTTTTTTGGCCCAGTCACACGGCACTATGTGCCCTGTGATTGTTGGGTCAATTTTTGCGCTGGACAGGGATTTTGCTCGGACAGGGGACTTTGCTAGACTTTTTCCCCTCTCCGGGCTTGCTCTCTGTACCCCTTCATTGCCCACTGCCTTCATTTAAGCGATACTCAAATTTTCCAGTAAGGGAACTTAAATCCACACCCCTTTTTTCATCCCCAGCAGCACAGCTCTAACATATGATTCTTTCTTTTTTTTTTTTTTTTTTTTTTTTCAATTCCTCGGACGTCCTTTGCTGACAGTTGCCATAACACTTCCGCCCATGTGACTATCATTGGTCATGTGATATTTCATACCTCTTACTACTTCCTGTGACCACTCCCCCTCCCTTGCCTATTTATACACAGCCATCTCATGGGAATGGCTGACTTGGCTGACGGCGATGGTTCTACACATCCATTTAAAAGGTACATCACTGGCTGACGGTCTGTTCCTGTCAGCCTTCCCTTCTCCAATACTCCTTTGCTTCCTTGCTTATCTCCATACCTAGGAATTGTTTTATTTATATTTTTTCAAATTTCCTTCGTTTTCAGCCTCCTTGTGTTGTGCTTCTCACTGACCCCCTCTGGCCATTTTCAAGTACTACCTCCTTTGGATAGGGAGACAATCTATTGTGCTGTGCCTTCCGCTGACCCCTGCTGGCCATTCTTATGGGTTACTCCCTGTTGTCAGGTATATAACTTACAATTATTTAAGACCTTGACACAAATTGATATGACACATACATATATACTAGAACCATTATATTTATTATATTTTATTTTTTACTTTGCATAGATATATATATCTTTTTTGCATTGTGTCCTTCATTTTAGGAATTATACAACTTTCCTAAGCTTGGCAGTTTTTGGCTTGGGGTTTGCTTCCCTTGGATGCACGGTGCCTGCTCCCCAACTCCTGTATACCATCCCTTCAGGAATTTTTCACCATGGACTTTTTTACCCTGTGTTTTTATTGAGTTGCCATCTCTTGACTGGTATGTTTTTCTGTCTATCTTTTACTTATTATGCTTGCTGTATTAAAATCTGACGCGATTGTTAAAGTTATATATTTTTGATGCTATGTTTATGTAAACCTGATGCAACCTAATTTGTTTCCACACAGACTCCGGCCCCCGAAGAAGGGAAAACCCCGAAACGCGTAGGGCCTTGTAGAGTTTACTTATGTGGATCAGTTTCAATTTTTTTGCAACTCTATGACTTGTTAAGTGTTATATTATGTCATATTGTATGATCTTTTTTCTATATAATTAAATATTTATTGATTTTCATAAAATAATTTCTTGTTTTTGGTACTACTATATATACGCTTACTATTGCTGCCTATAAAGCCCCTCCCCTGGGGGAATCCTTCAATCTTCTATTCGATTAGGGGTGTCGGCAGCACTCACACTCCTGTGATGTTACATAATTCCCTTTTCTGTATCCAAGGTAGCAAATACCTATGAAATTGGGGCATCCCCCTCTTTCTTCCCCCTAGTAACATCCTTCAGTGACTCCTACATATCCCCATTGGTGTTGGGGACTTTATGACTATCTTATTATTCAAAAACTTTTTTCTCTCACGTTTTTATTATTACGTATTTTCTCCACCTTTATTTTGTTGCTTTTCAATCTTATTTGTCCGGTTTTTTGCTGTCATCTGACGGTGACAGTGGTAGCATATTTGTATAGATTGACATACCTATCAGTTTACTATGTTTCAAGGTAAGGACTGGGACGATCTGATGCTGAGCTACTCAGCCAGTCATCACAATGGGGAGGCCAAAAACTCTGAGCTTGCCTCTTTATGTAATCAACTTGGAAGATTAGTTGAAAAAAAGGCAGCTCTTTTCTGGCATGTCGAAAGTTTCGACAAGTACCTAAAAGAAAATATCAACCCTTATGGGCTCCGCATTCAGATCTTCCCTCTCCTAGATAACATAAACACCGACTTCCGTAAAAAATGGGAGCAGAACTTGCAACAATGTTCGGCTAACATGATGAAACTCCTTATTGAAGAATACAAAATTAGAACAAGCCAAGTCAATAAAGAAATCGATGATATATATATAAAACTTTCACCCTTCCTGGCTCTTCCAGCCTTCAAGGACCATGAAACTAAAATTAAAGGTCGACTTGACATAGTGATAGCAGAAACCCTTTATAAAAAAGAGAATAAATTTTGGAGAGATAAACGATCATTCCAGGAAGGAAAAGCCTATAAATGGCAATCGGCCAATTCTTCTCAAAAGTATTTTGCTAAGGGCAATACTAATATAATTCCCCCCAAAAAAGGTTATAAGACCTCATCAACTGTTTCAAGCAATGCTCCCACACAAAACCCCATCAGGAATAGGAATAACAAGCCAAAACGACCCCTATCGGGCGAGGACGATAGCACCACCAAAAAACGTCTAGTACAACAATCAGGTCTCACCAATACATTGGGTGGTTCTGATAGATCCAACCAACAATCTACACAACCGACCAAATTATTTTCTGTCTTTGCGACCCCTCGCTCACTCAATACACAAACTACTCATGAAGGTTTAAGACCCAATCTTAAAGAAACCATTGATACTGGGTTTTTTCCCCAGGTCACACACATATCGACAAACCCTTAAGGGACGATTGTGTACCTGACGATCAATCAGGTACAACTCAGGGACTTGACATCATAAATCTTTCTGACTATGTACTGTCATCAGACGAGAAGACCTTATTAGCCAAGGGTCTCACCTTTTGTCCCGAAGCTCATCTGGATACATTTGAATTGATTAAAGATATGTCATGTCCCGGGGTGTATTCGAACCTGGGTCTTCCTGGTCTTAAACCATAGCCTTACCTGATGTGCCACAGAAGAGATCTAGGCCTTGGGAATATCCTTATTGTGTTCAACACACACCTCGGACTCACTAGCTCCACCTGCTGCCAGCTGTGGACAATTCTCATTCTGGACAGCCTTTAAATAGGAAGTGAGGTCATCAATCAGCGCCCGTTTATTTGGATTACTTCCTGGGTGTTTTGTCTTCAGTGACCTGCATTGTATTGAACTCCTGCCTGATATCCTGACTATTCTACAGCCTGCTGATTTTGTACTTTACCGCCAGATCGTGTATGACCTTTGCCTGCCTGACCCTTCTCCGGAATCCGATTGTGAACTATTTGCCTGATCCGTTGCCAACCGTATCTGCCTGACGACGCTTTGCCTGGATCTCCAGCATACCTGTTCCACTTCGGACACTACCTTTTACAGGTACCTTACATAATAAACGGGCCACAATGGCAGTGGACCCTGCTGAGATTGTTAAGGCGATTACACGTCAGGGACAACTGATCGGAGCGCATGAACAGCATCTTTCTTCCCTGGACGCCAAGTTAGATGAACTTTGCACTATGCTTAAATCTTGTTTGCCTGGTTCCTCTGCAACGGTCCAGATGCCGGATCCTACTTCTGCTACGGTCCAACCCGCCTCTTCTGTACCACCAAAACTTCCCTTGCCTGACAAGTTTGGTGGTGATACTGAGGACTGCAGAGGCTTTTTAAATGTTTGGCGTTTGCATTTCCGCAATAACCCTGTGACTTTTAGCACTTCATCTGCCAAAGTGACTTTTGTAATTTCCTTGTTAAAGGGGAAGGCCCTGGCCTGGGTCTCTCCTTATTTGGAACGAAACGATCCTATACTTCAAGATGCTGAGAAATTTCTGGCTTCTCTCCAGACTGTATTTGACAAGCCAGATAGAGCATCTGCAGCTGAGTACTCCCTCTTGGACATACAACAAGGCACCAGATCTGTGGCACAGTATGCTATTGAGTTCCGTACCCTTGCTGCTGAGACTAATTGGGACTCAAGGGCATTACGTGCAGCCTTCCGAAAAGGTCTCACAGATCGCATCAAGGATGAATTAGTCTATAAGGATCTCCCAGAAGACCTTGAGAAATTCATAGAGCTGTGTGTTCGTCTGGATGTTCGGTACCATGAAAGGTGCCAAGAGAGACTTAGAACCCGCAAGTTTCCTAAGCCAGTTTACCGTTTGGCCCCTAACTTCCAAGCACCACCTCAGCCAGAACCTGAAACCTCTGTTGAACCCCAGGCACCTGTGGAACCCATGGATGTGAGCCGTCTCCACCTAACTGAGTCAGAGAAACAAAGGAGGCGTTCATTGGGCCTATGCCTGTACTGTGGACTTAAAGGACATTTAGTATCTGTCTGCCCTTCCCGTCCAGTAAAAGGCAGGGTCTAACCAGTGTTGGAGGAGCTGGCTTAGACCTTACAGGTAGATCCTCCAAGACCAAGATTACTGTTCCGGCTACTATCCATTTACCTTCTAAGCTTGTTTTCTGCGAGGCTTTTGTGGATTCTGGAGCTGCTGGCATATTCTTGGACTACAATTTTGCAAGAAAGAACAACATCCCGTTTGTTCCAAAGTCTAGACCCCTGAATATTACCACCCTGAATGGACAGCCCTTGGGAGATGGCATTGTGAAATTCGAGACTACGACAATCACCCTTCAGGTAGGCCTCCTCCACAAAGAGGAAGTTGTCTTGTCTCTCATTGATTCTCCGCTTCTGCCTATCATCCTTGGTTACCCATGGTTGCAACTTCACAACCCTTCTTTTGATTGGGAAAAGGGAGAACTAACCTCCTGGGGATCGTGCTGTCGCCCTAATTGTTTGTCTCAACCCAAAAGACTTTCTGCTTGCATGTTGGCTCCTGTGACTATTCCTCCTACCTTGCCTCGTGAATACCATGACTTTGCAGATGTATTTTGCAAGCAAAAGGCAGAGGTGTTACCTCCACATCGTCCTTTTGACTGTACAATTAAATTGATTCCCGGAGCACCTCTTCCCAAAGGAAAGACCTACCCCTTGTCTCTGCCTGAACAAAAGTCTATGGAGGAATACGTAAGAGACAACTTGGAAAGAGGTTTTATGCGACCCTCTTCTTCTCCAGTAGGAGCAGGTTTTTTCTTCGTTGAAAAGAAAGATGGGGGCCTTCGACCATGCATAGACTATCGGGGGTTAAATCAAATCACCGTAAAGGACTCCTACCCTTTGCCTCTCATTCTTGAACTGTTTGATGTACTTAAGGGGGCTGTCATCTTCTCCAAGCTAGACCTACGAGGGGCATATAACCTGATTCGAATTAAAGAGGGGGACGAGTGGAAGACAGCATTCAACACTCGTAATGGACACTTTGAATATTTGGTCATGCCATTTGGGTTGTGTAACGCACCTGCTGTCTTTCAACGTTTCATGAATGAAATTTTCCATGATTTCAGCAACCGCTTTGTGATCATCTACTTGGACGACATTTTAATCTTTTCCAAGACTCATCTAGAGCACATCTCGCATGTGAAACAGGTATTACAACGACTTAGAGAAAACCATCTTTATGCAAAAATCGAAAAATGCAGTTTTCATCAAAGCTGTATTCCTTTCCTTGGGTACATCATAAGTGCTGACGGTTTCCAAATGGACCCTCAAAAACTTTCCGCTGTCTTGCAATGGCCCCAACCGACCACTTTAAGAGGACTCCAAAGCTTTTTAGGGTTTGCAAATTACTACAGACGCTTCATTAAAAGTTTTGCCTCCATTGCGGCACCCCTTACTGCCATGACTAAAAAGGGTACAAATTGTAAGGTGTGGTCTTCAGAAGCAAGATCGGCTTTCCAGCGATTAAAGGACACGTTCAGTAAAGCTCCAATTCTTCAGCATCCAAATCCTGATCTCCAGTACATTGTTGAGGTTGATGCCTCTGAGGTTGGAGCAGGTGCCGTACTCTCCCAGAGACAGCCAAAGTCTGGTAGAATCCATCCAGTAGCTTTTTTCTCTAGAAAGTTTTCTCCTGCAGAGATGAATTATGATGTTGGGAATCGAGAACTACTGGCCATCAAATTGGCATTGTCTGAATGGCGACACCTTCTGGAAGGGGCTCCCAAGCCTTTTACTATCCTCACTGACCATAAAAACCTACTGTATCTTCAGACTGCTAGACGTCTGAACTCACGTCAGGCTCGATGGGCTCTGTTTTTCTCCCGTTTTAATTTTGTCCTTTCTTATGTTCCAGGGCATAGAAACAAAAAAGCCGATGCTCTTTCCAGACAGTTCGCTACCTCTGAAGAAGATCAACCAGGCGAGCAGTATATAATCCCACCTCACAAAATTGTTGCGCAGATCTCCACGGCTCTTTCCCAACAGCTACAAGAATCCCAGAATCGTGTTCCCCAGGGCTTGAAGATACCACCAGGTCGCCTGTACGTAGCCCCTAGTCTCAGAAAACCTGTACTCCTCTGGGCACATAATGGCGTGTTATCCGGTCACCCTGGTGTCACCATCACTCTTAAGACCTTGCAACGTCATGTATGGTGGCCTCATATGAAAAAGGATGTTACTGACTATGTGGCTGCCTGCCCAACTTGTGCTGCTAATAAAGTACCCCGCACATTGCCTGCTGGACTGTTACATCCACTTCCGGCACCTCGCCAGCCTTGGACCCATTTGACCATGGACTTCATTGTAGACTTACCCAAGTCCGAGGGCATGACTGCTATATGGGTCACAGTGGATCGCTTTTCCAAAATGTCTCATTTTGTGCCGCTCCCGGGATTACCTACAGCGAAAGCACTGTCCACTCTTTTCCTTTCCCATATTGTAAAACATCATGGCATACCTACCAATGTCGTCTCAGACCGCGGATCCCAGTTCGTTTCCCGATTCTGGAGAGCGTTCTGCAAGAAACTGGGAGTAACGCTCTCGCTCTCTACTTCACATCACCCGCAAACTGATGGTCAAACCGAACGCATGAACCAGACCCTAGAAACCTATCTTCGACATTATGTCAATGCCTTACACTCCAACTGGTCTGAGTACTTGCCTTTAGCTGAGTTCGCCCTAAATTCCCGTTGGCACAGTGCTCTTCATACCACACCATTCTACGCAGCCCTAGGCTATCACCCTCAGACTTTTCCTCTACTTCAGCCTTCTTCTGGTGTACCAGCAGCAGATCAGCGGGTAAAGAATATTCTACTACATTGGAAGAAGATTTGTTCATTACTACAAAAGTCAGCAGGCAAGTACAGACTTTTTTCCAACAGACGAAGACGCCATATACCTCCATATGTGGTGGGGGACAGAGTTTGGCTATCAACTAAGTATGTGAGACTGAAACAACCTTCTACCAAATTGGGCCCTCGATTCATTGGTCCTTACAGGATCATTGCTCGAGTTGGGCCAGTTTCCTATCGCTTAAAATTACCTTCCTCTCTCCGGATACATCTGTGTTTCACGTTTCCCTCCTCAAAAAAGCTATTTTCAACCGCTACTCCAGATCACAACAGCTACCTCCTCCTGTTCTTGTTGATGGACAAAGTGAGTTTGAAGTCTCCAAGATTCTTGATTCCAGAAGACATGGCCGTGGCCTTCGGTATCTGGTTCATTGGAAGGGATATCCTGTCACAGACCGCTCCTGGGTTCCAGCCAAAGATCTGCATGCCCCTTCTCTTATACGAGACTTCCATGCCTCGTTCCCCACTAAACCCCGCTAGGCCCCCGGAGGGGTCCATTGGGGAGGGGGCCCTGTCATGTCCCGGGGTGTATTCGAACCTGGGTCTTCCTGGTCTTAAACCATAGCCTTACCTGATGTGCCACAGAAGAGATCTAGGCCTTGGGAATATCCTTATTGTGTTCAACACACACCTCGGACTCACTAGCTCCACCTGCTGCCAGCTGTGGACAATTCTCATTCTGGACAGCCTTTAAATAGGAAGTGAGGTCATCAATCAGCGCCCGTTTATTTGGATTACTTCCTGGGTGTTTTGTCTTCAGTGACCTGCATTGTATTGAACTCCTGCCTGATATCCTGACTATTCTACAGCCTGCTGATTTTGTACTTTACCGCCAGATCGTGTATGACCTTTGCCTGCCTGACCCTTCTCCGGAATCCGATTGTGAACTATTTGCCTGATCCGTTGCCAACCGTATCTGCCTGACGACGCTTTGCCTGGATCTCCAGCATACCTGTTCCACTTCGGACACTACCTTTTACAGGTACCTTACAAGATATCAACCTATTTGCTAGGAAACTCCTATTAAAAAGCCTTTACTCTAAACCAAAGAACGACTCCACGTATAGGACTATGCAACAACATAAGGAAGATATGGATCTGCTTCTGTCACTGTGTGGCGAAGCTGACATCTCTGACCCTAATGTAATGAATGATCTGGAAGAAATGTCATTTGAATTGGATACGGAGGGCACCCCAGAAACACCGGCCAACCTTCTAAAAAATAAATCGGACAAGTTTCCACCGTTACAAACCAACTCCAATCTGGCTGCGTTTGTAGCACTTACCACTGCTGAAATCAAAAAGCTTCATCATTCACGAAGTACCATTCACTCCATCCGTCAGAAAAACAATGCTTTGGAAAAATTGAAAGACTGTCATTCATTAACTATTAAGCCATCCGACAAAGGGGGTAATATTGTCATTTTGACTAACCAACAATATAAATCCATGTGCTTGAAAATTCTTTCCAATAAAGATTGGTACTTACCTATTTCGAAAACTGCTGTCAGCAAATTTGAAGTTGAGTTTTATGCTTTGGTTGACGGGGCTTTTTCTCACGGGGTCATTAATCGTGACACTTGGGAATTCCTCCGTATTAAGTACCCAAGAATTCCAACCTTCTATTGTCTTCCCAAAATTCATAAGCATATGACTGATCCACCCGGTCGACCAATCGTTTCGGGCAACGGTGCCATAACTGAGAACCTCAGTATATATGTGGATTCATATTTGAAGCCATTCGTGGAACGTCTTTCGTCTTTTATAAAAGACACTATTCACCTACTGCAAAAAGTCGAGCACCTCCATACTTCTTCCAATACGTTGCTAGTAGCCATTGACGTAGAGGCCCTCTACAGCTCCATCCCTCACTCCCTAGGCTTGGCTGCTATTCGCAATATCCTTCTACCCATTTTTAAAGCTGATCCCAAACTTGGGGAATTTCTGATAATGGCTTTGGAATTTATTCTCCACCATAATGTGTTTTCGTTTGACGGCTCCCATTTCCTCCAGGTGCAGGGGGTTGCGATGGGGACATCTTGTGCCCCATCGTATGCCAACCTGTACCTGGGGGAGTGGGAGAAGTCTTTCTTGACCAGTACATCTATACAACCGTTCATCCATCTAGTGTCGGCTTGGTTTAGATACATAGATGATGTCCTAGTGATATGGGAAGGGACCATTGATGAATTGCAAAGTTTTATGTCTATTATGAACAACAACGACTGGAACTTAAAATTCACAATGACATCAAGTGACACCCAGATTGCCTTTTTGGATGTAATCCTACGAAAAACCGTGGATGGCAGTATCTCCACAGGGCTTCATAGAAAACCTACAGCGGGCAATACAATATTGCATGCTACTAGTGCCCACCCTTTACCTCTAATAAGGTCCATACCGTATAGCCAGTACTTACGTCTTAAGCGCAACTGCTCCAATCAGGAAGTATTCCTGTTGGAGGCGGCAGCACTAAGAGAAAGACTGCTTTTGAGAGGGTACTCCAAGAAATGCCTCAAAAAGTCTTTCCAACGTGCTAATGCGCATATTAGACAAGACTTACTCTCCCAACCAAAAAAACAGTCGACTAGAGATGGAAATACTCTACGACTAATTACCAAATATCACATGCAACACCAACAAACTAGAGGTATCCTTAAAAAATATTGGCATCTACTTTCTTTTGATCCCAATTTGGGACCTTTTGTCACCAAAGAACCAGCTATTACGTATCGACGGGCTTCCTCCCTCAGGGACCAACTAGTCACGAGTGAATTTAAGGGAGACTTCAGGAAAGATCCCTGTAAAAGAAAGGGCACATACACATGTGGTGGTTGCTCGATTTGTCGATATATCAACATTGACCCAGAAGCCCTGCTACCAAATGGGCGACCCTTTAGATCACGCCATTTTGCAAATTGCAAGACCCCTGGGGTAGTATATCTACTCACTTGCTCATGCAACAGGTTCTATGTGGGCAAGACCAAACTGCCTTTTTTTAAACGGGCTGCCCGACATATCAGTAATATGCGTTCAGCAAATCCTGATATGCCCCTAGGACGCCACATTTTGCTCCATCACAATGGGCAATTTTCAGGGGTTAAATTCCTCATCCTAGATAGGATTCACCCCAATCCTCGAGGGGGTGACTGGAACAAAACCCTATTACAACGCGAAACCCGATGGATCATAGACCTTGAAGCGACTAGTTTTCCTGGTCTAAACGAACAGATTAGTTTTAGACCCTTCTTAGAAGGGTTCTCTTCGGGTGGTTGTGAAAAAGAGTGAGGTGGTTGCAGTCATCTTTGTTACATATGTTTACAATGATAATTATATTTGTCTGCTGTACATATTATTTATCTTCATAACCCGCTTTCTAGACGTGCTTTGGTTTTGTTGTCATTCTTGTATTCATTGTTGTGTTTGTGCTTTTCTCTTTGAAGCCTTCTTGCTTGTTCCCTTGGACAAACAAGATTCAGGTATCATGTTTTTCTATATGAGATGCCTCCTCGTTATAATTACACAGGGTTCTTTTTTTTTTTTTTTTTAGCCTGGTTTGACTTGGGGAGTCCGGCACCTTCATCCTCTTGGGAAGCACGGCGCACCCAGGCCGCCACCTTCAGTTGGCGGCCCCCTTTTTTGGCCCAGTCACACGGCACTATGTGCCCTGTGATTGTTGGGTCAATTTTTGCGCTGGACAGGGATTTTGCTCGGACAGGGGACTTTGCTAGACTTTTTCCCCTCTCCGGGCTTGCTCTCTGTACCCCTTCATTGCCCACTGCCTTCATTTAAGCGATACTCAAATTTGCCAGTAAGGGAACTTAAATCCACACCCCTTTTTTCATCCCCAGCAGCACAGCTCTAACATATGATTCTTTCTTTTTTTTTTTTTTTTTTTTCAATTCCTCGGACGTCCTTTGCTGACAGTTGCCATAACACTTCCGCCCATGTGACTATCATTGGTCATGTGATATTTCATACCTCTTACTACTTCCTGTGACCACTCCCCCTCCCTTGCCTATTTATACACAGCCATCTCATGGGAATGGCTGACTTGGCTGACGGCGATGGTTCTACACATCCATTTAAAAGGTACATCACTGGCTGACGGTCTGTTCCTGTCAGCCTTCCCTTCTCCAATACTCCTTTGCTTCCTTGCTTATCTCCATACCTAGGAATTGTTTTATTTATATTTTTTCAAATTTCCTTCGTTTTCAGCCTCCTTGTGTTGTGCTTCTCACTGACCCCCTCTGGCCATTTTCAAGTACTACCTCCTTTGGATAGGGAGACAATCTATTGTGCTGTGCCTTCCGCTGACCCCTGCTGGCCATTCTTATGGGTTACTCCCTGTTGTCAGGTATATAACTTACAATTATTTAAGACCTTGACACAAATTGATATGACACATACATATATACTAGAACCATTATATTTATTATATTTTATTTTTTACTTTGCATAGATATATATATCTTTTTTGCATTGTGTCCTTCATTTTAGGAATTATACAACTTTCCTAAGCTTGGCAGTTTTTGGCTTGGGGTTTGCTTCCCTTGGATGCACGGTGCCTGCTCCCCAACTCCTGTATACCATCCCTTCAGGAATTTTTCACCATGGACTTTTTTACCCTGTGTTTTTATTGAGTTGCCATCTCTTGACTGGTATGTTTTTCTGTCTATCTTTTACTTATTATGCTTGCTGTATTAAAATCTGACGCGATTGTTAAAGTTATATATTTTTGATGCTATGTTTATGTAAACCTGATGCAACCTAATTTGTTTCCACACAGACTCCGGCCCCCGAAGAAGGGAAAACCCCGAAACGCGTAGGGCCTTGTAGAGTTTACTTATGTGGATCAGTTTCAATTTTTTTGCAACTCTATGACTTGTTAAGTGTTATATTATGTCATATTGTATGATCTTTTTTCTATATAATTAAATATTTATTGATTTTCATAAAATAATTTCTTGTTTTTGGTACTACTATATATACGCTTACTATTGCTGCCTATAAAGCCCCTCCCCTGGGGGAATCCTTCAATCTTCTATTCGATTAGGGGTGTCGGCAGCACTCACACTCCTGTGATGTTACATAATTTCCTTTTTACTAGTAATGGCGGCAAATAGCGACTCTCTGCCCATCCCTGCCGCCGCCCGCCTCACAGCCTTTCAAGTCTTACACGCTTGGTCCCGTCCCGGCTACTGCTGGGTGGAAAGCTGAGGAAAATCACTCCACCTGGGAAGGCAAGGAGATAAGCAGGTGGCTGGCCGGGACTTGAGCCAAGGCAGAAGAACATGCGAGTGGAGCTGAATGGGCATGCACTCGAAACTGAAGAAATATTCTCTCTGCTTCTACCAGCACATAATCTTCAGAAAGGGGCGCAGATAATGGAAAAAAAATACACCCCCCCCCCAAGCTAGTAGGAGTGGGGGGAGGGGGTGGAATTCAGAATTGTATTTTATTTTTTAATTCTGCACTGTTTTTGAAATTGCCCTAGCCCCTGTTCAAATCCAATCCGGGGACAAAACTGGGGACAGACTTGGTATGGGGACAGTGTCCTCAATCCGGGGGCTGTCCCTTGAAACCGGGGATATCTGGTCACCCTAAGCTAAGTGCTACCATAACCCAGGTATCCTCTTCAACCGGCGGTCCGCTTTCAGATAAAAGTGGTCTCTGCGGCAGATTCGTTGTGAGATCACTTTTAGTGGTGGTGGGGAGAGGCCCGCCCCCCCCCCTATTTTAAAAATAAAAAAGGTAAAATAAAACTTTTTTTTAAATGTGCCTCGCCTACGTGAGCAGGGCAACCAAACTGATAAGAGGCATTGAGGAACTTGGCTATGAGGAAAGATTAGAGGAACTGAATTTATTCACTCTTGAGAAGAGGAGAGTAAGGTTGATATGATCAACATGTACAGATATATAAGAGGTGAACTTAGTGTCGAGTTATTCACTTTACGGTCAACATAGAGGACAAGGGGGCACTCTTTAAAGAGGAAGTAAACCCTCATTCATTTTTTTCTCCTCCGATCTTTCTGTTATCGCTGCTCCAGCGCTGTGATTGGCCGGAGCGGTGATGACGTCACTCCCGCGCATGCGTGTGGCAAATGCGTGAAAAATACGGCATTAACCCCGCATTTACCATTTACAAAATTGCCATGGTCAGTGCGCATGCGCCGTAGACATCGGTGCCTGTTTTTTGTTAAAATATCTCCTTAACCGTGTAGATTAAGGAGATATTTCTTGCACCTACAGGTAAGCATTAATCTAGGCTTACCTGTAGGTGCAAGTTGTGTGGTTGGGTTTACAACCACTTTAAGTCTTGAGCAAAAGAGATTTCATCTCCAGATACCGAAAGGTTTCTTCACAGTAAAGCCTCGTACACAAGATCAGTTTTTCCGACAGGAAAAGTATGATGACAGGGTGTTGTCGGAAAATCCGACCATTTTGTACGCTCCATTGGACAAAATGTGTGATGTGTGTACAAAAGTCAGTCGGAAAAAAAAATCTAAAGTACAAACGCACATGGAAGTAGCAGAGAACGGATGGACAGCCGCACACCAAGGAACTCTTGAGTTGTCTTTATTGAAGAAACATAAGCAAACACCGCAAATACACAGCAAGAATCGTAAACAGCTGACGCGTTTCACACCTGGTTAGTGCTTATTCATGGCCTAAGTACAACTAAAACATGCACAAAATAAATAGTTATAGCAGGTATCATGTGACCGAAATTGACCACTAGTCGAGAAGAGCCTAATGCCGCGTACACACGGTCGTTTTTTGTGATGAGAAAAAACAACGTTTTCTGTGAAGTAAAAAACGACGTTTTTGAAACGTCACTTTTCAAAGACAATTTTGCATACACACCATCGTTTTTTCACAAAAAGCAAGGTTACGTTCACCACTCTTTTCCATTGAAGCTCGCTTCATAACTAGCTTCTGGGCATGCGCGGGTTGAAAAACGTTGTTTTAAAAGACGTTTTTGCTACACACGGTGACTTTTTGTGAAACAAAAAACGACGTTTTGAAAAACGACACAAAAAATTCAAGCATGTTGGAATTTTTTTTTGGTCGTTTTTTTAAAGACAAAAAACGACGTTTTGCCCACACACGATCAATTTAAATGACGTTTTAAAAAACGTCGTTTTTTTTCATCGCAAAAAACGACCGTGTGTACGCTGCATATGAGTAGAGGCAATCCCTCAGCTGGGGCAAAATCAGTGTGCACCTGTGTGAATAGAGAAAAGCAATAACACCCAAAATTTAGTGTGAGTAGATAACATATCACGGATATAATAATCTGGCAAAAGGAAGTGACACATTTACATTTATACATGTATTAATCCACATAAAAGACGTGTATAGTAAAACAATATAATATAATAAACATAATGGTCACAATATAATAAACCCCAAAGGTAGTACAAAAGAAGCACACTACACACATCTTGCTGTGTCTGCTAGATGAAAAAACATGCTATAGAATAAAAATGTGCTAAGAAGGCGATAGAGAGTAAACTCCAAATATATATATACTTCTCAAAGGAGAAGTGTAACTAATAAGTGTAACTAATGAATGTAGCACATAGATGCATGGATTTATGTGGTGTTTAGCAGACACTGTAGAGAATGGTGACTGTGACCTAACGTAAACAATGCCAAGGTTGCTGTAAAATGTGAAATTTGTACAGAAGGGCTGTGTAAAGAGAACTTCCACAAAGCCTGAATATAATGTGTGAATATTCATATATGAAAGAAAAAGAAAAGGTTAAAGAAACTATAAAGTAATATGTGTCAATACGCTAGGGATCCATTGCGATCGAAAGCCTGATGAATCATATAATGTATGGGGAACAGCAGTAGCACTCTACCTCCCGAAGATCGTGTAAGCATGAGCAAGTGAATGAGTGTGGAGGAGAGCTGTTCCTGATGGTTAATGATTCATACAAGCTAGTGTGTAAACAAAAACTATTATTTGTTATTTGTTTAAACGGCTACACACAAAGTAAAAACTGTGAAAGATGATAAGTCTATGTAAACAGCCATAAAGGTTAATTAGTGCACATGATGTAAAAAATATATATATATATGTATATGCGACAGAGGGCGGGGGGGGCGAGAAGGATTATTGCCTGATAGAAGGAACCCCCCTTAAGTAACCCGAATAGCTGGGTGAGGTGTGTAGCCATATGTATAAAAGTATGTAAAAATAAAAAAATATTATTCTTTCATTGATATAAAAATATCTAGTGTACAAAAAGATACAAAGGTTTGCAGAACAAAACCTTTTAGACAACCAAGAGATTTTATGTGAACTGTTAAGCCGCGTACACACGGCAGAGAACCTCGACGGGCAGAACACATCGTTCCGCCCGTCGAGGTTCTCTGCCGGCCGTTAGATTCGGCGACCCGCCCGTCGGGAATGGCAACCAGCCATTCATCCAGGCGGGCCGTCGAGAACATGCTCTCTATTTCTGCTCGACGGCATTCCCGACGGGATGGTCGCCGAGAGCGTATACACGGCCGAGGTTCTCGCTGGAATGCAGCTTCCAGTGAGGTTCTCGCTGGTTTCTAGCGAGAACCTCGGTCGTGTGTACGCCGCTTAACTGTACGTGGTAACAATTGATTAATGTAACTCTAAAGTAATAAAAATATATGATGTAAATAGACCAAAAGATACAAGGATGTACAGTATGGTGAGCATGTATAAGGCAAAGGGAGGGGACATGCAGGGACGCAGAACCAGCCAGGTGGGGAGATGAACTCCATCAATCATAATAGTGGGAGACATCCCACTGGAAATTTAAACCTACAGGAATTCTGGTATTAAGAGAAAATATCCAGGAGACTTCGCGCTTGCAAAGCAACCTAAATTTGTCCCCCCCTCTGACCGGACAGATAATCTTCTTAATGCCTTGTATGTGTAGGCTCGAGGTGTCTTTGAAATGTAATCTATTCCAGTGCCTGGCCACATTGGTATTGTGATCCTTCTCTATGTCGTAGAGATGGTCACTGAGTCTGTCTTTAAGTCTTCTAATTGTGCGACCTACATATTGTAGATTGCAGAGATCGCATGTGATGACATAAACCAGGAACATAGTATTGCAATTGATGAACTGTTTGATATTGTAATCCCTGTCTCCTGAACACGAGTGTACTGATGGTCCAGTCTTAATGTGGGGGCAATACCTACACCCCTTAAGGCCACACTTAAATGTGCCCTTGAAGGTGAGCCAGTTTTCTTTTGTAGATGTGGTAAGAAACAGGCTGGGTGACAAAATGCCCCCCCAAAGTGGGTGCCCTACGGCTAACTGTCTTAATGCCTTTGGCCAGAATGGTTTGATACGCTGAATCGTTATGAAGTATTGGTAAGTACTTATTGACCCCTTGCTTTAAATCTATGGGCCATGTCAGAGGATTCGAGAACAAAGTCCTCCGTATTGCTACATATGCCTTTAAGTCGCAAAAACTGGCCAAGGGGGACACCTCTTATAGTGTGCGATGGGTGGGATGAGTCTGCCCGCAAGAGGACATTCCCTACCGTACTCTTTCTGAACAGCCCAGTTTTAACCGTCTCTGAAACGCAGTGAGCTTAACGTCTAAAAAATCTATTGTAGTGGACTGTATGTTGCCAGTAAACCTTAAATTCAAATTGTTGTCATTGAAGTATGCCAACCAATTGTCAAGGTTGGCATGTTCATCAGAGCTAATGAACAACAGATCGTCAATGTAGCGGACATAAAATACAGTGTCCTCACGACGGGGGCTATCACATCCAAAGATCCGGGACCTCTCCCACCACCCCATGAAGAGGTTGGCAAGGGAGGGGGAGAATTTAGCTCCCATCAAGGCCCGCATCTTTGCAGGTAATAGACCCCATCAAACGTGAAGAAATTATGAGTAAGTAGATATTCCAATGCGAGTATGATAAATTCTTGTAATGCCAAAGAGTCCCTAAGAAAGTGAGCCACTGCTGTAAGACCTAGATGATGGGGAATACATGAGTAAAGGCTGGCTACATCACAGGTATCCTGTAGGAAGCCCGGTAGCTCAGTAACTAAAGGCTGCAGTTGTTTATCAACCAATTCACCCAATCTCTCATTGAGTGAACCAATGCCTGCTACGATAGGTCTCCCTGTAAGGGGGTGTAAACCTTTGTGTACTTTGGGCAAATGATGGAACACTGGGGTGATGGGGTGACTAGGGATGAATAGGTTTTTCTCAGAATCTGAGAAAATACCAGCCTGTACTCCCCTATCTAGAATGGTGATTAATGCTTTAGTAAAAGGGATTGTAGGGTCCGATTTGAGTGGTTGGTAAGTATTGGAGTCTGATAATTGACGAATAGCTTCATTTCTATACATAAGCAAATCCAACACAACTACAGAACCACCCCTTATCTGCATTACGAATCACAATATTCTTGTCCATTTTTAGAACATTCAAAGCCACTTTCTACTTGGCAGATAGATTGTCAGCAGACTGGCGTAAATGACAGGTGCGGGCCAGGCATGTAAGATCCCTCTCTACAAACAATTGGAAAGAGTCAAGATCCTTGCCTCTGGACCCCAGTGGATAAAAGTTTGATCTCATCATAAATGATATGGTACTATAATCATCCACTGGGTCTACAGGGCAAGGATTGGACTCAGATGACAAGTCTATGAGATCTGCCAGTGCGCAGACCTCTTTAAAAAGTATAGGAGATGGGACTGATTCACCTGTCCGCAAACTGTCAGCAAGGAATGTGTCTGCATCGGTAGATGATACAAGGAAATGTTTCTTGAGGGTAAGACCACGTGAAAATGTATTAACATCCAAGATGGTTTGAAAGAGGTCAAAGTGTTTAGTAGGACAAAAGTTCAGTCCCTTTGATAGAAGTTCAGTTTCTTCAACGTTGAGTGGTCTTGATGAAACATTTATGACGTTTGGAATTACTTGTGTGTCGCTCCTCGCAAAGCATATGGGGTGTTTCTGGTGCCGGTGTCTCTTACCCCCCCCCCCCCCCGTCTGGTTTTCTTGTAGGCAGGCGCTTCTTCTTTGTCTCTTTGTTTGACCCCCGGGGGTGTCCGCCCAATGAAACCTCTTCATTCATGGAGGATTTAGATGGGGCGGCAACCCGATCAGGTGAAGATTCTGAGCCTGATGTAGCCTGGGTGTCGTAGGCAACCTCACTATCAAAGTCTGAAAAGCTGACATTTTTAACCCTATGTTTACGGGTACGCTTAGGTTGATAGGAGGCCTGTTTCCAACTGTAGACATTATTGCTCTCGTAATCTGTGTGATCTCTTATTTGTTTCCCTTTTTTTGTATCGATAGAATGCTTCTCAAGTTTGTCCAATTTCTTATTTAGTTATTCAGTCCAAACCTGGAAAGTCAGAATGTGTCTGCAGAGGAGTTAATTCCTTCTGAACAGTCGAGATCTCAGTCTGTAATTTCTCTGTTTGTTCCAGGTTGGATTTAATTAGTATTCCCATTAAACCGAATGAGCATTTATTTAAGGTATCAGTCCATTCCTTTTTAAGGACATCGTTGCAAAGCTCAAAGGTGGGGAATTTTTTAATACGTAGTCCACGTGGAATCTGGGCTATTTTTACATAGTCAGATAAGAAATGGGTGTCCCAATAAAGTCTGATTTCTTTAGCCATGAGACACTCTAGCTGCCTGAACAACAAGGAAAATGAAATTTCATTGTCAGTATCAGGTGGCAGATTAATTAGAGCTCCCAATCTGAAAGGGTTCTCGGCTGATGTTTTCAATGTCCTGCTGAACCCTGATTCCGCTGTGGTAGGTGTGGGTGTGCTGTTATCCATGGAAGACAATTGATCCTGGATGTCTAATGTAGTCAAGAAGATAGACTTACAAAAGACATGTATAGTAAAACAATATAATATAATAAACATAATGGTCACAATATAATAAACCCCAAAGGTAGTACAAAAGAAGCACACTACACACATCTTGCTGTGTCTGCTAGATGAAAAAACATGCTCTACAATAAAAATGTGCTACAAAGGCGATAGAGAGTAAACTCCAAATACATATACTTCTCAAAGGATAAGTGTAACTAATAAGTGTAACTAATGAATGTAGCACATAGATGCATGGATTTATGTGGCTGTGTAAAGAGAACTTCCACAAAGCCTGAATATATTGTGTAAATATTCATATATGAAAGAAAAAAAAAAGGTTTGTGTAAATAATGGAATATAAAAAATGGAATGGACTATATAAAACAATGGAATATAAAAAATTTCAAAGGCCTTTGGGTCAGATTTGAGCGAGATTCGATAGGCCTATTTTACCTGCCGGGAGTAACGTGGTCCTCTAAATCCCATGCCTCGAAATTAGGTTCTAGGAACCTAGTTGTTGCTCACGGGTTGAACTAGCCCTTATTTCAGAAATGTCCCCATGTGCCTCATTCCTGGGTGATCCTAGGCTCCCTTCGGCCCTTGAGGACCCAGACTCCTTTGAGTGGTGGAGGAACCAAGGTTTGACATCACCGGAGGACTTCCTGCATGGCGAGAAGTTTGTCTCGTTCTCCCAACTGCAGGCCCAAAGTGATATCCCAGCGAGAGAATTTTACAGATACTTACAAATTTGTCACTTTTTTCAAACACACTATGAATGAATGAATGAATGAAAAACTTATATAGCGCGACACATGCGAACTAAATCGCCTCTGGGCGCTCGTTGTTCCCGTCTCTCTTGACATCAAAAGAGCAGAGTTTTAATCCGTCTTCTGAAGGTCAGGTGGTTTTCCTCCAACCGAATGCTGGTTGGTAAAGCGTTCCATAGTCTGGGACCTTGGAAAGCAAACCTTCTTTCTCTTTTGGACTTGTATCTGGCTTTGGGTACCTTGACCAAATTTTGGTCCTTGGATCGCAGAACGCGATTGGGATTGTGGGCTTCTATTCTTTCGCAAAGATATTGCAGGGCTTTCCCCTGGATGCATTTATGAGTCAGACAGAGAGCTTTAAAAGCAATTCTGTCTTTTACTGGCAACCAGTGAAGGTATCTCAGTGAAGGTGAGATTGATTCCCAGGGTTTTTTCCCAGTCACAAGTCTGGCGGCCGTATTTTGAACGACTTGCAGCCGAGTAATTTGGTACTTAGTGAGTCCGAGGTAAAGGGCATTTGCATAGTCCAGTCTGGAGTTCACAATTGTTCCCACCACGACCGCTACGTCTTCTTTGGGAATAAATGGAATAAGTCTGCGTAGTAGGCGCAGCAGATGGTGAGACCCGCTGACTACTGACCCTATTTGTGCGTCCATTGTCATTTAGGTGTCAAAGATGACCCTGAGACTTTTGACTTTGGAGCTGGGGGTGATGATCTGGCCCAGAATGGGCGGAGGTGTCCAGGTTGTTGCCAGTTGACTCTTGCGACTGTCCTGAAACAGGAGAAGTTCTGTTTTGGAATTGTTGAGTTTGAGATAACTCTTTGTCATCCAGTTTTCTATCAAAGAGAGACAATTCTCTAAACTGAGATGATGATCCTTTTTATTGCAGATGCGAAAATACAGTTGCGTGTCGTCTGTGTATGAATGATAAAGTAGTTGTTGACTACTGATGATTTCAAACAGAGGGCGAAGATAGATGTTAAAGAGCACCGGTGACAAAGGGGATCCTTGGGGGACTCCGCATGACACCGTGCGTTTTTCAGAAGTGAAAGGTCCCAATTTCACTGTTTGTGATCGGTTTTCCAAAAAGGAGGAAAACCATGGTAAATCACCTTCTGTGACTCTGGCTACCTCAGCCAGCCGAGTCAGTAAAAGTTTGTGGTCTACCGTGTCAAAGGCTGCGCTTAGGTCCAGCAGAACCAGGAGACAAGATTCTCCTTCGTCTGCGGCCTCAAGAGCGTTGTCCCATATTTTGAGCAATGCCGTTTCCGTCCCATGTCCGGGACGGAAGCCCGATTGGTATGGATCAAGTAGATTATGGGTATCTAGATGCTGTTGCAGCTGTTGTACCACTACTTTCTCCATTACCTTGGAGAAAACGTTTAGCATTGTTATGGGACGGTGGTGAGTTGGGTCCTTGGGATCCAGGGTGGGTTTCTTCAAGATGGGCTGGATTGTGCCCTCTTTCAGTAGGGAGGGCACTATGCCTTTCTTAAATGACTGCGTATATCCCTTCTGAGTCACACACCTCTTGTGAGTCCCTATGCCAAACTGCCCCCAGACACAAATCTCTGCACTGTATAAATCTATAGAAAGGGTTAGTGACTGTCCGAAACTGAAACATATGACCCAGTGAGAACACAAACTAAACCTGGAAAATTACCATAAGGACTGGGAAGCTAACTGGCAGAATTTGCGTAAATGCACCAAATCTCTCACCATCAGGGAAACAGTGATTAAATTTTTCACTCACTGGTATTATACTCCCCAGCGTTTGGGCAGGATATATCCACAATCCTCCTCATCATGCTTCCATGATTGTGCTGAACCTGGTTCTTTTCTGCATTTGTTCTGCAGGGCCGGACTGGGAATAAAAACCAGCCCTGGAAAAAATGTCATACCAGCCCCATAGCATAACGTCATAATTTTCTTATTCATGAAAGGGAAAACTATGTACATTTGAAGAGTGTATTATATATACAGAAGACAGATATACAAATCATATAGGGCTTTATATATATGCAAATACCAGTTAAACGTGGTCCATCATCAAGGGGGACCCCAGGAAACGTGGGGGGGCCCATTGAAATCAGCAGCAGCGCTTTTTGGGGGCGATTTTAACCGTTTTAACCTTTTTCGGCCACTAGTGGGGGTTAAAAGTGCTCCAATGGCGGCCGACGCCCCCAACGCCTCAATGTGAAAGCAGCCCAAGGTAAGGGGTGGGTTACTGATATAAGGGGGGAACCTTTATATCAGTGTCCCTTTACATTATTGTATTCACTCCCCCTTACATCAGTGACCCCCCCCCCCACTTAGGCTGGCCTTGCGGTGCTGTTACTGACCTCCTTTTAGGTGCACCTTGCAGGGATCAGTCAATCGGCTCCAGCTTGGTGGCTCTGGTTTCTCTGACTTCTCCCATGATCCCCATCCCAGCGACACTCCCACTCTTGACTCCTCTCCAAACTCCCTCGGATCTGCAGACTTCACATGATACAAGAGATGGACAGAGACGGCGGACACGATACAAGAGATGGTCAGAGACTGCAGACATGATACAAGAGATGGTCAGAGACTGCAGACATGATACAAGAGATGGTCAGAGACTTCAGACATGATACAAGAGATGGTCAGAGACTGCAGACACAATACAAGAGATCAATGCAGAGAGAACAGGCAAAAAATAAATACATTCACATTTTATTATTATTTACAATATATTATTGTATTATAATACATAAGTTAGCTTTTTTTTAAAAGAAAGAAATCCATCAGAGAGGGGCTGAAATGGTGAGAAAGAGGGGCTATAATGGTAAGAGAGAGAGAGAAAAGGGGGCTGCAATGATGAGAGATAGAGAGAGAGAGGGGCTGCAATAGAGACAGAGAGAGAGAGAGAGAGACAGAGAGACAGAGGGGCTGCAATAGAGACAGAGAGAGACAGAGAGAGAGAGAGAGGGGGGCTGCAATAGAGAGAGAGAGAGAGAGAGAGGCTGCAATAGAGACAGAGAGAGAGAGAGACACAGAGAGAGAGAGAGAGAGAGACAGAGAGAGAGAGACAGAGACAGAGAGAGAGACAGAGAGAGACAGAGAGAGAGACAGAGAGAGGCTGCAATAGAGACAGAGAGAGAAAGAGAGAGGGGGGCTGCAATAGAGACAGAGAGAGAGACAGAGAGAGAGAGAGACAGAGACAGAGACACAGAGAGAGGGGGGCTGCAATAGAGACAGAGAGAGACAGAGAGAGAGAGAGAGAGAGAGAGAGGCTGCAATAGAGACAGAGAGAGACAGAGAGAGAGAGAGAGAGACAGAGAGAGAGAGGGGCTGCAATAGAGACAGAGACAGACAGACAGACAGAGAGAGAGAGAGGGGCTGCAATGGCGGGAGGGAGAGAGAGGGGCTGCAATGGCGGGAGGGGGAGAGAGGGGGGCTGCAATGGCGGGATGGAGAGAGAGAGGGGCTGCAATAGCGGGAGGGAGAGAGAGATGGGCTGCAATGGCGGGAGGGAGAGAGAGGGGGGCTGCAATGGCGGGAGGGAGAGAGAGAGGGGCTGCAATGGCGGGAGGGAGAGAGAGGGGGCCTGCAATGGTGGGGGGGAAAGAGGGGGGCTGCAATGGTGGGGGGAAACTGGTCCCCAACCAGTTAAGCGCAGGCAGATTTTTTATTTATTTTTAAATTACACTTTTTTTTGGCATTTAAAAGGTAGGTGCAAGGGGGGGGGGGGGTTAACCATGGAATGGTGAGAGAGAGAGAGACATTGATTATACAGTCCAGATTACAATTTGCAGAGGCAGCAAAGGAGACAGAGGGAGGGGGGGCCTGGGGGGTGCACCGTTATATGATATAACGGTGCATTCCCCGGCCCCCCCCCTCCTCTCTCTGTCAGTCACCTTTTTGCTGCCCCTGTTGTACACTGTATAATAATCTCAGAGAGAAGGGGGGGGTGACTCCCCCCCCTTCTCTCTGAGATTATTATACAGTGTACAACAGGGGCAGCAAAAAGGTAGGTGACTGACAGAGAGAGGAGGGGGGGGGGCGGGGGGTGCACCATTATATCATATGGTGAGAATCAGAGTGATTAGAACATATAAATGCAGGCCTAGCCTAGTTCACCTGGCTGCTGCTGCTGGCTTGACTGACCACTTGACCTGGGCTGGACCTGTCCTTGGCTGCCTTGCCACTGCTGCCAATCGTGTCTAAGCACTGTCTGACACGCACGAGCTCCAAGGGTGGCCTGGCCGGGTGGCGCGGACGGTGAACTCCTATGTTCCTTCACCCTGCAGGAGAAAGTGGGCGGTACTGGCACGCACCGCACGGGACGATGGGATGACGCCGGTCACGTTCTGCTCGGCTCCTCCCCTCCCTCAGACTCGTGACACACTCTCTCCACTCCTGGTCAGTGACAGTGAGTGAGTCGCGCCCGTGGGAAGGAATTGGAAAGTGCGGCACTGATTGCAGCGGCGAGCATGGCGGCCGCAACCCCCGCCGGCGGCCGGCCCGCCGCTGCTTTTACCATGACATGCGACACACACTGTACTTGACACTGACTAGAGGCATAGGGCAGCAGGCAGGCGTCCTCCAATGCAGTCTGCGGCCTAGTTGATTGATTTGACTGACAGGCAGCCGGCCTACTGGGAATTTTCCCAGTATCCTGGTAGGCCAGTCCGGCCCTGGTGTTCTGGCAATGTGAGGTACTACAACCTACTTTGAGGGAGACCTTAGAGCTAATGGACAAGCTGACGGGAGGCACATGGCTCTGAAACATACTCACTGTCTGCTATTTAAAAATAATCCCTGATACTCCTAATCCCTTAATGAAACTATTACATACTCTGTGTATCGCACTGCATTGGGCAATCGCCCTTTACTGGAAGTCTAACACAGTCCCGTTTGCCCAAGTTCTCACTAGGGTTGATCAAATAATGTTATCAGAGAAAATATTTCACACGCTACATGACTCCATTCCTATCTAGGATGCTAAATGGAACCCTTGGCTTATGCTTTGTTGTCAAGAATGACCTGAGTTTATGTTCCACATTTATTTTTATTATTTTTGATTTTCACTCTGCAGTCAAACTTCACAAGTCTTATTGTTGAATTTATATATAACATTATGATCATCTTTTACTACTTCAGGTACTTATATAATATTGTTTCACTTTATATTCCAACAGTCTGTTTGATAAGTGTTTGGATGTCCCTTGTCATTTTGTACTGCAAATTATTATTTTTTTTTAATTTTTTAGTAAAAAAAAAAAAAAAAGTTAAAAAACAATAGAATAAAATAGATTAGAATAGAAAGCATATAACCATTTACCAAAATTCTAATAGAATCAATTCAAATTTGAATAATGGACAAAAGAAAAGATAAGAATAGGAAGATGGTTATATATTTATTCTATTCATTTTTTTTCTATACTATTGTGTTATTTTCTATTCTATTCTACTCTATTGTTTTCTATTCTATTCAAAATGTAATTGATTTTATTTGAATTTTGGAAAATGGTTATATTATTTATATTCTATTCTATTGTTTTTTGGTTATAATCTTTCTATTTTATTCCTTTCTATTCCTTTCTGTTCTTTTATTTTCTATCCTATTTTGTTTGTTTTTACTCTATGATATTCTTTTATTTTCTAGTGTATATTCTTTTCTATGCTAGTAGTTTTTCTATACTATTTTGTTTGGTTTTACTCTATTCTATTCCTTTGTTTTCAATTCTGTTTCCTTTGGAAAATTGAAAACTATTCGAAAACTTTTTGAATTGATTCCGAAAACAAATTAAACAAACTTAACTAAACCAATTTATCTACCGTAAATAACGAAACAAAACACTTTTTGTTTGTTGTGCACATGTCTACTGGGATCTGGGCCATGTGTCTGCCTAGGAACACAGAATCTTCGGATCGGCAGCACACCTACACAGACAATAAAGAAGAAAGGGCCAGATTCAGATACAACTACATTGGCGCAGAGTATCAGAGATACACTACGCCGCCGTATTTTACCAGGCTATACGCCGAATTCTGGTAGATTTTGTCCCTTATGGTACAGCGGAGTGGTGTATTTCTCGCCGCGTAATCGAAATACGCAAATTGGGGGTGTGAAGCATTTAAATTAGGCGCGTCCCCGCGGCGATCGAACTGCGCATGCTCCGTTCAGAAATTTCCCACCGTGCATTGCGCGAAATAACGTTGTTACGTCATTCGTTGTTTGAGTAGCGTCGTTTACGGACATTCCTATTCCCGGACGAGTTACGTAAAAAATAAAAAAAGACGTTAACATTCGACGCGGGAACGACGGCCATACTTAACATGGGCTGTCTAATATTAGCTGGTATAGTTTTACGCAGCAAAAAGATGACTAAAGATGCCGTAAGAGATTGCGATTGACGTTCGTAATTTCGTGGATCGTTGGCAAAAGCTCATTTGCATACCCCGATGCGGAAAACGATGGGAACTCCACCCAGCGGCCGCAAATTTATTGCAGCGTAGATCTGAAGGCGTACGAACACGTAAGCCAGTCGGATTGAAGCCCGCAGCTGTATTTTCATGGTTTGAGGTTTCAGAGCAGTGAAAAAACACGCGTAATTTGAAAGTACTCCAGTCTAACGCGAGTTAGACAGGAGTAAGGGCTCTTTGAATCTGGCCCAAAGTCTTTATTGAAGCATAAATATAAAAAATTTCAAAGATAAGTACAGGCAGGGTAAAAGCAGGTAAGTTGATGTGTTTCACACTATAGAAATGCTTTGACGAAGCTTCAATAAAGACTTTCTATTTTTTTTGCTGCAGTGGCAGAGCGTGCACCCCACCTCACAGAAGCAACATTGGAGTGTTACCGATTGTATCACCTGTGAGCGGTGGTCTTTTTTTCTCTGGCTTTCTGCCTAGTTATGGGTAGTGTTTATATTCATACTGGGCAGCAATCTGAGGTGGCTTCAGCATTCTATGAGGACAAATATGTCCCATATGCAGGACCAAAGATAACTGGTTCCATGCCATGCCATGCCATGAACATTGGGATATTTCAAGCATGCTCTCAAGCTATAGCTTTGCTCAGAGTTTTAAGGACATATTTGACACCAGGGGCGGACTGACAACTCATGGGGCCCCCGGGCAAAAGAAGATTATGGGGCCCCTGGGTTTACAGATGGCCGTTACGCCAGGAGTAAGTAACAAACAAAACAACATATATAGTACAACAGTCAGGATCTCACATCAGTCCTCCCTTACAACAAAGTCCCAACATTCTCCTTATACATCACAGTCCACAGTGTGCCACCTTACGGCAGAGCCCCACAGTGTGCCACCTTATGGCAGAGCCCCACAGTGTGCCACCTTACGGCAGAGCCCCACAGTGTGCCACCTTACGGCAGAGCCCTGCAGTGTGCCACCTTACAGCAGAGCCCCACAGTGTGCCACCATACGGCAGAGCCCCACATTGTGCCACCTTACGGCAGAGCGCCACAGTGTGCCACCTTACGGCAGAGCCCTGCAGTGTGCCACCTTACAGCAGAGCCCCGCAGTGTGTCACCATACGGCAGAGCCCCACATTGTGCCACCTTACGGCAGAGCGCCACAGTGTGCCACCTTACGGCAGAGCCCCCCCAGTGTGCCACCTTCCAACCTACCTATACATACAGTATATATACACACACCGTATATACATACACAGTATATACACACACACACACACACTATACATACAGTATATACACACTAAACATACACACATGGTATATACACACACTATACAACACACATACAAACGGTATAAGCACACACACTATACATACATAGTATATACATGCACTATATACACACACACAGTATACATACACACACAGTATATACACACATACAGTATATACACACACTATACACATATAGTATATACACACATACACATACAGTATATATAGAGAAAGGAACAGGCAGGACTTTAAATGAAGCATGTGCGGGAAAGGTTTGCAATAAATTGGGGGAAAAGTAAATAATAATAAATCTGGAATACGTCTAAATATTTTATTGCTTTCACATAATGCACCGTACATGACTATATTGCACTATGGAAGAAAATAGATATACATATGTAATTCACAGATTGGTTGGGGGGAAGGTTTATATAGGCAGTAACCCAAGTATATACAGACAAAAAGGTACAACAAACTGTACTGCAGTAATTAAAACATGGCATAAACAGCTCATATGAAGATGATACATTGTGTAGTACTTCTGTAAATATACATAGATGCATGAGGTAGATAGCTCTACGCGTTTCGCGACTATTGGTCGCTCGTCAGGAGCAGGCATGCATTGCATTTATTATCTGTAATGACATAAGCACATAACTGGTTATACCAGGGCATTCAACATTTTGGGGCCGAGAACATGTCAAGGTCCCAGATGGTACTCACCAGGTGGCCAAATGCGGCTGGCACTGGGGTGAAGCTCCTGACGGTCCCCTAGGGTTGGGGCAGCCCCTGGCGGGGGCTGTGGCTGGAAACCGGGGGACACGGGGCCCCCAAACAGGACGCACCCAAGTGGCACAGGCATGAGGCATGATGTGATGTATGTACTGGGATCAGTGAATGTTGATGGCTGCAAGGGGAGGGATGGGAAAAAGAAAAGGTTATGTATAGGAGGGATATGAGGGTGTAGAAAAGAGATAGAAGGGAGAGATGAAAAAGGAAAAAAATAAATAAAAATTAATAAAAAAAATAAAAAAAATGCATGCAGCACACTCGGAGCTCTCAGGTTATCCTCTTTTCCCCCTCCTTCTTATTCATACCTTGTACTTTCACCCCACCTTAATATTCTCTCTTTACCAGTCCCAGCTCTATGCCCCCCTTTTTTTTTTTTTTTTTTTTTTTATTAATTTTTATTTATTTTTTTCCTTTTTCATCTCTCCCTTCTATCTCTTTTCTACACCCTCATATCCCTCCTATACATAACCTTTTCTTTTTCCCATCCCTCCCCTTGCAGCCATCAACATTCACTGATCCCAGTACATACATCACATCATGCCTCATGCCTGTGCCACTTGGGTGCGTCCTGTTTGGGGGCCCCGTGTCCCCCGGTTTCCAGCCACAGCCCCCGCCAGGGCTGCCCCAACCCTAGGGGACCGTCAGGAGCTTCACCCCAGTGCCAGCCGCATTTGGCCACCTGGTGAGTACCATCTGGGACCTTGACATGTTCTCGGCCCCCAAAATGTTGAATGCCCTGGTATAACCAGTTATGTGCTTATGTCATTACAGATAATAAATGCAATGCATGCCTGCTCCTGACGAGCGACCAATAGTCGCGAAACGCGTAGAGCTATCTACCTCATGCATCTATGTATATTTACAGAAGTACTACACAATGTATCATCTTCATATGAGCTGTTTATGCCATGTTTTAATTACTGCAGTACAGTTTGTTGTACCTTTTTGTCTGTATATACTTGGGTTACTGCCTATATAAACCTTCCCCCCAACCAATCTGTGAATTACATATGTATATCTATTTTCTTCCATAGTGCAATATAGTCATGTACGGTGCATTATGTGAAAGCAATAAAATATTTAGACGTATTCCAGATTTATTATTATTTACTTTTCCCCCAATTTATTGCAAACCTTTCCCGCACATGCTTCATTTAAAGTCCTGCCTGTTCCTTTCTCTATACAAATGCAAGGGATGGAGGTAATCAACCCATTACCTCATTTAAAGTCCCAAAAAACCCTCTCCCCCCTTCCTCATATACATACAGTATATACACACACACACACTATACATACAGTATATACACACACTATACATACAGTATATACACACACACATTATACATATACACATATAGTATATACACACACTATACATACAGTATATACACACACACTATACATACAGTATACACACACACATTATACATATACACATACAGTATATACACACACTATACATGCAGTATATACACACACACACACACATTATACATATACACATACAGTATATACACACACACATTATACATATACACATACAGTATATACACACACAGTATATACACACACATTATACATATACACATACAGTATATACACACACTACACATACAGTATATACACACACATTATACATATACACATACAGTATATACACACACTACACATACAGTATACACACACACACATTATTCATATACACATACAGTATATACACACACTACATATACAGTATATACACACACACATTATACATATACACATACAGTATACACACACATACAGTATATACACACACTATTCATACAGTATATACACACACATACAGTATATACACACACATTATACATATACACATACACATACAGTATATACACACACTACACATACAGTATATACACACACACATTATGCATATACACACACACACACACATTATACATATACACATACAGTATATACACACACACTATACATACAGTATATACACACATTATTCATATACACATACAGTATATACACACACACACACACACACATTATACATATACACATACAGTATACACACACACATTATACATATACACATACAGTATATACACACACTAAACATACAGTATATACACATACATTATACATATACACATACAGTATATACACACACTATTCATACAGTATACACACACACAGTATACATATACATATACAGTATATACACACACATTATACATATACAGTATATACACACACACATTATACATATACACATACAGTATATACACACACTATACATACAGTATATACACACACATTATACATATACACACACACAGTATATACATACAGTATATACACACACATTATACATACACACACCAGCATTTTTCACCCAAAAATCAGCATGATTGAATGCACTGCTGCCCCATCTCCTGACATGCTGGGACTTGTAGTGCCCCAGCAGCTCACAGACACAAGAGTTGGTAATACAGGAGAGGAGAGGAGAGGAGAGGAGAGGAGGGGGACTGTGCATGTGTAGTGGTGGGCAGCTAATGAGTAGGCAGGTGTAGTAGAGATTGGGGAGACATTCAGGACATGCCCTTCCTCCAGAAGTAGTGCACTTCCTACAAACAAAATCGATCTAATAGCCTCAGAGCCATGGTAGAGGTAACACATCCCCTCCCTCTCTGCTCACTAGGGTAACCCACTGACAAGGATCCATCTTGTAAAATTCAGCCATTTTACCTTATCAGACAGTCCGTCCCACACTGCAAGCTGTGTCCCCGCCTCCCCCTCTCCTCTCCTCCAGCAGTCGGAATCTCCTGCTTCTGTGTCAAAAAAGCCGCGCTGGAGAAGGGGGCGTGTGCAGCGTGTTCCTATTGGCTGAGGGGGCAGTGCAGAGGCGGGGCAGCTATAATCTCAGGAATTTCACATCAAAATAATGTCGGTGCCAGACATATCAGATAAAAAAAACACTGTTTTTTACATTCTGTCCCTAGTTTTACTGAGGCTGGCCACCCTGATCAGTGCAACTGCCCGAATACCGATACAGCGATACCAGCGACATAGATAGATATCATCCAGAATCATTGCTGGGTGGGTCATTTCAGATAGCCAATAGGCTTATAGAGCTTAGGCCTTGGTTCCTTCAGAAGCAGTCACCACAGACTAAATTAGGAATGTGTAGGCTTTGCAGGCTCCCTGTAAATGAGTGCCAAGAATATACGCAGGGGGATGACATGTCTTCCATTAAGGCTGTTCTGGCTCATTGTGGGGTGTAGCTAACTACCCTATACCGTTAATATCTATCCAAAGGCTTCTGTTGGCTAATTGCTATGATTGAAACCTTACTTTTCCGACCTGATTTTTGGGCTAGTTAGTTCCCAAATGTATGCTGTCACTGAAATCTGTCTGGAAAACTGAAAATTTCCTATCAAATACTTAAATTCTTACTGTAATTTTCCTTTCTTGAAGGACTTCATGGCAGCAAGAGCCACCCCCCCCCCCCCACCCCCGTGTCATGAGTAGGCTAGTTATGGAACGTGGCCTCTGGCTCAGCTCAGTCTGGAAATTTATGGGAGGGGGTCCTATGGGGTAGGAGTGGGGGCGGAGCTACCCAAACATCCATCTAAAGGAAATTATATGATAGTACATTTTTTGTTTTTTCACCGTCTCTTGTTACACCTGTGTTTGATGGCATAACAAAGTCATGGTATTCATTCAGAGAGATCTGTGAATAAACTAAAAGCATACCTCCCAACTTTTTGAGATGGGAACAAGGGACACCTATGAGCAAAAGTATCTAGTTATTCTTTTCTTTTTAGTGTTTTTTTTTTTTTTACAATACTATTCCTTTATACTGGCTTTTAAAATGTACAAATGCAGCAATTTAGAAATTGGATGAAAGGGTTTATCACTGGGAAACACTTTTTGAAAGACAAATAGTGCTTTTTATACACAATTATATAGATGAGACCAAAATGAGGGACAAATGAGGAGGAAAGAAGGACCCCATTTTTATTTTTATAAATCAGGGACAGTCCTTTAAAATCAGGGATAGTTGGGAGCTACACTCACTGGCCACTTCATTAGACACACCTCTTCTTTTGCTTGGTAACACAAATTGCTAATCAGCCAATCACATGGCAGCAACTCGATGTAATTAGCCATTTAGACATGGTGAAGATGACTTGCTGAAGTCCGGGTTTCAGAAAGGGAAAGAAAGGGGAATTAATTGACTTTGAATGTCGCATGGTGGTGCTGGTGCCAGACGCACAGGCTCATCAAAATTGGATAATAGAAGATTGGAAAATGTTGCCTGGTCTGATGAGTCTCGATTTCAGCTATGACATTCAGATAGTAGGGTCAGACTTTGGCATAAACCTCTGACACCCACCCCCCCCCCCCCCCCGCACTGACGTTCCAAGACCCTCAAACTCTGACAATTGACTGACTGTCCCCTCTCCCCCCTCTCCCCCCTTATCATCCATTTCCCTCCACCTCCACTACCGCTTTCGGCTAAGGTTTCATCGCCTTGGCATGACGAGATACTGTTAGGATGGCATATCCAGATACGGAACCTCGCTGATCATTGGGATATTTGGCCCCCTTTGCCGAACGGTTATAACATAGACACGGGTCTCAACCCCGATGGCTGAGACACAGCAATTGCCAGGACCAAGCTGATACGCCCCTATTTTTAGACCTCCTTGTATGCCCTCCCGCCTACAGTTATGTTCCCTATAGGGGTGGGCGGGGGTTGGGTATGTGCACAATGGTCCCCCTTATGTAGGTATCATTCCAACCCGTTCCCATGCCACGGGCGCCTCCCATGACTTGAGCTACATATATCTGTTCCGCCTAATTGTTGATTGCTGTTTTATGCTTTCTCTTTATGTATGAATCAACTGTAACCTATGTTCAAGAGCATTGTAATGCACTGCTGTGACTACTGTATCCTTTTGTTCTCTTTAATAAAATAAAAGTTATTTGGAAAAAAAAAAATAATTTGGCATAAACAACATGAAAACATGGATCCATCCTGCCTATCAACGGTTCAGGCTGGTGGTGGAGGTGGTAGAATGGTGTGGGGGATATTTTCTTGGCACACTTTGGGCCCCTTAGTACCAATTGAGCATTGTTTAATTGCCATGGCCTACCTGAGCATTATTGCTGACCATGTCCATCCCTTTATGACTACAGTGTACCCATCTTCTGATGGCTCCTTCCAGCAGAATAATGCACCATGTCAAAAATCTCAAATCATCTCACCACTAGCTCTCAATCCAATAGAGCACATTTGGGACTTGGTGAAGATTCCCATCATGGATGTGCAGCCTACAAATCTGCAGCAACCGTGTGATGCTATCATTCGAATATGGACCAAAATCTCTGAGGAATGTTTCCAACACCTTGTTGAATCTATGGGGGTGATTTACTATTGCAGCTGCGCTGCGCCGGTACATGCCTTAATAGGTGCGCTGGATGAAGCCCTAATTAGGCGCATGAACCGGCCGCAGCAGCAGCGCGATGTGATTGATAAGTAAAGCCGCCGCCGAACTCCCAGTATAAGTCTATGGGGGAAATCTTAATTGTGAATTTTAAAGGCTAATCTGCAAGTTTTGTCCTAAAAAGTGTTTGGGGACCTCAGTCCTGACCCAGGGGACATGTAGCAATGCTTTTTTTCTTTTTTAAAACGGCCGTTTTTTCGGGAGCAGTGATTTTAATAATGCTAAAAGTGCAATAATAAAAGTGTAATTTTTCTTTAAATTTTGTACCATGGGGGTCTCTAATGTCAGCATGTGAAAAAGCGCATGTTTCCCGTGGTTAGAACTGTCTCTGCACAAAATGTCATTTTTCAAAGCAAAAACTGACTCGCGGCAATAATGAATTGTCGGCTCCCGGCAATTGCAGGAGAATTCATTCATTAAAAAAACGGAAAAAAAAAAAGCGTGGGGGTCCCCCCAAATTCAATAACCAGGCCCTTCAGGTCTGATATGAATATTAAGGGGAACCCCGCCGTCAATTTAAAAAAAAAATGACGTGGGGTTCCCCCCAAATATCCATAACCAGACCCTTCAGGTCTGGTGTGGAATTTAAGGGGAACTCCACCCCAAATTAAAAAAAAAATGGCGTGGAGTCCCCCCTAAAATCCACACCAGACCCCTTATCCGAGCACGTTGACCTGGCCGGCCGCAGAAAAGAGGGGGGGACAGAGCATAATTCCTGATGGCGGCCCTAATTGCCCCCCCCCCCCCCCATGGTACGACATTTCAAGGAATTTTTCACTTTTATTGTTGCACTTTAACCACTTCCATACCGCGCCTATTCTGGCACTTCTCTCCTTCATGTAACAATTATATTTTCTTCCTTGAAAATTACTCAGGACCCCCAAACATTATATATATTTTATTAACAAACACCCTAGGGAATAAAGTGGCGGCCATTTTTTCTTACACATTTCCAACAGTATTTGCGCCAAAAATTTTCAAACGTTTTTTTTGGCTTTCAAAAAAAAACCTGTTTCATGAATGAAAAAATAAGAAAGCAGTAAAGCTAGCCCAATTTTTAGGGATAAGGTAAAAGATGATGTTACACTGAGTAAATAGATACCTAACTAGTCACGCTTTCATATTGCGCACACTCATGGAATGGCGCTAAACTTCGTTATTAAAAATCTCCATAGGCAACGCTTGACTTTTTTTCTCAGGTTACCACTTTTGAGTTACAGAGGAGGTCTAGTGCTAAAATTATTGCTCTCACTCTAACGCACGCTATGATACCTCACATGTGGGGTTTGAAGGATGTTTACATATGTGGGTGGGACTTGCATGCGTGTTCGCTTCTGAGTGCGAGCTACTAGGGACAGGAGCATTTAAATTCCTTTTTTATTTTATTTTTTAACTTAATATTTTCATTTTTGCACTTGTTTGTCCCTTTTTTTGTATTATTTTTCACTTTTCTTCCTATTACAAGGAATGTAAACATCCCTTGTAATAGGACTAGTGTGTGACAGGTCCTCTTTATAGAGAGAGGCGGGGTCAATTAGACCCCACATCTGTCCTCCAGGCTGGAAAGCATGGAATTGGTAAAAAAATAAAAAAAATAAACATCTCATGCTTTCAGCTGCGTTCATGTTCGTTCAGCACAGTAGTGTAGTGTGTAGCATGTTCACCTAGCAGCAAAAGGGTTGCTGGTTCGAATCCCGCCTGTGACACTATCTGCCTGGAGTTTGCATGTTCTCCCTGTGCGGGTTTCCTCCCACAATCTAAAAACAGGCTGTAAATTGGATCCTGTCTAAATAAGCCCTAATATGCAGTAGGATATTTAGGTTTTGTGCTGCCCTAGGCCTGACCAAATTTTGGCACCCCCTAATAGAAAAATGACCCACCCTTCCTGTCAAGGCCACACCCTGTTTTTTATGACCCACCCAGGAATTTTCAGGGGACACACACAAGTTCTGTGGGGGGGGGACCTGGGGGGGCCCTTAATTTGCCTAGTTTTTCGATCACTTCCTGTTTGGCTATGGGGCAGGAAGTGAATGCCAATCTCCCCAAACGGACAGGGATAATACAAAATAAACTGACAGAGCTTCTAACCCCCCCCCCCCCAACTCTATCCAAAATGAAAGAAATCAAAAAAATAAAAGTGATGATTATAGTTCCAGATTAACCCCAAATTTCAGATCATTCTATTGAGAGGCTTAAGAAAATATAACCATGCCAATAGGCCAGGATCCAGCGTTGCTAATATGTATGAATGTGTGTTAGGGACCCCCACAAACACCACCCAATGTTAAATCAACAATTTTCTTGTTTTGGGGATGCCTGCACCCCTGATAGGGTAAAGACACCTCACAAATGTTGTCACTTTCTACTTAATTCATTCACTTCCTGCCACACAGCCAAACAGGAAGTGAGGGAAACACCTGAGTAATGTTTTGTTGGGGACACAGATCAATCTAAATAGTTTCCCATTTTGGAAATTGCATTTTGCTGTGTACACCCCAAATTAGTAGGAATCTTGGACTTTGGGGTCCATTTACTAAAGGCAAATCCACTTTGCACTACAAGTGGACAAGCAAGGAAGAAAAATAAAAACTTGGCAGGATTGGAAGTAAAAACCATCAGTGCTTCCCTTCTGATTTTCATTGCCTACGCTTCTACTGCAGAGCGGCTTTGCCTTTACTAAACCCCAAAATAACTAATCATTTGGGGTGTACACTGCAGTGCAATTTGCTTAATGGTGACACTAGTTAGATTGACCTGTGTCCCGATGAAAAGACCATTGGTAGGGTTTTAACCTCACTTCCTGTTCAGCTGTGTGACAGGAAGTGAAGCCAATTTTAGGAAAAGGGACACAAAGCCCAACCTAAAAACACTAGCAGGGGTTCTAACACTCAATTGGCTTCCCTCAAACAACCCACAATTAGAATAGGATTGTCTTGTGCTAGTTTCAAGTACAGCGCTGTAAATCAGCACTTCAAGCCTGTCCACCAATACACCCCCCCCCCCTCCAACAGGCCATGTTTGCAGCTTTTCCTACATCTTGCACATGTGCTTTAAAAAGTCAGTCTGGACATCAGTTCTAGGAAACAATACTTACCGCTTTGTCCTTCCTTTTCTGGTGACTAAACATTTCATGCATACACACCAGGAAAGAGCTTAGAGACAAATCACACTTGATGGTTTAGGCCCAAACTATTTCAGCTGCAGCGGTTGAAATCCATAGCATGAAAAAAATATCACAAAACAAACTTCAAAATTTGAAAGTAATTTTATTGGTCCACAAAACAAGGAAAGCAAAACAAAAAATTACAAATAAACACACCAAAAAAAAATATAAAAAAACCTAAAAACAAAAAAGACCAACGTTTATTTCACAGTCATTGGAAAATAAATCATGCTTTTGAAATAACAGGATAGACCCACAGGATTAAAACATTAGTCATTAACATCTTGAGAAACATTTAGCAAAATTATGTAGCAGAGAAAACATCAAAAAATACAAAACTTGCTCCAAAACATCTCTGTTTCACTCCGCCATTACTTCCAGCCAGCAAATCTGCCCCCTCTGAGGGGCAGCTGACACGTGCAGTATCCACGCTTTTTATAACATGTGTGCTAATGAACCAATTGGAAACACATGAACAAATGTCAGCCTCTAGTTTGTGTGCACTTGTAACTGCTTACACCTGTTAAGGATGTCCTTAAATTACTAAGCCAAAAAAACAGCTTTCTGAGCATGCTCAGAAAGATGCATGTCATTTTCAGGCTGAAACTTCCAGCTTCTTTTTCTAAGTGTTCGAGCATGCCCAGTTCACTCGAAATGCAGTACCAGAATCAAATCTGCAATGGCGGATGAAAGCATTAGAGGTGTTTAATTTTTTTTTGGTCCCCCTGAACTGATGCTTTACAAGCTGAAGTGGAGGTCTTATAGAATTTTTACGTAACAAACATAAATAATAATAATTTAAACGCCCCTGTCCCTAGTAGCTCGCAGTCAGAAGCGAACAAGCAGCATTTTTTTTGTTTCCGGTTACCTGTTTAGATTTACAGATGAGGTCTAGTGCTAAAAGTATTCCTCTCGCTCTTACGCACGCTATGATACCTGACATGTGTGGTTTGAAGGATGTTTCCATATGTGGGCGGGCCTTAAATGTGTAAGTCCCGCCCACATATTGAACCCCCGTTCAAACCCCACATGTGAGGTATCATAGCGTACGTTAGAGCGAGAGCAATACTTTTAGCACTAGACCTCCTCTGTAAATCTAAACTGGTAACCTGAAACACATAAAAAAGCGTTGCCTATGGGTATTTTCAAGTACTGAAGTTTGGCCCCATTCCATGAGTGTGTGCAATATTAAAGTGTAACATGTTGGGTATCTATTTACTCGGTGTAACATCATCTTTCACATTATGGCCATAAATTGGGCTAACTTTAGTGTATTCTTAATTTGTAACCACTTGAGCCCCAGAGCATATTACTGGTCACTGACGGGGCCAGTTTTTGCATTTCAACACTGCGTCATTTTGACTGACAATTGCGTGGTTGTGCGACGTGGCCCCCAAACAAATTTGGCGTCCTCATTCCCCCCCCCCCCCCCCCAAAAATGTTTTTTTTTTTGGTGGTATTTGATCACCTCTGCGTTTTTTCTTATTTTTGCTTGAACCAAAAATATAGCGACAATTTGGTAAATAAAAATACATCTTTTTTACTGTTTGCTATAATAAATCTCCCCCAAAATATATTCAAAAAATGTTTGCCCTCAGTTTAGGCCGATAAGTATTCTTCGACATATTTTTGGTTGCAAAAAATCACAATAAGCGTTTGATTGGTTTGGGCAAAAGTTATAAGTAGGGGTTGGTCTTATGGGTTTTTTAGGAATAATTTTTTGTTTTACTAGTAATGGTGGCTATCATTGTTTTTTCTGGCTACTGCGGCATTGTGGCGGACACATTTTTGTGAGATTTGGCATTTTTCTAGCGAGCAATGGTATAGAAATGCATTGCTTACTATAAAAATGACACTGGCAGGGAAGGGGTTAACACTAGGGGCGCGGAAGGGGTTGAATATGTTACCTGGGTGTGTTCTAACTGTAAAGGGGGTGGGACTGTGTAGGGGAAATGACAGATCGCTGTTCATACATTGTAGGGACAGACGAGCAGGCATTCCCCCCCCCCTGACAGGACCGGGATAAAGGGGAACTCCACCCCAAATTATAAAAAAACGGCGTGGGGGTCCCCCTTCAGGTGCACAACAGGCTCTTAGATTTGATCTGGAACATAAGGGGTTAAACCCACGCCAAAGCACTCGTGTCCCCATGTCGATAGGGACAAGAGCCTCTTCCCGACAACCCTGGCCGTTGGTTGTCGGGGTATGCGGGCAGGGGGTTTATCAGAATCTGAGAGCCCCCTATATTAAGGGGGCCCCCAGATTCTGGCCCCCCACCCTATGTGAATGAGTATGGGGTACATCGTACCCCTACCCATTCACCGGGTGGAAAAGTGTAAACACAAATAAACCACACAGAAAAAAATAATTTATTAGTCAGCTCTGGGGGTCTTCTGCCGGGACCCCCCACCACCAGCCCATTGGGCCCCGGGCTTCGCCGTTTTCTGCCGGGGGGGACACCCACCGATGCTCTCCGCCATGTCCAGCCAGGCCCCCACCCCAAAATAAGCTCTTGTACATCCGGGGGGGCCGGCCGAAACCAGCTGAGAACAACGGGGGGCGGAGCCCCTCGGTCTTCCAGACGTTTTCTGCCGGGGGGGCTCCAGCCCCGCACCGGTCTTCGCCGCCGCCTTCCGCCGGGGGGGACACCCACCGATGCTCTCGGCCATATTCGGCCAGGCCCCCTACCCCAAATCAAGCTCTTTTACATCCGGGGGGGGGCGGCGGAAATGGCGGAGAACAACGGGGGCGAAACCCCTCCTCGGTCTTCGCCTTCCGCCGGGGGGGTACACCTACCCCCCCCAGTCTTCGCCGCCGCCTTCCGCCGGGGGGTACACCTACCCCCCCCGGTCTTCGCCGCCACCTTCCGCCGGGGAGAGAGACACCCACCGATGCTCTCCGCCATGTTCGGCCAGGCCCCCTACCCCAAATTAAGCTCTTTCACATCCGGGGGGGGCGGCGGAAATGGCGGAGAACAACGGGGGCGTCGCCACTCCTCGGTCTTCTAGCCGTTTTCTGCCAGGGGGGGGAAACACCCACCCATGCTCTCCGCCATGCTCGGCCAGGCCCCCTACCCCAAATTAAGCTCTTTCACATCCGGGGGGGGGGCGGCCGAAAACAGCGGAGAACAACGGGGGTGTCGCCCCACCTCGGGCTCCTCCGCTTCTGCCTGGCTCCTCCCGAGGCCAGGGCTTCTTTCGCCGTCTTCCGCCGGAGGGCGCCACTCTCCGGGCTTCTCGTGGCTGTCTTCCGCCGCGGGGCACCACCCGCGGGGGCCAGGCCTTCTTCCGCCGCCGCCCCCTTCGATTTCTTCTGCCTGGACGAGGGTCGTACATCCCATCCAGGACTTGGACGTGGCGGGCTTCTCGTCGCTGTCTTCTGCCGCTGCCCCCTTCACCACGAAGCTCCGTGTTCGTTTGATGAGGGCAGCGGGCTTCCGACGTCTTCGACCGGAGCGAGGGTCGTACATCCCACTCCGGATTTCGTCGCCGGCTTCTGCCTGGCTCCTCCTGGGGCCAGGGCTTCTCGTCGCTGTCTTCCGCCGCGGGGTGACACTCGCGGGCTTCTTCTTCCATTCGATGTTGACACGGCGAGGTCCGGCGCTGAAATGCCTTCTGAGCGGCGGGCAGGGACTTATATTGGCATAGGGCATGGGCGTGGTTATGCCAACATGTGACCTTAACTCATGTGACAGTGATGTCACATCACATCACACTGTCACATGGGTTAAGGTCACATGTTGGCATAACCACGCCCACGCCCTATGCCAATATAAGTCCCTGCCCGCCGCTCAGAAGGCATTTCAGCGCCAGACCTCGCCGTGTCAACATCGAATGGAAGAAGAAGCCCGCGAGTGTCACCCCGCTGCGGAAGACAGCGACGAGTGTCACCCCGCTGCGGAAGACAGCGACGAGAAGCCCTGGCCCCAGGAGGAGCCAGGCAGAAGCCGGCGACGAAATCCGGAGTGGGATGTACGACCCTCGCTCCGGTCGAAGACGTCGGAAGCCCGCTGCCCTCATCAAACAAGCACGGAGCTTCGTGGTGAAGGGGGCAGCGGCAGAAGACGGCGACACAGCGACGAGAAGCCCTGGCCCCAGGAGGAGCCAGGCAGAAGCCGGCGACGAAATCCGGAGTGGAATGTACGACCCTCGCTCCGGTCGAAGACGTCGGAAGCCCGCTGCCCTCATCAAACAAGCACGGAGCTTCGTGGTGAAGGGGGCAGCGGCAGAAGACGGCGACACAGCGACGAGAAGCCCTGGCCCCCGCGGAAGAGCCAGGCAGAAGAGGCTATCGAGAGCCCCCCCCCGGCAGAAAACTACGAAGCTCCCCCATAGGCAGGAAGCTTCATGGTGAAGGGGGCCGCAGCGGAAGACGCCTAGAAAACCGGGGTGAGATGTGCGACCCTCCCCCCGGAGAAAACGTCGAAGCCCGCTGCCCTCATCAAACAAGCACGGAGCTTCGTGGTGAAGGGGGTCGCAGCGGAAGACAGCGGCGGCGAAGACCGGGGTGGGTTGGCGGAAGACCCCCGGAGCTGGCTAATAAATTATTTTATTCTTGTGTGGTTTATTTGTGTTAACACTTTTCCCACCAGGTGAATGGGTAGGGGTACCATGTACCCCATACTCATTCACATAGGGTGGGGGGCCAGAATCTGGGGGCCGCCTTATTAAAGTGGCTCTCAGATTCTGATTGGCTCCCGCCCGCATACCCCGACAACCAATGGCCAGGGTTGTCGGGAAGAGGCTCTTGTCCCTATCGACATGGGGACAAGAGTGCTTTGGGGTGGGGGGGCAGTGCCCCCCTCCCTCAAAGCACACACTCCCCCATGTCGAGGGCATGTGGTCTGGTACGGCTCAGGAGGGGGGGCGCTCGCTCGCCCCCACCCCCATTCCTGTCCGGCCAGACTGCATGCTTGGGATGAGGGCTTGGTACGGATCTGGGGGGGAACCCCACGCCGATTTTGGCGTGGGTTAACCCCTCACGTTCCGGACCAAGCCGAAGAGCCTATTGTGCCCCTGGGGGGGAAGCCGCGCCGGTTTCAAATTTGAAATTTGGCGCGGAGTTCCCCTTCAGTGTCAGCGCAGCCCGAGAACACCTCGGAGCTTCACGTGCGTCGCTTCACGCAGTGCAAACACTGCTACGCCCCTTGGTATTTACCAAGAATTTCCCGGCGTACTGAAGAGGCGCACGCAAAGCCCCGATGCAAATGAACCTTCCGAGGTTCTGGCGTACTTGGCAAGCACACGGGGATCGGGTCCCAAAAGTCACTTTCGCTTTCAATTCGGCCCGCCACACACGTTCAAACACATGTCACTACACTTCCCCTGCATCACCCCCCTCCCTCCCCTCATAAACTCCCGCCCGAATCCCCGATGTTTACATTACTAAATGCCGCACGCCAGCTCTGTACTGGCGTGCTGTGCGCCCTCTCCTGGGCGCATTAGGCACTTTAGTAAATGAGGAAACACGCTGCACTGGCAGCGTGTTTCTTTTGTAAATGTCAAAAACAGGTTTACTCCTGCTTGTGCACCATGAGTCTTGGCGCACAGGCTTGGTAAATCAGCCCCTATGTCACAAAGAATTAAGGCAGTTCTGAAGGCAGGCAATAGGGGGTCTAACCCGGTACTAGCAAGGTGTACCTAATAAAGTGGCTGGTGAGTGTATGTACAAGTCCCATCTGCTACATGTAACATAATGGCTATTTACTCACTACACATGGACCTGTAGCTCTCAATAAAATACAAGCGGTATATTAGCCACATTCATAGTCCATTGACACTTCTTCTAGCTCTCCAACTGAAAGCTCATACCTCAGTATGGACAGGGAGCTGCATGAAGAGTCTGTAGTAGCCTGGCAATGGACCTGTAATCCATTGATCACAGAGGCTCCTGTGCAACAAAAATAAATACTTTTTTTCCTGGAAAAAATATATGCATTTATTATTTGTATTTTTTTTTTTTTTTTTTAAGACTCAGAAATGCCACACATGGTGAGGCAGAGGTAGCTGGGGGGAAAAGTGATCTGCAGCCAGGTGAGCAGCCCTCCACTATTGGAACAGATATGCAGGATGCCTTGTAGCGGTATAGCAGTACATACACAGCTTATCTAAATAATATTGAGGGGAGGACTTACAGTACCTGATTACTACCAGAGTACTGCAGTTCCAGTGGGGAACCTTTAGGCCTTGGATCCCTCCAGCTGTTCCCCTGTGTTACCAGAGCTACCCTGGACCACACTGTGAGGGACTGCATTCATAAGTATAAACATGTAGCATCCCCTTACTTTCAGAAGGGACGCTATTTGTACTGTCAATTTAGCAGGGTAAGAGACTTATTTGCTCTCACCCAGGTTGATTTGTGTTAAATTGGGCTGCTGTCAGCCCTGAATTATCCTGTGGGTTATTCTGTGCTCCAGGGATGCAATTCCATCTCTGGGCGGCACAGGTGGTGCCAGATAGTGTTGCTCACGAATATTCGCATCGCGAATATTCGCTACGAATATTGCATATTCGAGTATTCGCGAATAACTCGAATATCGCGGCGAATATTCGCTATTTCGAATATTCGTATTTTTTCAAATTTCGCAATCAATTTCGCAATCAATTTCGCATTCGCACTAGCGAAATTTTGCATTAGCGAAATTTCGCAATTTTTTTTTTTATATAAAATATCACGAATATTCGATATTAACGAATATTCGCGAATATTCTTCGAAATATTCGCGAAATATCGCGAAATCGAATATGTTGTATTCTGTAATGGCAATCTGGGGGTTTGCAAGGCACACCCCCATCTTGCCTAGTGCTGTAAAGCACATTCGCCATCTTAAATGAAATGATGCCATGTTTAAGCTAACAGATTTACTCACCATATATTCCCTGCCATTCATCCATACCAATCAAGAGACATTACAACAGCTGTCCTCCTTCATCGCTCCCCAGCAACTCTGCTCCTAGCAGCAGCTAGCTCCCATTTATTTATAGTGTCAACAAGAGTAACAAAAGAAGGTGGTGGCTTTACAAAACAGCCAATCAAACATGTTTGTATACTTTCAAAAGAACCAATCACAGACATGTGATTCAAAATAATGCTAGCAGTGAGGTGTGCAACACAGCTGAGTGCCGAGCCATGCTCTGTAAAACAAAAGGCCTTAGAAAGCATGGCTCAGAACAAAGCCATCTGCAAGCCAAACTGTCACCATCTTTGCCAACCATACTAAAATCATGGATCAGATACCCATAAAATCTGTATAGTTATGCTACAGTTTTCATGTACGCAGATCTGTCCACTCGGAGTCATTTAATGCAGTCGACAAGAAGTGGCCAGTTCCTTGCTGAGGCATAAATGAACATCCCTAAAAGGAGCTCGCAAATTGTTGTCCATGAAAAGGTGTTGCGCCAATGGCCTTCCACCAACGTCTGTATGCGTGAATACGCTCACCTGAGCGCATTACAGCAAAACTGACACTGGGGGGACATCTGACAACATACATTTATAGAATTTTCCACAACAGTCCCTCCTTTTTTGTCATATTCTCCCAAGTGTCCCGCGATGATCTTCTTTACTCCTGGAAACTAATCAGTCCTTACAATCCATAAAAAGGAAAACATGGCTTGACATGTAGACTCTGTTCTTCAGGAGACATGACATAAGGAGGACACAACTTGGTGAGCTGTAGTAATCGCAGATTGGGTAGTGATCCTCTGTGTCTTGTCCGTGGGTCCGGCTCCGGGGGCGTCTCATCTGGTACGAGGGTTGGGTTTCGGGACGTCTCATCTGGTACGTGGTCATCTGCTCCGGGGCGTCTCATCTGGTATGAGGGTTGGGTTTCGGGACGTCTCATCTGGTACGTGGTCATCTGCTCCGGCTCTGGTCTGGTGAACTCCTATTCCCAGTATCCCCTGAACCAGATATAACAATATTTACTTGTAAATTCCCAGAAACCCCCCCTTGGGCTGTCAGAACTTCCTTGTAGCTTCAACAGTTACATGAAACATTCCATCCTCAATAGGTGTGAATTGTTCAAACGTATCATAAGCTCAAACCCCCCCACCTTGTACATGCAGGAGACCGTGCCCAGACCTAGTCCGGGTTGGTGAACAATTCCCTTCTAGCTGTCCCCGCCATTCCCAATTTCCCTTGTGCCATCAGATCCTCGCAATTGGCCGCGACATAGGACAGGGACAGCTTCACCACCACGCATGAACCTCTTGCATTGGGGGAATTACCTTATAAGCTGTAGATCTGCATAAACACCAAACTAAAGTTACACACTTGTGGACTACCCAGTCCTGATACCCAACTGACAAGAGGCGGAGCCATAAAAACAATAATCAATTTTACCCTCTAAAAACATATTAATAAATTCCATTGACAGGTGTCTGTTTGGAGTCTCCACTCGTTTGTCAATAATCCTCATAATTAGCATGTACCACTGTCATTGCTGGGGACTAAAGCTCAACGGAGACTCAGAACAGACCCAGCAATCGGTCCCGTTCGTCTTCTTAATTAGTCATGGAATACACTTTAAATAATAACTTGGGATGCTTTCCATCGTTACCCTTGCTAAAATTTACTAAACAAACAAATACAAAATAAACAAAGATACATTTCTTTGATGTGGTTGAGCCGCTTCTTGCAGTGGCTGGCGTGGTCTCGTCCATCAAGCTTCTTTACAAACGAACCAGTCACCTGGTTGGGGAAAAATGAAAACCAATTACCGTGTCGGGGTCCAGGAGAGACTCCTGGACCCTGTGAAGTTCACATTACAGGGATCGTACCCACCCCATCACTCAAGAATGAGAGTGACAGTTGAGGGAGTACGACCCTGGTTTTGGTTGGCCTTCAATGACAACAACCCAGACCTCGTAACTGTGGTCGCTGCTTAACCTGTGCGTGGCTCACCGTCGCCTGTAATCGCTTACCATCTCCTGTAATCGCTTACCAGCGCCTGTAATACCCGGAACCATTGACAGTTTCTTAGCAAATAAAATGGGAACCTACTTCACCAGACTGCTGCTTGCCGATTCAAATTCTATCAAAGAAAGACAATCTTGGCACAAAACTTGATTAAAATTAGAAAGATTAGTGTTATTAGTTCGGAGAACTGTCACCTTTACATTTTATCTACCATCCCCCCCTTTTCTTCCTCAATACAGACTGGAGGAAGAAATGATAAAAAGAAACAATGAAATAGCCTATGATACTTTCACCTCCTTAGACCCGTAATTATCCATGTGTACAGCGGTCTACATACACCTGCTCTCTATGTACAAACACTTCCAGAAACTCTTTGGACCTGAAAAATACTTATAAGCAGAAATCATTACTCCATCCTTCATATTTATCCTGCAGAGAATGGCAAACAAAAATGACATTCCTGTACATTGTCAATGACATTCTTCACAAAACCGATTCAAACAAAAACCCTTTGTAACCCTTACTTTTCCCGTTCCTACAAAAATACAAAAGCCGCGACGCATCAGAAGATCGCCGCGGTAAGTTTGAATAAAAAAAACATTCACGTTACTACATACAAACATTCAAATACAAATGTGGGGGAGATATTCATAGCTTTCAAAACAAAAATGAAAAAACAAAAACCAGCCGGAAATCTGCCTTCACTCTTTCCGCAATACAAGAAAATACAATGGAAAAATACGAGAACAGCGCGAGAAACTTGCATAGACCAGCTATACAAAGTTCTCCTGAGGCGCGTACCACACCTCCATCCACACTCATTACAGATTTCTGAAACCACATCAGATCTACATCCAAGGTATCTTTTATTCTGAGGTCTCATACCTCCATCCAGAGTACCTTCCAAAGGAGTACACCTTACTGTACCCTCTGACCACCTATGACATTCTTTAAAGGGTCTCATGTCCGGAGCCCAGAACCCAGACCTCATGTGCGGTGCAGCTGTCTGACTGGTGCACTGCATGGGCGGCACATCCCATGACGATTCGAATCGCTTTTTTTTAGTGAGCTCTGCGTCCAGAACACACCGCGCTTTGTTTTCGGAGCGGTTCTGACTTGCGCCTTTATCATCAAAACCGATGCCTGCATTCCGACTATTCTACACGGCCTGAGCAGGACCACTAGCGTACTACTCCTACACATTTATGCTAATATAATCGCTAATAAGATCTCCGGCTATTATACACGGCCAAATCTGTATCACGATATAAAGCCTCCTAAAATGTGTTCGTCAGACAACCTTCAAAGCACCATGAAATCCTCCACTTTTCAAAACAATATTATGGCTTCTTTCTACCTGCGTCTACATGATACAACAATAATGGTGACGCCCCTCTGTTCTCACATACCCAAAACTGTATTTACGGTATAAAACTTCACAAAAACAACTGAAATTAAACTTTAAAACACTCTTTCAAATGCCAAAATATTTCTGTTGTCCCTTCAGGACACAAATCTCATTGCTCATCTTTCAGAAGACTTCAAAACTCCTCCCACTGACTTCCTGCTTATATATAAATGCTGAGAAAGGACTTCCTGTTGTATGCTCAGCTCTTTAAAACCCAAATCTGATTTATTTACATAATGACAGAAAGATGGAGAGAGAGGGGAAGTCTGTCTTCACTGCCTCGTCTCAACACATCAAAAAACTCCATGGACCACATATATCCCCTGGAAGTATTAAAAAGTAGTAAACAAAGCCAAAACTCAAATCTCCTGCGTTTTTTCTCTTAAAAACAAAACACCTTTGGTTCAGGGAAAATAAAACCATCTCCTCCCATCTGCAGAATGGGAGTTGATCCCCCCTGACCCAACCATTATTCAAAAACAATGAACAACTCCCAAACATTCAAACAACAACGCACATCGCTGTGCACAAAAATGCAGTCAGCGCCAGTAACATATTCAAAAACGAAATGTTACACAAAAAGTTTCCACTTTTACACTGCAACGTCAGCCAACAGGTTAGTCAGATCCTGTATATACTGGCCCTAGCGTCCGCAAACGCTACTCAAAAGATAGCACTTTACACTGAGTCACAAAATGGCCGACAACAAACCAAGCAACAATGGCGCCATTTACGCTTGTAGTAAAACAATTTAACTGCGCTTCCAAATCACCTGTTTACCACAGGACATACCATACTACACACACATAAAGGAAAACAAAAATGTTCTCCACCCGATCCTAACACAGAAAAGAGCGCGCTAATCCAATTCGCACTAAACATCAAAATCTGCCCCAAAGGCTGCTAAAATCCACCAGCAAAATAGCCAGAGAAATACCACACCCAAAGGAGAGGTGGCTGCACTTCCCCCCTGGGGTGACCCACAGTGCAAACAGACTACGCCCCCAAAATGGCCACCGATGACCAAAATGGCCGCCATATGCAGTTTTTTTTAAAACTTGCCTAGAACCTTTCTTCCACAAAGACAAAACATTGATCATCAAAAACAAACAATAAAAAAACATTTTCTAAAAACAACCAACCTAAAAGGCACACACTTTAGGTTCCTTCAAATCTGACCTTTTTATGATGTGAACCCCTCATAATGAGCGCATTTTAGGCTGCTTCAAAGCTGACCTTTTGCCAAAAACAGCACATTCAAATAAAATGTTGGTTATATGAAACATAAAAACAAAAACACTTCTCAAAGCTCATGTAAACAAGCCATTTAAAAAAATACATACATACAGTGAGCTTACATTTAAAACCTTCCGAAATAAAAACTTTTTTTTTTCATGCTAACAGCAGTTTCTATTGTCTGGCCCCTTAAAAATGCATAATTTATCAATTTCTATTTCTCATAAAGATCATGAACATATTACACATGACTTTGCTCTAAAAATTGTACACTCAAGAAACACAGAGATCCAACACTAGTTGCCCTTCCCCCACCAAAGCACATGTTACACAAAAGGCAGCCTTCTATAGCAGTTTAAATCTGGTTAATCAAGTCACTTCCTTACAAACTGTTACAAACAAACAAATCGCCCTTCCCCCCCAAGCCGCATGGCCAGAGGAGCAATCTTACCTCCATTGTTACTCTCAAACAGCATTCAGGCATACACACGATCAAAATCCACTCGATTTCACAAACTCACGCAATCACACACACACACATGCATCCAATCGCTTTTCACAAATGCACGCAATCACACACACGGTCACACACAAACACACAGTCATACACAACTCTATCACACAACAGTCATACAATCAGGATCACACACACAATCATACATCTATCAAATTCAGACATACAATCAGGATTCCACATGTGCACACACATGTGTTCTCACCCAGGTTGATTTGTGTTAAATTGGGCTGCTGTCAGCCCTGAATTATCCTGTGGGTTATTCTGTGCTCCAGGGATGCAATTCCATCTCTGGGCGGCACAGGTGGTGCCAGATAGTGTTGCTCACGAATATTCGCATTGCGAATATTCGCTACGAATATTGCATATTCGAGTATTCGCAAATAACTCGAATATCGCGGCGAATATTCGCTATTTCGAATATTCGTATTTTTTCAAATTTCGCAATCAATTTCGCAATCAATTTCGCATTCGCACTAGCGAAATTTTGCATTAGCGAAATTTCGCAACTTTTTTTTTTTTATAAAATATCACGAATATTCGATATTAACGAATATTCGCGAATATTCTTCGAAATATTCGCGAAATATCGCGAAATCGAATATGTTGTATTCTGTAATGGCAATCTGGGGGTTTGCAAGGCACACCCCCATCTTGCCTAGTGCTGTAAAGCACATTCGCCATCTTAAATGAAATGATGCCATGTTTAAGCTAACAGATTTACTCACCATATATTCCCTGCCATTCATCCATACCAATCAAGAGACATTACAACAGCTGTCCTCCTTCATCGCTCCCCAGCAACTCTGCTCCTAGCAGCAGCTAGCTCCCATTTATTTATAGTGTCAACAAGAGTAACAAAAGAAGGTGGTGGCTTTACAAAACAGCCAATCAAACATGTTTGTATACTTTCAAAAGAACCAATCACAGACATGTGATTCAAAATAATGCTAGCAGTGAGGTGTGCAACACAGCTGAGTGCCGAGCCATGCTCTGTAAAACAAAAGGCCTTAGAAAGCATGGCTCAGAACAAAGCCATCTGCAAGCCAAACTGTCACCATCTTTGCCAACCATACTAAAATCATGGATCAGATACCCATAAAATCTGTATAGTTATGCTACAGTTTTCATGTACGCAGATCTGTCCACTCGGAGTCATTTAATGCAGTCGACAAGAAGTGGCCAGTTCCTTGCTGAGGCATAAATGAACATCCCTAAAAGGAGCTCGCAAATTGTTGTCCATGAAAAGGTGTTGCGCCAATGGCCTTCCACCAACGTCTGTATGCGTGAATACGCTCACCTGAGCGCATTACAGCAAAACTGACACTGGGGGGACATCTGACAACATACATTTATAGAATTTTCCACAACAATTCCGCTCATCACTAGTGCCAGAGGGATTCAGGCAGAGCCACTTTTCCCCAGCAGCCAATAGGAGTGTTTCCCTCGCGGGGAATACTGGGGGAGGGTATATCTGTGACAGACGCCATGGGGTTCTTCGCTGGTTCCTGGTTCCGGGTGTGGCACCCACCTTCGGGGTGTGCGCACGTCACGGGCCCCACCACTATGGCCTACCTGGCCGGGGCCCGTGCTACGCGGAGTTCCCTATTCTGGGCCCTTATGGCTCAGAGCAACTGAGTTGCCGAGGGGCCCCAGTGACTTACTGGGTCCCCCTACTTCAAAAGGACTTGACTGAAAGGATACGCTCTATTGCTCTCGAGTATCGGACCTGTGGCAGAGGCCTTTACTAATTTACTAGAGCCAAGTCGGTGGCAGAGACTTGTTCCTTCTCAGCATTCTCAGTGACACTCTGGCTGCCAGGCCTGTGGAAGAGGCCTGTCCAGGTGCACTGCACCCACTCCGGCGCGAGTGACAACGGGAGAAAAGAATATACTCTGGAAGCAGGACTGCTTCTGTTCGTTATCCATAGCCTGACTCTGCAAAGTTATTCTCTTCACCAACCTATCCTGTCTACCTCAAGTTGACTGTTGGTCGATGTTGAACCAAAAATAAAGCACTTAGAAAACGTCAACCCTTGGCTTGGACATTCCGTTACTGCTCTCACAAGTTGCTACCATCAATTTCCCTAGACACATCAAAGGTAACCTAACTAATGCCGATCCCACATCTAACCAGCGTCTTCTGAATGGGGTAGTGCTACAAACACAAGCAACTTTTGTGCTCAGAACTGATTTGACTGGTGGTTAACCACTTAACCACCAGCCGCCGTCAAATAACGGCAGCAAGGTGGTTGCTTAACTCTGGGAGGACGTTATATAACGTCTTCCCAGAATCGCGCTCCCGCACGCCCCCTGGGGCGCGCACACGGGAATGTCTAGCATCACGGATCGCGGTGAATTGCCGCTGATAGCGCCCGTTTACCACGTGATTGCTCCGTCCAATGATGGAGCGATCACATGTAAACAAACCGGCGTCATTTGATGACGCTGGTTCCTCCCTCCTCTCTCTGTACCGATTGGTACAGGGTGAGAGGGGGGAGCGCGGGTGTCAGCAGCGCTGTGGCTGGATCTGTGACTATTGCAGTCACAGATCCAGCCATCCCTGCTCAGCCATCCCTGCATTAACCCCTGCAATACTCTTCCTTCCCTGCAATACTCTGCAATAACCCCTGTGCAATACTCTGCAATAACCCCTGTGCAATACTCTGCAATACCCCCTGCACAATACTCTGCAATACCCCCTGCACAATACTCTGCAATACCCCCTGCACAATACTCTGCAATACCCCCCGCACAATACTCTGCAATACCCCCCGCACAATACTCTGCAATACCCCCCACACAATACTCTGCAATATCCGACCAATACTTTGCAATACCCCCGCACCAATACTCTGCAATACCCAAAAAATACTCTGGGGATAAAAATGCATTTTAACCACTTCCGGTCCATGTCATATGACGTCCTTGACTTTGTGCAGGGATATCTAAATGATGCCGGTAGCTACAGGCATCATTCAGATATAATTTTTTTCAGCCAGCGATTCTCTACACCATAAGAATGATCATGGCGGCTGTTCCGCCTCTTAATCATTCTTACGGGAGGCAAAAGGGGACGTCCCCACTCCCTTCGCCCTCCGGTGCTTCTTCCGACTCACCACTACGATCAAAGCCAGGATCGTTTTTTTTTTTCCAGCCTAGAGGTGAGATGTGGGGTCTTATTGACCCCATATCTCACTGTAAAGAGGACCTGTCATGCTATATTCCTATAACAAGGGATTTTAACATTCCTTGTCATAGGAATAAAAGTAATCAAAACATTTATTTTTGGGGAAAAACGTGTCAAACTAAAAGAGTAAAATGAACAATAAAAGAAAAAAAAAAATTTTTAAGCGCCCACATATGAAAACGGTGTTCAAACCACACATGTAAGGTACCGCTGTGAACGTTAGAGCTCTTCTCCACCTAAAAAGATGTAACCAGTAAAAACATTTATAGCGTCACCGATGGGGATTTTTAAGTAGCGAAGTTTGGCGCCATTCCACAAGCGTGTGCAATATTGAAGGATGACATGTTGGGTATCTATTTACTCAGCGTAACTTCATCTTTCATATTATGCAAAAACATTGGGCTAACTTTAATGTTTTTTTTTTTTTTTTAAAGCACAAAACTGTTTTTTCTTTATCGTACATCACGGGACACAGAGCGCATAGCCATTACACTTGGGTTATATGGGTACCTTCAGGTGTGGACACTGGTGTAATCAATTTCACAGGAAGTTTCCTCCCTATATAACCCCCTCCCACTGGGAGTGCTTCAGTTTTTTCGCCAGTGTCTTAGGTGTTGGTCACGTCTAGCTGTCCCTCGGAGGTCTCGGGACCCAGGATAGCTAGCCGGATCCGTCCGAAGTGCTTCAAAGCCAAGGTGTACGGTACCCGGGCCCTGCTGGAGTGGGGTTTTGCCTATAATGCCTCTCCTTGGAGGGCTGGATTCTGGGCTCCAGTGCCTTAGTCTCTTCCAAGAACTAAACGCTACTGATGCCAGGATGCTATATAGGTTCAGGTGTGTGGGTTCCTTAACACAGGACCCCGGTCCCTGAAGGTCCAAGACAATACCCACGGAGATGGGGGAAGGTTGGGCCTCTTGCATTTTGCAATACCCTGCGGCGTGGAGCAGGTAAGAGGGAACCTGCGGGACTTGGTTCGACAGTAGGTATCCCCCTGGGGGTTCTGGGTCGGCTAATGGTATGCTTGTGCATCAGCCACTATCTCCACTATGTCTTTTGAGGCAGGATGGGATGTACTAATGTTTACCCAGATAACATGTAGGTATATGTATGCTTTTAAAGATATTTATTTGCTACTCCCCCCAGATCTGCCTGTTAGCATGATACTGCAGCCCCACGTGCTATAGGAAGGAAAATGCTGACAAAACTCCTGTTTCTTAGGAAGCCTATGGGGACAGCTTCCTCTATGTGTGCACTACAATAAAGATTAGTGTCTTGCCTGGTGTCTGTTGGGTTGCTAGCGCTGGTCCAGGCTTCTCCTCTGCTTTCTGCTTCCTCCATGTTGGTTTCAGCGTGGGGGGGGGGGGCGCGCGTGCGTGCGCGCCGCCTTTTACAGCGTCAGCGTGCGTGGGGGGGGCGGGCCAGCAGCGTCAGGTCTCAATTAAAGCAGCAAAGCATTTCCTGGCTGGTCATTCCCTCCTGAAAGCAGAGGAGGCTGAGGACACAGAGCACGCAGCTGAGCTATTTCTGGCTAACAGTGACACCCAGTGGGGGTTTGTGGATCTTCAGGTCTGGACTTAGCTCCATACTGACCAGAAAAAAAAAAAAAAAGGAGGTTTTTTTCTTAAAGGGACTCAGCCTTAGATCTGGCAGTATCTGAGTCGGTGCAACCTTGGGCTCCAGCTAACGGGCATTGGTGTGGCAATACTCACAGGACTTTCCTCGGTATTGCCGCCTTCTCGGGCGTATGAAAATTTGGAAAATTTTTACCATAGCCTGTTCTTATTAATGGTTCACTTCTAGCTACAACAGTTGGGTGTTGGCTTTAGGGGTGTCTCAAGGTTGTGCAATGGCTCCCAAGGGATCAGGACCAGCTAAGGCTGCAAAAGGTACCAAAAAACTAAAGGGGTCTCCATCGGGGTCAGAGGATTTGGGCCAGGCTCTAGCGGTCCCACCCTCACCAGATAGACCACCGAACAGCATGTTGCAGGAGCCATTGAGGGTGCTAGGGGCAGAGGCGGCCCCCAATCAACCCATTCCCGTTTACGTTACGGAAGAAATGCTAGCGACCACCCTGGGTGGGCTAGAGGAAAGGTTAACTGCTTTAATTGCCCGCTCTTTGCCAGGTGGCAAACGGGCTAGATCCCCGTCACCTAGATTGGTGTTTTCAGATGCAGAGGTCCTCTCTTCGGAGGAATTGGACCCACAGGGGGATCAAGCGGACCCGAGTCCCGACGGTTCAGACATTGAAGGTTCCACTATAGATGAAATTTTTTCGGCTTCTCAAGCAGAGAGCCTGTGGATCCAGTCTCTGACAGATATGGTTCGCACTGCTTTTAAACTTCCAGTGTCAGAACAATTAGCCCCCGCGGTATCCTCTTTAGGTTCCTTGAAGGCACCGTTGAGTGGTGCGTCTTTTCCGGTTCACCCCCTTCTGGAGAGCGTGATTTTTCAGGATTGGGCTCGACCTGATAGGATTTTTATCCCTCCTAAAAGGTTCACTATTCTCTATCCTATGGAAGAAGAATTTGCAAAGAAATGGGCACTCCTTACCGTGGACGCAGCCATTTCCTGCGTAAAAAAATCCCTGACCTGTCCGGTTGAAAATGTCCAGATGTTTAAAGATCCAGTCGACAAAAAGTTGGAGACCCTACTGAAGGCTTCTTTTACCACAGTAGGTGCCGTGGTTCAGCCAGCGGTGGCAGCCATTGGCGTTTGTCAGGCTTTAAAGGATCAGACTAAACAGATATTAAGGGACATACCGGCTCAGCAAGCTCGTGAATTGGCTGACCTCCCAAGGGCTCTCTGCTTTGCAGTAGATGCTATTAAGGACTCCATTCAACAGGCGTCCCGTTTATCTCTGCTGTTGGTTCATATGCGTTGCCTTTTGTGGCTGAAAAACTGGTCAGCAGAGGCACCCTGCAAAAGGCTTTTAGCAGGATTTCCCTTTCATGGTGGGAGACTATTCGGTGAAGACCTAGATAAATATATCCAGACCATATCAAGTGGTAAAAGTTCTTTCTTGCCTGTCAAGAAAAGATCGCGTGGGCCCGCGTTTAAGCGACAGGCCTTCGCAGGCTCGGCCCCTTCAACTTCCCGTCAGTATCGACGGCCTCCCGGGCGTTCAGCATTTAATAGCCGCCCACAAGGACAAGCCTCGGCAGGCAAGAGGCCATGGTCTCGCAAGCCGGTTAAACCAGTCATCAAGTCAGATTCATGAAGGGGCGCCCCCACTCTCTTGGGTGGGGGAAGGCTTCGGTTTTTCTCCGAAGTGTGGAAGGCCAGAATTCCCGACTCTTGGGTACTGTCCGTGGTAGCCACGGGCTACAAGCTAGAGTTTCGGGAAGTCCCCCCTCCTCATTTTCAGGGGTCAAGTCTTCCAAGCGACCCATTAAAGAGGGCCTCTCTTGTAAAAGCATTGGATCGTCTCTTGCTCCAAGGAGTAATTGTAGAAGTACCAACCCAGGAATGGGGTCTGGGATTCTACTCCAACCTTTTCATAATACCAAAGCCCAATGGCGACGTCAGGCCTATCTTAGACCTCAAACGCCTAAATCGCTTTCTAAAGATTCAGACCTTTCGTATGGAGTCCATACGTTCGGTGGCAGCCAGCCTACATCAAGACGACTTTCTAGCATCTATAGACATAAAGGATGCGTATCTGCACGTGCCGATCTACCCGGCACATCACAAGTTTCTTCGTTTTATGATAGATCACCGTCATTACCAGTTCGTAGCCCTCCCTTTCGAGTTGGCAACAGCTCCGCGGGTATTCACAAAGGTGTTAGCCCCGGTGCTAGCCGTCCTAAGGACAGAAGGCATTTTGGTCCTGGCATACCTGGACGATCTTCTGGTTATCGATAGCTCAGCTTCCAGCCTCAATCATGCAGTAGTTCGCACAGTTCAGCATCTAGAGGAATTCGGGTGGATTGTGAACCAAGAAAAATCGATATTGAAACCCACAAAGCAGTTGGAATATCTAGGCCTTCGGCTAGATACAGACTGCCAGAGGATATTTTTACCTCAAGCAAAGGTCAGATCAATAACTCAAGCAGTTCAAGTGATCTTAGGCAAGAAGAGGCCGACTATTCGCCTATGTATGCGACTGCTGGGGAAGATGGTGGCCGCCTTCGAGGCAGTGCCCTACGCCCAGATCCATACCAGATATCTTCAGGCAGCCATTCTCTCTGCTTGGAACAAGTCCATTCAGACGTTAGATCGTCCGTTAGTGCTCTCCCCAGGAGTCCGGCGCAGCCTGTTTTGGTGGCTGGTCCCTCAAAATTTGTCAAAGGGGAAATCCTTTTGCCCCATCACGTGGAAGATAATAACCACGGATGCCAGCCTATCAGGTTGGGGGGCAGTTCTAGAAGGACAGACCCAGCAAGGGCAGTGGTCGGAGGCAGAAAAACTGCTTCCCAAAAATATCCTAAAGATCAGAGCTGCTCGACTGGCCCTGATCGCCTGGACTCTCCCCCTTCAGGGTCTGCCAGTAAGGATACAGTCCGACAATGCCACTGCGGTGGCATACATAAACCACCAGGGGGTACGAGGAGCCTAGCAGCCCAAAGGGAAGTAAACCTGATTTTCTCATGGGCCGAAGCCCATGTACCCTGCATCTCGGCAGTGTTCATCCCAGGGATAGACAATTCTCAAGCAGATTTTTTGAGTCGTCAACAGTTGCTCCCGGGGGAGTGGTCTCTTCACCCCCAGGTATTCCAAGAGATTTGCCAAAGATTCGGAGTCCCAGATGTGGACATTATGGCAACGAGATCCAACAAAAAGTTGGACAAATTCATATCCCGAGCCAGGGATCCCTCGGCCTACGGGACCGATGCGTTGGTTTGCCCTTGGCACCAGTTTTCTCTCCTGTATGCGTTCCCTCCACTGCAGATGATTCCCCGCCTTCTACGGAGGATCAGGGTGGAGCGCAGGCCTGTGATCCTGGTGGCCCCAGCCTGGCCCAGGAGGGCTTGGTACGCACTCATCGTGAAGATGTCAGTCGGGGCGCCGTGGCCGCTCCCCCTGCACCCAGATCTGCTGTCTCAGGGCCCAATCTGCCACCCTGCTTCACAGGAGCTGAATTTGACGGCTTGGCTGCTGAATCCCTAATTCTTAAGGGCAGAGGCCTCTCAGCTCAGGTCATATCTACGTTGATTCAGGCTAGGAAACCGGTCTCCAGAAATATTTATTACAGAGTCTGGAGAACCTATGTGGAGTGGTGCGAGTCTCAAAAATGGCATCCTCGAAAGTTTTTTATTGACAGGATCTTGCGATTCCTCCAGGTTGGCGTTGACAAAGGGTTGGCTCTTAGTACTCTAAAGGGGCAGGTGTCGGCTTTATCGATATGGTTTCAAAGACCCTTGGCCACCCATTCGCTTATGAAAACCTTCTTGCAGGGGGTCTTGCATGTGAATCCCCCTATTAGAGCTCCCCTCTGCCCCTGGAATTTAATTCTGGTCTTGTCAGCTTTACAAAGGCAGCCGTTTGAACCTCTGACAGAAATCCCTCTTGTGCTACTAACCCGAAAGTTGGTTTTCTTGGTGGCTATGGCTTCGGCCAGAAGGGTTTCCGAGCTGGCAGCCTTGTCATGCAGGGAGCCATACCTTATTCTGCATAAGGACAGACTGGTTCTGCGGCCTCAACCTTCTTTCCTTCCTAAGGTCATATCCAGTTTTCACTTGAATCAGGACCTAGTCCTACCATCCTTCTTTCCTACTCCCCAGTCCAGAGAGGAAAGACTGCTTCATACTTTGGACGTGTTTCGAGCCATGAGGGTCTATCTCAAGGCTACAGAGAAGATTCGGAAAACAGATGTGCTTTTTGTTCTTCCGGATGGCCCCAAGAAGGGTCAGCCGGCTGCCAAGTCTTCCTTGGCTAGGTGGATTAAGCAGCTGATTTTTCAGGCCTATGGTCTGAAGCGCGTTCCACCTCCCTTATCAGTTAAAGCCCATTCTACGAGGGCCATGAGTGCCTCCTGGGCGGCACACCATCAGATCTCTATGGCACAGGTTTGCAAGGCGGCAACCTGGTCTTCCGTACATACGTTTACTAAATTTTATAAGTTGGACGTTGCAAAGGGTACGGACGCAGCATTTAGGCAGTCGGTCCTACGGGCAGCAGTATAGAATCCTCTGGTCCGGGTCACGCCCCCTTTTTTCTGTTGGTGGAGTTACTTTTCTTCCTGATAATTTTTTATTTGGCTATTCTTGGCCTTACGGTCTCCCTCCCTTCATAGAGCATTGCTTTAGGACATCCCAAGTGTAATGGCTATGCGCTCTGTGTCCCGTGATGTACGATAAAGAAAAAAGGATTTTTAATAAACAGCTTACCTGTAAAATCCTTTTCTTGAAGTACATCACGGGACACAGAGCTCCCACCCCTCTTTTGGGGAACATTGTGTAACCTCGGAGGAATTGCTTGCTACAAAACTGAAGCACTCCCAGTGGGAGGGGGTTATATAGGGAGGAAACTTCCTGTGAAATTGATTACACCAGTGTCCACACCTGAAGGTACCCATATAACCCAAGTGTAATGGCTATGCGCTCTGTGTCCCGTGATGTACTTCAAGAAAAGGATTTTACAGGTAAGCTGTTTATTAAAAATCCTTTTATTTCCAAAAAATGTGTTCGAAAAATTGCTGTGGAAATACCATGCGCGATAAAAAGTTGCAATGACCGCCATTGTATTATCTAGGGTCTTTGCTAAAAAAGCATATATAATGTTTTGGGGTTCTATGTAATTTTCTAGCAAATAAATGATGATTTTTACATGTAGGAGAGAAATGTCAGAATTGGTCTGGGTGTTCCAGAACGCCTGATGGTGCTCCCTGCATGTTGGGCCTCTGTATGAGACCATGCTGTGTAAAAGTATCACACATGTGATATCGCCATACTCGGGAGGAATAGCAGAATGTGTTTTGGGGTGTAATTTGTGGTATGCATATGCTGTGTTTGAGAAATAACCTGCTAATATGAAACTTTTGTGGGGAAAATGTTTTTTTGATTTTGCAAAGAATTGTGGGAAAAAATGACAACTTCAAAAAACTCACAATGCCTCTTTCTAAATACCTTGGAATGTCTTCTTTCCAAAAAGGGGTCATTTGGGGGGTATTTGTACTTTTCTGGCATGTTAGGGTCCCAAGAAATGAGAGAGGCTGTCAGTACATCAGGTATAATCAAATTGATCAATTTTCAGTAATTGGCACCATAGCTTGTAGACCCTATAACTTTCACCCAGACTAAATAATATCCAATTTTTTTTGTTTTGTTACTAAAGATATGTAGCAGTATACATTTTAGGCCAAATTTATGAAAAATTACTTTTTTGCTAAATTTTATAATAGAAATGAAGAAAAATTCATTTTTTTTTTACAAAATTTTCGTTATTTTGATTATTCATTTGGTTACAGTGTTGTATGACTTGAGTTATTGTCATTCAAAATGGGAGAGCACCGAAAGCTGAAAATTGGTCAGATTCATTTTAAAAACAAAACACTGCCCTGGATTTGTTTGTTTTTGTTCTGTGTGTCTATTTCTACTTTGCAGAAACATGAAGCCAGTTCAAAAGTGAAACTAACCTGCAGGCACATTATATGATTGATTTTTATCTATTTTTAATCATTTTGAAAATGAATCAGTTAACTTTTATGTCTCTATACCCTGTAAACAGTCATTTCAGCAAAAAATGTTTTCCTTTAGTGACCCTTTAAGTGCCCAGTGGTCAAGTGGTTAATGTCTTACAGCCACGTGTTATCCTGATTGAGTCACAGAGACATTACTGTGAAGATTTCAAGTTTGTGCAGCTTTCATCATCTGTTTTATATTATTGTGCAATTATTAGTATTATTTATATATATATATATATATATATATATATATATATATATATATATATATATATATATATATATTTAGATTTATATAGCACCAACAATTTGTGACAGTACAATTACAATACAATTCAATACAGGAGGAATCAGAGGGCCCTGCTCATTAGAGCTTACAATCTAGGAGGGAGGGTCAAGTCATACAAAGGGGTAAAAAACTGTGGGGGGTGATCTAATGAAGAAAATTAAAGTACAGTTGTTACGTGCAGGCAGGATAGGCATCTCTGAAGAGAAATGTTTTCAGGGATCGCCAAAAGTGGATAGATTTGGAGATAGTCTGAGGCCTCGTACACACGAGGGGATATGTCCGCTGAAAACGGTCCGATGGACCGTTTCAGCAGACATCTCCGCTCGTGTGTATGGGCTAGCGGACAGATTTCTCCACCCGACAGATTTCAAAGCATGCTTTGAAATCTATCCGGTGGGAATCTGTCCGCCCGACATGTCTGCTGGTTAGTACACTTACCAGCAGACATGTCGTCCCCCACCGCCGCCCCGCCGCCGCCGAATGGATTCGGCGCATGCGCGGAAGTGTTTAACTTCCTGGTGCGGTGACGTGGCGGTGACGTGGCGGCGTCAACGTCACCGCCACGTCACCGTGCCATCCGGCGGCAGGGAATTTGATCCGATGGTGTGTACACGCCATCGGATCTAACTCCCGATCGGACATATCCGATGGAAATGGTCCGCGGACCGTTTTCATCGGATATGTCCGATAGTATGTACGAGGCCTGACAGATTGGGGTAGAGAATTCCAGAGACAGGGAGAGGCTCTGGACAAGTCCTGGAGGTGAGTATGGGAGGAGGTGATGAGGGAGCTAGAAAGCAGGAGGTCATGGGTGGAACGAAGAGAACGATTAGATTGGTATTTTGAAACTAGGCTAGTGATGTAGCTGAGGATGGATGGCTTTGTAACTTATTGTTAGTATTTTGATTCTGGTTAGCAAATTGCAAACTAGTTACTCCCTCTCTGATCATTAAGCCAATTACCCATTCTGTTAAATGGTATTTAGTAGTCTGTTACAGCTAGTGAGCTGCAAGGTATGTGAATAATTAGGAACTAAGCCACATACTGAGGAATATTTATACTGCTCTGTGTATTTCCCAGGTACATCAATTTGTCTTAAAAACACTTAATTTAGTATTTTGGCCAACATATATTTTGACTTTGTCCTGTGTGTAACGATTGAGTATTGGAAAATATGCACAGTCTGACTTATCTCTGTAGATCTGGTATATTTTGCTTGGATTCGTCTCCACACTTAATAGTCTGTTTACCAAGATTATGTCGAGTTCTTGCCAAGAGTTTTTTTGTTATTCTAAAGCTATGTTAATATTTTCGGACAAAAGTTTCCAGCACATTAAAATGTTAAATCTGATGTTTACAGGTGTTGTGGAAAGTACAACTGATGTGCCCTTCCCTGTATTACTGCTGTGATGTTGCAGTGGTAGTACTTGGGTTCCTGGTCTTCCGATCTTTCAATGATCAAAGATCTATTATTGTGTTGGCTTGACATGTGTGCTGTTTAGTTGTTGGGCCTACATGTTTTTTTGGTCTATATACGAATCTAAACATATAAGTGTAGCGCTGTCCCTTTCATTGAAAATATAACAACAATTTAATTTGTATAGATATGATGCTATCACTTTAAATGTGACTATAGTTCACAAATAAACATGCACTGTGGCAAAATAGAGAAATATAAGTATACAAGCAACAAGTCCCAAAATCCAATGTGTCCTCTTATAAAGGAAAACAAGTCCAAGCAAAATAATGTGTCAGCACACCATATGAATTGAAATTCATAGCCAATCCTCCACCGCCAGCACAAGATTTGCTGTACATGGCGAATGTGCAGTGTGAATCACACACATCAAATAACTTCCCGACCCAACGCGTTTGGGTAAAAATAACATCTTCAATGGAACTAGGAATATACATGGAGCATGCACCGGCCAAGAACATCTGGATGAAGTGAATACCACTATTAAAAGTATTACGTTTTTTTGCACACTGGGTCCGTGGCCGCGGTTTAGCGGCTCTTTAGGGCTGTTTAAATGCCGTTTTTTTGGATGCTAGCGGAGCGACTTTATCCTCCGCTAGAAGCTGAAAAAGGGGTTAAATCCACCCGTGTTACAGCATTTCCGAAGAGCTTTTCAGGCGCTAATTTCAATTGGCATGCCATTTTGGAAACGCTGTTTACAGCGCTCCCAAACCACCCCAAAGATGCTGCTTGCAGGACTTTTTCTAATGTCCTGCAAGCGGACCGCCCCAGTGTGAAAGCACTTGGGTTTTTTTTACATTCGGGAGGCCTGGGAGGCAGTTTTCAGGCGCTTAAGTTGTGGTCATGCACAGATGTCTAATGAAATTGACCCCGAAGTCACCAAAAGTAGTGTAGGAACTACTTTTGGAAATCAGCGTGTCGGCGTCGCACTGATTGGGACAGTGGCCTTGTCGGTAATAGGCTGCTATTTGGCATGTGATTTGACATGTCAAAACACATGTCAACTTGCGCCGATGTGAACGGGGACTAAAAGCAATAACCTTACTTAAGAAAAGAACTAAAAAACGCTGATAAAATTACGCTATTTAGTGGTGAAAAAGATTCACCTCAACATTATTACCTAGGACAAGGATTAGGAGGATATATGGTATTTAATGCCATATATTCATAAAAATATATTCATACACAATATTAATAAGAATAGCATAAGGAAATGATCTCATCCTAGTAGCTGGAAATTTGTGTCAGGGAGGGAACTTGAAGATGGATAAGTAGAGAGCTTGTCTATTCACTGCACAGCTCTGCATGTTTCTTCATTCCTTTGCCTTTGTAGATGGGAGGGGTGTGCCTTTCCTCCAATCAGCTCTCACACAGTGTATGCCTTTACACACAGTGGTGGAACAGGAAGAAACATTTCTACCATGATGTGCACTTTCTAAAGAGTGTAGAAAGCTGAAGACAGAGGATATACGTGTAAAACTTATTGTAACGGGATGAACCGTGACAATCAGAGACTTTGGAAGGATGAGAGATACTCCTGTGCCAGGGACACTAATAATTCCTGGGTCGAAGTCCACCCTGTGCCCTTGCAGGCGTAGGGTGGCTAATAGGATCATGATTCATGTTGTACATGAAATGGGACATTAATAATAATTTATATTGCAGGACTGGAGTATTGCAAGGGGTCCATTTTGACTTGAGACCAGGTTAGCAAGACAGTGACTCATCCCTCTGTATAATAGGCTTTTGAAATGTTAAGTGAAGCCAGGCTTGTGAAATACCTTTCATTCTGTTCAAAAGGTGCTAATTACATCAGCTCCTGGAAGAACTTTCCATTTAGATGTATTGAATTAGCATGTCAAATATGTTTAGGAATGTATTGATACTCAGAGGTAAGAACCTTCCCTTTAGAGACAGTACGTCTGTCTAGATAATGTGATTGAGGTTCCCTTTCTGTGTGTGAAGATTATCTGTGATTGTGTATTATTCAAAAGGGAAAATCATTGTGTGACAGCATTTTGTTTTGATGTCATTATCTACAGAAATGTCATTCTCTCTGAGTTAAGTCTATTGATGATGCGGTGTCGACATGTCTAGCTACGATTAGATAGTTAGCCTCAGTGTGTGAATAGGGGGGTGGGGACTGCATTGTCCTGTGATTACCTGTACTGTATAAAAAAGTTGAGAAGAAACCATTAAAGTGTTCATATCTTTGAAACCAGTACCAGAGCTTGTGTCTCGGTTATTATGGGAAATGGAATGGATCGTGTATGCAGGATTATCGCAGTGTGTCAGATAAGCTTGTCGTGGTTGGATGGTAGGTCGTAAACGGTGGTGACCGTTATATTTGGTGGCACAGCAGTGGGGTGATTCCATCTTCAGAAGGACGGCTACAAGGACACATGACAATGGAGACGGTGTATGAACGGATGAAGCTCTCTTCCCTCATGGACTTACTAGAGAGCCGGGGCAGACCGGCCAGCAACCGTAAGAAAAGGGACATTATCGCAGAACTGGTCGAAATGGATAGAGCTAAAAGGCCCGCTGTAACAGACAGGACACCCGTTAAAGCAAGTTTTGATCGGGCTGTTAACATAAGACTGACACATTATGGTCCTAACCCTCCACCGGAGATCAGGGACCGAGTTATAGCGGCTCTGAATGCCACCTTGCTACAGCGAAGAAGTGCTGCAGCAGCTGAAGTCATGGCAGCACCAACTAAAGAGAGAGGAGAGGTGCAGATACCAGTCTCCATGGAAGAGGAATTCCAAAGAAGGTTACAAGAGATGCGGATACAGCATAGAGGACCAGTATCAGAGGAGGTCCTGTTGGGATGGTCGGATGTGATTCGGTGCCAACTCTGGAAGGAAGCACTAGCTCTGGAGCAGCATCACCAAGAAAAGGTCCTGCCCTCCATCTATGCAAGGTACTGGCCGCAGTATGACGTACGAATGCTGTTGTTGGGGGAACAACTGAAGCAGGAGTGGACAGCTGAGTTAAGCAGGCTGATCCGGGCAGAGATGCAGCTAGACGAGAGCTACAGAGCCCTCCGGTGGTATGTAGCCCAAGAGTGTCCGTGGTCAGCAGATGACAGCCCCACAGAAGGCTATGACTATGATGGCCTGGGATTGTTGTATTGGAGGATGTCCAGTGATCCCGACTTTGGGGATGATCGGGAGTGGCGCTTGGAGGACATAATGGAGCACAGAGAGGAAAAATTGAATATCTTGGGAGGCCACTGGTTACAGGAAGATTTGGAACTTCTGGCCATTCAAGAATGGGATTTGGAAATCGCCTACAGACAGCTGCTAGACTTGGCTCAGCAGCAGGGTGGGGCTCCCGTTGCCTGCAACTATGAGGAAAGGTCAGATGACAACTGTGAAATCCTGGCTGATGAATCGGCAGTGGAAAATATGGAGATTGCCATCCCTAAAGCTGAAGCGGATGGTGTGGAGTTCCAGGGAGCCGGGCGGTTGGCCCCTCTCTCCAGCAACAAGCTGAAATAGTAAAGCTTTTACCCCCAGCTGAATCACTGGCCACAGAGCAGAGTGTCATGGGCCTCTGCTCCTCACTAACAGAAGAGGGGGACCCTGTGGTAGTGGATGGGACTGTGGTCTCCACTCACAGCAAGCCAGCGGAAGAGCTGGCAACAGAACAGAAGGTCACGGACCTCTGCTCTCCAATAACGGAAGAGGGGGACCCTGTGGTAGTGGATGGGACTGTGGTCTCCACTCACAGCAACCCAGCGGAAGAGCTGGCAATAGAGCAGAGTGTCATGGGCCTCTGCTCCTCACTAACAGAAGAGGGATACCCTGTGGTAGTGGATGGGACTGTGATCTCCACTCACAGCAACCCAGCAGAAGAGCTGGCAACAGAACAGAGGGTCACGGACCTCTGCTCTCCACTAACGGAAGAGGGGGACCCTGTGGTAGTGGATGGGACTGTGGTCTCCACTCACAGCAACCCAGCGGAAAAACTGGCAACAGAGCAGAAGGCCCCGGGCCTCTGCTCCCAACTAACAGAAGAGGGGGTTCCTGGGGTAGTGGATGGGACTTCAGTCTCCACTGGCACAACCCCAGAAAATGGTACAGGACTGGGACAGGAGGATGTCGGCTTTGCTTTGCAAGCACCGGGGGGTTTTAACCTGGCACCAGTGGATGGGACTGCAGTCTCCACTGGTATACCCCAGGAAGGGGGGGCAGTTGGCCCAGACCCCCAACAGCATGATGGACTGAGCCCAGCCACCCTGCCTTCTCTCCAGCGGCTGAAAGGACTCCAGGGAGAAGGGCCAGTCCAGGCCTCTCCCCAGCGGCAGGCGTGTTCTCTGAATGAGGCAGAGGTTGGCGGGGTGAGTAATGCTCAGTTTGGAGACATTTATTTGGGGTACAGTATGGATACCAGCATTGAAGGACTGGAACTACTGACTGACTTCGGAGTCAACCCGTTTGGGGTTCCCTCCTGTGTCAGACTCCCACTGAAAGGGGAGAGATGTAACGGAATGAACCGTGACAATCAGAGACTTTGGAAGGATGAGAGCTACTCCTGTGCCAGGGACACTAATAATTCCTGGGTCGAAGTCCACCCTGTGCCCTTGTAGGCGTAGGTAGAAGAGGAATTCCAAAGGAGGTTACAAGAGATGCGGATACAGCATAGAGGACTGAATGCGAGCCTCTTGCCATCCGATTATGGGCCAGGGCCTCAAAGCGGGAAGGCGGATGGGTTATCCTGGCAGACAGTCCTGGAACCTTAAGACTACTTGCCCAACATCCTCGAGTGACCCGTTTGGGTCCCACTGTGGATGTTGAACTATTTGCCAGGGGGAGTAATGTCATGGACCATGAAATACTGAAATCCTAATTCATGTATTACAGGAGATTTTATTCTGAACCCCAGCCAGGTCAACAGACTCATAAGAGATACTCATTGTCCATTGTGTGATAACCCTATCTAAAGTCTTTTGATTATCAGGTGTGAATGTCTTCTGCCCTGTCTCAACTCTCCAGACAGTTCCATTGTTCTGTGGCTGGCTATTGTGTACATTGATTGCCCCCCTGGGGCTTGTGTCTGAATACACATAGCAGTCTTTCCATTCAAAGCTTTCTGACCAATCTCTGCTGTGTCATTTTCAAGTCCTCATTTGCATGGAAGGTGGACCTGAGGGGGAACTGATGGGACTGTAAAAAGGACCAATAAGAAAGCGGTTGTTGGGTGCGGGATGTTCCAAATCCTGTATAAAAGTGTGCTGTGTACTTTCAATAAAAATGTTTCCTGTTTATATTCAGCATTAAGCCTTGGCTCATGTATGGATTATTCGGCGATTCCAGGGATATTCCTACTCATGGAATATTGGGTGATTTATTTTATGGGAGAAGAAGGGAAGGCTTGACGGAGATATGTTCTACTACCGTCACAACGGCCATTCACTAACGTACGTAAGCCTGGCGTAAAGTTATTCCCCATATTGGAGGCGCAACTCATGCACCAGGGAACGAATGCCGTCGAATTTTACGTAGTTTACGTTGTACGTGAATAGGGCTGGGCGTAGGTTACGTTCACGCCGTAGGCAGCGTTTCGACGTATCTTAGGCAGTTGTTTCGACGTGATTGTGAGCATGCACACTGGGATGCGTCCAAGGCACGACGCATGCGCAGTTTGTTTTAAGTACTTGTCTGACGCTCTGCCCATCATTTGCATGGGGTCACGCTTCATTTAAATGTATCACGCCCACTTCCAGCTCACTTCCACTTATGCTGACTACGAATATATGCTACGCCGGCGCAGAGTCGGGAGCATTTGTTTTGTGAATTCCGTGCTTCCCTATCTGTGCTGCGCCGGTGTAGCGTAAAAGACATACGCTACGGCGGCATATATATGCGCCGATGTATGTGAATCCGGGCCAAAGTGTTTATATCAAGCATGTCAAACCAATGTACTTTGAGTTCTAGGCGGTCCTCTTACAATTCCTTTGTAGACCTTGGCCAGGTGATGAATTTAAAGCTGAACTCCAACCAAAAATAAACAATGATTAGCCAAATAAACCATCAACAATTTGATCCTATGCCCTTCATTTGACCATCCTGAATGGTATGATTTAAATACACTCCCCTGGGCTTTCTGCCTACTGATAAAAAGCAGCCAAGATAAATCTGTAGCATCAAACAGTTCTATATGAATTCATTTGTATTTCTATCGTGCTCTGCACAACCTTCAAAAGACCTAAACATTCAAACCATGTTACTTAAAGTGGAACTTCAGTCTATCAATCAACACTGACTATTTTTGATCCTTATGCTGCTAGCCAGGAGCGGACTTACAACTCATGGGGCCCCCGGGCAATAGGAGATTATGGTGCCACACAGTTTACACACACACATACAGTATACATACACAGAATACACACACCCCCCACCTTCGCTTGGTCGGTTGATTGTTCAGCCTGTCGAACCCCCCACCCTGTCACTCGGTCGATCGCCTGTCCATCCATCACCCTGAAACAGGAAACAGGAAGACAATAGTAAATATTAATTCGCTATTGTCACACAAGTGGGTGGGCTCGGGCGCGTTGCTCTGTGCCCCGAGCCCACCCTTTTTTTAAGCCAATCATGTGCATGTAGATTAGGGGCCAGGTGCATGGATTAGCGGGGACGGCACCCCTAATGGAGCAGCCACCACTGGAAGCAGTACTATAGCATCTATAAATGAAAAAATATTATTAAATGGAGGAGACTGACCTTTCATTCATCTGCCAGTCCTTCATTCATACATTATTCAAATGGCAGGCATAGTCGGCACTCTTGATAAGTGCATACTTGATCAACATAAAGAAATCAAATCACCCAAAAGGTGCCTTTTCTGCTTCACTTGGACTACCTGGATGGCTCCCCACCCCTGCCAGTGCTAGAACTTGAAAAGCAATGACCGTGCCTATAACTGGGCCTTTAAACTGGATCTGTGGCTCAAGATGGCCTTCATTGCCATCATCTCAGGGTAATCTTGGAAAATGACTGCCTGATAACATTCCTGGCTTTCAGCCATGCTCAGCTAAACAATGTTTACTTTGTGGATTTTTTTCAGCCTGCATTTTGTTTTAATATCAAATTAATTTGTGTTTATTACATGGTCAGTGTTAATGGGATTTGTTTGCTTTAAACTGATTTTACAAGACTATAGGAATGCAATAGCAGCTTAAGCAGAGCAAATGCAATGCAACAGCAGGACACTCTGCATCTGTATTGAATTCAGGATGGTCTCAGAGGAGTCCTAGTGATGTCAAAGACTCCAAAGCACTATTACCAACGCACACATTCCTGTAGAAATGGCTGTGCATATAAATAGGTGCTGAAGTGACCATCGGCTGGAACCGTGACTAATGAGAGCAAGAGAATTTCATCAGCACACCAAGGATCTCCAATGTGAGTCCAAAGCTTTATTCAGCAATCACATCATTACAGCGGATTGCATCATTTTAGAGCCAGGCAGGATCCCTTTTCATCAGCTATCAGGCACATGAGAGTCACTAGCCTGATGAAGGGGTCCTGGGTGGCTCCGAAACATTGCATTCTGCTGTAACGATGTGATCACTGAATAAAGCTTTGGACTCGCACTGGAGATCCTTGGTGTGCTGATGACATTCTCTTGCTCTGACTAGTGATGTCAAATACACAGTGCAAGGCCCTTCACACTGGCCCAAAGGCAATTGTAAACAAACAGATGTTATGAATGAGTCCAAAAGATGTATAATAATGGAAAATGTGGTAGAAACTCTAGGAGCTGCCATTTTGACTGCTTTTTAACCAGTCAGTAGTCTGGGACTATCACCCTGGTTGTGATTTTGCTATGGTGAGTCATACACTGAGGACAAGCATACTGCTATGGAAGTTTGAACTCCCATCCCTCAAACCTCCTACAGGTAAGTGACTCGCTGACGTCTCCCACAAGGTCACAGAGGTCGGAGGAGGTTCAGTCCACTTAGTATTTTGGGCATAATACAACAAATAGGAAATCATCAACTTAGTATATGTGGGCCTCTGCCAGTAATGTAGGCTAGGGAAGGAGAGCAACAATCATAAAGCACTTTTAGAGGGGTCTTTGCCTTCCAGGGACTTGGTCATTACCTCTCAGGTTTTGCATGAAGGAGGTGTCCACTGTGGGAAGCCTTCTTGCCCTTGGAGGCCTGATCGGCTTCAGAATCCAGTCCTAGTAATGGGAGCTATACTAGGGCCTGGAAGATAGAATGGTGGCTAGAAAGGGGAAGCACCTTCAGAAAGTCAATGGCTGGTCTCAATCTATTGCTTGCTCAGTTAATTGTTGGTCTCAGCTTAAAGGCATACTTTGAAGAATTGCAAAATGCTAGTTTCAGCTTAAAGGTATAGAGAGAGGTTGACGTTACTTCTATTTGAACAAAGCTAATTTTGTGGCTGTTTGGGTAACCTGTAAACTGTATTCCTCTCTTCCTTGAACACTGAGACAATACCTGTAAGCAAAGATAGACAGCATTGACATTCGCTACTGGTAGGTTGGTGAGTGCTTTGTGGCATCTGTAGGTTAGATCACCAATAGCAAGGTTAGGAGGGCCCATTAAATCCAACAACTCCTTAGGAGGTCATTGCTACCCTATATTTCTGTCCTATTTCTTTAAAGTGGTTGTAAACCCACTCTTACAACTTGCACCTATGGGTATGCCTAGATTAAGGCTTACCTGTAGGTGCAAGAAATATCTCTTTAACCTACACGGTTAAGGAGATATTTGCAGAAAACACTGCACCGATGTCTACGGCGCACTCATCATCCCGGCATTATGATTGGGATCATGCCGGGATTATGCCGGTCCCACGTGCATGTGCGGGAGTGACGTCAAGATGAAAGAAGCATGGAGGGGGCGCGGCAGAGAAGGGGAACGAGAAGCGCTTCGGGGGCCTCGATCTCAGGTAAGTCATTCATAATGAGCTAGTATGCTATGCATACTAGTTCATTATGCCTTTCTCTTGCAAAAAATCGGCTTTACTTCCTCTTTAAAGCAAAACTAAACACAGCAGGATACTCACTTCCATCTTCCAGTGGTGTGGCAAATGCATCCCTCATTGGCCCCTGTCCTTTCTGCCCCTCCTGGGCTATTTTTGGGTTCCAATTTTTCAGCCTTTTAAATGATTGGCCAGCAAGAAATTATGTGCACATAGGAGATGGTCATTTTGGTACAGATGCAGAGTGCCAGGAATACACAATAAACTGTGCCAGTGTTGTCGACCTATCAGACTGAAATTTACTGACACAACACCCAAAATTTACTGGCACAGCCAAGTTTTTATTGGCATTTGTAAAAGAAAGTTACAAATATACAGTTTTAAGTGCAAATTTCAGTAGTTAAGCCTATGCGATTAGCAATGTGATTTAAGGTAGATATTAAGGCAAAAAACATATTTCTTATTTTATTTGCAATATAGTAATTAGCTCAGGGACAGGAATCAGGGGGGTGAGAAATTTAAATTGGGCGGCACACACACATGAAATTTACTCTCACAATGACACTGACAGCAGTTGCAGCCAATGGCGACCCTAGGGGGGGCCAGAGGGGGCCCTGACCCCCCCTAACATTATGCTGTGCCCCCCCAAAAAAATGTTTTTTGCATTTTTTTAATTTTGCTCGGGCCGCCGCTGGAGTAACAGTCTCTCCTGAGAGGTAGAGAATCCCCAGTCAGCTCTGCAGGGCATTCCTCCCCCTCCCTCTGCTCACTGACACTGCATAATGCGAGCGATCACACAACCACAGCCGCCCGATCTGCTCCAACCTCTGCATCCTCATTGGCATGGAGAAGAGCGAGTTGCAGAAAGGACTCCATGAGCACTGTGGGGGGGGGCAAGCCTTAATCTCAGTTACTGAAAAAACAGACTGATTTCTCCCGTCCTTAGGACAGGAAGACAGGAGAACCAGCCTGTAAATTCCGAGAGTGGTGACTGCAAGCTGAGCCGAGTGTCAGTCTATGACACTCTTTTACAGCCCAGCGAGTCCAGCCACCCCACCCACTCACTCTCTTCACATACAAGCAGGGAGCAATACAGCTCCCCCTCCTCCTCCTTTCAGTCCCGCCCACACTATCCCGGTGTGCTGTATCTGAAGAGAGGGGATGTGTGGGCGGGAAATATGAAAATCAGCAGCATTCCTGGCTGTGTGTGAATGATGCCTGAGATTCTAGCCTGGACCATGGGTAAGTGTGTGCACTGCAGACTGAACTGCATTACTGAACTGCATTATCTTCATCCCTTCTCTCCCCTATCTGTCTCTCTCCCCCTATCCTGTTCTTTCAAGACAGTCACAATTTACTTTCACTTTCAGTTAGGCAACTTGCATGATTCCCCCATCAACACAGACAGTGCTGACAGGGAAATATCCCTCCTGCCTAGCAATTATATTCTCCTGACAAACAGTGATTCTCACTAGTGGCTATACATCAACCACTAGTGATAATCATAAGAGAATCTGCTCATTAATGGTTCAAATCTCAGCCAGTTCCTGCTGAACCAGCTGAGATTTAAACTGTCTATGGCTGGTCTTAGCTCTTAGGCAGCCCATACATTGATCACTTTTTTTCATTCAACTACTAGGTTGAATGAAAAAAAAAGAAATGATCCAATTCCCCCATCTACACATCATAGGTGGATGGGGGAATCCTCCCAGTGTGGACCAATGGTGGAACAACCAGAGTTGCTGTCCTGTCCCGGCTATTCACAGCGCTGGTCTCTGTCTCCATGGCAGCGGCGGCAGCACATAGGAACCCAGTGCTGGTTACTTAATGGGTTACTTTATGGGGCTGATGTACAGGAGGGCCAGCACAATTTGTTGTTACAGATGGGCTGGGCATGTTCAAAATTCCACATGCCAGAGCCTGCCAGGAAGCCCACACTGCACAGCGCTAATCACAGGCAGTGAGATTTTTCCCGGTCTGCAGCTGCACAGATCAGGACTGTCTCAGTGGCTGTGATTCGCACTGTAGAGTGTCGGCTTCCTGGCGGGATCGGGCATCTGGGATTTCAAACACAAGCCCATCTCTATTGGTTGTAGACAGTTGAGCTCCCTGCAGGTTGCTTAGCTGCTCCTAGTCAAATCCTAGTGTTAAATATCAGTGATTTTATTGATCAAAGCCCACACTTTACAGGCATAGAGCCCACATGGCTGCGGAACATACGGTTGATTATATATATATATGTGGTTGTACTCTTGATGCTAATAAATACTGTGTTTATTAGATCTGACTGGGAGAATCACATGGATCACATCTAGGGTTGCCACCTTTTCTTCAAGTCAAACCCGAACACTTTAGTGGCGCACAGCAATTTTTTTTCTATACATATATTTTGCTATTAAATAACATTTCTTATCATATGAAGTTACTAACAAGAATCCCCCTTTACATCAGAGTCCACCGAGTTCCCCTTTTACATCTGAACTTGCAGAGTTCCCTTTCACTGTAAGGGGGACTCTGCAGACTCTGATGTAAGGGAGAACTCTGGGGGCTCTAACATAAGGGATGCTCTGGGAACCCTGAATTAAGAAGGAACACTAAGAACTCTGATGTATGGAGAGGACTCTGATTAAAGGGGAAACATTGTGGACTCTGGTGTAAAGGGTAACTTTGATGTAAGGGGTGCTCTGAGAACCCTGATGTGCCTTAGTGTAAACATTTAAAGGCAGGAGAGAGAAGACTTCAGTCACAGACAGGGATGGATGCAACCTCACTCACCCCTTGGCAGTCAGCACCTCTCATCCAGATGTATCTGAGAATGCTGGACTTTAACTCTCCAGCCCCAACTTTTCTTTTTCTGAGGCACAGCACCAGGCATTGGAGTGTGTGCAAACACAGAGGGGTAGGGGTGTTTGGGGGGGGGGGGGTTGTTAGTGCTGGCTTTGGGCAGTGTGAAAGAGTCCAACAGACACTCTCAGCTAAGACAACTAACTGCAGCCAGAAACCTTCTGGGAAGCCATAGTCCAGTCTAAATGATGTATCCGGGTATCAGGCAGTCTGAAACCTGGAGGACTGATTCCAAACCCTAACTGTCTGGGTGAATCTTGGACAGGTGGCAACCCTAATCACATCCGATCAGCATGTCAACAGAGAAGGTTATACAGCATTACTGCTGCTAGGTGACCAGCTGGGGACTGGGCTCTCTATAACCAATAGTGCCAGCCTTCCCCTGCATGCATCCATAATGTCACCAGCACTAGGTCCTAATAGATTGCCGTCGCTGCCAAGGAGACAGATGCCAGACCAGCGCTGTCAATAGCAGGGACAGGACAACTGGGGAACCCCACAGTGGCAGAACACCAGGGCCTGGTGGCAAGACAACCTTTGCAACCATGATAGTTCTCCCACTGCTTTGGACCCTTATATTTTCTTGGTGTGCTGGTGACATATATCTCTTATTTTCTGCCACCCTGGGGGGCCCCAGTATAGTAGGAAGGGAGCTCACTGCAGAACATGTGAAAAGGCCCGTTGTGGGATCGTAGTAAAGGGCCCCAGGATATAGATTATATATATATATATATATATACACAGTGCCTTGCGAAAGTATTCGGCCCCCTTGAACTTTGCGACCTTTTGCCACATTTCAGGCTTCAAACATAAAGATATAAAACTGTAATTTTTTGTGAAGAATCAACAACAAGTGGGACACAATCATGAAGTGGAATGAAATTTATTGGATATTTCAAACTTGTTTAACAAATAAACAACTGAAAAATTGGGCGTGTGAAATTATTCAGCCCCTTTACTTTCAGTGCAGCAAACTCTCTCTTAAAGTTCAGTGAGGATCTCTGAATGATCCAATGTTGACCTAAATGACTAATGATGATAAATAGAATCCACCTGTGTGTAATCAAGTCTCCGTGTAAATGCACCTGCACTGTGATAGTCTCAGAGGTCCATTTAAAGCGCAGAGAGCATCATGAAGAACAAGGAACACACCAGGCAGGTCCGAGATACTGTTGTGGAGAAGTTTAAAGCCGGATTTGGATACAAAAAGATTTCCCAAGCTTTAAACATCCCAAGGAGCACTGTGCAAGCGATAATATTGAAATGGAAGGAGTATTAGACCACTGCAAATCTACGTAGACCTGGCCGTCCCAGCTCATACAAGGAGAAGACTGATCAGAGATGCAGCCAAGAGGCCCATTATCACTCTGGATGAACTGCAGAGATCTACAGCTGAGGTGGGAGACTCTGTCCATAGGACAACAATCGTATACTGCACAAATCTGGCCTTTATGGAAGAGTGGCAAGAAGAAAGCCATTTCTTAAAGATATCCATAAAAAGTGTCGTTTAAAGTTTGCCACAAGCCACCTGGGAGACACACTAAACATGTGGAAGAAGGTACACTGGTCAGATGAAACCAAAATCAAACTTTTTGGCAACAATGCAAAAAGTTATGTTTGGCGTAAAAGCAACACAGCTCCTCACCCTGAACACACCATCCCCACTGTCAAACATGGTGGTGGCAGCATCATGGTTTGGGCCTGCTTTTCTTCAGCAGGGGCAGGGAAGATGGTTAAAATTGATGGGAAGATGGATGGAGCCAAATACAGGACCATTCTGGAAGAAAACCTGATGGAGTCTGCAAAAGACCTGAGACTGGGACGGAGATTTGTCTTCCAAGAAGACAATGATCCAAAACATAAAGCAAAATCTACAATGGAATGGTTCACAAATAAACATATCCAGGTGTTAGAATGGCCAAGTCAAAGTCCAGACCTGAATCCAATCGGGAATCTGTGGAAAGAACTCAAAACTGCTGTTCACAAAGGCTCTCCATCCAACCTCACTGAGCTTGAGCAGTTTTGCAAGGAGGAATGGGCAAAAATGTCAATCTCTCGATGTGCAAAACTGATAGAGACATACCCCAAGCGACTTACAGCTGTAATCGCAGCAAAAAGTGGCGCTACAAAGTATTATCTTAAGGGGGCTGAATAATTTTGCACGCACAATTTTTCAGTTTTTTATTTGTTAAAAAAGTTTGAAATATCCAATAAATTTCATTCATCTTCATGATTGTGTCCCACTTGTTGTTGATTCTTCACAAAAAATTACAGTTTATATCTTTATGTTTGAAGCCTGAAATGTGACAAAAGGTCAAAAAGTTCAAGGGGGCCGAATACTTTCGCAAGGCACTGCATATATATATATAAAATTGTATTTTAAAGTTGGCCCCCCTACTTTTGTCCCTGTCCCACCATGTGCCCCCCTAAATATGAAAGCTGGAGACGCCACTGTGTGCAGCAGCACAGATGATGATGACACCCCACTGACACGACATGTCCCCTACTTAGTCACAGTGACAGTCCCTTTCCACGCCAGGTGGTCCCTTCAGTCCACTCCAGTCCAAACAGCACTGACAGTCTCTCTCCCAGCTTGCCTTGCTTCCTGCAGACCCGCACATGAGTCTCCGGCCGCTCTGCTCGGCTCCCTTGCACCATGACATCACACTACATACATAGCCACCGTTTCCACCAGATTCGCCCCCCACTGGTGCTGCCGGAACACACTGTAGCAGGCACTCTGATGGTCTTGGCCGGCTCCAGACTGGAACTGCGTATGCGCAGTTTAGAGCCGAGCGTCGCAGCCAGATTTTTTATTGGCAAACTTTTCTTGTCACTGGCATTTACTGGCAGGAAAAAAATGCCCATTTTTTACTGACAGTTTGCAACAGTGAGCTGCGCATTTGCAGCTCGGTGAATATTTAATAGCAGACTGAAAGTGGATAGGTAAAGCGCCGTACACATAATCAGATTATAGGACAAAAAATATTGCTTTCAAAGCAATCGTATAATAATCTGATCTTTAGTACACAGCTGTCGTCCTATACTTCCCGCGTTTCACATCATAATTTGATGCTTACTCACAGCTATGAGTAAGCATCAAATTATGATGTGACATGTGTCAGCCATTTGTCCCTGTATGTCCACTTTTTGTCATTGACTGCTTTTGGATTATTTTGGATTATATTTTTGGATTTTATCCTTTGAAATTTTCGAATAAAATTTGCTTTAACAGAGCGTGGCAGTCCAGGATGTTCCTTCTTTCCATACACATTACATCACTTCCGAATTTTTATTCTGTCGTATGAGAATTTTCGTACTCTGGTAAACTTGTATTTGTATGTATTTTGTATTCGATATGGAGACTAGCATCCGAAAAAAAAGAACATTCGGCCAATAATCTCATCGTGTTTACTAGGTTTAAAGTGTGCCTTATTGTACAAGAGACAGGAGGTCTCTTCTTCTGCAATAAAGAGCTACCTGCTTGCAGTTTACATTATAGGTTTAGATCCACTTAATAAAACTAAGGCTTGACAGTCCTGTGAATGACATCGGTATTGGAATACAGGCAAGTCCATTTTACAGCAGCACAGGGCAGCATAGTCCATTTACATGTAGATGTCATTCAATTAAAAAACGAATACTACACAGGCTTGGCAGAAATGACATGTCATTGGCTGGTCACACTCTATAGGGAGAGAGATAAGGAAATAAATTTGTACAATGAGATTGTAATCTTAAGTGTTTTTCTTGGCCTTCTTCCTAGGTGCTGTGCTTTTATGTGCTGATAAGCAGTGACTGCAGTGTGGATGTATTTATAGGGAGAGGAGATGTAGGTGTGATGAATACTCAGTGTAGATCCTGAGCTGCATTCTGCCAGTGGCTGAACTCCTCTGTACAGTAACTATGGCTAAGCTTACCCTCTGCTATTTGCTTGCTTTTGCAGCTATAGCCCATTTCACTGATGCCTATGATTGGAAGACCTGGAACCTTGCTACGGTAAGCAGAGGCGGGGGGGGCAGTATTTTCTAGATCAGCAAATTTTACATCACACAATTGGCTTATTCTGTGAGCAGAGCCCTGAACTTATGTCGGTTCGTCTGATAAAAACGGACCATTTTCATCAGACGAACCGATCATGTGTGGGCCCCATTGGTTTTGTATCCATCGGTGAAAAAACGAGGAACTTGTTTTAAAATTATCTTATGGTTAAAAAACCGATAGAAAAAAAACGATCGTCTGTGGGCACGTCCATCGGTTAAAAATCCACGCATGCTCAGAATCAAGTCGACGCATGCTTGGAAGCATTAAACTTCATTTTTCTCAGCACGTCATTGTGTTTTACGTGACCGCGTTCTGACACAATCGGTTTTTTAACTGATGGTGTGTAGGTACAACTGATGAAAGTCAGCTTCATTGGATATCTGATGAAAAAATCCATCAGATCGTTTTCATCGGATGAACCGATTGTGTGTACAGGGCATTAGAAGGGACTGTGCTTGTGGAGCCAAGTTCCTCTATTCCTCTTACGCTGGGTACATACAGTTCATTTTTTTTGTTTAGCCGGTGGGTTAAATGAAAAAAAATAAAAACAGATATCACCCCCACACGAGCAAGGTGGATAGTGAAATCCTTCCCACTGTGTTATTTTATCCTGACAGCAAGGACTCCTCTGTCAGAATACACTGATCAGTGCTGCAGAGGCTAATCAAATTAAAAGCAAAACTTTACCCATAACAACATAATACAAAATAATGTTCTCTAGCAAGGAACACATTCCACATTCATAATATGCTACCAAAATGATTGTGTGCTGTAAATTGCCTCCAGCATGGTTCCTGCTTCTTCTTGCTGGAGGCTGACATTTTTCTGAAGTCCAAAGCCCCTGAACAGCAGTAAATTATAAATTCGTACTAAACCTATCAATTTAGCGGTTTAAAAAAAAACTGTTACATTTCTGGAATGCCCGCATTGCAAACTGTCACATTTGCTTGTGTCCTCCACCAAACTGTTGAACCCTCAAATAGCTGGTGTCATAACTGATCACATGTGCAGCACCATGGCAGTTGCAGATCAAACAGAAGCAGCTTCTTTGGCTGTAAATGATAGGATTGTAGCTTGCACTTGTAGTGCGAAGTGGATTTGCCTTTCGTAAATAACCTCCAGTGTATTGCTGGATTTTAAAGTGGTAGTAAACCCTGCATGGTTATTTTTACCTACAGGTAAGCCTATTATAAGGCTTACCTGTTGGTAAAATGAATGTCTCCTAAACGTGCACTGTTTAGGAGATATTCACCCTGCATGCAGTCAGTCATGTCACCAGCGAATGCACTCTGAAGGTCCGATATTCTTTACCAGACCTTCAGGGCTTCAAGAACCATGGCCTCCCGTGCACATGTGCGAGAGTGACGTCATCGCAGCTCTGACCAATCACATAGAGCGTGCAAACCCAGTAGACAGACAGGGGGAACATCTAAGCCCTGTCAGCAGTGACCATACAGCTCCGGAGGGCTTAATTTCAAGGTGAGTATGCCATTGCCTGGCAGGTGTTTTTTTTTTTTCACAAGCCACACATCTGTGGTTTACAACCGCTTTAAACAGTATAGGCACTTGTTTTTAATGTTTTACATAGCTATACCTGAAAAAGTGGCAAGCCTAAAGTAATCCAGTAGGACTTAATTTTCTGACTTAAGTTCCACCTCAAGTTTTCAAACAGTCCCATTTGACAGAAGCCGATCTACTGATTGACTTTTGTTGAACAGGGAGTACCACACACAGGTCGAAATCTGAAAATTGTTCCTGTTGAACCGGCCAAATTTCTATCTGTGTGTGCCCACCTTTACCTGCTTAGGTGTCCCTCTTTTTGATCTGGTGTATAGATCTCTATAAGTGCTGAGTGGGTGTAATTAAGATGACATACAGATGTGTACAGCATATCATTTTGTATGCATATGTATGCAGCGTTGTTGAAGTCTATGGGCCCATCTAGACAGCTGAGCCTAGCTACCTAATGTTCTTCTGCATTGAGCAGTGTAAAAGAAAAATAGGACACCGCTGTATTTGGGGTTGTATTTTGAAACCTGTATGCCTGTAAATATTTGTGCTAACATTTACATGCGTCCAGAATACATTTACCATATTAGTTGCTAGAACACAGATGGCCCCTGCTGCCTAATGTCCTTGGTTGCTAGGACATGGTCGGCTCTTGCTGCCTAAAGTTCTTGGTTATTAGGATGCAAAGCAGCTAAATGCCGTGCTGTGTGCTTGGTTTGTAGGGTGCAGGTAGCCCTTGCTGCCTAGTGTCTTTTGTTGTAACCCAAAAATACATAATTTAGGTGCCGTTCAGGTAGAGAGGCAAAGTCCAACTAGACCGCTGTGAGTGCAGGCCGGGACAGGGAGCTTGTCCAACTCCAAGCTGCAGCAATGTCAAACGGATAGATCCATAAGCCACACATCATATAGCAGACCCATTTGCATGAAGTGATAGGCATGGCAGCCTCAGCCAGGACTCCAGCAACAACTTAGCGTAATCATGGGGAGCTAGAATGCAGATGGTTCCTACTCCCTAGTGCTCTTGGTTGCTAGGATGTAGATGGTTCCTACTCCCTAGTGCTCTTGGTTGCTAGGATATAGATGGTTCCTACTCCCTAGTGTTCTTGGTTGCTAGGATGCAGATGATTCCTACTCCCTAGTGTTCTTGGTTGCTAGGATGCAGATGGTTCCTACTCCCTAATGCTCTTAGTTGCTAGGATGCAGGTGGCCCCCTAGTGTCCTTGGTTGCTAAGACTCAAGCAACTGAAGTGGTGGCACATGTGTAGACTGACCTCAGCAGTCATTCATAAAATCATGAAAGACTGAAGGCACTGCCAGATAGATGAATCGCTTAGGACCAACACGTTAACATAAGTAGTGTGTATTCTGTGGTGTCTTTTGGATATATACTTTGTGGTAAGTGATGGTCTTTCTAATCTCAAAAGGTTGGGAGGCATGAGTAAGTCAGTGTACATGGTACTGATGAGTTGTAAAATACAGTCACCCACATCGATGTATATAATGCTAGCCAAACATGTAACCAAATGATTGCTTGATAGAGGTTGTTTTGGCAAAAATATCTGTGAACAGAATACTACACTGCTATTTAGTTATATAATGCCAGTTTACATCGGCTGCCAGGATTCGGGATTGGCACAGGTAACCGTGGATAAGGCATATGCTTCAACGTATCTTGGAGCTCTGATAGGCCTGTGCAATGTTGTCAATGTTTTTGGCCATAGCACCGTTTCTGCCATTCGTATTGTTTTTGACTCTCCAAGCCTTTCTTCTCCACAGCAAGTAAAAAGTATCTCCTGGGAGAACTGTGATTCGGGAAAGCTTCCAGGCACAATCAAAAGTCTGTCCATTAGTCCTGACCCTGTATCCATCCCAGGAGAAGTGGTCGTCTCAATGGTACTGAACACCGAAGTCCCTCTAAGCTCTCCACTCCAGGTGAGAAATCATCCTCAACAACCCAGTTTAGTAAACCCGCATTACCAAACATACTGGAACCATACAGTACTGGTACAGTATATATATATGTATATGCTGATAAACAGGGCTTTTTTTTCTCAGAGGATAGGCGTCGGAACCCAGTCACCCCCCCCTCCCCCCTCTAAATCACTCCTTGTTTCTGCCCACCTCTAATCACCATTCCTTGTCTCCACCCCCTACCCACCTCCCAGTACTTCCCCTTTTTGAGAATACAGAACCAAGTACCATTTTGTGGTGCTAAGTAATTTTTATGAAATGTGTTAATGATAACAGGAAAGCCATTAAAATAGATCTCCTGCAGCTAGCAATAGTAGACCCCCCCCCCCCGGAAACAACAGATCCTCCTTCGCAATAATGGACCCCCACAGTAACAATCGACCCCCCCCCCCTCCCCAACAACAATAGTCCCCTCCTCCACCAACAGATTCTCCTCACAACAATAGACCCCACTCCAGTAACAATGGACCCCCTGCAACAAAATAGCACCCCAGCAACAATAGACCCCCAGCAGCAACAACAAATATCAGCAGCCAGCATCAATAGAGCCTCCAGCAGTCAGCATCAATAGACCTGTCCCTCAACAGTAGATTCTTCTCAGCAACATACAGTAGTACCCCCCCCCCCCCCCACCATCAACAATAGCCCCTATGCAAAAATAGATCTCCCCAATGACAATAGATCCTCCAGCAGCCAGCAACAACAGACCCTCCAGCACACCCAGCACCCCTTGCCATTACATACATTCAGTGCTCTAACTGTGTTCCCCCTGAAAAAAATCCCTGCTGATAGACAATTCTACACAAAGGGGGTTATTTACTAAAGGCAAATCCACTTTGCACTACAAGTGCAAAGTGCACTTGAAATTGCACTGAAAGTGCAATTGGAAGTGCAGTCACTGTAGATCCGAGGGGGACATGCAAGGGAAATAATAAACAGCATTTTAGTTTGCACATGATTGAATAATAAACTCAGCAGAGCTTCCCCTCATTTCAAATTTACACCTCAGATTTACCCCCTACCAATCACAGCCTACCTCTTCAACATTCCCCTTGCTCAAGCACAGCCTGCATCTTGTCTGAGGCTGAACAGACTATGGAATACACGTACACTGTGGGCCAGATTCTCAGAGGCGTTACGACGGAGTATCTCAGATACCCCGTCGTATCGCCTTTTTTTTTGGCTCGTATCTATGCGTGTGATGCTGAGCATCACTTTTGCATAGATACGCTTCTACATCCGACAAGCGTAATACAATTACACTTTCGGATCGTAGATGTAATGACAACTCCGGCCACTAGGTGGCCTTTACGTTGTTTTTTCATTTGCATATGCAAATGAAGTAGTACGCCGATTCTCGATCGCTTTTACGCCGCCCCGTCGTCGCCTACGTCGTTTTCGTCCGCGTAAGGTTACCCCAGCTTCTATGTGGAGTAACCTTACGAGGTCCCGTCGGATGCCGTCGTGTCCCGTCGGATGCCATGTTAAGTATGGCCTCGGGACCGCGTCGTGTTGTGCGTCGTTTACGTCGTTTGCGTACATCGATTCTCAATGGGGCTGGCGTACGCTGTGATTACGTTGTTTACATTGAGAAAATGTGACGTCCTTTGGAGCATGCGCACTGGGCTTTTCCCCCGGCCGGCGCATGCGCAGTTCGTTCGACGCGGGGGCGCGCTTAATTTAAATACAAGCCGCCCCATTTGAATTGCGCGGGTTTACGCTGCGCGATTTACGCGACGTAAGCGAAACCTCGGGAGCAAGTGCTTAGAGAATCAAGCACTTGCTCCAGCAAGCAGCGGCGGCGTAGTGTAACTGGCTTACGCTACGCCGCCGGAATTCTATGAGAATCTGGCCCAGAGTCTATAACATTGTATGTTCACAACTACTCTAACTGCTTGCGGACCGCCCTATGCACAATGCCTTGAAAAAGTATTCACACCCCTTAAAATTTTCCACATTTTGTAATGTTACAGCCAAAAACGTAAATGTATTTTATTGGATTTTTATGTGATAGACCAACACAAAGTTCACATAATTGTGAAGTGGAAGGAAAATTATAAATGGTTTTCCACATTTTTTACAAATAAATATGTGAAAAGTGTGGCCTGCATTTATATTCAACTAGAGTGACATTTTTGCCCATTCTTCTTTGGAAAATATCTCTAGCTCTGTCAGATTGGATGGAGACCATCTGTGAGCAGCAATTTTCAAGCCTTGCCACAAATTCTCAATTGGATTTAGGTCTGGACTTTGACTGGGCCATTCTAACACATGAATATGCTTTGACCTAAACCATTCCATTGTAGCTCAGTCTGTATGTTTAGGGTTGTTGTCCTGCTGAAAGGTGAACCTCCGACCAAGTCTCAAGTCTTTTCTTGCCCAGTGTTTGGCTCCATCCATCTTCCTATCCTGCTGAAGAAAAGCATCCCCACAACATGATGCTGCCACCACCATGTTTCACAGTAGGGATGTGTTCTGCTTTTATGCCAAAAAGTTCAATTTTGGTTTAACTGACCAGATCGCCTTCACATGTTTGCTGTGTCCCCCACATGGCATCTCACAAACTGCAAACAGGAATTTTTATGGCTTTGTTCCAGCAATGGCTTTCCTCTTGCCACTCTTTGATAAAGGCCAGCATTGTGAAGTGCACAATAGTGTTGAGCAGAATATGCCATATTCGATTTCGCGATATATCTCGAATATATAGTCGAATATTCGAGATATATTCGCTAAATACGAATATTCGTGATATTTTTTGGAAATTAAATTATTGCGAATTTTCGCTATTGCGAATGCGAATGCGAATGCGAATTGCGATTGCGAATGCGAAATTTCGAGAAATGCGAAATGGAGCACTCTGATTGGCTCAGAATATTCGTGATATTTTACAATACAAAATAATTGCGAATATTCGAGAAATGCGGAAGGAGCACTCTGATTGGCTCAGAATATTCGTGATATATTACAATACACAATAATTGCGAATATTCTGCAAATGCGGAAGGAGCACTCTGATTGGCTCAGAATATTCGTGATATATTACAATACACAATAATTGCGAATATTCTGCAAATGCGGAAGGAGCACTCTGATTGGCTCAGAATATTCGTGATATATTACAATACACAATAATTGCGAATATTCGGCAAATGCGGAAGGAGCACTCTGATTGGCTCAGAATATTCGTGATATATTACAATACACAATAATTGCGAATATTCGAGAAATGCGGAAGGAGCACTCTGATTGGCTCAGAATATTCGTGATATATTACAATATAAAATAATTGCGAATATTCGAGAAATGCGGAATGGAGCACTCTGATTGGCTCAGAATATTCGTGATATATTACAATACAAAATAATTGCGAAATTTCGAGAAATGCGGAATGGAGCACTCTGATTGGCTCAGAATATTCGTGATATATTACAATATAAAATAATCGCGCAATATCGCTATTGCCGAATAATCGCATTGCGATTTTTCGGCAATATAAAATGAGCGCTGCAGCTACTCGGCCCAAGGTCTCTAATCATACCAGCAATGCTTTTAGACGTCGATGGGGATCTCTAGGATGTGATCTGTTCTAAAAAAAATTTTTAAAACATTCGAATATTCGAAATAGCGAATATTCGCCGCGATATTCGTGTTATTCGCGAATACTCGAATATGCAATATTCGTAGCGAATATTCGCAATGCGAATATTCGTGAGCAACACTAGTGCACAACTAATAGTCTTCCTGTGGACAGATTCTCCCACCTGAGCTGTGGATCTCTGCAGCTCCTCCAGAGTTATCATGGGCCTCTTAGCTGTTTCTCTAATTAATGCCCTCCTTATGCCTATCCGTTTAAGTGGACGGCCATGTATTGGTAGGTTTGCAGTTGTGCCATACTCTTTCCATTTCCGCATTATGGATTGAGCAGTGCTCCGTGAGATGTTCAAAGCTTGGGACATTTTTTTTTAAACCTAACCCTGCTTTAATCTTCTCCATGAGTTTATTCCTCACCTGTCTGGTGTGTTGCTTGGCATTTTATTTTTTTAACAAAGACATGCAGCAGAATTCATTTTATTAAAAATAAATAAATTTTTAACAAAAAAAATGTTAATTTACGTACATTGTTGCATGACTGCGCAATTTTCAGTTAAAGTGCTGAATGGCAAGAAATGGCCTGGTCATGAAGAGGGTAAAAACTTTTGGAGTGCAAGTGGCTAAAGTCATTGTTGTAACTCCTTCACAGTGACATGTCCTAACAATAAGAAAACATTAAAATACTGTGTTTGATACCACTGCATGAGACAACACACAATGAATGTAATGATGTATGTTCACTTCTATAATACACCGTATATGGGTTGGGTGGCATGCTGATGAAACATAGTGCCAGATTCAGGTAGATGAGAGCATCTTTGCTCTGGAGTAACGCTTCTCATTTGCGTTACTCTGCCGAAATTTTAGGAGCAAGTGCTGTTATTCATGAAGCACTTGCTCCTAAAGTTGCGGCAGCGCATCGCAAATGAGCCGGCGGAATTCAAATTGGGCGGGTACGGGGGCGTGTATTATTAAAACTAAGCGCAATCCCGCGGCGAACGTACTGCGCATGCGTCGAGTGTCAATGCATCCCAGTGCGCATGCTCCAAATACTGTGAGTGAACGTCAATGACGTCACATCCCCATTCGTGAATGTTTTACGCAAGCGACGCGATTTGTTTTTTTTCCGACACGATGACGACGCCTATACTTAACATAGGATATTCCAACAGGGGGCTGCTTTATCTATACGCCGCGTATCGCTTCCGGAAACGTCGTAAAGTCACTGCGTCGCGCCCGAAAAAGATCGTGAATTGCCGATTCCCGCTCATTAAAATATTTTTTGAGCGTAAATCGGCGGGAACGCCCCCGGCGCCATTTTTAAGTTGAAGTAACGATGCGATGGCGAAATTCAATTGCGCCGATCGCATCGGAACTCCAACCCGGCGTTTCTTGTTTTCTGGTTACAGAAAACGAAAACGCCGGCTTAAAGTGACAGTTAGGCTGGCGGATCCATTGATCCGCCAGCCTAACTCTACCTGAATCTGGCCCACAATCTATTACGGAGGTGCCCATGGTAATAGCTCTTTGCTATAAGGATGATGTGAAAAGGCAAAACAATTCCTCTAAGTTTGACATTGGTTTTTCTTCTCTTATGAACAGATCAAAATTACTGCAGAGAAGGAGCTGTTTGGCGATTGGCTGGCTGCCCCCTGTATTGATAAGTTTGGCAGCTGCACCTACACTGAGGTTTGCGATCTGCTGGATGCTTTCTTTAAGCCAGGACAGCAGTGCCCAGGACCTCTACAGACTTATGGACTTCCCTGCCATTGTCCATTCAAAGCTGTAAGTAGCCTCACTCCAGGCGGTTGGTATTGCATAAGGTGAAGTGCAAGTATACTGTAGATCAAACGTAAAATTTCAAGGATAGAATGAGGAAATGTGCATTTATTGTAGAGATGTAATGAGAGTGCAGTTTGACTTACTCTTTATACACTCATTCAAAGAGCAAAACACATTGACAAATACTTCCTCTTCAAGAGGTATTTTTAGTATAACATTAGGGCTCTATTCACACCTATGCATGTGTGTTGGTGTGCATGTTTTTTTGCATATTTTAATGCTTAGCGTAGCCCATTGATTTTAATAGTCTTCGCTACATGCCTAAATTGCCCAAAAGAAGTGCATAACCCTTTTGAAATATTGTGCCACCCATTAAATCGCTTGGTACTTTGCAGGGATGTGCAGTCAGGGGCGGAAAAATTGAGCTTTAACCACTTCAGCCCCGGGAGGATTTACCCCCTTCCTGACCAGAGCACTTTTTGTGATTCGGCACTGCGTTGCTTTAACTGACAATTGCGCGGTCGTGCGACGTGGCTCCCAAACAAAATTGACGTCCTTTTTTTTCCACAAATAGAGCTTTCTTTTGGTGGTATTTGATCACCTCTGTGGTTTTTATTTTTTGCGCTATAAACAAAAATAGAGCGACAATTCTGAAAAAAATGCAATATTTTTAACTTTTTGCTATAATAAATATCCCCCAAAAATGTATAAAAAAAAATGTTTTTCCTCAGTTTAGGCCGATATGTATTCTTCTACATATTTTTCGTAAACAAAAATCGCAATTAGCGTTTATTGATTGGTTTGCGCAAAAGTTATAGCGTTTACAAAATAAGGGGTAGTTTTATGGCATTTTTATTAATATTTTTTTTTTACTAGTAATGGCGGCGATCAGCAGTTTTTTTCAGTACTGCGATCTTATGGCGGACACTTCGGACACTTTTGACACATTTTTGAGACCATTGGCATTTTTTTAGCGATCAATGCTATACAAATGCATTGTATTACTATAAAAATGCCATTTGCAGTGAAGGGGTTAACACTGGGGGCGGGGAAGGGGTTAAGTGTTTTCCTGGTGTGGGGAGGGGGGGGGTGGCCTCACTAGGGGAAATCACTGATCTTCTGTTCATACATTGTATGAACAGAAAATCAGCGTTTCCCCCGCTGACAGGAACGAGAGCTATGTGTTTACACACATAGCTCCCGTTCCCCGCTCTGTAACGAGCAATCGCGGGTGCCCGGCGGCGATCGTACCCGCCGGTGCGTGCGGGCCGCCGGCGGCGCGCACGCGCCCCCTAGTGGCCGTCGAAAGTGCGACTTGGTATAACGGGCTCTCGCCCAGGAGAGCCAACCTGCCGCCGTAGAATGACGGCGGCTGGTCGGCATGTGGTTAAGGCTGCGTACACACGATCGAATATATCTGCTGAAACTGGTCCGCAGACCAGTTTCAGCGGACAGATTCGATCGTGTGTACGGGCTAGCAGACAGTTTCCAGCAGACAAAAGTTTTAAAGCATGCTTTAAAACTTTTCTGCTGGAAAGCCGTCTGTCGGATATGTCCGCCTAGTTAGTACGCCTAACCACCGGACCGAAACCTCCTGCATGCGCCAAATGGATTTGACGCATGCGTGGAAGTATTTTACTTCCTGGTTTGGTGACGTGGCGGCGTCAACGTCACCGCCACGTCACCGCACTGTCTGTCCGCAGGGATTTTGGTTTGATCGTGTGTACACACATCAGATCAAAATCTCCCAGGAGACATGTCCGATGAAAACGGTCCGTCGGACCGTTTTCATCGGATATATCTACTCGTGTGTACGCGGCCTAAGGGTCGTAGCTCGTTAAAACCCTAAATTAAATTTGGGGGGGTAGCCTAAGTCCTACCCCAACACTGGTAAAAAATTTGGGGCTCCTATGACTTATGGTTCCGGAGATACGGGGCTCCTTGAGCTATAGAGCTATAGAGCTGAAAAACGACATAGTTTATTGTTTGTTGGCCGACAATTCTTTGCCATTTGTATACAATACAAGTTCCTGGCCAACGCCTTTCGGAAAAAAGTCCTACGCTTTGTCTTCAGAAAATTTGATCGTTTTTATGAAGCTTAAAAAGTGTAGCTTGAACTATACAGTAATAGTATCCTTTTCTCTCTCTTTGTTTCTCTCATCCAGGGTTCCTACAGTCTCCCCACCACCAGTTTTAAGATACCCAGCTTCTCTCTACCATCATGGCTTGCTGAGGGCAACTACAGAGTTACTGGAATTCTCAGCCACAACAATCAGGAAATTGGATGTGCCAAATTTACTTTCACTCTGGCCGAACCCTCCTCCTGGTGGTGGTAAGAAGGATGCCTAACTCACTGGAACAAAGAAGACATTTTATTACTTACTTGATTAACCTTCATCTCATCTATGACAATACTAGACTCTACCCTAGACAGCCAGCATGGTCCCTGCCTTCCTCATTGGTACCTGCAAATTAAACTGAGACTCATATGGTTGTCTTCAGTGCAATATAGCTTGGAAAACCAATTAGAACAGTTGATTTGTCCACTCCAGGATCAGTTACCTATGGATTATTTTCTGAGATCACAGAACACCCATCTATAGACTTACAACAACAAAAAATATTTTCCTTAATGTGGACCACCACAGCCCCCCTCCCAACATGCACACTTATCATTTATTTTCTCTACTTTTTCTTTCTCAAAGTCTGTTCTGCCAATAAAACAAAATAAACGACCTCCCTTGTCTCTCACTTGCTATAGAAGAGCTTACGATCCTGCCACATTAACACCACAAAAGTGTCTCCATATGTCATGTGTGCAGGAGGCAAAAAAATATATGGCTGATTTACAGGATTTCTTTAATTTGTTCATTAACCACTTAAGCCCCGAGAGATTTGGCTGCTCAATGACCAGGCCATGTTTTGAGATACGGCACTGCGTCGCTTTAACTGACAATTTCGCGTCGTGTGACCCTGTACCCAAACAAAATTGACGTCCTTTTTTTTCCCCACAAATAGAGCTTTTCTCTTGGTGGTGTTTGATCATCTCTGCAGTTTTTTTTGCGCTATAAACAAAAAAAAGCGACAATTAAAAAAAAAAAACACAATATTTTATACTTTTTGCCACACTAAATATCCCCAATAAAAAAAAAATATCTATTTTTTTTTCTCAGTTGAGGCAGATATGTATTCTTCTACATATTTTTGGTAATAAAAATTGCAATAAGCGTATATCGATTGGTTTGCGCAAAAGTTATAGCGTCTACAAAATACGGGATAGATTTATGCCATTTTTATTATTATTATTTTTTACTAGTAAAGGTGGCGATCTGTGTTTTTTTTATCGGGACTGCAAAATTATGGCGGACACATCAGACACTTTTGACACAATTTTGGGACGATTTACAATTATACAGCAATCAGTGCTATAAAAATGCACTAATGACTGTATAAAAGTCACTTGCAGAGAAGGGTTAACACTAGGGGGTGATCAAGGGATTAACTGTGCTCCCTAGTGTGCGTTCTGACTGTGTGGGGAGGGGGCTGACTATAGGAGATGACAGATCGTGATTCCTAGCTATTAGGAACTCACAATCTACATCACCTCTCCTCACAGACACATCCCTGTTCAGCCTCTCGTGCCCGCGATCGCGTGTGGCCGACGGTCATCGCGACTGCCGGTTACAAGCATCGGCACCCCCGCAGTGCAGCAAGTGTGCACGTGCCGCCTGCGCCTGCTATCGTGCCGACCTGCCGGAATATAATGACTGCGGCTGGTCAGCAAGTGGTTAAAATGTTATCTGCCTTCTGCACACAAAATTAAAAAAGTCTATGTTTAAGTCATAGAAAGAGTCTAATGCCTCGAATACACGACCGGGATTCCCAATGGGAAAAGATCCGTCGGAAATCCCGGGGGGAAGACCGTGAACCTGATTGGTAACTTTTCCCCCGTACACACAAGAGGTTTTCCCTTCGGGAAAACTCAGATGAGAGCTTTGGTCGGGAATCCCGACCGTGTGTATGCTCCATCGCAGTTTTTCCCATAGGAAAACTGGCAACAAGTGCCAGGAAAAAGTCCGGTGGGAAAAAAGAGAGCAGGTTCTCTTTTTTTGTCCGCCGCTTGTTGGGCAGTTTTCCTGTCAGAAAAACCTGCAAAAAGCATACACACGGCCGGGTGCTTCAGAGTGACATTTAGGGTAAAAGGTCCATTTTAATAGACACCGTCTCATTCTCACACTACAGCTTTAAAGCGGAATGAAATCTATAATTAACATTTAATATACTGTATACCTAACAATTCTTCAATGTGATGGCTGCATTTGTTTTCCTTTTAAGGCCAGTAAGTCAGTTTTTAAATTTTTCAACAGAACAAGCAGTCCTGCAAACATAATGGATAAGAGTGTTGAGACAAACATTTACTACAGACAGGGGAGCTTACAGTGATGAGCTTTTATTTATTCGTGTAAAACCTTTACCATAAAAAAAAAACCCTGTTGCTGTAACTGCTTGTGTAACTGTAGTGTGAGCTGGAGTTTGGCTACAATTTGTTAGTGTATCTAGATCTGCTATTACATTTAACACTCCCCTCCCTAAGACTGAGAATGCTGCTGTCTAAAAGTGTCCCTGCCCTTCTTTATCCAGAGAGGGGGCGCTCTAATATAGGCAGTGTGTTACTGGCCAGATCACCAGGTGGAAACAGGTAAAAAAAAAGCCCCCCCCCCCCCCCCAAAAAAAAAGAAGAAAACTAATGTAGCCACTACATCTGATCTAATGATTGGTGAAACGTGTGAATTACAGGGGTTTTGGGGGGTAGGAGATATAATGCATGCATTTTTTATCTTTTGCCAAATGGAAAGAAGATCTCTTTTGGAGTGCAGCACACCTTTACTTTTGGCCTGTTTAATTAAAAGGAGTTTGCAGCGATGGGAATCACCAATCAAAACTGCTGATCTGTAGCAGGTTGATTACTGCACATCATTTGTTCCACCTTTGCATTAAAGTTCTATGAGTCTAAAAAACATTTCTGGAGTTTCAATTACCAACCTCGCTATTATCTAAAATATATATCTCTTTACCAAAATGCTCTTATAATCATTATCCAATCAGAAACAATAAAGTTCTTTCAACTTTATATGTGTTTGTTTGATGTGCTTTATTTTTAAACACACACATTTAGAAATCATTCACACTTTTCACTTCCTGCAACACACTATGCACCTGCTCTTTGTGTGGTAGATTGCATTACCATCAATTATAAATGGTGCTACTCCATCTAACGCTCCCCTCCCACCAGACTGATAATGTTGTTGTCCAAAGGTGCCCCCTGTTCTCCTTCATCCAGAGTGGGGGCGCTCTAATACAGGAGGTGTCTTACTGGTCGATCACCAAGTGAATACAGAGGGGAAAAGGCCTAAAAAAGAGAACTAATGTAGCCACCACATCTAATGATTGGTAAACTGAAATATATTACATACAGTAAAACCTCGGTTTGATAGTAACTTGGTTTGAGAGCGTTTTGCAAGACAAGCAAAATGTTTTAATACATTTTGCCTTGATATACAAGCAATGTCTTGATATAAGAGTAGCGTCCTGTCACAACTGAATGTAAGAAAGAAGAGAGAAGCCTCTAAGTGTAGCAATATTGTTACATTTAATGAAGGTACAACATTTAGCAACTTATTGCTACACTTAGAGGTGCCTCTCTTCTCTTTTATACCCTGTAAAAAAAATGCTTTGACATACAAGTGCTTTGGATTACAAGCGTGTTTCTGGAACTAATTATGCTTGCAAACCAAAGGTTTTACTGTATTTGGTTTTGGGTTTGATGATACTTTAATTTTCAAATATGTCTTTATTGATATTTTCAAGAAGAAAAAACAGTAGATACATTTATTACAACACATCAGATGTTCCGACTGGAGCAAAATGCACCAAAGAGAAGAAAAATAATTAAAACCAGACATAATCAGTCTAACATTCGAAGCTTAGCAGGGAAAAGTTCTGACTTGTATGCAATCAGTATAAACTCCAGACGGGGGGGGGGGGAGGGCACCAGCTAGGTAGGTATGTAAAGTTGCCTAAAGGTGTATGGGTGGATAGAGAGGGGGAAAAAAAAAAGAGGATGAGAGAAGGAAAGTTAGAAGCGGGAGGAAGCTGCAGTGTAGGGGGAGTATCAGACAGTTACAGTACATTTAGGATGGGCGAGCCAGGCTGACCATCTAAACAAAAACTTATCCATTTTAAAGTTTTTCCTAGCAACTAATCTCTCCATTTCGCATTGGAGGTTTAGGTCTGCGATTGTATTAGAAACAGACGGGCAGTCCGAAGACTTCCAGAGTTTGGTGATGTTCCGTTTTGCTGCTAGTAGTAGGTGTATTATCACCACTCGTGACCTGGGGGGGAATTTGTCTATCCCAAGATGGAGTATTGCTAGCGAGGGATTGGGGGTGGTAGGAGTCTGAGACACCGTGGAGATCAAAACAAAAATTAGTTTCCAGAATGAGCTTATGGACCTACAAAACCACAGAATGTGAGCTATGGTTCCAGCGCTCCCACAGGACCGCCAGCATGTAGAGGGGTGGCCTGGGAAGAATTTGGAGAGGCGGTATGGTGTGAGGTACCACCTGTGTAAGGTTTTCTGGTATGATTCCCAGTGATTGGAGCAGTGGGAGGCCGTAAAGGTATGTTTAAAGGCACGCGTCCACATATCAGGGGCCATAGTTATGTTTAGTTCATCTGTCCATTTAGAGAGAGAAGAGATTTGGGAGTAGGGTCGGTTATCGCTAATTGAAGAATACATCGTTGATATGCCATGTTTTGGGTATGGTGTGCATGTGTAAAAGTTATGGATTGGTTCAGGGATCTTAACTACACCGGGGACCCTAGATTTCCGGAGAAAGTGTGAAATCCTTGTATATGTAAAGATTTCATACTGTGGGAGATCGTGGTCGGTTTGGAGTTCTTCAAAGGTTTTCAGGGTATCGTTTTTGAAGAGGTCTGTTATGTACCTGATCTTATGTGTCTGCCACGTCTGCAGGTTGAGATATTGCAGATGCACCATTAGCGTTCTGAGGGGTATTGGCAGAGTGTGGGACGAGTGTATGTTAGATGGAGTCTGCGTAAGTTTCTTCCAGACCGTTAGTGAGGCCGTAATTGAAGGGGGGCTGTCCGATGTGAGAGGGGGAAACCCAGCTGACGTGATCAATAGTATGTCACCTAGGTTATTAGGTTTGAAGAAGGATGACTCCATAATCGACCAGGTCTTAGTGGGAGTCGGGTGCCACCAGTAGTACAACTGGTCTAGGATGGAAGCATAGTAGTAGTTTTGAACATGGGGGAGACTTACACCCCCTTTTGTGTGATGTCTGGTTAGAATGTAGCGCGCGCATCTCGGAGGTTTAGATTCCCAAACATATTTTGAAATTTGTCGTTGTATGGAGGCAAAGAAGGAATGGGGTATAGGCAGAATTACTGTCCGGAATAAGTATAGCAGTTTGGGGAGGATCAGCATTTTAAAGGAGGCAATTCTCCCAAGTGTAGATAAGCCTGATGTACGCAATTGGTTTAACAGTTGGGGGAGCCGTTTTTGGAATGCATGATAATTAAGGTCATAGAGATGAGGAAGTGAAGGGGCTAATTTTATCCCAAGATAAGGGATGGAGTGTTTCGTCCAAGAGTAAGGTAGAGAGCCCTCCAGAAAGAGTTTTTGCTTGTTTGTAAGATTAAATGGGAGTATTAGGGATTTAGAGGAGTTAAGCTTATAGAAGGAAGCTAAACTGAATTGAGCGATGATATCCTGTATTGCAGGCAGGGATTGGACCGGTTTTGTGGTCATAAGTACTACATCATCAGCAAAGAGACTTATTTTATGTTCTATGTCGTTATGTACAATGCCTGATATGCGCTTGTCTCCTCTGATCCTCGCTGCCAGGGGTTCCATAATGAGAGCAAAGATGAGAGGGGAGAGCGGGCACCCTTGGCGAGTGCCATTAGTGATCTCAAAGGGTTTAGACAAGGATCCATCAGTTAAAACTCTAGCCGAGGGGTTTGAGTAGAGTGATAGTATTGCGGATTGGAACCAACCTGTAATTCCAAACTTACCCAGGACTGCTTTCAAAAATCCCCAGTGCACCCTGTCGAACGCCTTCTCTGCATCCAAAGACAGGAGCAGAGAAGGCGTTCGAGATCGGGAGATCTGATGGACCAGATTGATGACTCTCCTAGTTGCATCTGGGGCCTGCCTATCTGGCATAAATCCGACTTGGTCGGAGTGCACCAGAGAGGGGAGACACTTCAGGAGCCTAGCTGCCAAAACTTTGGCGAATATTTTTACGTCCGTGTTAAGGAGCGATATAGGTCTATAATTGGTCGTGGATGTAGGATCCTTCTCAGGTTTGGGGATGGTGGTGATAATGGAGCGGAGCATATCAATTGGTAAAGAACCAGAGGTGGCAGCAGAATTAAAGAGGGCAGTAAGATGAGGGGTGACTAGCGTAGCGAATGTCTTGTAGTATTCATTTGTGTAACCGTCTTCTCCCGGAGATTTATGGAGAGGGAGAGTATGGATGGCTTTAAGGACTTCGGCGTCCGAGAATGGTTGGGAAATCTCCGCTACTTGAGCAGGTGATATAGAAGGGAGATCCACTAGGGATAGGAAGTTTTGTACAGCTTGATCTGTAGGTTGAGGAACAGCCGTGTCGTTTTCTAAATTGTAGAGGGAGGAATAATAGTCGCTGAAGGCGTTAGCTATATCTTGTGGGTTAGTAAGCAGTTGTTTGGTGGTAGGGTGGTGGAGGGAAGCTATTTTGCATTTAACTCGTTGAGCTTTGACCTGTCGAGCCATTAGGGCTCCAGCTTTGTTGCCTAGGGCATAGTAAGAGGCTTTAGTAAATTTAAGGTTAGTTTCGAATTTATAGAGTAAAATCGAGCGAAGTTTTTGTCTTAGTTCCAGGAGTTCACTGGCTAGTTTGTGGGAGGGATTCTGTTTATTTTGGTTCTCTAAGTGGGATATTTGGGATAGGACCTCATCAATTTGCTTAGACCTCTGGTTCTTAACACGACTGTGGATTTTAATTAGGAGCCCACGCATGTAGGCCTTATACGCCGACCAAAGTACAAACCTATCCGTGCCCGGCAGGTCATTGGACTCAAAATAGGAATGGTGCTCGGAGGTCAGTTTTTGGACGTTGCACGAGTCAGAGATGATGGAGGCATCAAGTCTCCACAGACGACTTGTTTTGGATCTACCGTTACCTATGGTGATGGAGATAGGCGCATGGTCCGACCATGCAATGGATCCAGTCTCTGATTTAGTCACAGTCTGGAGAGTGATTTTGTCAACAAGGAAAAAGTCTATGCGGGAGTACGATAGTTGAGAGGAGGAGAAATATGAGTAGTCTCGTTCATTGCCATGTTGGCATCTCCATGGGTCGAAGAGATCATTTGTTTGAAGAAAGGAGCGTAGAGTCGGTCGATGTTTGGTCGCTGAAGATGAAGATGAAGTGTCCAGGTTTGGGTCTCCAATCATGTTGAAGTCACCTCCGATAATAAGCCTTCCTTTTCGGATACGGGCTACCTTTTTGAATAGTCGGTTGTGGAATCGCAGTTGTTGCTTGTTCGGCCCATATATGTTGACCAATGTGTAGGTGACTTGGTTAATGTCGCATACGAGAATCAGGAAACGACCTTGGGGGTCAGTCACAGATTGGTGTAGCTTAAATTGTAATGAGTTCCGTATGGCCGTGAGGACTCCATTTTTCTTCTTTTGGCCTGAGGCTAGAAAAAGTAGATCATAGTCTTTCAGGGTGAACTTTGGAGTCTTAGCAGAAGCAAAGTGGGTCTCCTGCACTAAGAGGATGTCAGCTCTTTGACTGGTGGCCTCTCTAAGAAGCGAGGATCTCTTTTGTGGGGAGTTCAGGCCTCGTGCGTTAATTGAAACCAACTTGAACGCCATTGTGAAGGGGAGGAGTTAGGATAGATTATTCCCAAGTGAAGGTGGTAACGAGTAGGTATAAGGTGATTTGGTGAATTGTCACTGTGTTGTGTGGGCAGAATGAGATAGTGCTTACCCAATGAGAGAGGGGATCGGGGATATTCCGATCGAGTGAAGTGTGGTTGTCGGCTGGTGCCGGGTTCAGGTGGGAGGACAAGGTTAAAAAAGGCGAGCCCTTTAACAATGGGGTCCGGGCTCAATGTGCAGAAACTACTGCAAACAATGGGTGGGGGATAGTGGTCCCCTGTCAACTACCAGGGACAGGGATCACTAAACAGGCAGGCAGGTATCGGAAGGGAGCACCACAGTCCTTTACAGCCTTACAGTATGTGCAGAGAAGGAGATGAGTATAGATTTCAGGCTTCAGACGTTGCTCCACCGGTTTCCATGTGCGCTGGAGGTTGGTCAGAGGGGTTCGGCACGTCTGCTGGGAGTATGTGCCATTCACGTAGAAGTTTGAGCCCCGCAGTGAGAGTGCGCACTGCGTGGGTTTTATTTTGGTGCGTAACGAGTAGTTTGGTAGGAAAGCCCCACTTATATGGTATCTTGTGGTTTTGGAGCGCCTTGGTGATTGTCGCCAGCTGTCTGCGATTTTCCATAGTTGTTTTGGATAAATCAGCGTACAAGGCTACGTTGGTGAAAGGATCAGGAAGTCTGGCCGCACGTTTCGCTGCATGCATGACTCTGTCTTTAACCGTGAAAAAGTGGATGCGGGCCAGAACATCTCTGGGAGTAGATGGTGGAAGGTGAGAGGGTTTGGGGAGTCTGTGTGCCCTGTCAATCTCCAAGTCACGGGTCGTTAAGTCAGGTACGAGGGTCCGCATCAGGGATTGTATGTACCGTGCCAGTTCTGGTTGTTGGACCGATTCCGGGATGTTGCGGAATTTAACGTTATTGCGCCTGGAGCGGTCCTCCAGGTCTGCGAGTTTCAGTTTAATCATTTGGAGCTCATCCTCGTGATCAGTAAAGCCATCAACAAGCTCATTATGAGCAGAGAGTAAATCTCCCATTTTAGCTTCTATATTGGCTATGGACTGATCATGCTGATATACAGTGGTTGATAGTGAGGAGACAGCAGAAGATAGATCACTGTATAAGGTTTGCCTCAGGGAGAGCAGCATGCTTTTCATTGTGTTTTCAGATAGGGGCTGATCTGATGCAGGGAAGGAGTCCAGCACTGATGATTGCTGAGGTGGGGGGAGAGAGAACAGACAGGGAGCTGTGACAGGCAGTGGGTGGTGCGGCTCCTCCGTTCTGAGCCGTGATTTAGCAGGGCTGGATGTTGTGGGGGAGTTGGGAGGGGAGCTCTCACCTTGTGGGTCTGAAGTGTGAGGGAGCCCCATAGACACCATCGGATTCGTCTGAGAGAGCCGCGCCGACGTTCCACGGCTGCCGCCGGCGCCATCTTGGCTCCTTGCCAGGTCTGCTGAGGGGAAGAATTCCGTGAGCCGCCTGGGGAGAGAAGCGTTCTTCCTCCTTTTCGACATGGTCCCCCGGCTTCTTAATGTAATTAGGCTGTCGGGTAGGTGGGTTACCCTTCTCTGGAGTCGCTGTGGATGTCGCTTTGGCTGTTTAAACTGCGGAGCTGTGGAACTAGTCAGCCATCCGCACGAGCCGTCAAGCCACGCCTTGATGATACTTTAAATCAGGGATCCTCAAACTATGGCCCTCCAGCTGTTGCGGAACTACACATCCCATGAGGCATTGTAAAACTCTGACATTCACAGACATGACTGAGCATGATGGGAATTGTAGTACCTAAACAACTGGAGGGCCATAGTTTGAAGACCCATGCTTTAAATTAAACATTTTTAGTCTCCAAAAATAATTCATACACACTCACTACTTCTTCTGCTCACATATGCATATGTGTGGCGGGAAAGTGGGTAGACTTTAACGTCCACGGGTGGCACATATACGCCCATGGGCGTCAAAGATATTTCTTATTCTATACAAATGATTGGGAGTGAATGGAATCAGCTGCTGATCATGTGACCACTGAGACAACCACATAGGATTCGCACTTATGCAGAGTGCGGGGCTCTGGAGTGATTATTGTGAGACTTTTGTAGTCCCAGATTGGGGCCTGGAGCTTGAAGGCTTCAAAGTGTCTTGGGTGGGACAAGGACTAGATTGGCTATAGGGCATTCCATGCATTTGCCTAGTGGGCCGTATTTTCTAACAAGAGCTGGCTAAGGTAACAGAGAGCTCCAGAGGATAAGAACCGCGATATGAAATATGCAATTATATTGCATATAACATGTAACTGGCTCTCACCCGTGGATCTCTGTCTGCCACAGGCCATGTAGGCCTCTAAGGAGTGACACTGACCGAACAGAGATCTGAGTCCTCCAAGACCGGTCCTCTTTTTGGCCTCACAGCGGCACAAGTCTGGAGGGGGAAGACAGAAAACAAAATCTGTTACATGATGTGTGTAGCCAGATTCTGTTTTCTTACTTTCATACTCGGTCTGGTGCAGGCCTCCAGGGAGGGACTGTGACGTGGGCAGGAACATACTCTGCTCGAGTAATCCTCCTGCTGCAGTGTGTCACCTCTTGCGGCGCTCAGCAGTAGGGTGACCACATTTTCAAACTACCATTCAGGGACACCCTCCTTCACAAAAATCAGCTTGTGCTGTAATGAATCACAGCACAGTGATTGGACACAAGAGGCAGGATTTATGATTTCTACAATCACAAGCAGGGGACGGGGATTGTGCTCCTCCAGACATTCCTAGCCAGGACAAGTACTGTCAGTGTAAAGGAAAACCGCCGCTCCAGACGACACTCTTCAGTGGTGAGTAAAGTTCAAAAACCCAAATGGGTGCAGGCAATGCGTGGTGCAATATAAGGAAAGAAAAATGGACAGCCGCACTCCAATGGATAAAAAGACTTAAAAATAGTGCCTGTTTATTCCAGTCAAAAAACTAAAACAGCAAAAACAGCAAACAGTGGGGTAACAAAATCTGACGCGTTTCACATCGACAACCGATGCTTAGTCATAGCTCAGTACTGTCAGTGAGTAAAGTTGTGATGTGGCAGCCTTTTTTGGGGGCATCAGATCGTCCCCGGGGGGTGGTTGTGTCAGTTTAATTCCGGGACATGTATTGTCCTGGAATAAAGGAACCCGGGAGAGACCGACAAAATGCGGGACTGTCCCGGGCGATTCGGGACACGTGGTCACCCTACTCATTAGAGGATGCCTGCATTCATCGAGAGACAGTAGCAAGGCTGGTGCAAGGATTTTTGACACCCTAGGCGAAACCTCATTTTGCCGCCTCCCCCCTGACCCCACCCCTTTTCCCTGCCTATGTATACCCCACCTTTTTAATGAAGCGCCCATCAAATGCAGCCTCACCAGTGCCCATGGAATGCAGCCTCAACAGCGCCCATTAATGACTGTTTTCCTGCTTCCATTCATTCAGGAGTCGGGACACAGACACAGTTTAACTATTCTGAGATTAAACTAATATTTTCGATTTATCTCTTTCTTGGGAGGGAAGTTCGTAGTGGAAGGGTTAGAAGGATAGCCATATTACAAGGATATAATTAAGGATAGAATTAAAGTAATATAAGTTTAAAGATAAAGTAGAAATAGAGGATAGGAGAAATTAAATGTGTTTAAGAGTAAAATAAGCAGAATGTATGCATAAGATGGTTTATTTGTAAAGTTGTATTATGACTATCTTTGTGAAAAAAAAATTAAAATAAAGAATTGAAAAAAAAAAACGTAAATGATATAAGCCGATCAGCTGTGGTAATAATGGGCCAGATTCTCAGAAGAGATACGACGGTGTATCTCCAGATACACCATCGTATCTCTGTTTCCTGACGCATTCATGGCAGCACACACTGGGTTGTGACTCCGCCCCCACAACCTGACAGGATTGGTTAGCTATAAATCTGAGTGGGAGACACCCGGCGTCATTCTCTTTTTTTATCCTCACCTGAACAGGACTGGAACGGACGTACAGCTCGCCTCCTACCGCTATCGCCCCAGCAGGTTTAGCCTCTCCTGTTTGGAAGTCCCCCCTGTACAGTCTCTAATAGAGCTTTATGGGGGGAACCCCGCTCTGGTGGTCTCGGGGGTCAAAATCCCGGCGAAATACCTGGCATCCTACAAGCTCTAAATGAGCTTAGATTTGGCAGTGGCTCCCCTTACCTTCCTGGATATCCTCTTGTCTATCCTGGTCTGTCTCCCCTTCTTTCCGGTTTAATGGGGTTTTTTTGGAGACAGCACACTGCTGGGCCTTGTGGTTCCTCGCTCCTGGCGTCCCTCTGGCCGCTCTGCGCATGCGCGCAGCGGAATGATGATGTCAGGGGCTTACTCGCCCTCATCCAAGATGGCGCGGGGTCGCGCGCGGCACCATTGCGCATGCGCGATCGCGTCATCAACGCCGCGACGGCGGCGCCAGTTTTAAATAGGAAACTTTTCCTTTTTCCTCTGAGGTTGCTGCTTTGCTCAAAACTTCTCTAGTTTACTTGCCCCAGGTAAGCCTTGTTCTTTCCCCAGAATGGCTGTGTCCCTCCCCCTTCCTAACCCCTTTTTCTCTTCCTCTTGTTTCCTCCAGCTGCTACTTCTATGCTTTATGGAGTCCACTGCCCTAGCAGACCACTGCCAACAAACAAGGTAGGTAGGCCATCAATAGAGGTAAGTAGAGAAGAGAAAAAAGAGAGCTGGCCACTAAACACTGCCTTCTTTCGCAGTCCCACCAGGCCCAACGATGCAAGCCCACGGCGCAGGGAGAGATCCAGACATTCATCTAGAAGATCCCGCAGAAGTCGGTCAAGAACCTCCTCCCGCTACCGCCGATCTAGGCGCAGCCGATCACGCCATAGTCGATCTCGCCACAGCGGGTCTCATCGGAGACGATCTCCCTCAGTGCACCACGAACGTTGCCATACCCGTCCTGCGGCTAATGCCTGCTGGGTGTGTGGTGCCATTGCAATGCCAGGAAAATTAGCATGTCGCACCTGCTTCAATGAAGCGGTTGGAGAAAGGGAGATGGACGCCAGGACAGCGACAAGTCTTGCCAGAGACCCAGTGCAGGAGTCAAACTGGACCCCTCTAACCGGCGGGGACCCCACCCCAGGCACCTCATCGGCTCTTGACCCCTATGCCCAACTAGCGGGGACCCTGTCCGACCAGGAAGAACATGAGATGACATCAGGATTTGACTTCAGCCTAGTTGAGCCCTTTGCACGCTCCATTAAGGAGGCTATAGGCTGGGAGGACCCCGTGGCAGAACCAAAGGTTGGGAAATATTTTCCCGAACTAAGAAGGGATCCGGAACTATTTCCTTTCATAGATGAGTTAGAAGATCTCATTAAAGATGACTGGGAAAAACCTGATAGGCGGTCCAGCCTCTCTAATAAGCTTGCTAAGCTGTACCCGCTAATGGAGTCCAAGGTGTCTCCCCTTATCAACGCTCCCGTTGTCGATTCATCCCTGATGCGACTCGCCCGCCATGTCACCTTACCGATAGAGGACGCGGTCTCGTTCCGAGATGTGCTTGACCGCAAAATGGATCTGGAATTGAAGAAATCGTACTCTTCAGCAGGGGGAGCCTGTAGACCAGCGATTGCTACGGCTGCAGTCGCCAAAGCCATGTCCACATGGGCAGCCAATGCGGAGAAGGCCCTCTTAGAAGGGACTGACCAGAGGGAGGTGATATCCTCGTTACAAGAGATTAGGCTAGCAGGAGACTTTGTGGCAGGAGCCTCAGTGGATATCATTCGCTCCTCGGCTCGCTCCATGTTAGCCTCGGTAATGGCCCGCAGAGCCTTATGGCTGAAACCCTGGGTCGCTGACTCAAACTCCAAGTCCAACTGGTGCAAGATCCCGTATGATGGCGTAAACCTGTTTGGTGCGAAATTAGATACGGCAATCTCCAAAGTTACCGGAGGAAAATCGGGGCTTATCCCCTCCGACAGGAGACCCAAGCCCCAGAGGGGGCCTACCCTCAGGCGCAATCTGCCCGATAGGTACAGGGAAGCCAGAAATTATCGCCCAGGCAGGGAATTTAGAAGAGATGGGAGATCTACTCGCCCCCCCTTTGCTAGGGGTCAAAAGATGAAGGCCATTACCACAGGGGACCAGCAAAAGTCTTTTTGAAGATTCGCCTGCCCACCCAGCTCAGGTGGGCGCCAGGCTCAGGAATTTTGCGCAACTTTGGGCGGAACATTTAGAAGATCAATGGGCCCTTTCCACGGTCAAACAAGGCCACAAATGGAGCTTTATGCTTTATGCCTCACACGGTTTTTCAACCCACCAAAATTCCCTCCTCCCCAGACAAAAGGAAACTTCTACTGCAGTACGTCTTGGATTTAATTCGGAAGGAAGCAGTCATAGAGGTCCCTTCCCACCAGAGAGGCAGGGGATTTTATTCCCCTCTGTTTCTGGTGCGAAAGAAATCAGGAGACCTTCGGCCTGTATTGGACCTCAAACGTCTAAACAAAAGGATCCAAATAGAAGCCTTCAAAATGGAAAGTCTCCAGTCTATTCTTCTGGCACTGAACTTAGGAGATTGGATGCTGTCCGTCGACCTGTCAGACGCCTATCTTCACATTCCAATCCACCCCGCTTTTCAGAAATTCCTTCGTTTTTCCATCGGGCAACACCACTTTCAGTTTCGATGCCTGCCCTTCGGCATCTCTTCAGCACCCAGGACATTCACAAAGGTCCTCCTCCCGCTCATAGCACTCCTCAGGGAGAGGGGCTTGCGGGTTCACCATTATTTGGACGACATACTGCTCCTAGCGGCGGATCAGGAGACTCTGCTCTTCCAATGCAACATCCTAGTCTCAACCCTTCAGAGCTTCGGGTGGTTAATCAATTGGCAAAAGAGCAGCCTAGAACCCTCACAGGTGATGACGTTCCTCGGAGCACAGCTGGATACGAGACAGAACAGGGTGCAGTTGCCTCTAGAGAAGGTGGAACCCCTAGCTCGGAAGGTGCAAAACCTACTATCCTCCAGATCTACATCGGCCAGGTCTTGCCTCAGCCTGTTGGGCTCTATGTCCTCAACTATACCCATGATCCAGTGGTCCCAGTGGCGAATGAGGTCTTTACAAAACACTTTTCTCAGACAGTGGGACGGGACCTCAATGCACCAACCCATCAACATTCCCAGCCATGTGAGACCCGACCTTTTTTGGTGGACTTTGCCTCCCAAACTCAGGGGCTTCAGACCTATAGTCCCTCCGATTACGGAAATTGTGACATCAGACGCCAGCGAGAAGGGTTGGGGGGCGCACTACCGGGATCAGACAGCCCAGGGACGATGGCCCTTTCCTGCTCGAGGAGTGGTCTCAAACATTCTGGAGCTTCGAGCAGCGTTCCAGGCCCTCTTGGCTTTCGAGCCTCTACTACAGGGGAAATACGTCCAAATTCGTATGGACAACAAAGTGGCGGTGGCCTACGTCCAGAGGCAAGGCGGTACCCGAAGTCGCACGCTACTAGAGGAAGTTCGCCCCATAATGGAATGGGCCCAGACACATCTATTGGACCTACGAGCAGTTTACGTCCCAGCGGATCAAAACACACTAGCCGACTTCCTGAGGAGGGAACTTCGATCGAACAACGAATGGTCTCTGAACCTCCGGGAGTTCTCTATGCTGACGGACACCTGGGGGATTCCGGAGATCGACCTGGCAGCGACACCAGCCAACACCAAGTGCCCGAGATTTCTGTCCAGAGTACCCTTTCCGACAGCGGAGGGGACAGATTGCCTTCTCCACCCATGGGACTTCAACCTAGGATACGCCTTCCCTCCGATTCCCTTGATAGCGAGATTTCTATGCAGACTCCGGAGATCGTCATCCACAGTAATAACGGTAGTACCATTCTGGCCAAGGAGGCCTTGGTTCACAACTTTACTACAGCTCAATACTTGTCCTCCTATCCATCTACCAACGTCACCGGACCTCCTACTTCAGGGCCGATCCTTCCATCCGGCCCCCGACAGGCTCCACTTGACAGCCTGGAGGTTGAAAGGGCTAGATTTAGGGAACAGGGATGCTCCCAGGCAGTCATAACCACCTTAATGCAAGCCAGAAAGGTTTCGACAAACACGGTCTACACAAGAATTTGGGAAAAGTTCACCCACTTGGCGCAACTTAGAGGCTGGAATCACATCTCGCCAGACCCTTGCCAGATCCTAGAGTTCCTTCAAGCGGGTATCGACAAAGGCCTGAGCTCAAACACCCTTAGGGTACAGATCTCCGCTCTTTCTGCAAAGACCGGCACTAAATGGGCCCTGCACCCTCTGATTACCCAGTTCATGCAGGCCTGTGCGAAGATCAGACCTCCAAGAAGACCACCCTTTCCAGCCTGGGATCTTTCGGTGGTACTAGAAGCACTTTCCAATCCTCTCTTCTTTCCACTCAGCTCAATCTCCTTATGGGACCTGACCCTGAAGTTATCCTTCCTCATCGCTATAGCTTCAGCCAGAAGAGTGTCGGAGTTGCAAGCTCTCAGATTCAAGGAGCCATATTTGATTTTTCTACCAGACAGGGTGGTGTTGAGGCCTTCTGACCGTTTCCTCCCCAAGGTTACCTCGGCTTTCCACTACAGCCAGGATATCGTCTTACCACGCCTTACTAACGAGGATGGGGAACCTCACGCCTTGGACATTAAGTCTACAATCTCCAGCTACCTGTCGGCTACCACCCATCTTCGCTCGTCGGACGCCCTCCTGATTATCCCTCACGGAGCCAGGCGAGGCCAGGCGGCCACCTCCCGAACCATCGCCTCTTGGCTAGTCAGAGCTATAGAAAAGGCATACTCTATTCAACAGCGAGAGGTCCCGGAAGGCATCAAAGCACATTCAACCAGGACAGTGGCGACCTCCTGGGCAGCATATTGTGGGGTCTCTTCAGAGACCATCTGCAGAGCAGCTACCTGGTCCTCCAGGCATACCTTCATATCCCACTACAGAGTGGACGCAGCTCTTTTGGCTACAGCTGAATTTGGCAGATCTGTCTTCAGGGCCAATTCTTCGGCTCTCTAGAGAATAAATACTTTGCATTGAACCCTCCCGACTGGCGAGTTATTTCCCAGTGTGTGCTGCCATGAATGCGTCAGGAAAAGGGAAAATTGTATACTCACCTTTCCGTAATTTTCCTTTCCTGACGCATCTTCATGGCAGCACACAACTGCCCACCCTACTGTTCAATGATGATATATACGGAGAATGACGCCGGGTGTCTCCCACTCAGATTTATAGCTAACCAATCCTGTCAGGTTGTGGGGGCGGAGTCACAACCCAGTGTGTGCTGCCATGAAGATGCGTCAGGAAAGGAAAATTACGGAAAGGTGAGTATACAATTTTCCCTTTTCTGAGCCCTCCTATCTATGCGACTGATTCTTAGAATCAGTTACGCATAGATTTAGCGTAGATCCGACTGGCGTAAGTCACTTACACCATCGGATCTAAGTTGCAATGTTATGCTTGGCCGCTAGGTGGCGTTCCAGTCGATTTCTGCGTCGAATATGCAAATACGCCGATTTCCAAACGTATTTGCGCGCCGTCGTCGTAGTTTACGTAGTTTGCGTAAGCGTAAGGTTACCCCTGCTATATGAGGGGTAACCTTATGTAGGTCCGGCGTACGCCATGTTAAGTATGGACATCGGGACAGCTTCGCGTTTTTCCGTTGTTTACGTAACTCGTCGCGAATAGGGCTTTGCGTATATTACGTTGACGTCAAAATCAATATATTTGCGGCTCACTATGGAGTATGCGCAGTGGGCTACGTTTACGGCCGGCGCATGCGCAGTTCGTTCGGCGTGGGGGCGCACTTAATTTAAATACAGCACGCCCACCTCCTTCCTACTTTGAATTACGCGGACTTACGCCGGCCCATTTACGCTACACCACCGCAAATTATGGAGCAAGTGCTTTGAGAATACAGCACTTGCCCGTAAAAAGTGCGGAGGCGTAGCGTAAATATGATACGCAATGCTACGCCGAAAAAACGGAAAAACTACGTGAATCTGGCCCAATATCTTGAAAACAAACTTTAGTGGCTTCATCCAAACCCGGGTACCAATGCAAGCCATTTGCAATGGGAAACCTGGCAAGGTTTAGTCGCAGTCCACTGAAGACGGTTGTAAATAATAGTAACTAAATTAGTGATGTCTGGGTAATATCGTAGCTCCTCCAGTGGAGATTCTGAGAGCTCCAGGGTCATAGTTCCAAACTGCACCCGTATGGCAGCAAATATTTAAAAACGTATTTTCTATACCATGGCGGCCCTTCAGCTCCTCAAAAGAAACAAAAATATTGTTTGCGAACACGTGTGAAACAGCGGTGACACCAAGACCACCCCACATAGTCAAACTGAGGTGGCCCAAGAGCTCTGGGAAGTTTTGATTTAACCACAAAGGGGCATGGGGTGACTCCCCTGATGTGGTCAAGTTGAGCATTTTTCCACTTTCACGCCAAGCTAGAAAACATACATCCACAGGGGAGAATCTGGAGCATCAAAAAACAGAAGACCTATGGATTTAATTCTTTAGTGAAGAGGCAGGACCATAGAATGCAGATAATAGGGTAGTGCAAGGGCTCAGAGAAGTGGAGTGGAACAAGTCATATACAAACTCCGCTTTAAGATCCATCAAAGTAGGGGTTAAGTCTCTTGGGCCTTGCTGCTCTCTAAATGCCCGTACACACGATCGGATATTCCGACAACAATTTTTCCGATAGATGTGTTTTGATGGATAATCTGAACGTCTGTATGCTCCATCGGACAATTGTTGTCGGAATTTCTGACAACAAATGTTTTATTGCATGCTCTCAAATTGTCTGACAACAAATGTGTTCCTTCGGATTATCCAATTGTGTGTACACAAATCCGTCCCGACTAAAATCCAAAGTACAAACATGCACACTCCGAACCAATGCTAACCATAGGACAGCATTAGCAGAAGTTGCCCAAAGGGTGGCGCCAAAGAGCAGAAAAAACTGTTTTCGCGAATGTTGGCTGAAAAATTTCTGCCGTCTGTATGCAGAACAAGTTCACAGCCAACGCTCTTCGGACAAAAATCCACAGATTTGTCCAGTTGTGTGTATGAGGCTTAACCACTTCAATACCGGGCTTTTATACCACCTCCATACCGGGCCTATTCTGACACTTCTCTCCTACATGTAATAATAATCATTCTTTTGCTAGAAAATTACACAGTACCCCCAAACATTATATATGTTTTTTTAGCAGACACCCTAGGGAATAAAATGGCGGTCATTGCAACGTTTTATCTCGCACGGTATTTACGCAATCATTTTTCAAACGCCTTTTTTTTGTAAAAAAAATTGTTTCATGAATTTAAAAAATAACAAAACAGTAAAGTTAGCCCAATTTGTTTGTATTATGTGAAAGATTTTGTTACACCGAGTAAATAGACACCCAACATGTCACGCTTTAATTTAGCACACACTCATGGAATGGCTCCAAACTTTGGTACTTAAAAATCTCCATAGGCAACGCTTTATTTATTTTTTACAGGTTACCAGTTTAGATTTACAGAGGAGATCTAGTGCTAGATTCGTTGCTGTCACTCTAACGCACGCGGCGATACCTCACTTATGTGGTTTACACGGCGTTTACATATGTCGGCGGTACTTACGTGTGCGTTCGCTTCTGCACGCGAGCTATCGGGGACAGGGGCGTTTTAATTTTTTTTTTATCTTTTATTAATTTTTTTTACTTATTTTTTATTTATTTTTCCACTTTTTTCAAAAAAAAATTTCCACTTTTATTCCTATTACAAGGAATGTAAACATCCCTTGTAATAGAAAATGTGTGTGACAGGTCCTCTTTATGGAGAGATGTGGGGTCAATAAGACCTCACATCTCTCCTCCAGGCTGGAAACCATGAGATCGGTGAAAAAAAATTCACCGATCTCATGAATGGTGACTTACAGCCGCAATCGCGGCTTTGTTTACTTACAGGGACCCGGGCGGGACGTCATCAGATCGCGCCCGGGTCCTCCGGCGGTCATAGAGATGACTGGTGACCATCTGGTCACCAGTCATCTCTATGCTTCCTGCCGACGCCGGACGATTCGTTCTCCGGGCCCCCGAAGGCACGGGAGAGCCCGGAGAAGCACCGGATGGCGGCGGGAGGGGGGGGGGGAAACCACCGCTATGATCGTTTTTAAATTGTGCAGAATCGCCGGCTGAAGAAGAGGATATCTGGATGATGCCTCTGGCTGCAGGCATGATTCAGATATCCATCCGCAAAGCCCAGGCCGTCAATTGGATGGTAGATCCCATCTCAGGCCGTCAATTGTATATGGCTGGGTATTGAAGTGGTTAAATCAGCGGGATACTGTGGACTGTCAAAAAAGTCATCTCTCTTTTTGTTGTGTTTTGACAGTCCACAGTATATTCATGCAGAATGATTTTATACGTTTTTAATGTTTGTATACAATAAAAAATCTTTTAGATAATGTGTCTAATGATTGCTTCCTGAGAACTTCAGCAACTAAAAAGTCCTAGTGCTTTTTTTTTGTATCTTTAATATGACCATTTGCTGTACATGATACGAAAATCGGATGGAAAAATTCGTACGACGAGCTGTCTGCCGAATTTCAGAACATTAGTATGGTGCTTTGAGAAGCCGATTTTGCTTTTTTCGGCAGACAAAAGCTGGAAGTGCAGACTATAAAATTTTTGTCAGATGTGAACTCAACGTCCGATTTTTGTTTCATTAGTACAGTTTTTGTACGTAAAAAAAAAATAGTAAGAGCAAGACTACGCATGCTCAGAAACAAAATAACACATACAAAACTATTCTGCCGTTGTATTCTGTCGCACGAAAATGTTCCTATTGTGTGTAACCACTTCACTTTCGACATGAGACTAGCATGCCACAAAAAAAGGAAAATCTAAGCGTGTGTACGACGAGTCTTTAGCCGTAGTCGCATTTATAATCCTGTTATTTTCAGCTTTTACCAGCAGATGGCAGCAGCACACCTCCTACATGTACAGTCACTCCCACAATCCTCCTTGTTGTACAATGACACATAACAACACAGTAGAGTCATGTGATTGACTGTCTGCTTCAGGGCTGGGAGGAGGAATAATTTGAGCAGAAAGTCGTTGCTGCAATACATGATTTCCTGTATTATCACTTATGACCCTGGTAGGTTACTGTGAGGGCTGGCAGCACCAGCTTAGTGCACATTTGGAAACAGCAGCCGATGCAGAGGCAGCAAAGCTCTCTATAGACTAAGCTGCATCCTTTTTGCTGAGCCTACAAGCAACAATCCACTATGGGGCAGGTGCATTATTATTTCCTCTTTGCCTGCGCTGCTTTAGGGTACTTCAATATGGTGAGCGCTACAGGATTCGTCATCAACCGGATACCACTGAGGGTCACAGCGGTAAGATTTAAAGCGTTGTGCCAATTAATGCTTATTTAATAAAGTAACAAGTTAAATGGAACGCACAGTAACCCATAGCAAACAATGTTATCCTTCACTGATCTGAGTTTAGCTGATTGCATTTAGTGGGTTCGGGCTCTGGGAACATCATCATTGTGCTTTTTACTGCTTTGTTTCTTTTATACTTTTGTATACTTCATGTTATACACTGCTATATATATATATATATATACACACACACACTTTAATGGTTGATCATTAATTTGTGACCGCAATACGACTTTATATATCCAAATGTAAAATGCCCCTTGCTGTGACAACAATTAACCTTTCAGCACAGAACTAGGAATGTGCAGCGTTGTGTGTTTTTAGTGCTTAGACTTGTTGTCAATCAGAAAATGTAGTCATAGTGTTATTGTCACATTAACGCTAGAGTGACCACATTTCCAAACTACTATTCAGGGACACCCTCCCTTCCCAAAAATCAGCTTGTGCTGTAACCAATCACAGCACAGTGATAGGACACAAGAGGTAGGATTTATGTTTTCTCCAATCACAAGCAGGGGGAGGGATTGTGCTCCTCCAGGCCAGGACAAGTACTGTCAGTAAGTAAAGCAGTGATGTGGTGGCCTTTTTGGGGGCATCAGATTGGCCCAGGGGGGTACCTGTGTCAGTTTCATTCCGGGACACTGTATTGTCCTGGAATAAATGTGCCCGGGACAGACCTGCAAAATGCGGGACTGTCCCGGGCAATCCGGGACACGTGGTCACCCTAATTAACGCACATCAGCACAACTAAATTTGGCCTGGACATAAAAAAATAAAAAGTCACAAAAGTGTTAAACTATTTTTTTTTCTCTTGTTCCCAACCAAGAAGTTGCTTCCTTCTTGGTTTGGAACAGCTATGGGTTCATTATTAAAAGTGTAACTCCACTATTGTAGGGAGAAAAAAATATATTGCAAAAAAAATGTAATAAAAATAATATAGCTATACAATTGCAAAACAAGCCATATTGTAGTATTAGTCAAAATCATCTTTTTTTTTTAATCTGCAGCGCTGTCATTTTGTGTAAAATGCAATGGCCCAGGTCCACAGAGAGTTGGGCGCACATTACGCCGCCGTAGCGCAAACGCTGTACGCTACGCCGACGCAGCGCGGAGAAGCAAGCACTGCATTCAGCAAGCTATTGCTCCCAATGCTGCGTCGGCGTGGCGTAAGTTTCGAAGGCGCAGGCCGGCGTAGGTGGAAGTGGGAGTGAGCATGCAAATGATGGTCCGAGCATGGTGCAGTGTTTTACGCCCGGCGTATCACGAACTGCGAATGTGCCGTGAACGCATGAAACAGCACCCTTATGTGCATGCTCACAACCACGCGGGGATGCCCCAAGGATGCTCAATAGGTTTTAGATCTGGAGACATGCTTGGCCAGTCCATCACCTTTACCCTCCGCTTCTTTAGCAAGGCAGAGGTCATCTTGGAGGTGTGTTTGGGGTCGTTATGTTGGAATACTGCCCTGCGGCCCAGTCTCCAAAGGGAATGCATCATGCTCTGCTTCAGTATGTCACAATGAATTGTAGCTCCCAGTGCTGACAGCGCTCATGGAGGCCCTACACCGGATCACCACGTATGCCATGAACGTAACGTACGCCCAATACACCGGCCTGTGTTCTCTGGTGCAGACCTTTGCATGTCTATTGCTGGGTTGCGCCTCATCTATGGGGAATACTTTACGCCGGACGTAAAACTTACACGCACCTCGCGTAGCATGCACCGGTCGCACGTACGTTCGTGAATCGCCGGATTTCCCTCATTTGCATATTTGAATGCCTAATCAATGGGAGCAGCAACATGCGTCCAGACGAAAAGTGCGCCCATGCTACGCTGGCTTATGTAAGCTACGTCGGCGTATGGTGGCCAGTTTTTAGGCGTATGTTGGTTTGTGGGTCCGGCGCACATTTGCACTTACAGGCGCACATTTCCACTTACGTTGGTGTAAGTGCTTTGTGAATCTGGGCCAATGTGTCTAGCTGGAGGTGTTCTGTAGACTGTGTACAGAACGCCCCCTGAAAATGTAGTTTCCTCCTTTATGATTGGCTTGCTGATTTTTTTTTCCCCCCAGAAGTCTGCACTAGGATACAGGTCGGATTTTGGGGAACCCCTGCAAGAAAAAAAAAACAGTTTTGGTGAGATGCTAAAGGGTTTATCACTTCTAAAGGAATGCAGACCCTGCCACTCTCCTTATTAGAGCCCCACAGGTATATCAGGTGATCAGCAATGAAAAAGTCACTGCCTTACAGAATTAAGCCCCATACACACTATTAGATTTTCTGCAGATTTTTGTCTTCATATTTACTAAAACCATGTAGTGCAAGGGCCTGCCCGATCGCGTACAAATTGAAACTTAGGCCGTGTACACACGATCAGACATGTCCGATAAAACATGTACGACGGAGCGTTTTCATCAGACCAGGCTGAAGTGGTCTGTTGGTCTGATGTGCGTACACACCATCGGACCAAAATCCCCTCGGACCAGAACGCGGTGACGTAGAACACAATGACGTGATGAAAAAACAAAGTTCAATGCTTCCAAGCATGCGTCGACTTGATTCCGAGCATGCGCGGGATTTTGGTCCGATGATTTTGTGTACTAACCATCGAACATGTCCGACGGACAGGTTTCCAGCGGACAGGTTTCTAAGCATGTTTAGAAACTTTTGTCCACTGGAAAACGGTCCGATAGGCCGTACACACGATCAAACGTGTCCGCTGAAACTGGTCTGCTTCCCAGTTTCAGCGGACATGTTCGATCGTGTGTACGTACGCGGCCTTAAGGTTTGACCTCATATTAGATGGTTTTGGTAATCTGAAAACAAAAATCTGCAGAAAATCTAATAGTGTGTATTAGGGTTGCACCGATACTAGTATCAATATCGGTGCCGACCAGGTATTTGCACAAGTATCGGTACTCGTGCAAATGCAACAATACTTTCAGGCTCGGTTCTTCGAGCTGTCAGTGGGTCTTCCCTGTTGACTGCTGAAGTGTTAACCACTTTTACACCAAGGACGTCATATGACTTCCTCAACTTTGTGCGGTGATATCTGAATGATGGGTGCAGCTAGAGGCATCATTCAGATATCATTCTTTTCTGACGGCGATTCTGCGCACCATAAGAATGATCATAGCAGCAGTTCCACCGCTTGATTATTCTTATAGGTGGCGGGAGGGGTCATCCCCCTCCCGCCGCCATCTGGTGCTTCTCCGGGCTCTCCCGTGCCATCGGAGGCCCGGAGAACGAATCGGCCAGTGCAGGCTCAAGATGGTCACCAGTCATCTCTATGGCCATCCTAGGCAGGGGCGCGACATTACCCGGAAAGCATTTTTTTTCCCGATCTCATGCTTTCCAGCCTGGAGGAGAGATTAGGGGACTTATTGACCCTGCATCTCTCCATAAAGAGGACCTGTCACAATTAGTTCTATTATAAACTGAGAAAAAAATATATATTTTTTCCAAATAATTGATATTTAAGCAAAAAGTAAAAAATATTGTGTTTTTTTTTCAAGATTTTCTCACTTTTTTGTTTATAGCGCAAAAAATAAAAACTGCAGAGATGATCAAATACCACTAAAAGAAATCTCTATTTGTGGGAAAAAAAGGACGCCAATTTTGTTTGGGAGCCACGTCGCACGACCGCACGACCGTGCAATTTTAATTTAAAGCGACGCAGTGCTGAAAGCAGAAAATTTCGCCTGGGCAGGAAGGGGGTATATGTGCCCAGTAAGCAAGTGGTTAAACCGTATTTTTCCCCCCAAAAAAGTTGTTTGAAAAATGATTGCGCAAAAAACGTGCGAGATAAAAAGTTGCAATGACGCCATTTTATTCCCTAGGGTGTCCACTAAATATATATATATATATATATATATATATATATATATATATATATATATATATATATATATATATATATATATATATATATATATATACATATATATAATGTTTAGGGTTTCTGAATAATTTTCTAGCAAAAAAATTATAATTTTACATGAAGGAGAGAAGTGCCAAAATAGGCCCGGTGCTAAAGTGGTTAGAGCCGGTTCACACTGGGGCGACTCGTCAGGCGACTCAGCCACCTGACAAGTCGCGTCCCATTCTATTCAATAGAACTGTTCTAATAGGAGCGCGGCAAGTCGCTCCGACTTAGAAAAAGATTCTTGTACGACTTCGGGGGCGACTCAGGGCGACTTGCATCGGAATACAGAAGTCATTTTGCAAGTCGCCTCTGAAGTCGTGTTCAGGACGCCTTGCCGAGTCGCCCCCAAAGTCGTGCCGCCCCAGTGTGAACCGGCTCTAATTGGAGCTGTCAGAAACAAAGCAGCCTGCAATGTTTATTAACAACATTGCTCAGCCACTGAAACAAAAGAAACATTGTTCAGTGTTTCTTCATCTGCAGATCAAAGGGATAAACACATGTTCCTCTGTTTAACCCCTTATTTAGGTTCCATGCACACTGAAGCTGATTAAAGCTATAAAAAAAACGCCAGTAGTTTTGTTTTTTAGCTTTTTTGCAATAGCTCTAATCAGTGTTTTTCAGTGTAGCTTTTATCAGCTTTTTATTTATTTTTTTACTTTTTTTTTATCTTAAACATTGCTGACAGCTGAAGTGAAAACAAAACAGTTGCAATAGGTATCGGTAATTGATATCGGCGAGTACTAAAAAAAAAGTATTGGTACTCGTAAAAAAAATGGCATTGGTGCATCCCTAGTGTGTATGGGGCTTTAGTATCCAGGAGACGAGGAATCTGCAACAAAGGGGTAGATTCACATAGAATTAGATTAGCGTAGAGAATCAGAAATACACTACGCCGCCGTTTTTTACCTGGCTCTACGTGGAATCCAGGTAGATTTTGTCCAGTAAACGACAGCGGAGTAGTGTATTTCTCCCGGGGCAATCCATCTACGCGAGTAGGGGGCGTGAAGGATTTAAATTAGGTGCGTTCCCGCGGCGATCGAACTGCACATGCTCCGTTCCGAAATTTCCCGCCGTGCATTGCGCGAAATCACGTCGTTACGTAATTTTTTTTTGAGTAGCGTCGTTTACGGACATTCCTATTCCCGAACGAGTTACATAAAAAAAAAAAAATAATAATTAAATTTGACGCGGGAACGACGGCCATACTTAACATGGGCTACGCACCGTTAGACCAGCAAATAGCTGGTCTAACAGTACGTAGCAAAAAAATGACGTAAGCGATTGCGAAGGCCGCTCGTATCTTCGTGGATCGCCGTAAAAACTCATTTGCATATCCCGACGCAGAAAACGACACGGACTCCTCCCAGCGGCCGCAAAAAGATTGCATCGTAGATCCGAAGGCTTACGAAGACGTAAGCCTCTCGGATCGAAGCCTGAAGCCGCCGTATCATGGTTTGAGGATTCAAACTAGTGATACGGCGCGCAAAATTTGAAATTACTCCTGTCTAACACCAGTTAGACAGGCGTAATCGCTCTGTGAATCTGGGCCAAAGTTTGTTAAAGTGGAAGTAACGTTTTTTTTTTTTTTTTTCAAATGGCTGACAGGCAGGGAGGGTATTTCTGACAGAAGCGACCCTATTGGTCTCTTTTGTCCTAAATGCATCCTTTTGCCTGTCAGCTGTCATGTTCAGCATGCATAGCTAATCGATCATTTACGACCCGATCCATACCAAAGCGATGTGAAATGCGCACGAGTGGCGTCAACGCGGCCTGGTCTATCAAATGCCTGACCAATCCGGCGGGCAAAGATGGAAGTATCGGGGGCCCGCCGGATTGGTTGCTGCGCTGGAGGACACCATATGACAGGTAATTCTGCCATATTGTAGTAATATACTATGCATACTAGTACATTATGGCATAGCCCACCTGGAGGGGCCTTAAAAAAAATCCATGCAGTGTACATTGATAACCCAGAGGGACATTTTTTTTTTTTTTCCTCAACAAAAGTTAAAGCCAAAGTGTATTGTACATATATAATAATTAATGACAGCTAGTCATATCATAAATATTGATAATTACCATCCTAGCTCTTTTGCTTGCTCTATCTTTAAGGTACCTATTAATTTCACATGGAGTCTCCTTGCGACATCCTCTCTTTGGCCTGGTTCACACCTATGCAGTTTGCTTTTGATCCATTTCTGCAATGCTTTCTGCGTCTTTAGGCTGGATTCACACCTATACATTTTAGTGCTTTTTGCAGATTTGCACTACGGTCTATTTACCATGGTTTCCTATGGAACACATTCTGTAATCCAGCCTTACACTTTTTTTTTACATGTTTTTCACATGTTTTGCATTTTTATGTTTTTTTTTTTGTTTGCCAATTCTTTTTTGGCCAGATTACAAAACGCAAATCACGGCAAAGTTGATGCAAAAAATGCACTACATGCTTTTCTGCAGCTTCTCTATTGAAGTCTATTGAAGCAACAGCGCACAGCTTTGTGTTTTTTAAAAGTCCTTGACACTTTCCAAAAATACAGCAAAAAAAAAAAAAGCAAACGTGTTCCATAGTAAACCATGTTAAATGGACTGTAGTGCGTTTCTGCAAAAAGCACTAAAAAAACACATAAGTGTGAACCAGGCCTTCCTGTCCATGTATGCTCCATCCAACTTGTCAGCCACTGAAGCTTATAGACTCTATGCAATTGATAAATACACTGCACACAGTATTGGCAGTGCTATGTCATATCGCCCAACTGTCCCTGATTTGGAGCAATGTCCCTCTTTCCCTCTAACTTCCTCATTTGTCCCTAGTTTTTGTCTGACCTATATACAGTAGTTGTATATAAAATGTACTATTTATCTTTCAGTGTTTAGTGTTTCCCAGTGCTAAACCTTAATCCAAATTATAAATTGCTGTATTTATACATTTTAAAAGCTAATATAAAGGAATAGTAGAGGTACAAAAAAGTCCCTTTGTGGATTCACGTCATCTTTTTTGGGGTTATTCTCCTTTAACCTCCCTGGCGGTATGATTCTGTCTGGAATTACGTACCAAAAGCGGTACAATTATTTTGCATGGAAATTCTGCGTTTTATACTGTAGGCCTGCAATTTTTAGGAATAACTCACTTAAATTTGTCCAAACCAGAGTCTAGTAGACATCCCGGGTATGATAAAGTTTGAAACACAAAATCATAAAATTATAATATAATAAATAACTATAAATAATTATAACAAATAATAATGTAATTATAATAAAAATTATTCACTAATGTAATCAATCAAAATCACTGAAATTTGCTCAGTTGCAGAATTGTCGCTGTCATTACTTTTATTTTTTTATGACGAATTTCCCCACAAATCGCTATCGCTCAATTCTGCAAGTGATTATAATTTATTATCGCTGTTTTCTAGCTGCTCTAAAATCACTTTTGACATAAAGGGACACTTTTAGTTGCTATGGACAATCTACAGTTTGCAGGCACAAAAAAAATGTTTTTATTATATAAAAGAACATGCAGGACACTGGGCAGACCACTAGGGACAGGGGGGTGTGTACTTTTTACATACAGTACTGTAATCTATAAGATTACAGTATTCTGTATGTAATGTGTTTGTTTACTTTTTTGAATTTGCCGTCGGTCTCCGCCCCCGTGCGCCGTTACATCGCAGGGAACGGAGATCGGCGGCGTGCGGGCACTGTGTGAGTCGAATGGAGGACGCCACTCGCTCACACAGCGGGGATGCATCGCTGGATCCAGGGACAAGGTAAGTACAGTAACCCTGCCTGGATACAAGGTAAGCCAGCGCGCGCTGCAGGCTCTGCATATTGACCCCGAGCGCGACTCGGGGATATCGATATTTACATGAGAAATCCAACCCGAGTCACGCTCGGGGATACCGGCAGGGGGGTTAAGAGGGTGTCCTATGCCTACATACATTTGCTAGTAGGTGTCCCTCATTCCCATGGTATGCCTATGTCATGGGGGAAAAAAAGCATTGCAGGGTATCAAACAGTCCTTGACAGGCATAATATGATAGGGACCTCGCTGCTTGACATAAGAACTGAGTATCAAAAAGATGCGGTAGAGTTTTAAATAGTTGTTACATTGTACCCTTGCCTTCTAAAAATTATACTTCTTTGCAAAGTTATTACATGTTGATTGTGCCCAGTAGTAAGGGCTCACCCATACATGTCAGTTAAAGAGGGACTGCAGTCTGCTCACATAATTTGTAATAAAAACCTCTTTGCCATTCTGAAGCTTCCCTCCAACCACGTTGCATATTATTTTATATATACGCTGATTCTGTACTTGTCAAATATGCTGCAGAAATCTCCCTCCACTAAGTCTGGTTGCATCCATTTTAACTGTGGGCAGCTGAAGCTTCTGCCTGTTCTTTTCCTGGATTTACACAGACACAGCCTGCAGCTCTCATTGGCCCTCTTATGACTTCCCCCTCCCTTCCTGGTAAACTCTCAAAAGTGAGAGAGAGCTGTATATGATGTCATAAGCCTAGGCTAATGACCAGACAAGAAACAGGAAGTGAGCTGTATAAGGTATTTACTGGCAGAAAAAAAATGTTTTACTATCCAAAGCTAAAACAACAAGGGCATAAGATTTAATAGATGGAAAGTTGATAAAAATAACTGAAGGTCCTCTTTAAGCTGTGTTGATCTGCAACCAGTTGTTTTCTGTGATCTGCTGACACGATACATGTGCAGTGTCATTCCCTGCATAAAAATGCAGCGTGCCTGTAGTTATATGCAGTGCAACTCACCGCACTGCTGCACATTGCCACATGCATAGACTTAATTGTAATTTGGACATTTAAATAAAGTAAAAAAAAAAAAAAAAGGTAAACACTGCCTCACATTTTTAATGATGCAAAGCAGTGCCCCTGCACAATAGACACCAGCCTGCACTCATTTTAGGGTGCAGGCTGGTATGATCGGCTCCTGAACATGTATGGCGATTTCACTTTTACATTATTTCTAGGTATCATTCAGATGCATGTTATTTGTCCCCCATTTCATCTTCTTGTTCCTCTTGTGTATAGGTGAATGGCTTCTCCTGGGCTAATTGTGATAGCGAAAGTCTGCCTGGGAAAATACAGACGCTCACCATTCTCCCAGACCCACTGATGTTCCCTGGAGAGATGACTTTGTCTACTATCCTGAATACTACAGTAGCACTGACCTCCCCCGTCAAGGTATGTACTCTGTACACCATTAGCATGGAAGATTTGATAACATACTTTATTTAAGGTTTTTTTTTTACTCTTAAGGCTGGGTTCACACCTATGCCAATTGAGTGCGGCTTAAACCGCATCTAATACGCAGAACATTTCTAAATACATTGTTTTCAATGAGGCTGGTTCACATATGTGCGATGCATTCGCACTGCGCATTGCAGAAAAAACGTGTGCAAATTTTATGCCTTGCGGTGCGGCTCAGGTGCGAATTCAGGCCCATTATCTTCTATGGGTACGCAGCTGATTCTGCTAAATAAATTTTTATTAAAATATTAAAATCAATCATTATATTCACAATGTGGAGTTAAAATCAGGCTTAAAAAGACAGTACAGCAGAAATCCAACAGCAACAGCAGAGCTTGATAATCACTTGAATCTAGAATCGATGTTTAGAGCTGACGCGTTTCAGGGGCGTACCCCTTTCCTCAGAGCTTGGTGGTCTGCAGTGATTTTAACTCCACATTGTGAGTATAATGATTGATTTTAATATTTTAATAAAAATTCATTTAGCAGTATCACACTAGGTCGGTGCGCCCTCCATCTTTTTCTTTTTCCTTAGTCTTATGAATTCCCACGATTCTGAGGAGGGCTGCAAGACTCTGGAAGCTATTGTCTAAACGAACTCAACTCATAGTACCTTTCAAAAAAATACCGGAGCGCAGGAGATTTTTGTTTTTCGTTTGTTACGCAGCTGATTTGCAGATGTGTTCAGTTCTCTTCAGGAATTTTTCTCATTCAGCTCAATACACTTCTCCCCCACTCTCCTCTCACCCGGAACTTCGCCCAGGTTTCCAAATTCGCAGCTAAAATGGAGCTAATCTGCTGAACACTTCCCTTATCTATCTGCAGAGATTACAGAGCTGAAATTCACACCGCACAAGTGTGAACCCATCCTTAACCGAACCACCCCAAAAAATGGGTACCACAGGTGGAAGGAAAGAAAAGTGCTCAATTTCCCCCTCAACACAATTGGTGTTGACTGGGGAATGCCTCCCTCGGTGCCGTTGTGTTCTTCAGGTAGGCGGGGGGGGGGGCAGAGGGAGCCTTCGCGGCTGGCAGAACACAATGATTACTGCTAGCGGCTATAGCCACCAGCAGCAGTCGCTTGTAAAAAATATGACACGCTGGTTGTACCCAAGTTGATTCAATCAGCCTGCCCATAAATGGACCATGTCTCAGTCAGTCTCTGCTGAACCAGTCGAATTTCAATCCATGTATGGCAAGCTTTAGATTTGGAGCCAGGATTCAGAGGTCTCTTAAAATAGTTTCGAGCAACAAACCTGTGTAATCAGTGCTAGGACAGTGGCACGGCAAACGCCCCCACCCCCTTCTCCTGGCTTTTTCTGATTGTATTTAGGCCAGGCCTGGAACTTCCCTTCTTTTATCATAAATGATTTCGGAGGTTTCACTTATTTACACATGTAAGTTTGCTTGTCGCTCCACACCATAGTTTGCTGCATTGCTTGTACAATTTACACTCACCAGTCATTTTATTAGGTGCAATTGCTTGCTAATGCAAATTGCTAATCAGCCAATCACATGGCAACAACTCAATGCATTTAGGCAGGGCTTTTTTTCAGGGGGAACTTGGGGGAACTCAGTTCTACCACCTCTGGCTCAAACCATTTGGTGCCTTCTCACCACAATCACTTATAAACACAGAAGTCTGGTTTCTGTGTTTACAAGTGACAGCTCTGCACTCTGTGTGTAACCCCCCCTGAACTCTGCATTCTGTATGTATTTTAATCATGCTATTTAATGCCCCTTTAAGACCCTTCTACTGTTTGTGAAATCTGAACAGGGTCGTGGTTGAGTTCCTGCACCTATTTTCTGAGAAAAAAAGCTCTGCATTTAGGTATCTAGATGTGGTGAAGATGACTTGCTGAAGTTCAAACTGAGCATCAGAATAGGGAAGAAAGGGGAACTGCTGATCTACTGTAATTTTTATGCACAACCATCTCTGGGGTTTGCAGAGAATGGTCAGAAAAAAAGAAAATATCCAGTGCGTGGCAGTAGTATGGACGAAAATGCCTTGTTGATGTCAGAGGAGAATGGCCAGACTGGTTCAAGATGATAAAAAGGCAACAGTAACTCAAATAACTGCTCGTTACTACCAAGGTACGCAGAATACCATCTCTTAATGCACAACACGTCAAACCTGGAAGTGGATGGGCTACAGCAGCAGAAGACCACACCGGGTGCCACACCTGTCAGCTAAAAACAGAAAACTGAGGCTACAATTCACACAGCGTTATCAATAGAAGACTGGTTTCCTGGCCTGACGAGTCTTAATTTCAGCTGTGAGGCGGCGTACACACGACCGAGGTTCTCGCTGGAAACCAGCGAGAACCTTGCTGGAAGCTGCATTCCAGCGAGGACCTCGGCCATGTGTACGCTCTCGGCGAGCTTCCCGTCGGGAAGCCCGTCAAGCAGAAATAGAGAGCACGCTCTCTATTTGCTCGACGGCCCGCCTGGATGAATGGCTGGTTGCCATTCCCGACGGGCGGGTCACCGATTTCGACGGCCAGCAGAGAACCTCGACGGGTGTAACGATGTGTTCTGCCCGTCGAGGTTCTCTGCCGTGTGTACACGGCCTGACATTCAGATAGTAGGGTCAGAATTTGGCGTAAAACAACATGAAAGCATGGATCCATCCTGCTGTATCAACGGTGCAGGCTGGTTGTGTAAGGCCACCGTACACACGATCGGTCCAAACCGATGAAAACGGACTGAAGTTCAGTTTCATCGGTCCAAACCGACCGTGTGTATGGCCCATCAGTCTGTTGTCCCTCAGTCCGAAAATGTAGAACTTGCTTTAAAATTGGACCGATGGATGCCTACCGATCGGTCAAAACCAATGGTTAGTACACAAAAACATCAGGTTTAAAACCCGCGCATGTTCAGAATCAAGTCGACGCATGCTTGGAAGCATTGAACTTCATTTTTTACTGCACGTCGTTGTGTTTTACGTCACCGCGTTGGACTCGATCGGTTCGTGAACTGATGGTGTGTACGCACATCAGACCATCAGGCTGCTTCAGCGGTGAACCGATGAAAAAGGTCTGTCGGACCATTCCCTTCGGATGGACTGATCGCGTGTACACGGCCTAATAGTGTGGATGATATTTTATTGGCACACTTTGGGCCCCTTAGTAACAATTGAGCATCGTTAAATGCTGCAGCCTACCTGAGCATTGTTACTGACCATGTCCATCCCTTTATGATTACAGTGTACCCATCTCCTGATGGCTACTTCCAGCACGATAATGCACCATGTCATAAAGTTCAAATCATCTCACCACTGGTTTCTTGAACATAATAATGCGGTCATTGTACTTCAATGGCCTCCACAGTCACCAGATCTCAATCCAATAGAGCACCTTTGGGATGTGGTGGAACGGGAGTAATGCTATCATGTTGATATGGACCAAAATCTCAGAGGAATGTTTCCAACACCTTGTTGAATCTATGTCACAGAGATTTAGGCTGGGTTCACACCTATACGAATTGAATGCGCATTTCCCCGTATTCAATTTGCATAGCAGGAGAATGTGACTGGCTCTCTATGGCGCCGGTTCACATATCTCCGCAGCGGGTCTGGTGCGGTGTGCCTGAAAATGCGTGCCTTTTTTGGTGCAAATCAGGTTCGATTTCAGCCCAAAATTCAGGCTGAAATCGGACCTGAACCGGCACGCACCGGACCCCTGCTTGCGCCGCATGTGGTGACAGTGTGAACCCGGCCTTAAGGTAGTTCTTAGGCTTCATTTCCACTGGCGTTTTTACAGCCACGTTTTTTACAGCTTAAAAACGCCTGTCCATGTTTATTTTAGAAAAAAAATAAACATGGAGCTGGAGCTTTCAAAACGCAGCGGCCGCGTTTTTGAGCGTTTGTGCGCGTTTTTGCGCGTTTTTTAATGTCTGGCGTTTTTACAGCTCTATTGCTGGAGCTTCAGAACGCACTGGTCCCGCGTTTTTTTGCAGCTTAGCCATCTACAGCTCAAAAACGTCATGGTGGGCATGAGGCCATAGACTAACATGGACAGGCGTTTTTAAGCTGCAAAAAACGCTCAGAAAAGTGGCTGTAAAAACGCCAGTGGAAATGAGGCCTTAAGGTAAAAGGGGGTCCAACTTGGTACTAGCAAGGTGTACCTAATAAAGTAAGCGGGTGGGTGTATAGTCGAGTCATCTGAGGCTTCACTTAGTGCAGAGATAGCTTACCTGGCTGCCTCCTGCTTACACACCAGTCTTATCACCTTGTTTAGTATCAGTCTGAGGGAATGCTGATTCTCTAAAAACAATCACACTGAACTCTGCACACAAAGTAACCTATACAAGCACTGGAAAAGGAGGAGAAAGGGGGCTGTCAGGCTGTACACCTTGTCACTCTTTATAATCACCTCTCTTTATGGCCCTGTTATTGCCAGTCTGATATTGGTGACAACAAAAGCTTGACAGGACTCAAAAACGCCCCCCTCACTGATGCTTCTTCTGCTTTGCTGTACTCACCCTGATCAGCTCATGCTGAAATTACAAAGTACGTTTTATATTATTATAAGGACACTCACATGTCCAAAGATCCAGCAAAGTCCTCATCCAAACTGATTGATCAAACGGCTTTGGGTCCAGGTGCCAGACAGGGTCCGGGCGCGTTGTGCTTTGTGAATGGTCGGCAGTCTTCTGGAACCTGTCATGTGTTCCAGAAGGCTGCGGGGGGAAGCAGGGGGACTGAACTTCTGCTCAGATACCTGCAGTGATCTAAACAGAAGGAGGAGCGGGTACTTGTCAAAACCAGGTACCTGCTCTCCCCCCAAAAAGTGCCAAATGTAGCAGTGGAGGGGGGTTGCAAACAAGTGGAACTTCCCCTTTCGGATGAAGTTCTGTTTTAAAGGGTCACTAAAGGAAAACATTTTTTTTTGCTGAAATGACTGTTTACAGGGTATAGAGACATAAAAGTTAACTGATTCCTTTTCAAAATGATTAAAAATAGATAAAAATCAATCATATAATGTGCCTGCAGGTTAGTTTCACTTTTGAACTGGCTTCATGTTTCTGTGAAGTAGAAATAGACACACAGAACAAAAACAAACAAATCCAGGGCAGTGTTTTGTTTTTAAAATTAATCTGATTCTGGGAAGTTTTAGACACACAGTAATGACAGCTCAGACCACCGTGAGAAAGCTCCCAGTACTGTGGTTATAAGGAAACAGACAAGCAGGAAGTGTGGAGATCAGAGCAGGATTACAGCAACTTCAAAGCAAAAAAAAAAAAAAAAAAAAAAAAAAAAAAAAACGAAAAATGAGGACATGAAACCAGTACTACAGTAAGGTAAAAGAAGCTATTTAGCCAAAAAAAGTGATCCTTTAAGCTAAAGTGAGTAGACTTTCTGACTAAGGATATCTCAGTGTTTTCTGGGCAGCATTATTAGCTCACAAATTATTTTGCTGGTGTCCTTTAGGGCTTGATCATACCAATTCACATGCTAAAATGTGTGTGGACTAGTACCTGGTGTTTAGGGGAAGTGATGTCCGGCACTTTGTGGTGTTGTGGTCTTAATATGGTCAGCAGAGAGGACTTAAAGGGGTTGTTAAAGTTTGTTGTTCATTTTCTAAATAGGTTCCTTTATGCTAGTGTATTGTGTGTTCACTTACCTTTTCCCTTCTAAATGTTTTTTTTCTTTGTCTGAATTTCTCACTTCCTGTTCCTCAGTAAGCTGTTCAGTAAGCTGTTCTGGCTTTGATGATGGTGGCAAGTTTACTAAGGAGAAACAGGAAGTGAGAAATAAACAAAGAAAAAAAAACATTTAGAAGGGGAATGGAAGGAAAAGGTAAGTGAGCCAACAATGCACTAGCTTAACCACTCAAGGACCGCCGCATTTACATTTACGTCGGTGCCTTGGGGGCAATCGGACCCCCCCCCCCACGTACATGCGGCGGTCCAGTTACCTGGCTGAGCGATCCGGGATGAGGGGGCGGCGGTTGGTTTTTGTCCGCCCCCTCCGGATCGCTCTCAGCCAATCCGCGCGCTCCCCCCACGTGTCATTTCCTCCTCCTGTGTAAACACAGAAAGGAGGAAGTGATGTGATCGCTCCCTCTGCGTTTTTTTCGACCACCGCTGAGGAGAGATCACATAGTAAGTGTACACAACAGCACACTGACACACAGACACATAGGGATATTTAACCCCCCCGATCGCCCCCTCCCCCCTGTCACAGTGTCACTGATTGCAGTGATTATATGTATGATCACTGCAGTTAGTGTCAGTGTGACAGGCAGTTAGTGTTAGGTTCAGGGTAGCCCCCTACCCCCCCCTAATAAAGTTTTAACCCCTTGATCACCGCCCTAGTTAACCCTTTCACTCCCTATTGCCAGCGTCACTAAGCAATCGTTTTTCTGATCGCAGTATTAGTGTCGCTGTTCCCGCTAGGTAGCTAATTCTTTTTTATTGCGATTTTTTTTTTTACTAAAGACATGTGGCTAAATACATTTTGGCCTAAATGTTTGACTAAAATTTAGTTTATTTGATTTTTCTTATAACAAAAAGTAAAAAATATTGATATTTTTTTCAAAAATGTCGCTCTATTTTTGTATATAGCGCAAAAAATAAAAATCGCAGAGGCGATCAAATACCACCAAAAGAAAGCTCTATTTGTTGGAAGAAAAGGACGTAAATTTTGTTTGGGTGCCACGTCACACAATTGTCAGTTAAAGCGACGCAGTGCCGAATCGCAAAAAGGGGCAAGGTCATTTGGCAGCATTTTGGTCCGGGTCTTAAGTGGTTAAAGGAACCTATTTTGAAAATTAAAAACAAACCTTTACAACCCCTTTAAGCTGGCCATAAAGTAACACTTTACTATGGTTAAAAAATGTTACAGCTGTGTTTAACAATGGCTGAGAAGTTGGCATCATGCTCTAGGGAACTGTGAGACTTGCCAGTATTTGGTATGCTACCACCGAATACACCAAGCAGCCAAAACTTTATAACCACCCACTAATATTGAGTAAGGTATCTCCTTGGCTGCCACAACAGCCCTGACCCTTTAAGGCACGGACACCACTAGACCTCTGAGGGTATGCTGTGGTATCTGGCAACAACCCAGCAAGACCTCAAACTTGTTGTGTTCCTCAAACCATGCCTATTTTTGCAGTGTGGCAGGGCACATTATTCCGCTGAGAGAGGCCACTGCCATCAGGGAATACCATTTACTTTACAGAAGTTCTTCCACCTCAAACTTGCTCATCCATGTCTTTATGGACCTTGCTTTGTGCACTGGTCCAAATCATTTGGTGCAGGGGGGATTATGGTGTGGGGTTGTTTTTTAGGGGTTGGGCTTGGCTCCTTAGTTCCTGTGAAAGTAACTCTTAAGGTGTCAGCATACCAAGACATTTCGTACAATTTGATGCTCCCAACTTTGTGGGAACAGTTTGGGGATGGCCCCCTTCTTTTCCAACATGGCTTCACACCAGTGCACAAAGCAAGGTCCATAAAGACATGCATGAGTGTGTTTAGGGTGGAGGAACCTGACTGGCCTGCACAGAGTCTTGACCCCAATCCGATAGAACACTTTTGGGATGAATTAGAGCAGAAACTGTGAGCCAGGCCTTCTCGTCCACCATTAGTGTCTGACCTCATTTGTGAGGAAGAATGGTCAAACATTCCCATAGACACACTTCTAAATCTTGTGGACAGCCTTCCCGGAAAAGTTGAAGCTGTTATAGCTGCAAAGGGTGGGCCAACTCAATATTGAACCCTACAGACTAATGGCCCATACACACGATCCGAATATCGGACGAAAACGATCGTCCGATGATGGATCGTACGATTTTCGGATCGTGTGTACACTACTTTCGACAGCCGATCACGACCGTTCATCCGATTAAATTCGATCGGACAAGCGCGAAAAATTTTCTCGTCCGATGTCCGATCGTCCGATTTTCGTTTAGTCAGTACAGCCGTCGTCCGACAATACAATACAAATACATTACAACACGTGACATCACTTCCGATCGTTTTTTTCTATCGTACGATAATTTTCGTGAGTTTAAAAACCTATTTTATTTTACTCGCGATTATTAAGCGAAAAAAGTCGTACGATCCGTCGGCCGATATTCGGATCGTGTGTATGGGCCATAAGCCTGGGATGACACTAAAGTTCATGTGCGTGTAAAGGCAGGCATACCAATACTTTTGGTAAAATACACTTGTTCCTTTTTCACTTCTGTATGGACCTTCTCCCTGGCATGCAAAATGAACTGGCAGTCACAAAAAAGAGATGAAGCAAGTCTTTTCTATTGTAGGAATTAACAATGTAAGCAGAAGTGTGTCTATTTGTGAAAGGTGGAAGAAAAAACAAAGTACTTCTTCTAAACAAATCACATAGGCATTTCGTTTTTTTGTATTTCACAAAAAAAATAAAAAATTCCTATGTGGGTGATATGGCAAAATTATGTCCAGAATACTGTAATAAAGAGATGGTCCTCGTTGCCTGTAACACCCAGTTTAAAAAATCCACGTGACCCATTTATTATGTTGAATCTTTTATTGCCATCCAGAATTCACTGCTACCTCTAAAACCATGAAGAGGTCTATTATTAAAACTTACATTTGTGTATTATGACAACATTACAGTCATAGTTTAGACAAAAAAATGCCCAGTTTGTCCAAACGTCATTTCATTAGGAATCAAAATTAGGCAACACGGTCTATTTATGGTGGCAGTACAGGTTTTCTGTAAGGATGGCATGTGAGGCTGATGAAATTTGGTGAGTAGGTAGTGACATACCATGGAGGTCTTACAAAGCCAAATTCCATGTTTTCATGTTTCCCGTCACTTTAAATACAACGAATACAAAGCTTTCTCAGATTGACTGCAGTGCAGATTATGATGTAATCCGCTTGCCTGATGAAGAATTCATGACTGACACAATTTTGTTCTGGCAGCAAACAAGAAGTCCCTCGTACTGCTCCCAGAACACATTGGCACATATGGTATGTAGTAGGGCTGCAACGGATCAAAAAACTCACGGTTCGGTTCATTCCTCAGATCAGAGCCACGGATCGGATCATTTTTCAGATCACGACCGTATATAGTCCCCACTGTAATATCCACATCTCCCCCAACTGTAATGTCCACGTCTCCCCCACATCTCCCCCACTGTAATGTCCACATCTCCCCCACTGTAATGTCCACATCTCTCCCACTGTAATGTCCACATCTCCCCCACTGTAATGTCCACATCTCCCCCACTGTAATGTCCACATCTCCCCTACTGTAATGTCCACATCTCCCCCACTGTAATGTCCACATCTCTCCCACTGTAATGTCCACATCTCCCTCACTGTAATGTCCACATCTCCCCTACTGTAATGTCCACATCTCCCCCACTGTAATGTCCACATCTCTCCCACTGTAATGTCCACATCTCCCTCACTGTAATGTCCACATCTCCCCACATCTCCCCCACTGTAGAGTCCACATCTCCCCCACTGTAGAGTCCACATCTCCCCCACTGTAGAGTCCACATCTCCCCCACTGTAGAGTCCACATCTCCCCCACTGTAGAGTCCACATCTCCCCCACTGTAGAGTCCACATCTCCCCCACTGTAGAGTCCACATCTCCCCCACTGTAGAGTCCACATCTCCCCCACTGTAATGTCCACATCTCCCCTACTGTAATGTCCACATCTCTCCCACTGTAATGTCCACATCTCTCCCACTGTAATGTCCACATCTCTCCCACTGTAATGTCCACATCTCTCCCACTGTAATGTCCACATCTCTCCCACTGTAATGTCCACATCTCTCCCACTGTAATGTCCACATCTCCCTCACTGTAATGTCCACATCTCCCCAGTCAGCGCCACTCTGGGAATCTCACCTAGGCCGCCACCAGTTGTACCAAGATGGCCACCGCTCCGGAGCTAGGCCGAAGCCTTGGCCTTTCCTATGGGCTCAATCTGCAGATAGTGTGGTGTGCCAATCCGCGAACATTGACCCGTTCGGATCACGGATCAATGACGATCCGTTACACCCCTAGTATGTAGCCACATGAGCTCCCTAATTTAGAGGGACTGCCCCTGATTTGGAACAACGTCCCACAGTTCCTCCTCATTTGTCCCTCATTTTGGTCTGATCTATATAGTTATCTATATATAAAATGCACTATTTCTTTTTCAAAAAGTGTTTCCCAGTGTTAAACTCTTGATCTGATTTCTAAATTGTTGCATATATAAATGTCAAAAGCCAATAGAGAGGAATAGTAGTGGTAAAAAATAAAGCACTAATTTTTTTGTATACCTCTCCTTTGGGGGCGTGGCAGGGTGTGTGTCCTATGACTACATACATTTGTACTAGGTGTCCTTCGACCCCATCTCAAGAAGTTGGGAGGTATGCACATGTACTACCAGGGGTCAAGTCCTGGGGAAAGGTGTGGGAACTCCCATCTAAGAGCCACTCCCCCTCGATCCACTGTACCTTAGTAATTCTTTATGTTACTGAGCGGGAAAGTCCTTTCTAAATACCGCAATAACTCGCGGCAGCTCTCCGCAATGTTTCCTGGGAACAATGACAAAAGCTCCCAGGAGACATTGTGGCATCGAGGAAGTGACGGAATACCTGCACACTACCTGATGAATCCATATACAGGAAGCGGCCAGTAACCTAAAGCAGTGGTCATTAACCCTGTCCTGCAGGGCCCACTAACAGGCCAGGTTTTATGTATTACCTTGGGGAGATGCAGACTGGAATACTACAATCACTAGAGCAGCAAATTACATCACCTGTGATGCATTTCAGTTATCTTGCAAACCTGGCCTGTTAGTGGGCCCTGCAGGATAGGGTTGATGACCACTGACCTAAAGGATTACAAAGTTTGCCTGCCCCTGACAGTGACTCGAGCTGGGCATCGCCGCTTAGTGAAGGATTGGCTCGGGCAGCTCGGCTGCTCTAGTCCTGCAAAGGGAACTGAGTTCCTGCTGTGAAAAAAGTGCAGGAACTTCGTTCCCACACGTTCCCACAGGACTTGAGCCCTGTGTACTACAGTAAAGTGTAGAGCAAACAGCAGCCGCTGTGTATAAAAAATTTACCCTGCACAGGTCTTCAGCATTCACCCAGGCATTATGATCACTGTATTGTTATTAATAAGGATAATCCCTTATGATCATCGTCTCCATCTAGTAGCCGAAATGAAGTATTTTATTTATTTATTTTTATTAACTTCAGCAAAATTCTGCATGATGGCCACTAGATGGAGTTTGACGATCATAGGGGATAATCCTATTACAAGCAAAATAGTAATAATTTGTTGTGCCAGTGTGAATGCTGAAGACAGCACAGTGAACTTTTTATACATCGACCTCTATATGTAGACACCTGAATTTTTCTGCACATTAAAGCGGAGTTCCGCCGAAAACAAAAACATAAAGTCAGCAGCTACAAATACTGCAGCTGCTGACTTTTAATATATGGACACTCACCTGTCTTGGGCGCCCGCGATGGTGGCACTCGAAGCCGATCTGTCTCTCGGGTGGAGGTAATATTCGGTAATATGCGGCTTCATGTCCTGTTCCCTACTGCGCACGCGCGAGTCACGCTGCGCGATCCCACTGGTCCCTGCTGTCTTCTGGGACCTGCGTGTCTCCCAGAAGACAGTAGGGTCGGAAGAGGTGATAGACGTGGAATAGATCGCCGGGCCAACCTATGCCCAGAAGTGGGAGCAAATACCTGGATTACACAGATATCTGCTTCCTCCTCTACCCTGAAAGGTGCCAAATGTGAAACCGGAAAGGGGAAGGATTCCGAAAAGTGAAAGTTCCATTTTTGAGTAGAATTCAGCTTTAAGGCTTCGTTCACACAGGGTGTAAGAATTCGTACATTATATGAGTTCTGTGTTTACCTACATGAGGTTGCACAGGTGCTGCCAATTGGGATGCAGCGGGTGCACAGACACAGCCGCTGCTTCCAAAGTGACATCCACGTGGGTGCAGAGCCTAGGGCACTCACACTGCATACAGCTTCATACACCCCATATGAACTAGGCCTAAAAAAATGTGTGTTTTTTAAGAGTGAACAAGAACTATGGTTTTCTAGGTGCCCCATTTACCCCACAATAGAACAATGCGGAGTAGAGAGGTGCAGAAAAATGCAGCATGTCTCCTGAAGTCCATCAAACATTTTTTTTCTGTGCTGGCTGATGTGAATGGGCCCTACATGATTTATAGCATTTATGCACTTTATTTCACAGGAGCTGGTAGGGTGTTTTTTTTGTTTTGTTTGGTGTACTTTTAAAAGCATTACATTTTGTGATGGATGTATAATTTTGTATCAAGAGGGCTTGATTTTTATTTATTTTTTATAACTTTAGCAACTGAGGTCTGTTTGATTTGTTTTATTTTCTATCACTGCTTTTAGTGTGGGCATTCTATTTGGTGTAGATAGTTTTAATATTATGTGTAAAATATTCCTTAGCTGGTTCTCTCTCAATAGTTTCCTGTTCCTTTGTTGTTTACTTTTCTCCTCAAGATAATTTTTGAAAAATGCTAACCCCATCAGCAGTCCCCGATTAAACACAACTGGGCCAGATTCTCATAGATTTGCCCTGGCGTAGCGTAAGCCATTTACACTACGCCGCCGCAACTTAACAGAGCAAGTGCCGTATTATCCAAGCACTTGCTCCGTAGTTTGCGGAGGCGTAGTGTAAATGGCCCAGCGTAAGGCCGCGTAATTCAAATGTATTTAAATTAAGCGCGCTTGCGTCGATCGAACTGCGCATGCGCAGGCCGGGGAAAAAGCCCAGTTCGCATGCTCCAGCTAACGTCGGAAAGCGTCGTTGAAACCGACGTCAAAACGGCGTGATCGTCATTTACGCAATGCCCTATTCGCGAACGACTTAGAAAATCGACGTAACCGACGGAAAAAGCCGACGCTGACCCGACGCCATACTTAACATAGCATCCGACGGCACCCGATGGCTTCCGACGGTACTGCGTATGGTTACTCCACATATTAGCAGGGGTAACCTTACGCGGACGAAAACAACGTAAGCGACGACGTGGGGGCGTAAAAGCGTTCGGGAATCTGAGTAGTAGCCTCATTTGCATAGGCAAATGAGAAAACAACGTAAAAGCCACCTAGTGGCCGGAGTTGTCATTACATCTACTATCCGCAAGTGTAATTGTATTACACTTGTCGGATCTTCACCCGTATCTATGCTAAAGTGATTCTAGGAATCGCTCGCATAGATACCCGGGGAAAAAAACGGCGATAAGACGGGGTATCTGAGATACCCCGTCATAGCGCCTCTGAGAATCTGGCCCAGTGTGAGCAAAATGCACTATACATTTGCAGAAGTGCTACAGCATGTTTCTAGTAGACATGTGAGGTTTGTTTTGTTACAAATTAATATTCGGACAAATTTTTCGTCATTCGGATATATCCTAATGCCCAAATTACAATATAAACTGACTTTACTGAATGCTCCGAATAACGTAATAAAAATTTGGACTGAAGTTCGAAACAAATTTTACATTGAGCTCCAGTCTCATTCTAACTACACATATTGCTGAAATCAAAGACTGTGTGTGTGTTATTAGCGTACCATTTTGAAATAATGCTGTTTTTGTTAAGCCAAAGGTGATTTAACCACTTGTCCACCGCCCACTGCCAAATGACGGCGGGCGGAGGACTCCAATATCCTGACTGCACGTCATATGACGTGCAGTCATTTGAATAGGGAATGCGCGCGATCGCGTGTGCGCATCCCTATACTGTCGGTAGCGGCGTGTCACGGAGACACCGCTCGTTACCGACAGGGGTGAACAGCGGCGCGGATGCGCTGTTAACCACGTGATCGGCCGTGATGAAGTCACGGCTGATCACGCATGGCAACACCCCCAAAGTGCACGGCGCGTGTGAGCGATCACGCCGTGCGTGCCCGTCGGTGGCAGCGTGTTCCCGGGAACACTGCTTGTCACCGACAATGGTACACAGCCATTGGTCAGGGCTGTGTACCACGTGATCAGCTCTGATCACTAGTGTAAACAAAGAGCTGTAACTAACTGTTACTAGCTCTTCTCCCCTCACACATCGTTTTCAGAGCTAGAAGCAGTGAGTTACAGTTCTGTGTTACTGTAGTGTCTGAACAAACACCACATCTGTCCCTTTGCCCCCCCCCAATTGTCACCAGTCACCCAACAGTCACCCATAAAGTGCACCTGTCACATAAATAGACTGCCATCAGCGGTGCAACCGTCACCCACCAGTGACCGTACCCTGTCACCATCACCCACCAGTGACCTGCCCTGTCACCCACCAGTGACCTGCCCTGTCACCCGTTTATGAGGGAAAAAATACTAATTTGCTAAATTTTATGACAGAAACAAAGAAAAATGCAATTTTTTCACAAAATCTACCGTCTTTTTTTATTTATAGCGCAAAAAAATAAAAAACCCACGAGTGATTAAATTTCACCAAAAGAAAGCTCTATTTGTGTGAAAAAAAGGACGCAATTTTTATTTGGGTACAGTGTTGCATTACTGAGTAATTGTCATTCAAAGTGTGAGAGCACCGAAAGCTGAAAATTGGTCTGGGTAAGAAGGGGGTTTAAGTGCACTGTATTGAAGTGGTTAAAGATTTATTGTAATCATTTGATGAAGATTTTTTTTTTGTTTGTTCACTTTGCTGCACACAAATAAGCAGGCCGGTATGGTGGCCTGAGTTTATGGGAGGAGCCCGGAGGGTATTTAAGCAGCCCACTCACACATGCTCTTTGTCGGTTCAGTGTGCAGTACTACACGTCACTGGGCCGACTCTTCCCAGCTCACCTCATGTCCGTGAGTCTGCGCATTCAATCGCATTCGACATCGCAAGTGCAATGCGGCTTCTACGTTCATGGTCTTCGACGGCGGTTCCCGCTTACTGTCACAGGTTGTATTCAAACCTTTTATATCATGTGCAATCTTGCAATTCGTTATGCTTCCTATCCTGCATTTCTTTTGTAAAAATCTGCCTCTGAGTTATTGTTGCTCATGTTCTAACATCTTAGTTACAAGCTTGGTACATTTGTAACTTCCTCCTGCCAAACAAACTATTTATTTGTATATTCATATTTGTGTCCATGCTTGCTGTCTCATTCATTTGGAGATTAGCATATGCCTTGTCTGCACTTGATTAGCCTGGGGGAATGGGTGGCTGGTAGGTGTTCGGTTTCACAGCAAGGAGTAGCATACACTCTACAACCAATTCACAGCAGATTTGTTCAACACTCCTTACTTCCGATTCGTATCGGATTTGTTTCATGCATTTTACAACCTTTTTGTATCACTCATTTCTCTTTATAACCATTTAGTATCAGATACATTGCATACTTTCCACCATTGCCATTCTATGTTTCCCCCATGCCGTGCTTTTAGTTTCTGCAGCGGAACTTACGAATTGTTTGTACACGGTTCTTCTCTCTCATTTATTTACCAAAGTTATGGCCTGTGCGTCATGCATGGCGCCACACCACACCACGCCACACTCTTCGGATGTGTTGCACATCCACTCCAGTCCAAGCAAACCCAGTTGCATGTTCACTGTCCCAGGTAGGATTCGTTAGCTTGTTTGTCATGTCAAAATTCCTGGCCACTCATGGTGTCACCCGCATCATATGTTCGGTTCCCACAGTGGAGCTTATAAAATATTTGTACGCACTTCTCGTGTTCTATTTTCTACACCAAACCTTGTTGTTTTGCCCCATGCATGGTATCACGCTACACCTTTCCTACATGTTTCACTCCAGCCACAGTCCGCCGCAAACTCACTCGCATGGCCCACTGTCACAAGTAAAATTTGTTATTACATTTTTTATGTCCTATCAATTTGCTACTATTCGTTGTCTCCCATATCGTTCATTAGTGGCCCCTATGGAACCTACGATTCAAACAGGCGTTGTCCTTCTACCCTATACTGCTTGCTTAAGGTACAAACAAACCAGGTGTTTCTATCCTTTCTCAGTAACCCAATTCTTATTGGTTGAGACCTTGCAACCATGCAAATCATCTCAGCAGCCTGACACCCTTGATAAGACCCTTGCAACACATGACCTTTACAAAACGCAAAATAAAATAAAAAATATATATAAAAACGCCAAAAAAAACTGCAAAAAATAAAAATAAACTTTGCCACCACGCAATCTCAGCCCCTCGGCAACCTGACACCTGTTGAGACCATTGCAACCATGCAAAATCATCTCAGCAGCCTGACACCCTTGTTGAGACCCTTGCAAACACAATATATAAAAAATATATATAAAAAATGCAAAAACGCAAAAACAAAAAAAAACCTTGCCACCACGCAATCTCAGCCCCTCGGCAACCTGACACCTGTTGAGACCATTGCAACCATGCAAAATCGTCTCGGCAGCCTGACACCCTTGTTGAGACCCTTGCAAACGCAATATCGTCTCAGCAGCCCTCACACTCATTGAGATCCTTGCAACCACGCGTATATCGTCTCAGCAGCCTGACACCCTTAAGACCCTTGCAACACATGACCCTTACAAAACGCAAAAAATATATATATATACAAAAAAAGAAAAAGAAACGCAAAAAGAAAAAAGAAATATAAAAGTGCAGAAAAAAATTGCCACCTCACAATCTCGGCCCAGCAACCTGACACCTGTTGAGACCATTGCAACCATGCAAAATCATCTCAGCAGCCTGACACCCTTGTTGACACGCTTGAAAACGCAATACCGTCTCAGCAGCCCCACACTCATCGAGACCCTTGTGACCATGCAAAATCACCTTAGCAGCCCGACACCCTTGTTAAGACCCTTGCAACACATGACCCTTACAAAATATATATATAAAAAAAAACGCTAAAAAAAAAATTGCCACCTCACAATCTCGGCCCAGGAACCTGACACCTGTTGAGACCATTGCAACCACACAAAATCGTCTCAGCAGCCTGACACCCTTGTTGAGACCCTTGCAACCTCCCACTCGATAAAGACCTTTGTGACCACGCAGTCTCGCCCCAGCAACCTGGCATTCATTGAGATCCTTGCAGCCAGGCAAATTGTCTAAGGCCTCATGTACACTGCTGTTGGTAAACGGACGTTTAGGAATAGTTGGGTGTTTTTTCAGCCGCCCCAATCTTATCAGTACATCTACACAGGATCGTTATAGTCGTTTCTAGGCAGTTGAGTTAGAAACCTTCCTGGGGAAAAAAATGGGTTCAGTCGGATGTTCAGAGGCATTCGAAACACCAATGCCTGTAACGGCTTGTAAACGCTGCCAGACGTGGTAACTAATGTTTACCAGCGTTTCATTTACAGTCGTTTTCATAAAAAAAAAAAAGGAATATTGTCTCAGCAACTTGACACTTATTTGAGACCCTTGCAAATGTAATATAATATCAGCTACCTCACACTCATCTAGACCTTTGCAACCACACAATCCCGTCTCAGCAACCTAACACCCGTTCAGACCTTTGCAGCCATACAAAGTCGTCTTAGCAAACTGACACTCATTTGACACCATTGCAAACGCAATATCGTCTCAGCAACCTGACACCCGTTCAGACCTTTGCAGCCATACATAGTCATCTCAGCAGCCCGACACTCACTTGAGACCATTGCAAACGCAACATCGTCTCAGCAACCCCTCACTTGTTGAGACCCGTGCAACCAAACAAGGCCATCTCAAAACAACCTCATAATCATCGAGACCTTTGCAACCGTGCAATATCGTCTCAGCAAACCAGAATGAGACCCTTGCTACCACGCAATGCCATCTCAAAACAAACCTCATAATCATCAAGACCTTTGCAACCGTGCAATATCGTCTCAGCAAACCAGACTGAGACCCTTGGTACCACGCAATGCCATCTTAAAACAAACCTCATAATCATCAAGACCTTTGCAACCACGCAACATCGTCTCAGCAAACCAGACTGACACCCTTGCAACCACGCAATGCCGCCTCAAAACAAACCTTCATACTCGAGGCCCCTGCAACCACACAATATCATCCCAGCAACCTGACACTCACTGACACCCTTGCAACCACATGATATTGTCTGCAGTAGTATAAAACACTTTGCAGCGCGCACCACGTGCAAACCTGAATACAAACTAAACTTGCAAACACACCTCAGTGACAAACAATCAGCCACACAAACGCACAGTGGCACCTAGTTGGCCATTCATCTTTAGTGGCAACACGGGTCACTCATCTTTTCCCTGAATTTTCCCTGCAGTTAGTTCAGGTTTCCATCCAGCACCAGCGAGTGCACGTTGGTCAGCGAGTGCACGTTGGTCAGCGAGTGCACATTGGTCAGCAAGTGCACGTTGGTCAGTGAGTGCACGTATATCGTCTTGTTGAGCACCTGTGTATTGTCTTGATTTTCTCACACCAATGCAAGATCCAGTCCAATTTCTCAAACTAGACCAAGCATCAGTAGCAGACTTAGCTACGTGGGACAACTTCCCTACCTGATAGAACAGCATTTCAATCTTCATCCCGGCAGTGTCAGCCGAGCCACCACAGGCTTTTGCGTGCATTTTTTGTCCACCACTCAGAGGGCCACGACCATAAATATAAAACAATATAACATTTTCGTTTCGACCAATTCGAAAATTTATTGAAGGTTTCGAAAAGGTAAATTAAAAAAAAAATCGAATTCCCAAATATGAATTCTGAATACGAATTGTACGAATCAACCAAATTAATCTAAATGAAATAACTAGATTAAAGGATCAGTAAAGGAACATTTTTTTAAATGCTAAATAGCTTGCTTTACCTTATAGCAGTCCTGCTTTCATGTCCTCCATGTCCGTTTTTGCTTAGAAGTTGCTGTAATCCCTTGCTGAACTCCACACTTCCTGCTTGTCTAGCTCCTTATGAAAAAACTCATGGTAGCTTTTCACTGTGGTCCATGATCAAGAAGATGTGATTACTCTGGGCCAGATTCTCAAAAAATGGCTTATCTGGCGGCGTAGCGTATCATATCGCATTTACACTACGCCTACGCAAATTACTGGAGCAAGTGCCGTATTCTCAAAGCACTTGCCGCGTAATTCAAATAGTGAAGGGGGGGGGCGTGCTGTATTTAAATTAAGCACGCCCCCGCGTCAAACGAAGTGCGCATGCGCCGGCCAGGAAAAAAGCCCAGTGCGCATGCTCCAGCTCACGTCGAAAAGCATCATTGAAGCCGGCGTCAAAATGACGTGATTGTCACTTACGCAATTCCCTATTCGCGAACGACTTAGTAAAACTACGGAAAAAGACGACGCTGACCCGACGCCATACTTAACATGGCAACGACGGAACTTCGGAAACATACCCCTCATATAGCAGGGGTAACCTTAAGCGTACGCAACCTATGTAAACTACGTCGCTGCGTCGCAAAAACGTTCGAGAATCGGCGTATCGGCTCATTTGCATATTCGGCGGTGAAATCAACGTAAACGCCACCTAGCGGCCGTCGTAGCATTGCATTTAGGATCCGACGGTGTAAATGACTTACACAAGTCGGATCCAAGCTTAAAACCGGCGTATAATGTTTTCAGAATAGAAAACAATGATACGCCAGAGGGAAATTCGAATTACGCCGGTGTATATGTACATACACTGGCGTAATTCCTTTGAGAATCTGGCCCTCTGTGTCTAAAACTCAGATTCATTTTAAAAACAAACCCTGCCCTGTGTTTGTTTGTTTTTGTTCTCTGTGTCTCTGTACACACAGAACAAACTGAAACTAGTCTAAAAACGAAACTAAACTGCAGGCACGTTATATGATTGATTTTTATCTATTTTTAATCATTTTTAAAAGGAATCAGTTAACTTTTATGTCTCTATACCCTGTAAACAGTCATTTCAGCAAAAAAATAAAACATTTCCTTTAATACTCCTTTAACGAATTGAAATGAAACATGTCTCATTTCCAGCCAAGATTGTATGTTTGTGCATATCCGCATTACAACACAAAGGACCATTTTCTTACTTTGGTTATATATTTTTTCTGACATATTATTATTTTTTTTTAAATATAATATATATATTATTATTTTTATTTTTTTTTCTTTCAGGTGAAAGTCACTGCAGAGAAGGAGTTTATGCATGAGTGGATACATATTCCCTGCTTGGATGAGGTTGGAAGCTGCACTTACGATGATTTCTGTGAAATTTTGGATCAGCTGATTCCGCCAGGGCAGCCCTGTCCAGAGCCTCTTCATACCTATGGATTACCCTGCCACTGCCCCTTCCAATCAGTAAGTGTCACCACAACTTGAATCTCAAATAATACCACGCAACAAAACATGTGAAATCTAACGTTAGTCAATAAGAGCTGTCTTTATTAGCACTACTGAAGTCGCTCTGACTTTAGAAAAGGTTCCTGTACTACTTCAATGTGACTTCTATCCGACTCGTGCCCAAAGACTTTACTACCTCCAAGTCAGATCCTCATTTATATTTATGTGATTTGGATCTGACATTACAATAATATTCCAAAGGCATTCCCTGAAATTTGCTTCAATGTTGAATCAAGTCGCTAGCAAATCGGCAGGAAGTTGCCTGGCAAAGTCGCACTGTAAGTTGCACGACTTTCAGGTCACGACAATTGTGCAAATTCAGCTGAACTTGCAGAATTTCTGTCAGTCCCGACTTCAGGGGCGAAATTGCTGCAATGTGAACCAGGGCTAAAGATGAAGTAATAAGTAATTTTCATGCTTCTTTTGTTAGTTATGCTATTTGTTAAAGGTCACTTTAGAAAAGAAAGCACGCAAAATAGAAAAGTATAAACGGGTCCTCAGGTTCTGCAGCCACAAGGCTTAAACCTGTTGTGTCCCATAGAAAATAGGACCCAATGTATTGAAATATAACTGTGCCCAATTTTAAATGACTAACCCAATGTTGTGTTTGTGTGCTTTTTTCCAGGGTTCCTATTATCTCCCTGTTACCCAAATCTACGTCCCAGATTTACCTCTGCCAGCTACGTTTACTAGTGGCAATTATCGTGTCAGTGTTGTCCTGAGCCATGGAGACCAAGAAATTGGATGTGCCAAACTCACTTTTTCTTTATCTCACTCTTTTTCTCATTGGCCATAAATAGAAAGTCACAACCACGAACACAGATGGCATTTTACTGCTTATTCAATAAAGCAATGCAGAGGACAAGGACCATGTGGAGAGGTGTAGAAATTTACTACCGGCCTGAATTTGGTTGATCGTAGCCATATAATCGATGATTTATATTGGTTTTACATTTAGCTCTGAAATTATTTTAATAAGTTGTTGCATTTAGCGACACTTTGCTTTGCCTTACTGTATCAGCCCAGTTTTTCTGTAGATAGCCCGTAGACATGTAGAAGTCAAAAGAACAAAGTGTGACTTTTTATATAACATGACTAAATTTCTTCACGTACTCAGCCTTTCTCTGTTTCCGCTAACCCCTCACATGACTACCAGAAGACTGGAAAATTATTTACATGCCAATTTTTATATCTCTTACAGTTTTATCTTTTTGTTTAGTTCAGAGAGCAATAACATGAACGTGTTGGATCACTTTTTACTGTTTGATTAGTGTGATGATCATGAGCCCAGTTAGATCATTGATGACAAGAGTTCATCTCTATTCTGAAGGATAAATAGAAAGAAAATGGATGCCAAGCGCCTTGAGGCGATTCAGTTCGCATTTGTAGTGCGTATAGTTATTCACTCACTCACTCACTCATCTCCACCATATATCTGAACTCTGACAAAGGGCACAATTGATACATTAAAGAGGAAGTAAACTCTGATGGGTTTTACTTCCTCTTTGTTTCCCTGTAAAGGTAAAGCATAATGGGCTACTATGCATCACATAATAGCCCATTATGTGTCACTTACCTGGAACCGAAGCCTGCGATGTCCCCCGATTTCCTCACCGGCTGGAAGCGCCCATTTTCTTTCCGGGGTCGCGGACTCTGGCTCTGTGTCTGGCTGGAGTCAGGTGACGTCACTCCCACGCATGCACGCGGGACCCGCCAGTCACGGTACGATCTTTACTCAGAACGGCACGGAGTGAGCTTTCTACAGTGCACATGCACCGAAAACGTAGGAGCATTCGCAAAAGAAATCCTCATATGGGGAATTGCAATTATCTCCTAAACCATGTAGGTTTAGAAGATAATTACAGCACCTACAGGTAAGCCTTAATCTAGTTTTTCCTGTAGGTGAAAGTGTGTTGTAAGGGTTTACAACCACTTTAAGCTAGCTTCTGATTCAGTTTGCCCATTATAGAAATATTTGTGTTGGATAGAGCTGTCCTTTAGGTTGGGTTCACACTTGTGCAGTGCTTATTTCAGCTCTCTTATCTCTGCAGATAGATAAGGGAAGTGTTCAGCAGATTAGCTCTGTTTTTGCTGCGAATTTGGAGACCTGGGAGAAGTTCCGGGTGAGAGGAGAGTGGGGGAGAAGTGTATTGAGCTGAATGAGAGAAATTCCTGAAGAGAACTGAACACATCTGCGAATCAGCTGCGTACCCATAGAAGATAATGGGACTGAATTCGCACCTGAGCCGCACCGCAAGGCAAAAAATCTGCACACGTTTTTTCTGCAATGCGCAGTGCGAATGCATCGCACATATGTGAACCAGCCTCATTGAAAACAATGTATTTAGAAATGTTCTGCGTATTAAATGCGGTTTAAGCCACACTCAATTCGCATAGGTGTGAACCCAGCCTTAAAGATAATCTTCAGTTAAAATTTGAGGCAACCAACTGAAAACCCAATTGAAGTCTCACACCCTTTTTATCGCTTCATAATCCGGTTTCCCAGAAGGTTATTTGTGACTTATTGATTTTATTTTATTTTGTTAAAGATTTGCCATTAAAATACCATGTCACTCAGTTATTCCTCCTTCACAATTCAGTGCTCTGTGCATGAGTAAAATACATTACTCCATTTTTTTCTGGTTTCTGCTGAACCGACAACATTTTAATAAATATATTTTAACCATAAATGGCCAGTTTAACAGTCACACCCCTCAGTAAAGGTTTCCTCATACAGACGTGTAGCAGAGAAGGGGTGGAGGTCCTCAGACATTGGGGTTGATTTACTAAAACTGGAGAGTGCAGAATCTGGTGCAGCTGTGCATTGTAGCCAATCAGTTTCTTACTTCAGCTTGTTCAATAAAGCTTTGACAATAAAACCTGGAAGCTGATTGGTGTCTATGCACAGCTGCTCCGGATTATGCACTCTCCAGTTTTAATAAATCTCCCCCCATGTTTTTTACAAAGAGCTGATTTGAGTCTAAACACACGGGCTGAATATTGGCTGATTCAACAGAAACCAGCCGACCAGCCTTGTGTGTACATCAGCCTGTCTGGTTCAGCCGGCTTCTAAAGGGACAGGCATGCTGAAAAGAAGGCATCCGATCAGAGCTAGCAGCCAATGGTGTTTTTGGCCGGGGGGATGGGGCAGTCCCCCTGTCAGAACATAATAGCTCAGCAGGGGGATCGCTGTACTAAAGTTGTATAATTTGTACAGCGAGTCCTCTAGAGCCCCTCAGATTTTTTTCGTTCAGCCTGTTGGGTGTGTACCAGCCTATAATGCATACTGGACTGCACATTTATGTTTAGGCACCCTACACAACTACAAAAACAAGGAAAACTGTGCTAATTATAAATTATAAATAATCATAACATTAAAAAAGTTTAAAAAAATAATGCTCAAAAAATTTAACTGAATTAGTTTGATTATAGGGAAGGCAGCAGCTTGCGTGCAATACACAGAAACACTGATAAAAAGGATTAAAGCTGTGCCACTAAACCTAACATAAAGTCCACTAAAACCATAAATGTTAAACTATATAGTCCAAGTGTGCACCATTCAATATGCACAGATAATCAATCTTCAGAGATATGCTCCAAAACTTCACACCACAGTAACTCCACAGATGTTCCACACTTAAGTGAAAACCCACCACGAGTATCAAAGCCGCTTACCAAAAGGGCAAGCTCGATTAGCAATCGGCTTTAGCCCAGCCGCGGCCTTTGAAAGCTGTAGTAGACTCACAGGGTAGAAGTTCCCAGAGCTGGCTTCCTTCGTATTCATAGACGCCACCAAATACACATAAGCGAAAAGAAGATGCACCATAGCATAATTCCGTATGACTTAATTTATTAAAAAAGTAAGTGGTACTTACAAAATGCAGGTAAAATCATTACATATGAAAACAGATGGCAGCTGGCAACAAACGGAGCCCTTCCTCCTCGGCGTGGTGACGTCACTGCGCGTCCACCCAAACGCGTTTCGTCATTAACCAGACGTTTTCAACCCTACACAACTACTGTAGAAATAAGGCTAGAAAAATGGTCGCTGTTAGTACAAAGTCTTTATACCTGCGTGTATAAAATATATATATATATTGGTGACTTCGATGCCATTCCTGAAGTGCACAAATCCAATTCAGTCATTTTTGTTAATAATGTGATGATCTGAGAAACATTCCCAAAAACTTCTACGGCAGGCTCCTTGCGGTCTCTTCAGGTGGCCATGCACTGGTAGATTGTCAGATGAACATTCGTATGAATATTATAGAAAATCTCAGCACTTTCTAGGACTTGACAGATGATATTTGAAAGTACTTCAAAATTGCGTTTGCTGTTTGGTTTTGGAATAAATGTAATTTCCCAAATGATACTAACATTCACAGTTAGAAATGTGTTCGTTCAAGAAACATTTTCTATCCTGGTCCTTAGAATTTCCTCATCATTAGGGTTAAAAATGAATGTGATTTGGACCCCACTAACAATTCGTAAATCGAACAAACTTTTTTTTAAAACAGATTTCAAACTAAATTCTGTTATGCCTCGTACACACGATCAGATATCAGATGGAATCTAATCCGATGGATTTTTTCGACGGATATCTAATGAAGCTGGCTTTCGTCAGTCTTGTCTACACACCATCAGTCAAAAATCTGACCGTGCCAAAACGCGGTGACGTAAAACACTACGACGTGCTAAGAAAATGCCTCCGAGCATGCGTCGACTTGATTCTGAGCGTGCGTGGATTTGTGACCACACAGACGATCGTTTTTTTCTATCGGTTTTTTATCTATAGGAAAAATGTAAAACATGTTCTATTTTTTTTCACAAACCGATGGGGCCCACACACGATCGGTTTGTCCGATGAAAACAGTCATTGGACAAACCGATCGTGTGTACAGGGCTTTAGTGTACGGCAAGCATAAGAAGATTGAATGTTTGAGAGGAGGGTTTGTTTGAATGAAAAAAAAAAAAAAGACCTCAATGTGTTTGTCCTGATCAGACAGCGAGTGGCTCAGACAAGGGGTTGGAGACTCCTAGGTGTGCCCATTACTGTACATTGAATGGTGACCAATTATGTCACTACTCGATTTACAAAGAACTACAGTGTACAAGACCTGTGGCCTGGGGGGTGCATAGCGGCCACCAGTCTTATAGATAGGATATTATTTCTGGAGCAATGAAGACTGGGTTCCTAATTGCCTGTAGGACTGTGTATTCTAACACAAAATATTAATATTATAAGGTATAAAAGCTCAGATCTACACATTTATTAAAACAATTTTCCCAGGGTCCACCTTTAAAAAATACAATGGGCTGTAGCATCCAATTCTAATCTTTTATCTATCTGATTCATTACCCATACTGGTAAAAGCTCATTTCTGAATAACTGCAATGATTTTCTCTTACCATTGAACTTCATAAGTTTTGTCAAGAACTAAACCCTTATGCATCCTCACAATTAACATCCAGTACAATATGAGGCAAAGCTGCTGGATCATGGAGAAAAGGAATATGGGGGGGGGGGGGTTAAATCTAAACTTGCATAGTTGCCTACTGAGTCCAGAAGCGGTCTCGGGTTTTACAGATTTGACAATGTGTTCTGTGAATGTCACTGGTTTTCAACACTGAACAATTTTTCCAATAAAAACGATTTTTTTTATACTGTTGAATAGCATTCTTACCATTCACTTACACCGCTCTGGCTATATTGCTTATTCTTTATTGTATTTTTATTCTACATTGGCAAATTTCAAAGAAGTATTTAAGATGTGAAATAAAATATTTTATAAAGCAGTTTACTGGATAAAATAAAGTCTAGTACACATTCTAGAATGATCAGTTTAGGAATATTGCAAGAATTTTACAATGTTTGTGACAATGAGCAAAAGTATTGCACACACAGGATTCTTCATAGTTTTGAGGTTTGTGAATACCGTCTAATGTAAAATGGTGGCTTTGCGCGGGTGTTCATAGATGTCTAGTCCAGTTAATTTGCTTCCGTATGCATAATATGCACCTTGCTCTGTGATGATATGCAAGACAAGCTTGAGCGGAATTCCATCGGAAAAACCATCAGAGAATTTTCGGGAAAACTGACCGTGTGTACAGGGCATGAGCCTTCTAGTTACTTAGTAACTTTGTAATATTTACAGCTAAAGCAGGGGTTTTCAACCTTTCTAGTGTCATGACCTCTTGATAACATTTTACAAATTGTGGGAACAGTAAAATTATTTTTGGAGCGTGGAACCCGTACTACAGTGGTGTCTCGCAGCAGTGCCACCTATGCTGAAATCAGAAGATAGGGTCTCCTTCAGCCCCTCTTACTTCACTTTCCTCACCAGTCAGCTGACTTCTAGTCTCTGCCCCCCCAGCCATGCTGTGAATGGGCGGCTGCAAAGAGGCTGAGTGGGCGGCTGCAGGCTCTAGGAACAGCCCAGCTGGGAGGCCGAGAAAAAGCTAGGAGAGTGGTGTGGGCTTTAGAAACAGGCCAGGATTTGGTGACCCCTGGCAAATCATCATTTGACCCCCAAGGGGGTCCCGACCCCCAGGTTGAGAACCACTGAGCTAAAGGGAGACCTCTGCTGTGTTTTTATTGCTAATGCATTTACAATTTTTTTCTGGTTGAAGGCAAAAGGGTCCTTTCTTTTACTGTATTATACTTTCTCTTATAACATATAAAATGTGACCCACCTGCATCCAATCAAATCATTGTGTTGCTATATCATCCTAAAATAAATGGGTTGTAGCCAAGTGCTGGGCTACAGCAATACGGAGATGAAGACATTGCCTTTTTTGTTCTCTACCTCTACTAATAAACTGATGTTATGTTGTGCCACCCTCCTCTGGCCAGCAGGAGGAGAGCTGAAGCCAGTTAAGCCCATAGACTTCCATGTAGAGAACTGTTCCAGAAATGTCCCAGTGGTTGGTGGTAAGTGGGAGGAAAAACGCCCCACTGCTCAAGTGTGAGTGGAAGAAAAGCTGGTCTCAGCATTGATGGTCAATGGAGGGGAAAAATTCTCCAGTGGTTGGTGGTTAGTGGGCTTAAAAAAAAAAAACAAGGCCTTTGTATCAGTATGAGAAAAAGTGTCCCAGTGCATGATGGTCAGTGTGAGGAATGATAGTCCAATTGGTCAGGGAAAGGCCCTGTAATTGCAAGAAAAGAGTCAAAACCAGAAACCACACAAGTGTAGCACTTGCCTCCGATGGAGCAGCATGATGTGTTGTGTCCTCTTTTCCTGCCCCCACGACGCTGTAAACAGTCTGACACACCAGGCTGGGCTGGGAATAGTTACCGCAGGTACCCTTGTGTGATGCAAGATGCATATATAAAAGTTATTCTTTTGTGGTGTCTTACTTTGTTTTTGTTATTAAAGTTTGCAAAAAAAAAAACATTTTTCCATAAATTTCATAAAATGTGTTCTGCTAAATTGTTTGGTTTAAAAACAAAAAAAACAGTGTATACTATTTAGTGTGTGTGTAAAAGTTATAGGGCCAGATCCACAAAGGAATTACGCCGGTGTATCTACAGATACACCGGCGTAATTCGAATTTCCCGCCGGCGTGTCATTGTTTTCTATCCAGAAAACAAGATATGCCGGACTTACACCGTCGTATCTTAGATGCATATTTACGCTGGACGCTAGGGGCGCGTCCGTTTTAAATATGCAAATGAGGTAGATACGGCGATCCACGAACGTACGTACGCCTGGCGCAGTGTGTTTATGTCGTTTGCGTAAGCGTCTGTACGGCGTAAAGATAAAGCTGCTATAGTGAGCCAATGTTAAGTATGGACGTCGGGACCGTGTCGTATTGGACGTTGTTTGCATAACTCGTTCGCGAATAGGGAATTGTGTATATTACTTACACATCGTTTTCATTGACTATTTTCAACGTGATTTCACGCATGCGCACTAGGGTACGACCACGGCCGGCGCATGCGCAGTGTAAAAAAAGCGTTGTTTGCGTCGGGTCATTCGTAATTATACTAAACCACTCCCCCCACTAGTTAATTTGAATTACACCCGCGTACACCGGCCCATTTACGATACACCGCCGTAAGTTACAGCGGCATTTCTTTGTGGATAAGGATACGCCGCTGTGGCTTACAGCGCCGTAGTGTAAATGGGATACGCCGCACGGGCGTCCCATTTTCGTGGATCTAGCCCATAGAGTCTATATTCTATGGTACGAATATTTGAAAATTTAGTAATCCTGATGTTTTGACTGCCTGTCTCATTTCTTGAGGTCATCAAATTCCAGGACAGTACAATTACCCCCAAATTACCCATTTTAGGAAAGTAGACAATTTAAGGAATTAGAGGCATGGTAAGTTTTTTTGCAGTTGTAAGTTTTTTGTAATGATTAAAATAAATATATATGTTTTTTTTTCTTTTTTTACAAACTTATTATTTTAACACATTAAATTCACACACAGCATTGACATACAATTACACCCCAAAACACATTATTCTACTCCTCCCTGGTATGGCAATACCACATGTGTGAGAACTTTTTACAGCCTGGCCACATAGAAGGGCCCAATGTCCAAGGAACACCTTCAGGCGTTTCTAGGGGCATAAATTACACATCAAATATTCTGACTAGTTATCACATTTTCAGGGGACTCAGGAATATCAGTCTTGTTGGTTGGAGGCTAGACAGTGCGGACCTTGAGTGGAGAGTGTGAACAAATTTTGCTTTTGACTGCTGTGTTAAATTTTTTGGTTCTTTTTGGGTCTTTTTCCTTGCAGCTTTTTAACACCTTTTTCTGGAACGTTTTAAACAGACTTTCTTTTTTTCCTTTAGCCTACTAATTAAGGGGAGTGGTTAATTAGTCACAGGTGCTTGAGGCCTATATACATTTCTGTAGAACTCATTTTGAGCCTGCTCATCTTTGAGTTTGTTGGAACTCTGTCCAAGTGGAACTGGACTAAGTGGTGAGTTAAAACCAAGAGTTAGTGGAACTGAACTAAGTGGTGAGTTAAAACCAAAAGTTAGTGGAACTGGACTAAGTGGTGAGTTAAAATCAAGAGTTAGTGGAACTGGACTAAGTGGTAAGTTAAAATCAAGAGTTAGTAGAACTGGACTAAGTGGTAAGTTAAAATCAAGAGTTTAAAACAGGAGCCATAGGGGGTCATTTACCAAGCCTGTGCGCCATGACTCATGGTGCACAAGCAGGAGTAAAACTGTTTTTGACATTTACAAAAGAGACACGCTGCCAGTGCAGTGTGTTATCTCATTTACTAAAATGCCTAATGCGCACGGTACGCCAGTACAGAGCTGGCGTACGGCATTTAGTAATGTAAATATCGGTGATTCGGGCGGGAGTTTATTAGGGGAGGGAGGGGGGTGATGTAGGGGAAGTGTAGTGACATGTGTTTGAATGTGTGTGGCGAGCCGAATTGAAAGTGAAAGTGACTTTTAAAAACCGATCCCCGTGCGCTTGCAAAGTGCGCCAGAACCTCGGAAGGTTAATTTGCATACTGGGCATGCGCAGAGGGGAATTTCGGGGAATCCTGTGCGCCGCGTCAGTACGCCGAGAAATTCTTGGTAAATCCCAAGCGGCGTAGCAGTAATTGCACTGCGTGACGCAGCGCGCGGGAATCTCCGAACGGTTTTCAGCCTGCGCTGACACTGAAGGGGAACTCCGCACCAAATTTCAAACTTGAAACCGGCGCGGGTCCCCCTCCAGGGGTACAATAGGCTCTTCGGCTTGGTCTGGAACGTGAGGGGTTAAACCCACGCCAAAAACGGCGTGGGGTTCCCCCCCAGATCCATACCAAGCACTGCCCCCCCACCCCAAAGCACTCTTGTCCCCATGTCGATGGTAAAAGTGTAAAAATAAGACACCACACAGAATAAAATAATTTATTAGTCAGCTCCAGTGGTCTTCCGCCAACCCACCCCGGTCTTCGCTGCCGCTGTCTTCCGCCGTGACCCCCTTCACCACGAAGCTCCCGTGCTTATGGAGGAGGGCCGCAGGCTTCGTAGTTTTCTGCCGGGGTGGGGGTCGAACATCCCACTCCGGTCTTCTAGCCGTCTTCCGCCGCGACCCCCTTCACCACGAAGCTTCCTGCTTATAGGGGAGGGCCGCGGGCTTCGTTGTTTTCTGCCGACGGGGGGCTCTTGATGGCCTCTTCTGCCTGGCGCCTCCGCTGGGGCCAGGGCTTAGCTCCGCTGTCTTCCGCCGCGGGGTGACACTCGCGGGCTTCTCTGGTGCCCTCCGCTTCTGCCTGGCTCCATTGCTGGGGCCAGGGCTTCTTCTTCCATTTGATGTTGACACGACGAGGTCCGGCGCTGAAATGCCGACAGAGCGGTGGGCAACGACTTATATTGGCATAGGGCGTGGGCGTGGTGATGCCACCATGTGACCTTAACCCATGTGACATCACAGTCCCATCATGCCTAGTGATGTCACATGGGTTGAGGTCACATGGTGCATCACCACGCCCACGCCCTATGCCAATATAAGTCGTTGCCCACCGCTCTGTCGGCATTTCAGCGCCGGACCTCGTCGTGTCAACATCGAAAGGAAGATTACAGTGGAGAGAAGCCCTGGCCCCAGCGGAGGAGCCAGGCAGAAGCAGAGGGCACCGGAGAAGCCCGCGAGTGTCATCCCGTGGCGGAAGACAGCGCAGAGAAACCCCGGCCCCATCGGCGGAGCCAGGCAGAAGCGGAGGGCACCGGAGAAGCCTGCGAGTGTCACCCCGCGGCGGAAGACAGCGCAGAGAAGCCCTGGCCCCAGCGGAGGAGCCAGGCAGAAGCCGACAAAGGCGGCAGCGAAGACCGGGCTGGGTTGTCGCCCCTCCCCCGCAGAAGACGGCTAGAAGGCCGAAGAGTGGCGATGCCCCCCGTTGTTCTCCGCCGTTTTCGGCAGCCTCCCCGGATGTAAAAGAGCTTAATTTGGGGTGGGGCCCGGCCGAACATGGCGGAGAGCATCGGTGGGTGTCGCCACCCCGGCGGAAGGCGGCGGCGAAGACCGCCGGGGGGTGCACCTACCCCCCCTGGTCTTCGCCGCCGCCTTCCGCCGGGGTGGCGACACCCACCGATGCTCTCCGCCATGTTCGGCCGGGCCCCACCCCAAATTAAGCTTTTTTACATCCGGGGGGGGCAGTGCCCCCCTCCCCCAAAGCACACACTCCCCCATGTCGAGGGCATGCGGTCTGGTACGGCTCAGGAGGGGTGGGCGCTCGCTCGTCCCCACCCCCATTCCTGTCTGGCCAGACTGCGTGCCTGGGATAAGGGTTTGGTCTGGATCTGAGGGGGAACCCCACGCCGTTTCTTTGGCGTGGGTTTAACCCCTTACATTCCAGACCAAATCTAAGAGCCTGTTGTGCACCTGGAGGGGGACCCCCACGCCGTTTTTTTTTTTCTTATTTGGTGTAGAGTTCCCCTTTATCCCGGTCCTGTCAGGGGGGGGAATGCCTGCTCGTCTGTTCATACAATGTATGAACAGCGATCTGTCATTTCCCCTAGTCAGTCCCACCCCCTTTACAGTTAGAACACACCCAGGTAACATAATCAACCCCTTGTTTTAACCCCTTCCCTGCCAGTGACATTTTAATAGTAAGCAATGAATTTGTATACCATTGGTCGCTAGAAAAATGCCAAAGGTCCCAAAAATGTGTCCGCCATAATGTCGCAGTAGCCATAAAAATCACTGATCGCCACCATTACTAGTAAAACAAAAATATATTCCTAAAAAACCCATAAAACGAACCCCTATTTATAACTTTTGCCCAAACCAATCAAACGCTTATTGCGATTTTTTGGAACCAAAAATATGTCGAAGAATACGTATCGGCCTAAACTGAGGGCAAAAAAGTTTATCTATATATATTTTTGGGGAGATTTATTATAGCAAACAGTAAAAAAGTTGTCTTTTTAGTTACAAAATTGTCGTTATATTTTTGGTTCGAGCAAAAATAAGAAAAAACGCAGAGGTGATCAAATACCACCAAAATAAAAAATAAAATTTTGTGGGGGAAAAAAGAGAACGCCAATCTTGTTTGGGAGCCACGCCGCGCAATTGTCAGTTAAAAGGACGCAGTGCCGAAACGCAGAAACTGGCCCGGTCAGTGACCAGTAATATGGTCTGGGGCTCAAGTGGTTAAAAATTAAGAAAACACTGAAGTTAGCCCAATTTATGGCCATAATGTGAAAGATGATGTTACACCGAGTAAATAGATACCCAACATGTCACGCTTTATTATTGCACACACTCATGGAATGGCGCCAAACTTCAGTACTTCAGTACTTGAAAATCTCCATAGGCAACACTTTTTTTTATTTTGCAGGTTACCGGTTTCGAGTTACAGAGGATGTCTAGTGCTAAAAGTATTGCTCTCGCTCTAACGCACGCTATGATACCTCACATGTGGGGTTTGAACGATTTTTACATATGTGGGCGGGACTTACACATTTAAGGCCCGCCCACATATGTAAACAGCACTAGACCTCCTCTGTAAATCTAAACTGGGAACTTGAAAAAAAAATTGTGCGTGTTCGCTTCTGACTGCGAGCTACTAGGGACAGGGGTGTTTTAATTATTATTATTTATGTTTGTTACATAAAAAAACTATAAGACCTCCCCTTCAGGTTGGGAAGCATCAGTTCAGGGGGAAAAAAAACAGCTCTCATGCTTTCATCCGCCATTGCAGCTTTGATTCTCTTAATGCATCTCGAGTGAACTGGGCATGCTCGGAGACTTAGAAAATTTAAGCTGGGTTTTGGTCCAACAAAATTACTTGCATGTTTCTGAGCATGCTCAGAAAGCTTGTTTTTTGGCTTAGTAATTTAAGGACAACAGGTGTAAGCAGTTACAAGTGCACACAAACTAGAGGCTGACATTTCTTCATGTGTTTCCAATTGGTTCATTAGCACACGTTATAAAAAGCGTGGATCGAGCACATGTCAGCTGCCCTGAGAGGGGGCAGTCTTGCTGGCTGGAATGGCAGGGCGGAACAGAGATGTTTTGGAGCAAGTAATTTTTTTTTGGGGGGGGGGGGGGGCAATTGTTTGATTTAATGATGTTCACTCTGATGTTTTGGTCTGCTGCATAATTTAGCAAAATGTTTCTCAAGATGTTAATGACTAATGTTTTAATCCTGTGGGTCTATCCTGTTATTTCAAAACCATATTCTAATTACTGTCTGAAATAAATCTAGGTCTATTTTTGTTTTTTATGTTTTTTTTGTTAGTGTGTTTATTTTTAATATTTTGTTTTGCTTTCCTTGTTTTGTGGACCAATAAAATTACTTTCAAATTTTGAAGTTTTGTTTTGTGATATTTTTTTCATGCTACGGATTTTAACAGCTGCAGCTGAAATAGTTTGGGCCTTAACCATCAAGTGTGATTTGTCTCTAAACGTCTTTGCTGCTGTGTATGCATGAAATGTTTGCCATGTTTACCAGAAAAGGAAAGACAAAGCGGTAAGTATTGTTTCCTAGAATTGATGATCAATTTTTAAAGCACATGTGCAAGCTAAAGGAAAACCTGCAAACAAGGCCTGTTGGGGGGGGGGGGGGTGTATTGGTGGGCAGGCTTGAAATGCTGATTTTCAGCACTGTGCTTGAATCTAGCACAAGACAATCCTATTCTAATTGTGTTTTTAGGTTGGGCTTTGTGTCCCTTTTCTTAAAATTGGCTTCACTTCCTGTCACACAGCTGAACAGGAAGTGAGGTTAAAACCCTACCAATGGTCTTTTCTTCGGGAGACAGGTCAATCTAACAAGTGTCACCATTAAGCAAATTGCACTGCTGTGTACACCCCAAATGATTAGTTACTTTGGGGTTTAGTAAAGGCAAAGCCGCTCTGCAGTAGAAGCATAGTCAATGAAAATCAGAAGGGAAGCACTGATGTTTTTAACATCCAATTCCGCCAATTTTTTTTTCTTCCTTGCTTGTCCACTTGTAGTGCAAAGTGGATTTGCCTTTAGTAAATGGACCCCAAAGTCCAAGATCCCTACTAATTTGGGGTGTACACAACAAAATGCAATTTCCATAATGGGAAACTATTTAGATTGATCTGTGTGTCCCCAACAAGACATTAATCAGGTTTTTCCCTCACTTCCTGTTTGGCTATGTGGCAGGAAGTGACTGAATTAAGTAGAAAGTGACAACATTTGTGAGGCATCCCCAAAACAAACAAGAAAATTGTTTATTTAACATTGGGTGGTGTTTGTGGGGGTCCCTAACACACATTCGTACACATTAGCAACGCTGGATCCTGGCCTATTGGCATGGTTATATTTTCTTAGGCCTCTAAATAAAATTATCTGAAATTTGGGGTTAAACTGGAACTATAATCAACAATTCTTTTTTTTGTTTTCTTTCATTTTGGATAGAGTTGTGGGGGGGGGGGGGAAGGGTTATAAGCCCTTTCAGTTTATTTTGTATTATCCCTGCCCGTTTGGGGAGACAGGGTGTGGCCTTGACAGGAAGGGTGGGTAATTTTTCTATTAGGGTAAGGTGACCAGATTTTTAAAATGAAATCCGGGGACATATTTTTTGTATACTAGTAATGGCAACAATCAGCGACTCTCTGCCCATTGCCGCCCGCCTCACAGCCTCTCAAGTGGGGAGCGGAGGAAGATCACTCCCCCAGGGAAGGCAAGGAGATAAGCAGGTGGCTGGCCAAGATTTGTGCCAAGGCAGAAGAACATGTGAGCGAAGCTAAATGGGCATGCGCCCGAAACTGAAGAAATATTCCCTCCACTCCGACCAGCACATGATCATCAGAAAGGGGCACAGATAATGGGAAGAATATAACCCCCCTATGCTAGTAGGCACGGGGGAGCGGGGGGGTGTAATTCTAATTTTTGTATTTTAATTCTGCACTGACTGTCTTTGAAATTGCCCCTGCCCCCTATTAAATCCAATCTGGGGACAAAACCAGAGACAGACTTGGTCCAGGGACAGTGTCCTCAATCAGGGGGCTGTCCCCTGAAACTGGGGATGTCTGGTCACCCTATATTAGGGGGTGCAGACATTTGGTCAGGCCTAGGGCAGCACAAAACCTAAATATCCTACTGCATATTAGGGCTTATTTAGACAGGATCCGATTTGCAGCATGTTTTTAGATTGTGGGAGGAAGCCCGCACAGGGAGAACATGCAAACTCCAGGCAGATGGTGTCACGGGCGGGATTCGAACCAGCGACCCTTTTGCTGCTAGGTGAACGTGCTACACCACTGTGCTGAACGAACATGATCGCAGCTGAAAGCATGAGATGTTTTTTTTTTCTCAAATTCCATGCTTTCCAGCCTGGAGGACAGATGTGGGGTCTTATTGACCCCGCCTCTCTCCATAAAGAGGACCTGTCACACACTAGTCCTATTACAAGGGATGTTTACATTCCTTGTAATAGGAAGAAAAGTGAAAACTAATACAAAAAAGGGTGAAAAAAGTGCAAAAATAAAAATATGATGTTAAAATAACAAAAAACAAATAAAAATCTAAACTTAAATGCCCCTGTCCCTAGTAGCTCGCACTCAGAAGCGAACACGAATGAAAGTCCCACCCACATATGTAAACACCGTTCAAACCCCACATGTGAGGTATCATAGCGTGCGTTAGAGTGAGAGCAATAATTTTAGCACTAGACCTCCTCTGTAACTCTAAACTGGTAACCTGAAAAAAAAAGTCAAGCGTCGCCTATGGAGATTTTTAATTACGAAGTTTAGCTCCATTCCATGAGTGTGCGCAATATGAAAGCGTGACAAGTTAGGTATCTATTTACTCGGTGTAACATTATCTTTCACATTATCCCTAAAAATTGGGCTAGCTTTACTGCCTTGTTATTTTTTAATTCATGAAACAGGTTTTTTTTTAAGCCAAAAAAAAAAGGCGTTAGAAAATTTTTGGCGCAAATACGGTTTGAAATTTTAAATAAAAAATGCCCGCCACTTTATTCCCTAGGGTGTCTGCTAATAAAATATATATAATGTTTGGGGGTCCTGAGTAATTTTCAAGGAAGAAAATATAATTGTTACATGAAGGAGAGAAGTGCCAGAATAGGCGCGGTATGGAAGTGATTAAAGTGCAACAATAAAAGTGAAATATTCCTTTAAATTTCGTACCATGGGGGGGTGTAATCAGGGCCGCCATCAGGAATTATGGGGCCCCTTACACAGCTTCAGGCATGGGCCCCCTGGAGAAGAGAACCGGGGGGGGTGCTGCCGCAATTTGATAAGCAGGGGGGCTGCCGCGATTTGATAAGTGGGGGGTTCTTTTACAAAAAAATAAATAAAGAAAAATATATATTAAAAAAAGAGTGGTAGCCATCCGGGGGCCCTGGGGACCTCTGGGCCCTTTAATAAAAATAAACCTCTGGACCCTTTAATGAAAAAGAAATAAAAAAAAAAAAAAATATATATATATATATATATATATATATATATATATATATAAATAATATATAAAAAAAAACAAGGGGGTTGCCTGGGGACCTCTGAGCCTTTTACTAAAAAATATATCTATATATAAAAAAAATTAAAGAAAATATAAAACGTTTAAAACATTTTTATAAGCAAAAAGGTTGTCATTTGGGGCCCTCAGGGCCCTTTAATAATAATATTATATGTAAAAAAATAAATATATAAAAATATATAATTTTTTGTATTTTTTTTTTTTAAAAAGGGGGGGGGTTGTCATCTGGAGCCCTGGGGATCTCCGGGCCCCTGGGGACCTCCAGACCCCTAAAAAAAAACATTGGCCCTTTAATAAAAAAAACTATCTTTCAAAAGCACCTTGTCCCCATGTTGATGAGGACAAGGGTCTTCTTCCCCATAACCCTTGCCCGGTGGTTGTGGGGGTCTGCGGGCAGGAGGCTTATCGAAATCTGGAAGACCCCTTTAACAAAGGGACCCCCCAGATCCTGGCCCCTCCTGTGTGAAATGGTAATGGGGTACATTGTACCTCTACCATTTCACCAAAAAAAAAAAGTGTCAAGTGTTAAAAAAGACAAGTCCTTTATTATCTTCTTTCTTCTTCCTTCCTTCCTTCGGGTTTCTTCTTCCTTCTTCTTCCTCTGCTTCTTTCTTGGGTCTTGTAGTCCCGCATCTTGCCCGGCGTGTTCTTCCATCTTCTTCTCTTTCCGCTGTCCTTCTCGTCCGCATCTTCTTCTGGTTCTTCTTCGCCGGAGGCGCCGCTTCCAATTGAAATCCCCGCCGTATGCCGGACCATGCCCCCCTCTGACGCCACGGGCAAGCTCTTAGGAAAGTCCCCATGTGGTGCCTGTGCGTCAGAGGGGGCGTGGTCACATGTCAGAGGGCGGGGAATTCAATTGGAAGCTTGTGCGCGGCTTCTTCTTTGCCGGAGTCGCCGCTTCCAATTGAATTGCCTGCCGTCTGATATGTGACCACGCCCCCTACCGGTCCCCTATGAATGGCCAGACGGAGAAATTCATAAGATCCGAGATGTGCAGCCTCGAGCACTGTGGCTGAATCGCCCGCGTCTGAGCTCAGCCATCTATGGACAAACACCAACTGACCAGCCAAGTAGTACTTACGCCAGTCTGGAAGTGCCATCCCACCTTGACCCCATGGTTCCTGCAGGACTTTCAACCCCACCCTAGGCATTTTAGGAGCCCAGAGAAAAGAGCTGGTGAGGCTATCCAGTTTCTTGAAGAAGGACTTCGGTATCCATACCGGAGCATTTCTCAGAAAGTAGAGGATAACCGGGAGGATTTTCATTTTTAGGAGGTTAATCCTGCCAATCAGTGATAAAGAAAGTTTTTGCCAAGCCAGTGCCTTTTGTTTAAAGAACGTCAAGAGTGGCAATAAGTTGAGAGACATGTACTCCATCACATTCGCTGTGACCTTCACCCCCAGGTATGTTATTTGTGTGACCCATTGTAGTATTAGGTCTGGGCTTGCTCTTTCCCTAGCCCCTTCATCTAAGGGCAGTATGGACGACTTCCCCCAGTTGACTTTCAGGCCGGAGTATGTGGTGAATTTATCCATAATGTCCAAAGCAGTATTCAAGGACTCTACAGGATCCCTCAGGAACAAAAGAAGGTCATCAGCATATAATGCCAAGCCCTCATCAATACTCCCCACCCTGATTGCCCTCACTTCCTCCGATGCTCTTAAAGCCACTGCTAGGGGTTCCATCATGAGGGCAAACAGAAAGGGTGATAGTGGGCACCCCTGTCTGGTCCCTCTCCCAATCGTGAAAAACTCAGAGGTAGCCCCTCCCATACGAATGGCTGTCCTAGGTGCGCTGTAAAGCAACTTGATCCACTGCCTGAACGACTGACCAAAACCCATAGACTCCAGGACAGTATGCATGAAGTGCCAGTCCACTGAGTCAAAAGCCTTTTCAATATCGATGGAAACTATTATCCTACAGGACTCATCTAAATTGGGGAGTTGTAGATGTGTAAACATTCTCCTCAAGTTTGTATCCGTGGACTTACCCGGCATAAAACCCGTCTGGTCCACATCAACTAGGGATGATATAACCGGAGCGAGTCTTTTTGCTAGGATTTTAGTCAAAATTTTGAGGTCCATGTTAAGAAGGGCAATGGTCCTATAAGATGAACAGTCCAGTAGGTCTTTGCCCGGCTTGGGCAACAGGATAATATATGCATCAAGCATAGATGCAGGTAGTATCTTTTGATCCAAGCAATAGGCAAACAAAGTCGTAAGTCTGGGGGCTAATTGTTCCGCATAATGTTTGTAGAAATCCGCCGGGAAGCCATCCGGCCTCGGCGCTTTGTTAGGTGGGAAATCAAAGATTGCCGCCTCTACCTCTGTCAGTTCTTTATGGTTGTAAGAAGGGATGGGGGCATAAAGTGCAGAGAAGTACTTCTGAAATTCAGTCAATACATCAGTTGGGTCTCTAACCAGGTCCCCGTCTGACCCCCTTATCACTGAGATATGTTCAATATGATTTTGGTCTGCCACTAACCTGGCTAATAGTTTACCGTTTTTATCCCCCTCCGAGAATAAAGAGTTTGCCCTATGCTTAGCTTCAGTGTGTGCTAGGTCATTATAGTGTAGGTGAAGTCTGCGCCTAGCCTCCAACAAGGCACCATATGTGCTATCAGTCTTGTTGGTGGCATGAGCAGAATCACATGCCCTCTCTTTTTCCTGCAGCCTCAGAACTTCAGCATTTTGGTCTACTCTGACTCCTTTGATAGCCTTAATAGATTCCCCGCGAATTACCGCCTTAAATGCGTCCCAGACCACCGGTGGGTCAGCCGATTCCACATTCAGAGACCAATAGTTGTCTAGCGATTCTAGCAACTGCGTGGAGACCTGCTCTTCCTGCAACCAACCCAGGGACAACCTCCAGCTCCTGACCCCCCAGATATTGGCAGGAGCAAGGAGACAGCAAGAGGAGTATGATCAGATATCCCGCCCGCCAAATATTCTGCCCCCCTCACATAAGACATCATAGCCTGGTTCCCAAACGCTAAGTCTATCCTAGCTGAGGAGTGATGCGTCTGAGAAAGATGAGAATAGCAAACTGTGTTCGGGTATTTAGCTCGCCAAATATCCGTCAACCCCGCCATGGTTAACCATGCCAACAGGTCCTGAGACCCACTCCGCCCGGGGTTGGAGGAATCCAGCTCTCCCATTATAGCATTAAAGTCTCCCATAACCAGGAGCGGCAAATGAGCATGTGGTGCCAATTTCACATAAAGATCATACAGAAGATGTACATTAAAGGGAGGTGGTACATATACCGTTACAAGTAGCATTTTGCGGTTTCCTATGTCCAGAACTACTGCTGCATATCGTCCCCCTGGATCAGTTATCACCTGGTGTATCGTGCATGGAAGCGTCCTACTAATGAGTATAGACACCCCCATGGCAAACGTGGAGTATGTGGCATGAAATGCCTTTTGGATCCAGTGCTTGCGTAATGCCAAAATTCTACTGCCCTCTAGGTGAGTTTCCTGTAAGAGGACCACATGCGGCTTAACTGACTTCAGGTACTGGAACATTGCAGCCCTCTTAAATTTACTATTCAGTCCTCTGACGTTCCAGGACACTACCTTAAACACATTAGCCATAATCCTGTTTACCAAATAATACCCCGGCACGACTAACACGTGCCCAGACGTTTAACCTAAAGCAGCATGCCATGGACTGAGAGAAGGCCATCGTTGGTGGAGGACCGAGAACCGAGCAATAAACAACAAACCCCAAGAACACCCCCCCTCCCCCCAACCCAACCAACCCACCCCCCCTGCCATTATACCAGATCCAGAAAAAAACAAAAAATAAAAAAAATGAAACAGGAAGCAAAAAGGCTTCAAAAAACCCCCCCTTCATCTGGTATGCAGCTTCAACCCAAAAACAAAACAAACACCTAAAAGAAAAAAAAATTGGTGTTTCGGAGAGGTCCTCCGAACGGTCACTTGTCCAGCAGAAAAATTTGCTAAAGAAAACAGAAAAAAAAAATACTTTAGCTCCAGAAAGTTCCGCCGGAGCAAGGTAAGTGTGGAGTCACAAAGTCAGGACATACATCTTCATGAGGAGAAGAACAGTGTCCCAGCACCATCTAGTGGCGTTAGATTAATATAGCACCAAAAACAGGAGCCCATAGAAATCATTAGGTCAGCAGTCACCTTGAGCAAATTGTCTCCTTGCAGCAAATTTCAGGGAAATATGATATAATTGCCCCTTAGCATCAGGCAGCAGGGAGAAAACTGTATTGGATCACACTGCAGATGCAATGGCGATTAAAACGTAGCAAAAACAGTAGGGCAGGCATACTAGATATTAGGGTCAGCTTCCAGATAACAGAAAAAATAGAAAATATAATGACCGGAGACCCTGCATCTAGCCAGGACTCCAGCTAGATTAGGAATAAAGACAATACTCATCTTGCATCAAATCTTCCTCATGGATTTCTGTCAAGCCATTCACAAGCATCTCGTGGGTAATCAAAAAACTTCACTGACCCTTGATGTTGAACCCGCAGTTTACTGGGATAAAGCATGCTGTATTGAATATTCTTCTCGCGCAATCTTTTTCTAACATCGTTAAAGGATCTCCTTCTTCTCTGTGTTTCAGCCGAAAAGTCAGGGAAAAGCATTACCTTGGTGTTCTCATACTTCAGGTCCTGGGCCTTCCTGGAAGCAGTCAGGATCATATCCCTATCCCTGTAATTCAGGAATCTCACCAAGAAGGGACGTGGGTAGTCTCCCGGGGGCCTCCTCCCCATGGGCACCCTATGCGCCCATTCCACCACGTACGTTGGTGGTCTCTCACCCAGATTCAGGAGCTGCTTGAAAAAAAATTCAGCAAACGTGGTAGACTGTGGGCCTTCTGCCCCCTCCGGCAGTCCAACCACGCGGACATTATTGCGCCTCTGTCTGTCTTCGGCGTCATCTGCGCGATCCTGTAGGAGTCTCACTACGGCCTGCAGCTCTGCTAGCTGATTCCCCTGGGATTGTGTCTCATCTTCCACAGTGGAAATTCTCCCCTCGGCCTCCGTCAGTCTCCCCCTGATTTTGTCCAAGTCATGTCTGATTAAAGTGCATTCAGTGGCAAGGTGGTCAATGCTTACCATGACTGCGGCCTTGCTAGCGCTGATAGCCTCCAGGATCGGCCGGGTAATCGCCTCCTGGGCCGGGTCCTGGGCCGGAGGAGCAGGCTGTGGGTCATCCGACCGAATGATCAGTTCAGGAGCATCCATCTGGGCCTGTTTGCTCACAGGCTTCTTGGCGCTTCTGGCAGCAGCAGGCGGATGCAAGATGGCGGCAGCCGAGGCCTCGTCCACGCCACGTGTGGAGCGGGTCTGGCGCTGGTTCCTAGGGATCTGATGGCCGTGTTTCGCCGCTCCCCTTCTCATGTCCGGATGCTCCCCCACCAGGATCAAGGGTACAATCCCCGAAATTGCGGCTCAAAATGCTCCAAAAATCGGATGTAAGAGCAGGAGTAATGCGGAGCTCTCTCAGAGCACGTCCTGCCTCGCTCACATCCGGACACGCCCTATTATAGAGTAGACTTGATGTCGGCATGCGACCAGGCCTTTGGGCGAAAGGTCCTGCAAGCCATAGTCCCGCCCTAGTTGGTGAGTACTCGATTAGTGACAAACAGAACAAAGACAGCGCCAAAACCGTAGTAAGACAGTATAAACACATAAAAGGCTTGTGACCAGATGATGCTAATACATAAATATACCCTAAATGGTAAATGGCTGAGTGAATAAGCTGCTAGAAGGATAGACACATCAGGAGTGATGTGAAATAGGGAAGACAAACCAAAATGATCCTTCAGAAAAGCGCTATGGCACAGACAAATGCAGGAAGTCCCATAATCATGCAAATGTAAATTTATTAAAAAAGAAAGTCTGATGAACAATATATATGTTTCCGAGAGTCCCAGCTTTGTGATGCAAAATATATAATATGCAGTATAAATGATCCCAATGAATGTGCCTCACTAGACCATGGTGCACAGCGTGATTATCAACACAGAAAAGCACTCCTGTGAGGTGAATGTCTATCCCTCAGGCATGCAGTCTCACGCTGGGAGGAGAGGATGCAATGCTAGATGGCATCAACGATGTCTATGCAATTGCTCTTACCATGTCCCAGATGAAAGGATGGGCATTCAAGAGAGTGATTGCGATCAAACAGCCGAAGGTAAGGGGATGATCACCTTTGCTCTGTGAGCAGTCTGGACGCGCGCTCCGTTCAAACCATACAGGACGTCTCGCTGACGCTGAACGGGAGGGGTCGAGACACAACACAGGAGGAGCTGGTGCTGGGTTGGATGGAGGCTGGCAGGCTAGGTCCGTGTGAACGTGATGGGAGGGATCCCAGAGTTGTAGACAGCAAGCGGAATGTCAATGGATCTGTAAAGATCTATGAGGTCTGCTGGGCTGCTGGTCTGCAATGCAACAACGGACTGGAACTGAGGGCTTGAGGCAGCTACAAACTTGGACGACATGTATCGGGTCTTAACCCTTCATCAGGTCAACTTTTTTAATAAATTTACATTTGCATGATTATGGGACTTCCTGCATTTGTCTGTGCCATAGCGCTTTTCTGAAGGATCATTTTGGTTTGTCTTCCTGAGTACTCGATTATCCTCTCTATTGTGGCTGTCCTGAAAGACAAGAAGGGAAAAATGGAGTTACACTTACCGGTAACGTTCTTTCCAGTTGTCTTTCAGGACAGCTCTGGTTACCCACCCGAAGCTATGAAAGGTTTGTTTGATCCAGGAACATAGTATGATATTGGTGCTTAACTATGGATTACTAACATGTTCTTGTGTCTCCCCAGCTGACCGGAGGTGCTCGTATAAAAACTGAGGTCTGGCAGGGGGAGGAGAGTTCTTAAAGGCTGTGCAGTGTTTCCTAAGGAAGAGGAGGAGCCTATCTCTCTATTGTGGCTGTCCTGAAAGACTACTGGAAAGGACGTTACCGGTAAGTGTAACTCCATTTTCTGCTCATCACTGCCACACACATGCAGCCATGCATTGCACGTGTGTGGCAGTAATGAGCAAAACTAAAAATCGTACAAAAAAAAAAGGTATCAATGAAGTTGTGATGTGAATCAATCACTAAGACAATAAGCATGGCATACATGACTGGTGTATGCCTAGTGCTTGGGAGAAAACAAAAACCCACCCCTAAAACCTTAAACCCACCCATAGAAATCACGCAACACCTTCTGGATTAAATGGCCACCAAAGGCCCCTTTTATTTCAAATCCAAAAGGTAAAATTAAATAACTTTATAAAAATAACCAACTTTTAAATATAAAACTTATTTTTTAACATTAAATATATATTTTTAACCATTACATAATAAATTAACCTAACAAAAAACAATTAACCCCAAACAGTTGTAGACACGAGGTTCCTGAGAAAGGGAAAGAAAAAGTGCCCGGTAATCGGCTGTACCCCATAGAAAGTCTTCGGACCTCTAGCCGCGCTCCCATCAGCTCACAAGGCCATGACTTCCTCCTTCGTTTGATTCTTCAGCACGATATACCACTATCCACCTAACCAGATAGGGAAGGTGCCCATCCCATGACGGGCCCCAACTCCTACCAACAACTAAGGTACACACATCTAATATGTATGTACCAAACCCCACCCAATTCTCAGGAACCCTGAACAAACGCCAACGTCCACCTGAAAAACAAAGAGCGTTACAACACAGACACCCATACCAGACACTTCCCCAGGGAGGGAGGGAGGGAAAAACTGCCTGTGTGATGCCTCACTGTGGATGGCGCCCGAATGGATGGCTCCGCCCCCCGGACCTTTTAAGGGAGCTTGCCTCGAGGCATAAGCCCCGCCCCCTGTGCAGCCGCGATTTGCGGCCCCTTCCTTATCCTGTCCCCCTGCTCAGGGTCCCCCCAGTCATGCGCACCTGCGCTAAGGTTCCACCTCGCTGCGGAGCTTCCTTGACTGGTGTATGCCTAGTGCTTGGGAGAAAACAAAAACCCACCCCTAAAACCTTAAACCCACCCATAGAAATCACGCAACACCTTCTGGATTAAATGGCCACCAAAGGCCCCTTTTATTTAAAATCCAAAAGGTAAAATTAAATAACTTTATAAAAATAACCAACTTTTGAATATAAAGCTTATTTTTTAACATTAAATATATATTTTTAACTATTACGCAATAAATTAATCTAACAAAAAACAATTAACCCCAAACAGTTGTAGACACGAGGTTCCTGAGAAAGGGAAAGAAAAAGTGCCCGGTAATCGGCTGTACCCCATAGAAAGTCTTCGGACCTCTAGCCGCGCTCCCATCAGCTCACAAGGCCATGACTTCCTCCTTCGTTTGATTCTTCAGCACGATATACCACTATCCACCTAACCAGATAGGGAAGGTGCCCATCCCATGACGGGCCCCAACTCCTACCAACAACTAAGGTACACACATCTAATATGTATGTACCAAACCCCACCCAATTCTCAGGAACCCTGAACAAACACCACAGACGCCCACGGTGACACCTCACGCGAACTTACAGGAGCTCTCATTGAACTGCCAGCAGAAACCTTTTCGTTTTGCGGCCAACAATGGGGAGGACTGAGCTCCCCCGGCCCCTTCACGAAAGGGCTGAGGCACTACCCTGGCCTGAGACATGAGCCTCATCCACAAGGCGATATCCTTCTGATTCCATTTTATCTCAGGCCTCCATGCCTTCTTCTGCCTGAACTGCTCATCATATCGCAACCAGGCTCCCCCCCCCATACACCCTCTGCGCCTCGCTGATAGAATCAATATAACTGAACAAGCCCGTACACTGATGCGGGTCTTTCTCCCCGATCACGCTAGCCAAGATATAAAACGCCTGAGCCCAGTTCGCGAAAGTCCGGGGAATAAGGCGGAAGCGCCGTTTTTCCTCTTCCTCCTTCTTACTCTCATCGGGCTTCCCCTTGTCCAAATTGAACTTCTCCAGGGGAAGTAGTGAAAATATTTCCACAAACTCCCCCCTCCAGATACGTTCCCGCACCTCCTGCTTCAAGTGTGAACCCAAGGGTGCATCATAACACACGTACACCTCGCAACGGGCCGAGTCGGACAAGCGAACACCATCAGCCGTCAAACCTGACGCCGAACCCGACTGCGCACTAACTTGCGCCACCCCAGAAGGAGACCCGCTAACCACAGCACCCGCCACCGATTCCCCAAGCACCGGGGTCGGCACCACTGACTGGCCAGCGGGGGACAAACCCCCACTCCCACCCGCAAGCGGCACAGCCGCAGACACTGCTTCAACTGTACTAGCAACCGGAGGGACCAACCACGAAACAGCCGGAGGGGGAACGACCGCCCCCCCCCCGGCCATGGCCCTACATCCCTGCAACATGGACGAAAGCAACTGCTGCAACATGAGTGACCCGACATCCAAGACACCCCCCCCTGCCCACCACCAACCGAAGAAGTCCCCAACATGAAAGAACCCGCCCCAGCAGAGGGACTGGAAAGAGGCAGAGAGGGTGCAGGAGGAGGAAAGGGAGGGGGAGGGGGGGGAGAAAACACAGAAGGAGAAGATACAGAAACAGACACAGAAGCGCTCTTACCCGGCTGCCCAGCAGAAACAGTCCGACCAGCTGCCGATCCGGATCCGCGTTGGAGCCCCGACGGGCCCGCCACCTCCTCTGGACCATCAGAGTCAAGGCAAGGGACGTTGAGCCCGCAGGCAAGGCCATGGAACTGCTGCCCGTAGAGATGCTGTGAGCCCCTGAGTCTGGCCGTACCATGTCCATCGCTCTCCCTCTCCGAGGCCCCCTGCGAACCAGCAGTAGCCGCTCGCGATACGCCGTCGTCACCCCTCGCTGGACCTCCACTTCCTCCGCGACCAGCCGGAGCCGCCCTGGCTGCTGAGCTCCCAGCCGTGCCCACCGATCTCCCCCGCCGCGAAGTGCCACGCAGAGCGGATGGACCCGCCCGCGCTACCGTTCCGGATGGACCCGCCACGGGTCTAGCAGGCGACGGAGACGCCACCCGCCGACCCAATCCTCGCTGTGGCCTAGGCCTCTTGCCAGCATCCCTGGGAGCCTCCCCAGCCAGCCTCTTCCTGGACCCTGGAGGGTCAGCAAACGGGCTCTCATCGCGCCAATCCCCCGCCGGAGACCCCCCTGGAGACCCACTCGGGCTGTACCTGACCGGGGGCCGCGAACGCCTGGCCGGAAGTGGCGAGGGGGGGGGGCGGTGGGTCGGGGATCGCTGGACCTACCCTCTCCTGGATCAGGGAACAGCTCCAGCAGCTGCTCTCCATACCAGTCTGCTCCATGGATCCTAGCAGCAGCCCTCAGGTGCTCCACCATCCCTTCCAAACGATCCATAAGTGAGGCAGCAGCACAGAGAAAAACTGCCTGTGTGATGCCTCACTGTGGATGGCGCCCGAATGGATGGCTCCGCCCCCCGGACCTTTTAAGGGAGCTTGCCTCGAGGCATAAGCCCCACCCCCTATGCAGCCGCGATTTGCGGCCCCTTCCTTATCCTGTCCCCCTGCTCAGGGTCCCCCCAGTCATGCGCACCTGCGCTAAGGTTCCACCTCGCTGCTGAGCTTCCTTTGTCGTTTGGCAGGACTTTATGGGGACAATGTCCGCAGTCTCTGACCCTCTCTAGTATCATGTCCGCAGTCTCTGACCCTCTCTAGTATCATGTCCGCAGTCTCTGATCCTCTCTAGTATCATTGTCCGCAGTCTCTGTCCATCTCTTGTAGTATTTTGGGGTCAGTCTGGAGCTCCTCTTTAAGTTGTCTGCTGTGTTTACAGTTTGCTACATGCAGAGAGTTTTTTTTAAGAACAGATGAAAACCGTGCGCAGTAATCTTGATGCATTGTGATGCATCGCGAAATCGAATCGAATCTTGGACTTGATAATCGTAATCGCATCGAATCGTGAGACCGGTGAAGATGCGCAGCCCTGAATATACCTGGACCCATACCATGTTTATTACTGGTGTGCTATGTGCTATCCCTTTGGGATCTTATACAAGAGAGGGGAGTGTGGGGATGTATGTGAGCTGTTTTCCTGTCTCCTATGACAAAACACAATACAGTATGTAGCAAGTAGTGTTGCTCACGAATATTCGTATTGCGAATATTCGGCTCGAATATGGCATATTCGAGTATTCGCGATATATTCCGAATTTCGCGGTGAATATTCGCTATTTCGAATATTCGTATTTTTTCAATTTTTTTTTTAGAACAGATCACATCCTAGAGATCCCCATCGACGTCTAAAAGCATTGCTGGTATGATTAGAGACCTTGGGCCGAGTAGCTGCAGCGATCATTTTATATTGCCGAAAAATCGCAATGCGATTATTCGGCAATAGCGATATCGCGCGATTATTTTCTCCGCCCTATCTTCCGCCTCAGAGCGATTATTTCAGTTTCATTTTTAAAACAGATCACATCCTAGTGATCTCCTTCGACGTCTAAAAGCATTATTGTTATGATTAGAGACCTTGGTCCGAGTAGCTGAAGCGATCGTTTTATATTGCCGAATATTCGCAATTATTTTGTATTGTAATATATCACGAATATTCTGAGCCAATCAGAGTGCTCCATTCCGCATTTCTCGAAATTTCGCAATTATTTTGTATTGTGAAATATCACGAATATTCTGAGCCAATCAGAGTGCTCCATTCCGCATTTCTCGAAATTTCGCAATTATTTTGTATTATAAAATATCACGAATATTCTAAGCCAATCAGAGTGCTCCATTCCGCATTTCTCAAAATTTCGCAATTATTTTGTATTGTGAAATATCACGAATATTCTGAGCCAATCAGAGTGCTCCATTCCGCATTTCTCGAAATTTCGCAATTATTTTGTATTATAAAATATCACGAATATTCTGAGCCAATCAGAGTGCTCCTTCCGCATTTCTCGAAATTTCGCATTCGCAATAGCGAAATTTCGCAATCATTTCATTTCCAAAAAATATTGCGAATATTCGCTTTTAGCGAATATATCTCGAATATTCGACTATATATTCGAGATATATCGCAAAATCGAATATGGCATATTCTGCTCAACACTAGTAGCAAGGTCCCAGGCCTCATTTGATCTAATGAGAATCTCCAGGGATAGCTGACATCCTTCTGTATGTAGTGGGTTGTGAGGCATGGTGGATGCAGACACTTCTTGAATGCAAAAGAAAGTTTATTTCTCTTAACAAACTTTTTGGGGGAGAGAAGGTTAGTTGCTAAATTAATTGACAGACTCCAAGACTTCAACAGGAAGACAGCCATGCAGGAAAAGGCATCCAGCAAGACGCCACATCTGCATGTGCAGGAATCCTGTCTCCTATGGCAATAGTCTTTAACCACTTGTCGACCAGCTCACGCACATATACGTCGGCAGAATGGTTTGTGTGGGCAAAGCAACGTACTTGTACGTTGCTTTGAAAATCCCGCCATGTGTCCTGCGATCGTGTCACGGATCGGCAGAACGGGGAAATACCTTTGTAAACAAGGCATTTCCCTGTTCTGTCTAGTGACAGGACAGTGATCTACTGCTTCCTGTGATCGGAAGCAGTGATCACTGTTGTGTCACTCGTAGTCCAGCCCCCACACTGTTAGAATCACTCCCTAGGACACACGTAACCCCTTCATCGCCCCCTAGTGGTTAACCCCTTCCCTGCTAGTGTAATTTACACAGTAATCGAGGAGCTGTGGTGGCTCAACGTGATTGGAACTGCGCTGACAAGCCATTCACCTCTGCAGCCAAGGGTTCGGATCCCGGTCTCGGCTACATGTGAATTGAGTTTGGTGGTCTCAGCCCGGCTCCCGGTGGGAGTGCTATGCAAGGTACGCCTGTGCTTAGTACGCCCTCCCCCCCACAAAAACCACCACACTTGCACGCACACAGGGCTGGACTGGGACAACAATTTGGCCCTGGACTTCATCCACACTGGCCCACTTTGACAGGTCTCTCCCATGGCAGCTGGACAACTCCCCCCCGGCCCCCTCTCCCCCTTTCACTAGCCACTAGCCGTTCTACTTTATTAGAGTACAACGGCTGGTACTGATACTCTTATAGGCACTACCAGTGGGGAAGATAGACATTATTTCACCCAGGGCAAAGAATCAGTTTGGTGCCCCCCCCCCCCTCTTATGGGACAAGATTAGGCAGAAAAGAAAAACTCCCAGGCCATAGCTGTTGAGTCAGCTGTCCCCTCCCACATGCTCCTCTGTCGTCGTCCCTGCTCCTCTGGTCCTTACCCTGCTTCTCTGTTCCCCCTAAGCCGGCCCACTGAGCCATCGGCCCACCGGGAAACTCCCTGTAGTCCTAATGGCCAGTCCATCCCTGCACGCACACGAAATTGGTTTAACACTCACGCACTTTGGCCATGCGGTCTCCTAAAATAAAGAGAGGCGAAGGACCTACGGGGCTGGCTGGGTGGGCTAGACTCCCTCATAGGGGGAGTTCCTCTGGCCCGTTGGGGTCCTGTTGGGCCCCAGTTGGGCTCCCAAGTGGAGCAGGTAGAGTGGGGTGAGTGGGAGGCCCCCCTCACACCCGTCATTGCCACCAGGGGCATGGAGAAGGATGGCGATTGCCTCCGGGGGGAGGGTCTGCCTACTCCCAACTCCTGCAGTCCGGCTCCTCTCTCTCGAGTTCACGCACAAAATACACTTTAAAAAAAGCCCACTGAGCTCCCGGTCTCTCACTAGACCCACTCATACACTCCTACTGAATATCTTGAACTCTTCCAATCTTCATGGTGGTATCTTCCAAAAGGGTCACCCATAGGCGTGCGCACGGGGTGTGCCAGGTGTGCCTGGGCACACCCTAATCCTCCCCTGTGCCAGCCAGGGCTTTATACTGGTGAAATTGCTGGGTTCCCTAATTGACACTCACTGGCAGTGACAGTGCTGCCTGTGAGACAAGTTTGATTGAGATGTATATTCCTAGAAAGACTGACCTATAAACACTGTAGCTGCGGAGTAAACTGACAGCTGGCCGCATTTCCCGATCCTCTTTCTATAGTTCCGGCAGCGGAGTGATACAGCTGCACTCTACCTGCCCTCCACTGCATCTTCTGTTGTCAAAGGATAGGAGATCAGTAGTAACTAGTGGGGAGCCGAGCCTGGCTGAATCCTGTATGGCAGATTTCACTTCACTCAGCCAGAACAAATCCCCCCTTCCTCCCCCCACACTGCACGTACAGGAGAAAGGTCTCGATACTCTCTGGCTCCTCTAGCCCCTATCTAGGGTGACCACGTGTCCCGGATTGCCCGGGACAGTCCTGCATTTTGCAGGTCTGTCCCGGGCACATTCATTCCAGGACAATACAGTGTCCCGGAATGAAACTACACTGCCACCCCTCCGGGTCAATCTGATGCCCCCAAAAAAGGCCGCCACATCACCGCCTTACTCACTGATAGTACTTGTCCTGGTCCGGAATGCCTGGAGGAGCACAATCCCGCCCCCTGCTTGTGATTGGAGAAATCATAAATCCTGTCTCTTGTGTCCAATCACTGTGCTGTGATTCGTTACAGTGCAAGCTGATTTTTGGGAAGGGAGGGTTTCCCTGAATGGTAGTTTGGAAATGTGGTCACCCTACATGAGGTACTGCGCCATTCTCGGAAGTAAGGGGCACTGTGCCAGGTTCTGATGTCATGGGGCACTGTGCCATTCTCTGATATAAGGGGCACTGAGCCATGCTCTGATGTAAGGGGCACTGTGCCATGCTCTGATGTAGGGGGTAATGTGCCATTCTCTGATGTAAGGGGCACTGTGCCATGTTCTGATGTCAGGTGGCACTGTGCCATTCTCTGATGTCAGGGCACCGTGCCATTCTCTGATGTAAGGGGGAATATGCCAGGATTCTGATGTAAAGGGACACTGTGCCAGGATTCTGATGTAAAGGGGCACTGTGCCATGCTCTGATGTAAGGTAGCACTGTGCCAGGATTCTGATGTCAGGGGGCACTGTGTCAGGATTCTGATGTAAGGGGGCAGTATGCCATTCTCTGATGTAAGGGGCACTGTTCCATTCTCTGATGTCAGGGGGCACTGTGCCATTCTCTGATGTAAGGGGGACTGTGCCATTCTCTGATGTAAGGGGCACTGTGCCAGGATTCTGATGTAAAGGGGCACTGTGCCAGGATTCTGATGTAAAGGGGCACTGTGCCATTTTCTGATGTAAAGGGGACTGTGCCATTCTCTGATGTAAGGGGCACTGTGCCAGGATTCTGATGTAAGGAGGCACTGTGCATTGCTCTGATGTAAGGCGCACTGTACCAGGATTCTGATGTAAAGGGGCACTGTGCCATGCTCTGATGTAAGGGGGCACTGTGGCATGACAATGTGAAGGGGTCCAGAGGTGCAGGGTGCTGTGTAATATAAAGGGGTCCAGTGGTGCAGGGTGCTGTGTATTATAAAGGGGTCCAGTGGTGCAGGGTGCTGTGTAATATAAAGGGGTCCAGTGGTGCAGGGTGCTGTGTAATGTAAAGGTGTCCAGAGGTTACAGGGGGCTATGTAATGTAAAGGGGTCCAGAGGTGCAGGGGTCTGTGTAATGTAAAGGGGTCCAGAGGTGCAGGGGGCTGTGTAATGTAAAGGGGTCCAGAAGTGCGGGGTGCTGTGTAATATAAAGGGGTCCAGAGGTGCAGGGTGCTGTGTAATATAAAGGGGTCCAGAGGTGCAGGGGGCTGTGTAATGTAAAGGGGTCCAGAGGTGAAGGGTGCTGTGTAATGTAAAGGGGTCCAGAGGTGCAGGGTGCTGTGTAATATAAAGGGGTCCAGTGGTGTAGGGTGCTGTGTAATATAAAGGGGTCCAGAGGTGCAGGGGGCTGTGTAATGTAAAGGGGCAACGCAGAGAGAGGAGTCTGAAGAAGAGGAGTCAGAGGAGGAAGGTGGCTTTGAGGAGGTGGAAGACCAACCACAGCAGGCTTCCCAGGGGGCTTGTTGTCACCATTCCGGGACCCTTGGTGTTGTACCTGGCTGGGTCGAGGAAGAGACATTCAATGACGTCAGTGAGGACAAGGAACAGGACATGGCTAGCTTGGTATCCAACCTTGTGTAAATGGGGAGTTTGCGGTTGTGCAAATGGACTGTTAAACAGGGAGTTTGGTCTGTCACTCTGAAGCGGCCGTAACCCTTACACTACCTGATCGATACAACATCATACCTGATTTATGCCCTTTATGGATTAAAACCTGACTCTGCGTCAACTACGTGATTTTCCATGGGAGTTTTGCCATGGATCCCCCTCCGGCTTGCCACAGTCCAGGTGTTAGTCCCCTTTAATCAACTTTTCCATCACTATTGTGGCCAGAAAATGACCCTGTGGGTTTTAAAATTCGCCTGCCTATTACTGTTTGCGAACAGTAAATGTAATGTTTGCGACATCACTACTCTAGATACCCCTCAAGCTTCACCCCACTGGCCTGCTGAGCCCCTGGCTTGACTAACAAAGCTGCTCTGCCAGCGTCACCTCCACTAGTTGGGTTCTTGGCTTGATACCCACTGAGGTTTCCAGATTCTTCACCGTCCCTGGTTGGTGAAAATACTGCTCCGGAAATTGCTTCAGTTACTCTCTGTGGACCCGGTTAATAAGGCAGATAGTCACTTACTGGCGAAAGATTCCCTTCTACCTCCGACCGCGACAGGTTCTTCGGCCGGGCCGAAACCGTCACTTCTGGTTGGACTGCAAGCTACAGTCCCAACCCTGTGCTGCTCTCTCTTGCTACTGGATAGGCCCTCAGACAGCCTAGCAGCCAGATATGCTGGGATAGGCCCAATCTCCGGCCTAACAGCCTGGGCAGTATTAATCAACGTCAACCCAGACAGCCATCCAGGTGGCACAGAACCTAGATCACCTGACTCCACCTAAATATATATACCCTCCCAGCAGGCCAAGAGATTCGAGAAAACCCCTGCCTGATATCTATCTAGTATCACCAAGTACCCGGCCACCTAGTGGTAGAAGAGAAAAGTGCAACAAAGCCAAACCTAGGGAGAAATCAAGCATATTTATTCCGGGAAAGTAAATTTTGTGAGGAGCAACCCTGCCTAAACTCCAGGGTGCTACAAGTATATTCATGCACACATACATACCAGTAGTTGCGCCAACGTCTGTGTGGATCTAAAGACAGAAAGTTCTAAGTGTTAGATTAAGATCCATCAAATTAGGGGTTAAGTCTCTTGGGCCCTGCTGCTCTCCAGATCAGTAGGATACTATGGAATGTCAAAACAGTCATCTCTCTTTTCTTTGTGTTTTGACAGTCCACAGTATATTCATGCAGAATGATTTTATACGTTTTTAATGCTTGTATATAATAAAAATAATTTTAGATAATGGGCCAGATCAGTGATATGCCAGCATAACTCTCACTTTGAGCTGGCGTTTCTGTTTTCTGTAAGCAGAAAACAAGAAACACTGGGTTTGAGTTCCTATACGAGCGGCGTAATTGTATTTCGTCGTCGTATCGGAACTGCAATTTTAAAAATGGCACTCGGGGCGTTCCCGCTGATTAACGCCGAGAATATGTTAATCAGCGAGAATCGGCAATTCACGATCGTACTCGGGCCAGACGCAGTGACTTTCCGACATTTCCGTAAGCGATACGCGGCGTAAAGAAAAACATGCCCCCTAGGTGGAGTATCCTATGTTAAGTATGGCCGTCGTCATCGCGTCGAATGTAAAAATGTTTGCGTCGTTTGCGTAAAACGTCCGTGAATGGGGATTGACGTCATTGACGTTCACTGACAGAATTTGGAGCATGCGCACTGACAGTCGACGCATGCGTAGTACATTCGCCGCGGGATCGCGCCTAGTTTAAATAATACACGCCCCCTACCCGCCCAATTTGAATTCCGGCGGCTCATTTTCGCTACGCCGCCGCAACTTTAGGAGCAAGTGCTTTGTGAATAACAGTACTTGCTCCTAAAGTTTTGGCGGAGTAACGTAAATAAGAAACGTTACTCCAAAATAAAGATTCGCTCTCCTACCTGAATCTGGCCCAATGTGTCTAATGATTGCTTCCTGAGAACTTTAGCAACTAAAAAGTCCTAGTGTTTTTTTTTTGTATCTTTAACCACTTAAAGACCCCCGCACGCACATATACGGCCACAACATGGCTCGTACAGGCACAAGGGCGTAAATTTACGTCCCCGCCTGAGTGCGGTTCGGGGGTCCCATCGGGACCCCCTCCGCGGCGTGCGGGGGTCTCCCTACCTCTGGGAGCGATCCGGGATCTGCGGGCGGATGTCCGTGTTTTCCGCCCCCCCCGCGATCGCTCCCAGCCAATGGGAGCGCGCTCCCAGCCTGTCACTTCCTCCTCCTGTGTTTACACAGGAAGGAGGAAATGATGTATTCTCTCATCGCAGCGCTGTTTCCCAGCGCTGCTGATGAGAGAAGACATCACAAGTAAGTGTGCACCAACACAACACTGACACACACTCACATAGGCATATTAACCCCTTGTGATCGCCCCCCCCCCACCCCCCTGTCACAGTGTTACTGAATGCAGTGATTTAATCACTGCATTTAGTGTCAGTGTGACAGGCACTGTAAAAAACAGTTAGTGTTAGGTTCAGGATAGCCCCCCCACCCCCCCTAATAAAGTTTTAACCCCCTGATCACCGCCCTAGTTAACCCTTTCACTCCCTATTGCCAGCGTCACTAAGCGATCATTTTTCTGATCGCTGTATTAGTGTCGCTGTTCCCGCTAGGTAGCTATTTTTTTTTATTGCGATTTTTTTTTTTTACTAAAGACATGTGGCTAAATAAATTTTGGCCTAAATGTTTGACTAAAATTTAGTTTATTTGATTTTTTTTTAACAAAAAGTAAAAAATAGTGGGTTTTTTTCAAAAATGTCGCTCTATTTTTGTATATAGCGCAAAAAATAAAAATCGCAGAAGTGATCAAATACCACCAAAAGAAAGCTCTATTTGTGGGAAGAAAAGGACGCAAATTTTGTTTGGGAGCCACGTCGCACGACCGCGCAATTGTCTGTTAAAGCGACGCAGTGCCGAATCGCAGAAACACCTTGGGTCATTTACCAGCGTATTGGTCCGGGTCTTAAGTGGTTAACCACTTGACCACTGGGCACTTAAAGGAACACTAAAGGTTTGTTTTTTATTAGATCAATTGATTGCTGTAAGCTAGAGCATTTAAATATCACTTACCTTGTTTTTCCTTTTGACTTCCAAAATACAGTAATCCAGGTTTGAAAATGCCATTTCCTGTCTCTCCTCTTCTTGCTTTCCACCAGCATCTGCATGGTGGAAAGCAGAATGTGCTCACCCCCTGCCTATGACTACAGCCCTGCGTGAAGATGCTCTCTTAACCCTCATAGGCATGGAGGCTAAGCCTAATGGTAACTGTAGTTCCCATTAGGCCGTGATGTAGCAAGAATGAATGCGCACCGCAAACCAGGAAGTCAGTCAGAATAACAATTTAGGAGTGACGGAGGTGAATAAAACAGCTCAATTTCAACAGGTATCAAACTAGTTATAGTGCAAAACATTACTTTTTAGTTTATCAGCTACTGTCAGACTTTAATTTAAGAGGAAAATATTTTTGTCTTTACAACCCCTTTAAACACCCTTAATAACCAGACCAATTTTCAGCTTGCGTTGCTCTCACAGTTTGAATGACAATAACTCAGTCATACAACACTGTAACCAAATAACATTTTTGTCCTTTTTTCCCCCACAAATAGAGCTTTCTTTTGGTGGTATTTGATCACCTCTGCGGTTTTTATTTTTTTCGCTATAAATGAAAAAAGAACGAAATTAAAAAAAAAAAAAAAAAAAAATCTTCATTTCTATCATAACATTTTGTAAAAAAAAAGAAATGTTTCCTCATAAATGTGGCCTAAAATGTATACTGCTACATATTTTTGGTAAAAAATAAAATAAAAATGTGGATATTATTTAGTCTCGGTGAAAGTTATACGGTCTACAAGCTATGGACATAAGAGAGAGTAAGCGCTAGCACCAGCAGCAGTGGAAATGCAGCTAAAACAAATAAAAACAGGTGAGCTCATGAGAGCTAACTTTAGATTGTTGATATATGTAACGGCTACCCAAGTAGGGAGAGGGTATCAGCCGTTGGAGACGTCCTTTTCCCCGGCAAGTTGTTGTATGCAAGTAAGGCCGGTATAATCCCATCCACGATATCCAGAGGGAGAGTCAGGTTCAGGTGTAAAGAGAGCAGAATAATAATCCCATCGAATGCCCTTTCAAGAACGAGACGGGGCTACGTTTTGAAGGGTCAAGTAGACTGAGCCCTGGAACACCCAGCCTGGTTTTTATTACAGTTTAGTACAAACAGAAAACACCCCGGGGGATGCATAAAATCACCAATCGTATACATGGTACAACCCCCATGTCCCCTCCCCTCAGATAAACACTTAAAGCCTTACTAAAGGAATTTTTTTTATTGCTTTAAAATATAGTCTTTACACATATGTCAACGAAAAACGTCATGAATATTGTTTAAAATATTGCTGTACCTGTTTAAACGGCTTTTCTTTCCCCTGACTTCCTGGTTTTGCGGTGCGCGTTCTTGTTGTAAACGTCACAGCCCAATGGGAACTACAGTTCCCATTAGGCTTAGCGGTTCGCGCATGTGCAGAAGCGATTTTTTTATTTCCCAAGTGCGGATGAGAACGAGCAAAGTTCTCATGCACACTTTAGCAGCTCTCCGCCCAAACCACCCCCAGTATACACCCCTTCACGCCCCTCTGCCTATATACATCATCAGGTTCTCCTCTCTCCTCCCAGTGCTAGGGTTGCCAGCTGTACTGTTTTCTCCCAGACAGTCCGGTTTTTGAATGATCTGTACGGGTTTTCATTTTCTCCCGACCTGGACACATCATTCACACCGGACTGCTCAGGGAAAGGGTATGACATGTCTGCAAAATCATCAGATACACCGCGTCTCCCGTCCATGCAGCAGCCTGTCTCTCACTCTCTCTCACTCACACGGCACATTGAAGCTGTCCCCTCCCCTCCCCCGTTCTCCTTCAGCTCTGTACAAGAGGAGGGGAGGAGCATACACGCGGATTTCAGGTCAGGGTAAACATTTCTATGCATTGTAGCTGGACAGGGAGAAGGGGGAGAGAGTGGCTGGGACTGATAAGGGGTAAACTAAAAGTATGTACACTTGGTGGAATGATTAGGGGGCTTAGAAGGATGTGTAAATACCCCCCATGGTATGAGAAAGGACATATGCCAGAAGTCTGTGTGGGATTCATTTGAAACCTGTTAGCTTCTTCTTCCCCTTCCAGAACTAGCCCCCCTCTGCCCCCAGCACATTTCCAACGACCCCCCCCCTTCCAGCTCTATCCACTCTGCCCCCAGCACATTTCCAACAACCCCCCCCTTCCATACATCCATCCATTCATCAAATCCCTTTCGCTCTTATCAGTCTGACCTACATACATCCATCCATCCATTCATCAAATCCCTTTCACATGTATCAAACTGTCCTATATCCATTCATCCATTCATCAAATCACTTTCACTCTTATCAGACTGTCCTATATCCATCCATCCATTCATCAAATCCCTCTCTCAGCTCAGTCTGACCTACATCCACACGTGTGAAAGTAATTTAATGAACGGATAGATGGACGTAGGTCAGACTGAGGTGAGAGAGAGATTTGATGAATGAATGGATGTAGATCAGACTGATAAAAGCGAAAGAGATTTGGTGAATGGATGGATGAATATAGGACAGTCTGATGCGTGCGAAAGGGATTTGATGAATGGATGGATGGATAGAGGAGACTTTGATACGTGTGAAAGGGATTTGATGAATGGATGGATAAATGTAGGACAAACTGATAACAGCTAAAATGATTTGATGAATGGACCGATGGATAGAGAAGAGTTTGATACGTGTGAAAGGGATTTGGTGAATGGATAGATGGATGTAGGTCTGACTGATAAGAGCGAAAGGGACTGGATGAATGGATGGATATTAGGACAGTCTGATACGTGTGAAAGGATTTGATGAACGGATCTGACTGTCCTATATCCATCCATCCATTCATAAATTCACTTTCACTGTTATCAGTCTGACCTACATCCATACATCCATACATAAATACATCAAATGCCTTTCGCACGTATCAAAGAATCCTCTATCCATCCATCCATTCATCAAATCCCTTTCGCTCTTATCAGTCTGACCTACATCAATCCATCCATTCATCAAATTTCTCTCTCACTTCAGTCTGACCTTCATCGATCCATTCATCAAATCCCTTTCGCATGTATCAGAATTCCTACATCCATCCATCCATTCATCAAATCCCTCTCTCAGCTCAGTCTGATCTACATCCACACCTGCGAAAGTGATTTGATGAACGGATTGATGGACATAGGTCAGACTGATAAAAGGGAAAGAGATTTGATGAATGGATGGATATAGGACAGTCTTATGCGTGTGAAAGAGATTTGATGAATGGATGGATATAGGACAGTCTTATGCATGCGAAAGAGATTTGATGAATGGATGGATATAGGACAGTCTTATGCGTGTGAAAGAGATTTGATGAATGGATGGATGGATGTAGGTCAGACTGATAAGAGCCAAAGGTATTAGATGAATGGATGGATGGATATAGGACAGTCTTATGCGTGAGAAAGGAATTTGATGAATGGATGGATGGATGTAGGTCAGACTGATAACAGCGAAAGTGATTTGTTGAATGGACGGATGGATATAGGACAGTCTGATACGTGCAAGTGATTTGATGAACGGATCAGACTGTCCAATATCCATCCATCTATTCATCAAATCCCTTTCGCTCTTATCACTCTGACCTACATCAATCCATCCATTCATCAAATCCCTTTCGCATGTATCAGAATGTCCTATATCCATCCATCCATTCATCAAATCCCTCTCTCAGCTCAGTCTGACCTACATCCACACGTGCGATAGTGATTTGATGAACGGATGGATGGATATAGGACAGTCTTATGCGTGCGAAAGAGATTTGATGAATGGATGGATGGATATAGGACAGTTTAATACATGTGAAAGGGATTTGATGAATGGATGGATGAATGTAGGACAAAATCATAACAGCCAAAGTGATTTGATGAATGGATGGATAAATAGAGGAGAGTTTAATACGCGCTAAAGGGATTTGATGGATGGATGGATGGATGTAGGTCACAATGATTATAGCTAAAGGGAATGTAGGTCAGACTGATAAGAGCTAAATAGATTTGATGAATGGATGGATGGATATAGGACATTCTGATACGTGCGAACGGGATTTGATGAACGGATCAGACTGTCCTATATCCATCCATCCATTCATCAATTCACTTTCACTGTTATCAGTCTGACCTACATCCATTCCTCAAATCCCTTTTACATGTATCAAACTGTCCTCTATCCATCCATCCATTCATCAAATCAATTTCGCACGTTTGGATGTAGGTCAGACTGAGCTGAGAGAGGGATGGGATGAACGGATGGATGGATGGATGGATCTAGGTCATACTGAGCTGAGAGAGGGATGGGATGAATGGATCTAGGTCACACTGAGCTGAGAGAGGGATGGGATGAACGGATGGATGGATGGATCTAGGTCACACTGAGCTGAGAGAGGGATGGGATGAATGGATGGATCTAGGTCACACTGAGCTGAGAGAGGGATGGGATGAACGGATCTAGGTCTTATTGAGGTGAGAGAGGGATGGGATGGGATTAGGAGGCACATACATTATTGCATAGGGAGAAAAACCAGCAACATACATTTTATAATAAGTTTTATATTGCAATGATGATGAAACAGAGTGAAAGATTTTACCTTTTCTTTTGGCTTTTCTGCAACGTTTGTCCTCCTTCAGCTGCTGCTTGGAAACTCAGTGTCTTTAGTGAAGTTTTCGTCTTAGCCAAGGGGGCGGGATCCAGACAGGGCAGAGGTTGCCTGAAACCAAACTTTCAGATAGTGAGGAGGTGCTGGGGTGTTAGACACACCCACGATATCACAGCTCCTTGCAGTCTACACAGACGTACACAGCGTTCTCACGCAGACCTGTAGTCTAATCAGAGGGAGCAAGCACGTTACTGACCACACTGAGAGGTTATCACTCTGTGAACATTTTCTTATCTACACAACCAGGAAGTGGGGAGAAATGACAAGACAGAACTCTAATTCAGAGGAAAAACGAACAAGCAGGAAATGAAAACAGCACTGCAATAAGGTAAAGGGAGGTATATAGCTGATAAAAAAATTTCCTTTAGTGACCCTAATAATTAACGCATACAGTATTTTACCCCAGTTCTGGATGTACCCCGAAAACAGGGGGTACAGCTTTAAATCTGGATAGCTGGATAGCTCTCATTCAGGGGAACAACATATCCAAATATCATTCCATTCAGATAAACGGTTCGGGAGTTATGGGGTTCCAAAGTTTTGAATAGCATGACTATGTGTATTGAGACAGAATCCCCCAGGGGGTAATTACTACAATGCAGCAATCAGAACAACAATTAACATGAGTCAATTATCTAATCATGTAGCCTGACAAGGTGACTAGGCGTCTCGTCTGCCATTCCCCCACTATACAATACACAATCTCTTAAGGGTAAACACAGGTCTTTCACACACACAATAGATCAATTAACCTTTGGGGATAGACAGGTGCATTAGCATACCTAAGGAGAGGTTTTAGGAACCAGGCTGATTAAGTTCCAATCCAGATCTAGACAGACAGAGGATATTTACACCTCATAATATCCCACTGCATGATTTATTATAGATGTACAGGCAGAATACATAGTTCCGTTACACTGCTCCCCTGTTGTGGAACACTCCGGCAGACCCGGATTGATCCCTTTCGTGTCAACTTGGGGATGTCCGGTCTGCTGTTAGGGTAAAATTTCCGTTTGCCTGGACAGTCCATCGGCATTCCCATTGAATCTGCCAGGGCGGTATTGGATAGAAAAGTTGAAGGGTTGTAGGGCCAAGCTCCATCTTAGCAAGCGCCCATTATCCCCAGCTACCCGGTTCAGCCATACTAGTGGGTTATGTTCAGTGATCAGGGTGAATGCCTGCCCATACAGGTAGGGTGTGAGCTTCTTTAACCCCCTTGACGGTAAACCCGAGCGCGACTCGGGGTTGGTATTTCCTGTTGCGATCGTTATCCACGAGTCGCGCTCGGGGTGTATGTGCAGAGCCAGCGCCAGCAGCAGCAGCGTTCCTTACCGTCTCCAGGCGATCCAGCGATGATCTCTCATTGCTGTGATCGCCGCCGAGATCCCAGCCGCGCCATCCACCGGTCACCTGACTTCCTGGTTCCGTTCCCTGCACCGCAATGGTGCATGGGAGCGGAACTGGGAGGGAAATTCAAATGTGCACAAACACAAACACATAAAAACTAGGTGATACAATGTAATCTGAGAGGATTACACTGTATCACCTTGGAATCTGACACAGTGCCCTTTCAGTGCCCCTTGCCATATATAATAATATATATAATAAAACCTTTCAAAACCCTTTGAAAATGGCATCTAAAAAGCGCTGTCCTACGAATGCGATTTTTGATCTGCTGAGCGACAGCGACAGCGGCAGCGAAACGGAGTTGATCGCAGAACAGAGCGACAGTGAGTCGTGGGGCGATTTGTCATCCGGCTCTGACACCGACACTGATGCAGAAAGTGACAACGCCGATGATCCCGCACCTGACATAAGTGATGTGCGCACTTGGTGCGCTATAGACAGCGATGCGGACCAGGCAGCGCCCCCGAGGTTCCGATTCACTGGATCTCCTGGGATGAAGGTTGATGTGGAGAGTGACAACCCTCTGGCGTACCTGAAACTCTTTCTTTCTGAGGAGGTAATTTTAAAAATTGTGACAGAGACCAATCAATACCACGATCAGCAATCTGCTACTCTGCGTGCCAGATTTTCCCGATCCAGAAAATGGGAACCTGTCACTAAAGAGGACATATGGAACTTTCTAGGACTCATCATCCTTCAAGGGGTGGTGGGCAAACCGCTCCAGAAATGGTACTGGACCACCAACAAGATGCTGGCCACGCCATTTTTTGGGACTGTGATGTCTGAGTATCGTTTTTCACTGATTATGAAAAACGTACACTTCGCCAACAACGAAGAGTTTGATGAGGCCACGCATCCTGCGCCCAAGCTCAAAAAAATCTGGGAGGTGTACCAGATGATTGTCACCAACTTCCAGCGGACCTACGTGCCAGAAAGGGATGTCAGTGTGGACGAAAGTCTGATGGCCTACAAGGGACGCCTAAGCTGGATCCAATTTATTGCGTCCAAAAGGGCGCGCTTTGGCGTAAAGTTTTATATGCTATGTGAATCTTCCACGGGATATATTTGGAATGCGGTAATTTACACCGGGAAAGGTACAAAGTTCGATCCCAAGTACAGCCGCTATGGGATGGCCACATCGTCAGTCCTTTCACTGCTGGACCCATTACTGAACCAGGGATATTGCGTGACAACAGACAATTTTTATACGTCACCGGAACTTTATGAGGTTCTGCTCCTCAACAAAACGGATGGGTATGGTACAGTGAGGCCAAACCGGCGTGACATGCCATCTACGTTTGGCAAGAAGAAATTGAAAAAGGGAGAGATGGTTGCCTTCCAAAAGGGAAAAATGATGGCAATGAGATGGAGAGACAAAAAGGACGTGTGTGTCATGAGCACCGTGCACAGCACCTCCACTACCATGGTCCGCACAAAACAGGGAAAAGATGTGCTGAAGCCACAAGTAGTGATCGACTACAATCACACGATGGGGGGTGTCGACCGAGCCGATCAGGCGATGACATTTTACCCGGCGATGCGCAAACAACAAAAAAAGTACTACAAAAAGATTTTCAGACATCTCCTTGAACAATGTCTTTGGAACGCGTATATTCTTTATAAGGCAAACACGAACACACCTCTTATTCATTGCGATTTTATATGGAAGCTGGCTGAGCAAATTTTTATCAACCACCCGACGCCATCAGTGTCTGCTAACAGACCCGGACGACGCTCTGTTGACGTTGGCAATCCAGAGCGCCTGACAGGTCGTCATTTTGTAGACTTTGTACCGCCAACCGCACGAAAGTTAGCGCCTACCAGGATGTGCGTCGTTTGCTGTTCCAAGAAGGATGGAAATGGAAAAAAAATCCGAAAGGAAACCAGGTACTATTGCCCAGATTGCAACGTCGGACTTTGTCAAATTCCATGTTTCAAACTTTTTCACACCCAGGATGTGTATTAAATTTCTTTGTTTGACTAATATCTTTAATTTTTCTTTGTATTATTGAATAAAATTATATTATTTATCAGATTATAATTCATGTGTTTGTGTTTCCAATTTATCACATCTGGAATGTCTACTAGAGTCTTGTTTTGGTCAGGCTTAAGTAAGTAATTACTAAGAATTGCAGGCCCATAATACATATCACCAAATTTCCATGCAAAATAATTGTACCGCTTTTGGTACGTAATTCCAGACAGAATCATACCGCCAGGGAGGTTAAAGCCCACACCAGGGCCAAACATTCCTTTTCCATTGCCGCGTAGCTCGCTTCCCTGGGTAATAATTTTCTACTCAGGTATGCAACGGGGTGTTCCCCTCCATCCTCCCCGATCCCAAGTACTGGACTTCTGCCATCCCGAAATTACACTTTTCTGGTTTCAGGGTTAGGCCTGCGGCCCTAATTTGATCCAGTACAGCCTCAACATGTCTCAAGTGTTCCCCCAAAGTCTCACTATAGATCGCAATGTCGTCCAGGTACGCGCAGGCGAAATCCTGGAAGCCATCAAGGAGGCGGTCCACTAAGCGCTGAAATGTGGCTGGGGCGTTCTTCATCCCAAATGACATGACCTTGAACTGGTATAAGCCAAATGGGGTGACAAATGCCGACTTAGGGATAGCCTCCTTGGCCAGGGGAATCTGCCAATACCCTTTGCACAAATCGATGGTGGTCAGATAACGTCCCCTGGCAATACGATCTAATAGCTCGTCTACTCGGGGCATGGGGTAAGCATCTGTCACGGTTCTGTCATTGAGGCGTCGGTAATCGACACAGAATCGGGTTGTTCTGTCCATTTGGGTACTAGGACCACAGGCGAGGCCCAGGGGCTGTCAGATGGTTCTATAATCCCCAGCCTTAACATTTCTTGTATTTCCTTCCTCATCTCTTCTTTTACTGCCTCAGGGATTCTGTAGGGAGTCTGTCTGAGAGGGTTTTGTCCTGGGGTCTCTACGTAGTGAGTCGCTAAGAGAGTGTACCAGGGCTCCTGGGAAAATGTCAGCCCTTTCTCAGTTAGCAATTGTCGCATCTGTCCCTTTTCTGCGGGAGGTAACCGCTCCCCTAGCTGTATCGTAATGAGCAGAGTTTTAGGCCTCTTACACACAGATCAGTTTTTCTTCAGGTTTTTCTTTTCAGTTTACCAAAACTATGTAGTACAAGGGCCTGCCTGATTGCATACAAATTGAGACTCTTGAGGTTTGACCTCATATTAGATGGATTTGGTAAACTGAAAAGAAAAACCTGAAGAAAAACTGATCTGTGTGTAAGAGGCCTTAGGTCCTGAGTCGGCTAATAGATCTGGGATGGGTAAGCTGTCAGGGTCTTCAGTGGCTGGAATACATATGGCTGCCACATCCTCTGGTCTTTCTTGATACTCTTTTAATAAGTTTACATGAAAGGATTTCTGGACCCTTTCGTCTTGGTTGCTGGCAATTACATATGTAGTATCGCAGACGTGTGCTACTACATTGTAAGGGCCCTGCCATGAGGTCTGGAGCTTATTCCCTTTGACGGGCATAAGCACCAGCACCTTCTGGCCCACTTGAAAAGTTCTCTGACGGGCGCCCTCGTACCAGTGTTTCTGCCGTCCCTGGGCCGCATGGAGATGGTCCCGTGCCATTCGAGCTAAATGTTGCATGCGGTCCAGCATTTCCAGCACATATGGCACGATGGGGACATCTTCGTGCTCTGTCTCGCCCTCCCAGTGCTCCCGGATGAGGTCGAGAGGGCCTCGCACTCTCCGTCCATAGAGCAGCTCGAAGGGAGAAAACCCTGTGGATTACTGCGGTACCTCTCGATAGGCAAACAAGAGGTGCGGCAAAAATCGCTCCCAGTCTCGGTATTCCGCTGTAAAGGTCCGCAGCAATTGCTTGAGGGTACCGTTAAAGTGTTCACAGAGACCGTTAGTCTGAGGGTGGCACGGTGAACTAAGCAGGGTCTTAATACCGCAGACCTTCCATAACTGTTGGGTTAGGTCCGCGGTAAACTGGGTCCCTCGGTCGGATAGGATTTCCTTAGGAATATCCCGACGAGAGCACTGGCAACCGTGTCTGCCTGGATATTCGTCAGCGCGACGGCCTCTGGGTAGCGAGTGGCATAGTCCACTATGGTGAGAATATATTTCTTACCAGAGGGACTGGGGTTAGATAAGGGTCCCACTAGGTCGACTGCTACCCTGCTAAATGGTTCCTCGATCAAGGGCATAGGGGACAGTCGAGCGTTAGGGTGATCTCCTCTTTTTCCTACCCGTTGGCATATGTCACAGGTGCTACAGTAACGTCGCACATCCTTCGAGATCCCCGGCCAAAAGAAAGTCTGGGTGATCCTGTAGGTAGTGCGGTTACCACCTAGGTGCCCTGCCAACGGAATGTCGTGGCCGATTCGGAGAAGTTCCCACCGGTACTTTCTGGGTACCACCAGTTGGCGCTTTTGCGAAGGGACACCGCCTCTCTTTCTGCCCTTCGGTCAATCTGTATAACCTGTCACCATCCCATATAAACCGTTCCCGCTCATCCCCTCTACTGTCTTTTAATTCTCAATACTTCTGGAGGGTGGGATCCTCCATAGTTTCCCTCCCAAATTCTCAAGATCACTTTTAGAAAGACAGAGGATATTTACACCTCATAATATCCCACTGCATGATTTATTATAGATGTACAGGCAGAATACATAGTTCCGTTACAATATAATCTTTTGAGTTCGTAATAAAACACTTGCAGCCTAGTGAAGATTGGAAGCGAATCTGAAGGCAGAAGAGGAAAACACAAAGGCGCCACTCTAAGTGTAATATACCTTGGTCAGGCTTGAAAAGGAGCACATGCTTCACAAACGCATCGCCTACTGGCTCCCCCACATTACCCGGAAGTATTGCCATCCATCTGACCTGCCTACTGGCTCCCCCACATCACCCGGAGGTATTGCCATCCATCTGATCTAGTGTCCATCCATCTGATCCAGCGTCCTTCTGGAACGGACGTCACAGCTCGGCTCCCAGTGTGTCAGAGGCAGAGGAAGCGACGGCATCCACCGCCGCCAACCGCTCCACAACACAGCCACATACAGTGACAGCCGGGGACGTTTCTTTGGTGATACATGCCTAATCTCACCAACGTTTGTGAGTAAGCTTGCTGCTGTTTTTATCCAATAAATGTTACACTATATATTACACTAAGGCCTCATACACACGAGGCGATCCATTTGTTCAAATCGGTCGGACCGACCGATTTAAACAAATCTGTCTGCTTGGATTTTGGTTTGCTCGCGTGTACACACGAGCAAACCAAAATCCCCGCCAGCAGACAGCGCGCTGACGTGTCGGTGACGTGGCGGTGACGTTGACGCCGCCACGTCACCGCACCAGGAAGTAAAACACTTCCGCGCATGCGTCAAAAACATTCGGCGCGTGTGCGAGAATACATGTCTGCTGGTTAGCGTACTGACCAGCAGACATGTCGGGCGGACGGGTTCCCAGCCGACAGATTGGTAAGCATGCTTTCCAATCTGTCGGGTGGCCAAATTCGTCGGCTCGCCCGTACACACGATCGAATCTGTCTGCTGAAACGGTCTAGCAGACCGTTTCCAGCAGACAGATTTGATCGTGTGTACGAGGCCTTAGAGTGGCGCCTTTGTGTTTTCCTCTTCTACAAGCTATGGTACCAATTTCTGAAAATTGAACAATTTGATCACACCTGAAGTACTGACAGCTTCTCTCATTTCTTGAGACCCTAACAAGCCAGTAAAGTACAAATACCCCCCAAATGACCCCTTTTTGGAAAGTAGACATTTCAAGGTAGTTAGTAAGAGGCATAGTTAGTTTTTTGAAGTTGTCATTTGTTCCCACAATTCTTTGCAATATTAAGATTTTTTTTTTTTTCACACCATATTGTCATTATAACAGGTTATTTCTCTCACATGGCATGTATATTCCACAAATGACACCACAAAATATATTCTGCTGCTCCTCCTGAGTATGGCGATACCACATGTGTGAGACTTTTACACAGCGTGGCCACATACAGAGGCCCAACACCGAAGTAGCAACTTCAAGCATTCTAGGAGCATAAATTACACATCTAATCTCTCAACTACCTATTACACTTTTGAAGGCCCTGGAGCACCAGGACAATGGAAACGCCCACAAAGTGACCCTATTTTGGAAAGCTAACACCCCAACGTATAGTCTATGAGGCATAATGAGTCTTTTGAACAGTTCATTTTTTTGCAGATGTTTTTGGAAAATGCGGAAAAAAATGAATGAATGAATTTTTTTTACACAAAGTTGTCCATTTATAGGATATTTCCAACACATAGCATGTACATAGCAAAAATTACACCCCAAAATATATTCTGTTGCTGCTCCTGAGTATGGCGATACCACATGTGTGAGACTTTTGCAGAGCCTGGCCACATAGAGACCCAAGATCCAAGAAGCAGGTGTTGTAGGGACACAAATTACACATCCAATTTCCTTACAATCTATCACATTTTTGAAGGCCCTTCATATTTCTAACACAGCATGTACATACCAAGAATTACACCCTAAAATACATTCTGCTGAGTAATGGGTAAAAAAAATAAAGGATTACCTGTGGTTTTAGTAGTGCAATTGTCCACAGGAGGAGAGCCCTGATCCAGGCAGCAGGCAGGGATGTGGTCAGCGACAGTGAATGGAATTGTCCAGGCAGCAGGCAGGAATATTGTCCATAGTCAGTACAGGCAGGGATACTGTCCATATATAGTCCAGGGCCAGTGCAAGTAGAAACATTGCCAGCAGTGCCAAAATATTGGTCCTGGTAGTAAGCAGGAACATGGTCCAAGTAGCAGGCCAGGAAAGAATGGGGACAGGGGTAGAGGCTTCTCCCACCCAAATCTCTTTGAAGCCTCCGGGCAACCAGACCCTAATCCGGAATGAGAAAACAAAAAAATTAGTTTTTTCATCCAGAAAAACAATTCTGGAGCCCCTCACATATGTGAGACCCCTGTGTTCCCACTAGCATAGCAGGGTAAAAGATCAATCCAAGAGGCAGGCAAAAAACATGGTCAAACAGTCCATGGTCAATTCCAAAGCAGGCAGAGGTAGGTACAGTTAAGCGTTAGGCAGAAGCGCGGTCGTATAACAAGCCAGGGTCAGTTCCAGAGAAAGCAGAGGTATTTTTAGCGTTAGGCAAAAGCGTGGTCGTATAACAGTCCAGGGTCAGTTCCGGAGAAGGCAGAGGTATGTACAGTGCAGTGGCATAAGGGGTGTGGAGGAAAATGACAGGAAATTTGAATTTTGTTTACCTAATATTTTGGAGCAGTATGGTAATGGCGGAAACATGCACCTAAACAGAGGCCTGGTAGGGAAGGACAATCGGGACAATAAACTGTGGTGTCTCTTCTGACTCCTCCTCTGGCGCACACCCAGCATTTCTTCTGAAGTTTTGCTCCTGTTTCACAGGGGGGGATTTTGTCAGGAAAGTGGCGTTCGTGGAGTCTGCTCACGCAATCAGTGCGAAGAATTTCTGGTGGGATTTCAGGGAACAAAAGGGCGGTGATAACGTCTTCTTGGTAGTGCAGATATGAAACGGGATTCTGTGTGGATTTTTTGTAGATAACATAAGAGTTATAGAAGGCCAAACTGAAAAAATAAATGGACACTTTCTTATACCAGGGACGAGATTTTCTTGAGGGAAGGTAGGGTTTAATCATCTGATCGTCGAAGTCCACTACTCTGGTTCCGCAAAGATGTCGTCTCTCCTCGTCTTAGCTTTTGATTCACCAATTTTTGTGGGAAGCCCTTACTGTGCCACATGCTGGGGTGTCTCTCCAGTGAAGATTGCGAAACGGGCAGGCTAGTATAAAAATTGTCCACATAAAGGTGGTATCCTTTTCCAAGTAGTGGATAGATAAGCTCCCAGACCACTTTTCCACTGGTTCCGATGTATTCTGGGTATTCGGGGGATGCAGTTGGGAGTCCTTCCCTTCATACACAAGGAAGGAGTAGATGTACCCCGTGTCTCGGTCGCATAACTTGTACATTTTAACCCCATATCGGGCCCTTTTGCTGGGGATGAACTGTTTGATGCCCAGCCTGCCGGAGAATTTGACAAGGGGGACATGCACGGATATATTTTATTCAGGGTTATATAACTGGGGGAATTTTTCCGAATTTTAAATAATTTGTCAAAAGCAGGGTCATTTCGGGGAGGGCACTGGGTGTTATCATTATAGTGGAGGAACCGTAGATTCATAAAGTATCGGGATCTGGGCATACGGGATGAGAAGACTGGCATGTGGTGGATGGCTTTGGTAGACCAATAGACGGAGACGTGGTTTTCGGCTGCTTCTCCCCCACGGCTGGATGAATTAGTTCCAGGGGGATATAAAAAAGCGAAATGTGATCATCAGTCAAAAAGGGGAGGAGGAGTAGCCCTGATTTTTAGAGCGGTATTTGATATTGAGGTCATTAATTGCACGGAAATCTATGCTTCATTAGAAAGCTTAGTTCTAAGATGGAAGAAAAGTCCGGAAGAGACGGTTGGCCTCACTATCATCTATCACCCGCCGAGTATGAATGTGACTGTCTTAAAGGATATCACAGAATTGTTATCGGCCTCAGTGTTGCAGTTTCCCAGGTCTTTAGTTCTGGGGGACTTTAATCTGTGGGCTGATGATATTAGTAATGCAGAGGTTCAGCAACAGAGGAAGTAAGTAAACCCACCCATAGGGCTGGGCATACCTTAGATTGGATATTACATACTGGCTGTGTAACCAGGACAAAATCACCTCTGGAGGTGGCTTGGAGTGACCATCTTTTTATAGGTTTTAAAATAATGGGCAATGTACAGAAAAAAAAAAAACTCATATACCTAATAGAGTAGTTATACCATGTCTTACTCGTAATTATGCGAACGTGTCCGCTGATGCTTTCTCCAGAACATTTCTGAAGAATGCAGATATTAAGGTATTCAAAAAAATACTTAGAGTTGAGGATAAAGTAGAAACATTTAATTCAGTGATAAGGAAAACCTTAGATCTTTTGGCCCCCAAAAAAACTGAGTCAAAATATAAGATCCCCAACAAATAATCCGCTTTGGTTTAATCAGAATACTCGCATGTTAAAATGGAGTTGCAGAGCGTTAGAAAAAATATGGAGGAAAGACCCTAATTCTATTACTAGAGAGACAGAGCGGCTTTAAGAAAATATAAAGCTGAAATAAAAAAAGCCAAAAAAACATATCTAGAGAAAATTAGGTTGGCGGAAAATAAGGCCGCAGAATTATGTAAAGTTGCCAATACTCTTGCAAACCCAAGCTGTTTAGATATTTAAGGAAGAATTCTCTCCAGAACTAAGTGAGAGCTTAGCAGAATATTTTAACAAAAACATTCTTGACATACGAAATAATATACCTGATCCTTGTTATACAGAAAGTTCTCCTGTATACAAAGGGATATGTTTTACACATTTTTCGGGGGTAACTAGCGCAGAGATACTGAAGATTATTAAGTCGCTTAGAGCTTCGTCTTCAGCGCTTGACCCCTGCATTGCGCAGTTGGTTATGGACTCTGCGGTTACCTTGGCACCGTTTATTGCGGACATTATTAATATGTCTTTTGCTGTTGGAACAGTGCCAAGTATTTTGAAGCAGGCAGTTATAATTCCTCCTAACGTGACACGGTCAGATTTAAGTAATAATCGGCCAATTTCGACGTTGCCTTTTTTAGCTAAAATAATGGAGAGGGCTGCTTTGTGGCAACTTCAGCCGCATTTGGAATCAAATAATATTTTTGATGAATATCAGTCGGGATTCCAGCCAGGTAGAGGCACAGAGACTGCCCTCATTAAGGTTAAGGACGACTGCCTATGGGCCATGGACAAAGATGAGGCGTCAGCGTTAATACTGCTTGATCTGTCGGCCGCATTCGATACTATAGATCATGCCAGACTTCTGGAAAGGCTGGTGTCGGTGGCCGGGCTTGAGGACATGGCACTGACATGGATGGCCTCATTCCTGCAGAAAAGGGCCCAGAGGGTAAGACTAGGGACGTATTATTCATCTAATAGTTCCTTGTCTTGCGGGGTTCCTCAGGGTTCGGCGTTATCACTAGTGTTGCTCAAGAATATTCGCATTGCGAATATTCGTTACGAATATTGCATATTCGAGTATTCGCGAATAACTCGAATATCGCGGTGAATATTCGCTATTGCGAATATTCGTATTTTTTCAAATTTATTTTTAAAACAGATCACATCCTAGTGATCTCCATCGACGTCTAAAAGCATTGCTGGTATGATTAGAGACCCTGGGCCGAGTAGCTGAGGCGATCCTTTTATGTTGCCGAATATTCGCAATGCGAATATTCGTATTACGAATATTCGCGAATACTTTCTCTGCCCTTCTTTTGCATCAGAGCCAATCAGAGTTCTCCTACCACAGTTGTCAGAGGTTAGCAACCTCCATAGCAACCAATAGGAACCTGCCTGCACGACCATTATATAAGATTCCCAGCAGTATTTCAGTGCAGATTCACAAGGTGGCTAGAGAGAGTGGAGTGTTTCTGTGCGTTTTTCCTGTGTATTGCGATCTTAGAGCTTAGCATTGTGTTTCCTATAGTGCTTTTAGTTCTGAGTTTCCTGCTTCTAAAACCAAATGCTTTTTTTAAAGCAAAAGACCCAACAGCTTTTCTAAAAGCTCAGATTTGTGTTGTTTTGTCCAGGTTAGTGTAGCTTAGTGTTAGATAGATTTCTGTGTAGTTAGTGTAAGTGTACATTTCTTTAAGGTAGCTTAGTTTAGTGTGTGTTTAGTCTCTGTGTTTTGTGTATAAAACCAAAAAAAAAAAAAAAAAAAATTAGCTTTAGTTTAGTCATATAAGTATGTGTAAGTAGAGTTAGTGTTTAGTGCATATTAGTTTATTATTTGTAGTCCTCGTCTTTGTCCTTGTCAGTCAGTGTAAAAAAAAAAAAATTAGCTTTAGTTTAGTCATATAAGTTTGTGTAAGTAGAGTTAGTGTTTAGTGCATATTAGTTTAGTAATCCAGGAAATGATCTCCGTTTTCGCGTGTTGTTCTCGCGCATGCGCATGCGCGGACGAGAATTTCGCAATCAATTTAGCATTCGCATTAGCGAAATTTCTCAAAAATTTTTTTTTTTGATAAAATATCACGAATATTCGATATTAACGAATATTTCATGAATATTCTTCTATATATTCGTGAAATATCGCGAAATCGAATATGGCGTATTCCGCTCAACACTAGTTATCACCGATATTATTTAATATTTACATAAGGCCGTTGCTCTATATTATTCGGCGCCATACCCTCAGCTTTCACGTCTATGCAGACGATAGGCAGATCTATTTTAATTTGCCAAAAAATAAGGAAGTACAGGTGGATTTGTCAGCCTGTCTGGAGGAAATACAGTCCTGGATGGGATCGAATTATTTAAAACTTAATGGCTCAAAAACGGAATGTATCATCATTAGCACTCAGAGTAAAGCCAGTTCGACAGATTTTCCATCTTGGCTGGTTTCGTTTAAGCCTTACCCGATCCTGGCCACTAAGGTCCTGGATTTGGGATTCATTTTAGATTCCAAACTGTCTTTGGGGGCGCAGGTAAACCAGGTTGTAAGCGGGTGCTATTACCATCTGAAACTCCTGCGTTCTACACTGGATTTCATTGATGAGGTGGACAAAGTCCACGTGATCAATGCTTTCATTGGCAGTCGGTTGGACTACTGTAATACGTTATATATGGGGTGCTCAAAAATAGTGTTGAGCAGAATATGCTCTCGAATTTATAGTCGAATATTCGAGATATATTCGTTAAATGCGAATATTCGCGATATTTTTTGGAAATGAAATGATTGCGAAATTTCGCTATTGCGAATGCGAATGCGAATTGCGAATGCGAATGAAATTTCGAGAAATGCGGAAGGAGCACTCTGATTGGCTCAGAATATTCGTGATATATTACAATACAAAATAATTGCGAAATTTCGAGAAATGCGGAATGGAGCACTCTGATTGGCTCAGAATATTCGTGATATATTACAATACAAAATAATTGCGAATATTCGGCAAATGCGGAAGGAGCACTCTGATTGGCTCAGAATATTCGTGATATTTTATAATACAAAATAATTGCGAAATTTCGAGAAATGCGGAATGGAGCACTCTGATTGGCTCAGAATATTCGTGATATTTTATAATACAAAATAATTGCGAAATTTCGAGAAATGCGGAATGGAGCACTCTGATTGGCTCAGAATATTCGTGATATATTACAATACAAAATAATTGCGAATATTCGGCAAATGCGGAAGGAGCACTCTGGCTCAGAATATTCGTGATATATTACAATACAAAATAATTGCGAATATTCGGCAAATGCGGAAGGAGCACTCTGATTGGCTCAGAATATTTGTGATATTTTATAATACAAAATAATTGCGAAATTTCGAGAAATGCGGAATGGAGCACTCTGATTGGCTCAGAATATTCGTGATATTTTATAATACAAAATAATTGCGAAATTTCGAGAAATGCGGAATGGAGCACTCTGATTGGCTCAGAATATTTGTGATATATTACAATACAAAATAATTGCGAATATTCGGCAAATGCGGAAGGAGCACTCTGATTGGCTCAGAATATTCTTGATATTTTATCGTAATTTCGCAAAAATGCGAATGAGAAATTGATTGCGGAATTTCGACAGTAACACTCTGAAATCTAATATATGTGTTATTTTAGCTAAAAACAATATTGCGAATTTCTCGAAAATAATCGCGCGATATCGCTATTGCCGAATAATCGCATTGCGATTTTTCGGCAATATAAAATGATCGCTGCAGCTACTCGGCCCAAGGTCTCTAATCATACCAGCAATGCTTTTAGACGTCGATGGGGATCTCTAGGATGTGATCTGTTCTAAAAAAAAATTGAAAAAATATGAATATTCGAAGTAGCGAATATTCACCGCGAAATTCGGAATATATCGCGAATACTCGAATATGCCATATTCGAGCCGAATATTCGCAATACGAATATTCGTGAGCAACACTACTCAAAAACCCTTCTGCATAAGCTTCAGTTGATCCAAAATGCGGCAGCTAGGTTAGTAACGGGAGTGGGCCGTTGGGACCATATTACACCATCTCTAAAAGCCTTACATTGGTTACCGGTTGCTGAACGGGTCTCGTTCAAAGTGGGTTGCATCGTCCACAAAGCTATACATAAGATAGGCCCAGGGTATTTGCAAAAAAAATTTACCTGTTACGTGCCCAGCAGATCGTTAAGATCTGCTGATCAGGTTAATCTGACGGTCCCTAAATTTAGGAAAACTAAATGTGGAGGGAGGACTCTGGATGTACGAGGATCATTATTCTGGAACTCTCTACCTTTATATTTAAGACGGGAAAACGATTTGTTAAAGTTCAGGAAGTTTTTAAAAACTTTTTTATTCTCTCAGGCGTATGGCCTTAATTAGGGTTAGATATTAGCAGTTTTATCAGTTTTAGTTTTTGATGTTATCATGTGGTTTTAAGTGGTTATTGTATTGTGAGATGTGTTTTTACATGTATCTGTGGATCTATGAGCGCATCGAGGCCTTCGGGTAATGACTGCGTTTCCAAAAAGCATTTTTATAAATACAGTAAATGAATAAATAAATAGGAGTACCCTTGTTTTTTTTTGAGAGACCCATATTGAAGGTTAGGCCTAAGAATATTTTGAACTCCTCTACGGTCAGTTCTCTCCACTCAAAGGGGCGGGCATACCTGGAAACAGGGTTGCTTACTATAAACTTCTCAGCGTAGAGGTTGCACTGGGCCACAATGGATGATAATAATTCTTCGGTAAAAATCAAATGAAAAAAATCAAGCATGTCAAAATTATCGGTGTTCATCTGGACACCTGGCTGGGCAGTGAAAGGGGGGATATTTGATGCTCCGGAACTAGAAGGCAGCCACAGGGGGTTTTGAAGGCCATAGGGAAGGCTGGCATGGCCCCTATCCCTTTGGGGCTGAGAGCACACCCTACTGGTGCCTGGCCTTTGTTGCACTGCTCGCGAGATGGACGGCACTGCTCGCGAGGTGGACGGCACTGCTCGCGAGGTGGACGGCACTGCTCGCGAGGTGGATGGCATTGCGCTGCTAGTAGTAGGCTCCATACCTGGAAACAGGGTTGCTTACTATAAACTTCTCAGCGTAGAGGTTGCACTGGGCCACAATGGATGATAATAATTCTTCGGTAAAAATCAAATGAAAAAAATCAAGCATGTCAAAATTATCGGTGTTCATCTGGACACCTGGCTGGGCAGTGAAAGGGGGGATATTTGATGCTCCGGAACTAGAAGGCAGCCACAGGGGGTTTTGAAGGCCATAGGGAAGGCTGGCATGGCCCCTATCCCTTTGGGGCTGAGAGCACACCCTACTGGTGCCTGGCCTTTGTTGCACTGCTCGCGAGATGGACGGCACTGCTCGCGAGGTGGACGGCACTGCTCGCGAGGTGGACGGCACTGCTCGCGAGGTGGATGGCATTGCGCTGCTAGTAGTAGGCTGCCGCTGCTCCACGCCAGAAAGCCTTCTTTTAACAGGCACAGGTTCCTCCTCTGATTCCGTATCAGACCCGCTTCCTGTTACTAGCTCATAGGCCGAATCAGAATCGGACAGAGACTCAGAGAGCTCCCCGCAGCTCTCATCAGTCGCGCATAGTTGCTGGTAGGCCTCCTCGGCGGTAAAAAAAATGTTTGTCATACTGGTGGCTAGTGAGACTGCACTGCAGAACACTGGTGGGCACTGATGTGGCACTGCAGTGGCGCCGGTGGAACTGATGGGCAAAGGTGGCACTGGTGTGAACTAATGTGGCTCTGGTTGCACTGCTGTGGCTCTGGGGTCACTGATTAGCAGGCACTGGTGGGGAACTGGTGGGGCACAGGTGGCACTGGTGGGGTGCAGATGAGCACTGATTGGCACTGATGAGCACAGGTGGCACTGATGGGCACAGGTGGCACTGGTGGGGCTCAAATGACACTGGTGCGGCACTGGTGTGGCACAGGCGGCACTGGTATGGCACAGGCGGCACTCGTGGGCACAGGCGGCACTAATGGGCAGAGACGGCACTGATGGGCACAGGTGGCACTGATGAGCACAGGTGGCACTGATGGGCACAGTTGGCACTGATGTGGCAGTGTTGTGGCACTGGTGTGCACTGGTGTAGCACAGATGGCACTGGTGGGGCACAGATGGGGCACAGATGTGACAAATGGGGCACTGCTGGGCACTACTGGGCACTGTTTAACACTCACGTTTTGTCTCTAATCTCTCTCCTCTTCTCTCACGCTGCAACGGTGTGAGGAGAGGAGAGAGATGACCTGCAGATGACCCATTGAGGCGGCGTACACACGACCGAGGTTCTCGCTGGAAACCAGCGAGAACCTCGCTGGAAGCTGCATTCCAGCGAGGACCTCGGCCGTGTGTACGCTCTCGGCGAGCATCCCGTCGGGAAGCCCGTCGAGCAGAAATAGAGAGCACGCTCTCTATTTGCTCGACGGCCCGCCTGGATGAATGGCTGGTTGCCATTCCCGACGGGCGGGTCGCCGATTTCGACGGCCGGCAGGGAACCTCGACGGGCGGAACGATGTGTTCTGCCCGTCGAGGTTCTCTGCCGTGTGTACACGGCCTCACCCATGTTTGTTTACATTTGTGATCATGCCGTCGTTGGACGGCGCGATCACGTGGTAAAGAGCGGCTTCCATTGGCTCTTTACCATGATCCTTGTTGCTGCGGGTCCCGTGGACCCGGCGAGCACCGTTGACCGCATGTGCACGCCCCCTCGGGCGCGCGGGAATGATTCTCGGGGAGGATGTCTATTGATGTCCTCCCAGAGTTAAGGAACCGCCTTGTAGCCGTATTTCAGCTATAGGGCGGTTACTAACCGGTTAAAATGACCATTGCCTGTACACACGATACGAAAAGCGTTTGAAAAAATTCGTAAGACGAGCTGTCTGCTAATTTTCAGGTCATTAGTACGGTGCTTTCGATAACCAATTTCGTTTTTTTTGCAGACAAATGCTGGATGTGCAGACTATAACATTTTTGTCGGATGTGAACTCAACGTCCGATTTTCGTTTCATTACTACGGTTTTTGTATGAAAAAAATCGTAAGAGCAAGACTACGCTTTCTCAGAAACTAAAGAACACGTACAAAACTATTTAACTCATTACATCACTTCTGACGTTGTATTCTGTCGTACGAAAATTTTCGTATTGTGAGTAACCTTTTCACTTTAGACATGAGACTAGCATGCCACAAAAAAAGGAAAATGTAAGCATGTGTACGACGAGTCTCTCTGGGAGGAAAGCGAGTTTCACCCTAGTGGCGGAGGGTGCAGCTCCAGTTCACCCCTCAGGGACCAAAAATGTATAATAGTTAATGTATGTCTGTACATATGTTTTGATTTCTTCCAATTTTATTCTGCAGGTGGTTTGACCAGCTATCAACATCTGTCGGAGAATGGGGCAGAATAGATAGTCAGGATTGTGAAAATTTCTATGCATCACTTTTCATAAATGCCTATATGATAATGTTTTAAAACGTTTGTATATTTCTAGTCTCTTCTTTTCTACTATCCTTCTCTGTTGTTATGCAGATTCAGGTCAGGTATTCAGGAGTGAATACCTTTTCTTGAGACACTGAGGACAGTGTCTATTCAGGTAGGGGGAGTGTGTAGTGCCTGTGTACTTTATGGTACCAGTGCTAGTTAAATTTAAGGGTAGATCAGAGTGTAGTTAAATAAACTCTGATCCAGATTGTTAGCTATCTCAGCTTGGCTGTGCTGTGAGCCCATTCTGCTGTACTGGGGTGTTCTTCCAGCCCCGATGCTGTAGGTGGCAGCAGTGGAGTCAAGGTTTGGGTGCTCTTTCCCAGCTGCCAATCACAAGGGTTTGACCTCGCTGTGCATGCTGGGGAGGGTTATTTATGGGGCAGATGCCATTAGTTCTGGGTCTTCTTCGTCCAGTGTGGCACCCACCTTTAGGATGGCCACATCACGGTGCCCCGGCGTTATGGCCTACCTGGGCGGTGTTCCTGGTTCCGGAGCCATGCTGGCCCGGAGCATCTGAACAGAGACAGGGACCCAGTGAGTGACTGGGTTCCCACATTTGAGAATCCCAAGCTGTACTGCTGTTCGGTGGGGAGTCAGTCTGAGGAGCGCCATTGGGAGGCTGGTGGTCCAGGGGGGCCTGGATGAGGTAGCCGGACACTGAGGGATTGGTCGCCTGTCACTCGGTACCTTGGCGACAAGTTGAAGGAGATCCAGACGTAACTGAATTAAGGAGGTATATCTCCAAGAATTCAATCCAGAGAGTACCTGTGGCAGAAGTACCTTTCTAAGGCTCATTGAGGGTCTATGGCAGAGACTTTATCCTACAATTGTCCGAGTGATACTCGGCTGCCAGGTTGGTGAGAGAGGCCTGTCTGGGTACACTAAACCCACACCGGCGGGGGTGGTGTTACGTTTGGGAGCAGGACTGTTTCCTATCATTATGCCTGAATCTGCTATTCTCCTATCTTCAACTTTACTTTCCTCACTACAACTTTACTGTTTTTACCCGGCTGGGTAATAAAGAGCACAGCAAAGAGCACCTGTCGTGGACATTCCTTTACTTCTACTACATGCAATACGCATCATTCACTCCTAGGATAGATAGCTATGAGGTAACACGCCGCCCAAAAATCTAGCAGCTCCTCTGGGGGTAATGCTACATAGATAGATAGATATGTGTATATATACACATATCTATCTATCTATCTATCTATCTGTCTGTCTGTCTGTCTGTCTGTCTATCTATCTATCTGTCTGTCTGTCTATCTATATATCTATTCTATATCTATCTATCTATCTATCTATCTATCTATCTATCTATCTATCTACCTATCTATCTATCTATCTATCTCTATCTATCTATTCTGTATATATATATATATATATATATATATATATATATATATATATATATCTAATCTATCTATCTATCTATCTATCTATCTATCTATCTATCTATCTATCTATTCTATATCTCTCTATCTATCTATTCTGTGTATATATATATATATATATATATATATATATTCTATATCTATCTATCTATCTATCTATCTATCTATCTATCTATCTATCTATCTATCTATCTATCTATCTATCTATCTATCTATCTATCTATCTATTCTATATCTCTCTATTATCTATTCTGTATATATATATCTATTCTATATCCATCTATTCTATATATATATCTATCTATTCTGTATCTATCTATCTATCTATCTATCTATCTATCTATCTATCTATCTACCTATCTATCTATCTATCTATCTATCTATCTATCTATCTATCTATCTATCTATCTATCTATCTATCTATCTATCTATCTATCTATCTATCTATCTATCTATCTATCTATCTATCTATCTATCTATCTATCTATCTATCTATCTATCTATCTATCTATCTATCTATCTATCTATCTATCTATCTATCTATCTATCTATCTATCTATCTATCTATCTATCTATCTATCTATTCTGTATATATATATATATATATATATATATATCTATTATCTATCTATCTATCTATCTATCTATCTATCTATCTATCTATCTATCTATCTATCTATCTATCTATTCTGTATATATATATATATATATATATATATATATCTATCTATCTATCTATCTATCTATCTATCTATCTATCTATCTATCTATCTATCTATCTATCTGTCTGTCTGCCTGTCTATCTATATATCTATTCTATATCTATCTATCTATTCTATATCTATCTATCTATCTATCTATCTATCTATCTATCTATCTATCTATCTATCTATCTATCTATCTATCTACCATCCTATCTATCTATCTATCTATCTATCTATCTATCTATCTATCTATCTATCTATCTATCTATCTATCTATCTATCTATCTATCTATCTATCTATCTATCTATTCTGTATATCTATCTATCTATCTATCTATCTATCTATCTATCTATCTATCTATCTATCTATCTATCTATCTATCTATCTATCTATCTATCTATCTATCTATCTATCTATTCTGTATATATATATATATATATATATATATATATATATATCTATATCTATCTATCTATCTATCTATCTATCTATCTATCTATCTATCTATCTATCTATCTATTCTATATCTCTCTATTATCTATTCTGTATATATATATATATATATCTATTCTATATCCATCTATTCTATCTATCTATCTATCTATCTATCTATCTATCTATCTATCTATATATATCTATCTATCTATCTATCTATCTATCTATCTATCTAGTTGTCTATCTGTCTGTCCTATCCAATCTATCACTCTGTCTGTCTGTAGGCCCCATCACGGGCGAGTGACGATGGGGGGGGGGATTGGGATTTTGTTTGTGCCCCCCTAAAAAAATGGAACACCACTGCAGTAGAGTCATGTGATTGACTGTCTGCTTTAGGGCTGGGAGGAGGAATAATTTGAGCAGAAAGTCACTGCGGCAATACATTTTGTGTTTCTTGTATTATCTCCTGGTAGGTTACTGTGAGGGCTGGCAGCACCAGCTTAGTGCACATTTGGAAACAGCAGCAGATGCAGAGGCAGCAAAGCTCTCTTTAGACTGAGCTGCATCCTTTTTGCTGAGCCTACAACAACCAGCTATCCACTATGGGGCAGGTGCATTATTATTTCCTCTTTGCCTGTGTTGCCTACTGGACACCACTGAGGGTCACAGCGGTAAGATTTAAAGCGTCACGCCAATGAATGCTCATTTAATAAAGTAATGATGTATATGGAACGCATAGTAACCCATAGCAAACAATGTTATCCTTCACTGATCTGAGTTTAGCTGATTGCATTTAGTGGGTTCGGGCTCTGGGAACATCATCATTGTGCTTTTTACTGCTTTGTTTCTTGTATACTTTTGTATACCTTATGTTATACAGTGCTCTATATATATATATATATATATATATATATATATATATATATGCACACACACTTTAATGGTTGATCATTAATTTTTGACTGCAATACGACTTTATATATCCAAATGTAAAATGCCCCTTGCGGTGACAACACTTAACCTTGCAGTGCAGAACTAGGAATGTGCAATGTTGTGTGTTTTTAGTGCTTAGACTTCAGAAGTCAATCAGAAAATTAGTCATATTGTTATTGTCACGTTAACACATATCGGCACAACTAAACTTGGCCTGGACGTAAAAAAAAATAAAAAAATACAGGTCACGAAAGGGTTAAAGTATTTTTTCTCTTGTCTCTATTTTTTTTAAGCCCAGTGGAGGCTGTAATAGTGCTGCTCCTGGTAGACGCTACTTTACCCTTGTCATTTGCAGCAGTTGCTTCCTTCTTGGTTGGGAACAGCTATGGCTTCATTATTAAAAGGGTAACTCCACTATTGTAGGGAGAAAAAAACATATTGCAAAAAAATTCAATAAAAAGAATATAGCATATACAATTGCAAAATAAGCCATATGGTAGTGTTAGTAAAAAACATCTTTCTTTCTCGTACATCACGGGACACAGAGCGGCATATTCATTACTATATGGGTTATATGGAGTACCTTCAGGTGTGGACACTGGCAATCTCAAACAGGAAGTCCCCTCCCTATATAACCCCCTCCCCTAGAGGGAGTCCCTCAGTTTTTTCGCCAGTGTCTTAGGTGTTGGTCACGGAATAGCTTTGCTCCACATCCTTGGGATTAAGGGCAGGCTAACCGGATCTGTCCAAGGAGCCTCAGTGCCAAAGTGGACAGTACCCGGGCCCCAAACCGTGGGGTTTTGCCTATAATGCTCCTCTTTGGAGGGCTGGACCCTGGGCCCAGGACTTGGAGTTTGTAAAAACCATAAGTTCCTGTTTGCCAGGGTGCTATATAGGTCCAGGACAGTGGGTACCTTCATAGGACCCCAGGGCCTGAAGGTCTACTACGCTACCCACGGAGATGGGAGAAGATTGGATCGTTTTGCTGGACAAACATCCTGCAGCATGGAGCAGGTAAGGGGGAGCCTGCGGGACTTGGTTCGACAGCAGGCTCTCCGGGGTAACCTAGAAGGGGGGTAGCCTAAGTATGCTCTGCATTGGCAACCTTGCTCACTATGTCTGAGAAAGACAGGATGATCCCTTTTCCCCCATCACTAGGTTCCCCTGTCTAAGAATGGTGTCGCTAGCTAACCTGCTGCTTTCTTCCTAGGACTGGTAAGGATCCCTATGGGGCCTTTTTGGAGAGTCCTACCTGGCCGGGGGTTTGAATCTGCCGCCTGATACTGCAGTCCTGGGTCTCCAGCAGCGCGGCTCCTCCATGTTCCTCCTGTTCCGGCATATGCGCGCGCGCGCACGTCTTATAGACGTTTTTCGCGTCGTTCAGAGAGGAGGGCGGGGGGGGGGCGTGCCTGCAGCGTCATACAGGGGCGCGCCTTGTGCTGTTATAGATCAGCAGGCATTGTCAGTGCTCAGTCTGAGGCTGATCTCAGAGGGAGAGGACGCAGAGCGGCAGAACAGTGACTCCCGGTGGCGGAAGAGGGGTAGTACATGCTGAACTTTGTTCCAATGCCTTTTTTGTTAAGCCAAGAAATTCCCCTTTTTGCAGCAGGTTGGAGGCTGGCAAACTAAGTTTGGGGTCACTGTATGTTTGAAAAAAAAAAAAAGAAAAAAAGAAAGACTTATATATATTTAAAAAAAAAAAAAAAAACATACGGGGCCCCATCAGTTTTTGGGCATTAGTGATCTATTGTCCCCTAAGCTCTAGTTTTGTACTCCTGGCCACTACAGTCTGTTGTTGTTGGCGGAGTCCCTCGATTTTGTATTATGGCTTCCAAAGGTTCGGGGTCAAAGGGTACAAAAAAGACCAAAAAACAAAGGGGTTCCCCCTCTGATTCTGATGATATGCCGATACTTTCCCCGCAACTTATTCCCATAAAGGGCGCCTTGGATGAGCCATTAGGGGGATCTGGTGCGGAGGCTGGCCCAGATCAGCCCAGCCCTGTGTTTATCACAGAGGAGATGCTAGCCGTATCCCTAGGGGGGCTAGAAGAGAGAATAGCAGCATTGATCGCTAGAGCTATTTCTGGCAAGAAACGGGTTAGATCCCCATCACCAGGAGGTGTATCCTCAGATGCTGAGATTCTCTCTCCGGAGGAATTGGAATCGCAGGAGGATCAACTAGACCTGAACCAAGAGGGTTCAGGGATTGAGGGATCTACCTCTGAGGAACCATTTTCAGACTCCCAGACAGAGAGACTGTGGGTACAGTCTTTGATGGACATGGTCCGCTCGGCATTTAGTTTACCATTGCCAGAGCCTCAGGTTCCTCCGGTATCCTCTCTGGGCTCTTTGAAAGCTCCGTTAAGCAACGCAGTTTTTCCGGTCCATCCTCTCTTGGAGGAATTGATCTTTCGGGATTGGGTACGGCCGGACAGGATTTTTCTGCCACCGAAGAGATTTGCGGTCATTTACCCCATGGAGGAAAAATTCTCCAAGAGGTGGAGGCTCCCAGTGGTGGATGCAGCCATCTCATGTGTGAATAAATCACTAACTTGCCCGGTGGAAAACATACATATGTTTAAAGATCCGGTTGATAAACGGTTAGAGACACTTTTAAAAGCATCCTTTGCTACGGCAGGAGCAGTGGTACAGCCAGCTGTGGCTGCAATTGGAGTTTGTCAGGCGTTAAAGGACCAGACAAAAGAAATGTTAAAGGACATGCCTACCCAGCAAGCAGAAGAGTTTTCTGACATTCCCAGAGCTCTGTGTTTTGCTGTAGATGCTATAAAAGATTCCATCCAGCAGGCCTCTCGTTTATCACTATTTTTGGTGCACATGAGAAGGCTCTTATGGTTGAAGAACTGGGCGGCGGAGCCCCCATGCAAAAAGCTTCTGGCAGGGTTTCCCTTCCATGGAGGACGACTCTTCGGGGAGGATCTGGATAAATACATTCAGACTATTTCAAGTGGCAAAAGTACCCTTTTACCGGTCAAAAAGACATTCCGGGGTCCTACATTTAAAAGGCAGCTCTTTCCTGTCTCAGGGCCCTCAAATTCCAGGCAGTATCGACGGCCGCCTGCACGATCCAATGTTAACAGTAGATCGCAGGGACAGGCCCCTGGGGGTAAGAGGCCATGGTATCGCAAGCCGACAAAGCCAGCCCCTAAGTCTGCCTTATGAAGGGGCGCCCCCACTCTCGCGGGTGGGGGGAAGGCTTCGTTTCTTCTCAGAAGTTTGGGAAGCCAAGATCCCCGACAAATGGGTCCGGGCGTCTGTAACCACAGGCTACAGACTGGAGTTTCTAAAGTGTCCTCCGCCTCATTTTCAAGAGTCAAGGCTACCAAAGGATCCAGCAAGGAAGGCCTCAATGCTGACAGCTTTGGATCACCTGCTTTGCCAGGACGTAATAATAGAGGTGCCAGCCCAAGAGCAAGGGCTAGGTTTCTATTCCAATCTCTTTGTCATACCAAAGCCCAACGGCGATGTCAGGCCAATCTTGGACCTAAAGAGGTTAAACGGTTACCTAAGGGTTCGTTCCTTCCGGATGGAATCCATCCGGTCAGCAGCCGCCGCGCTTCAGAGGGACGATTTTCTGGCCTCCATAGACATAAAGGATGCTTACCTTCATGTACCAATCTTTCAGTCGCATCAAAGATTTTTACGCTTCGCGGTGGGGCAGCGACACTTCCAATTCAGGGCGCTCCCCTTCGGGCTGGCCACGGCCCCCCGGGTATTCACGAAGATCCTAGCCCCAGTTCTGGCCAATTTAAGGATCCAAGGGGTCACAGTCCTAGCATACTTGGACGACCTTTTAATCATAGATCACTCACGGCCGTGTCTGCAACAGGCAGTAAACCTCACGGTTCGGTACCTCGAAGGATTCGGCTGGGTCCTAAACCGGGGAAAGTCAGCGTTCCAGCCTACAAAGCAGTTGGAATACCTCGGCATGAGGTTAGACACAGAACAGCAAAGGGTGTTCCTGCCCCTTGTAAAGATCGAGGCTATCAAGGGGTTGGTTCAGTTGGTTCTAAGCAAGAAAAAAACAACTATTCGCCTGTGTATGCGATTACTAGGCAAGCTAGTGGCCACGTTCGAGGCAGTACCATACGCTCAGATCCACACTCGCGTCCTACAGGCAGCCATTCTAGCAGCCTGGGGCAAGAGAGCACATGCCTTAGAGTCCCCTTTGACGCTATCATCAAGGGTCCGACAAAGCCTGGCCTGGTGGTTGAACCCTCAGAATCTTCTAAAGGGAAAATCCTTCAGCCCTGTTGTCTGGAAGGTAGTTACCACAGACGCCAGCCTGGCAGGCTGGGGGGCGGTCTTCGAGGGGTTCTCTCGCCAGGGAACTTGGGTGAAAACAGAGAGGCAGCTCCCCATCAATATCTTGGAGATCAGAGCTGCTCGCCTAGCCCTTCTGGCATGGACCTCCAGATTACAGGGGTTCCCGGTGAAAATCCAGTCAGACAATGCCACAGCGGTGGCATACATAAACCACCAAGGGGGAACCAGGAGTCAGGCCGCTCAGAGGGAGGTGAGCTTGATTTTTCAGTGGGCAGAGGTTCATGTACCCTGCATTTCGGCGATATTCATTCCCGGAGTGGACAACCTGCAGGCAGACTTCTTAAGTCGCCAGAGTCTGTTGCCAGGGGAGTGGTCTCTGCATCCCCAGGTCTTTCAGACAATCTGCCAGAGGTGGGGAATGCCAGACGTAGATATAATGGCATCCAGGTTCAACAAGAAACTAGACAGGTTCGTGTCTCGAGCGAGGGACCCTATGGCCTGCGGAACCGATGCGTTGGTTTGCCCTTGGCATCAATTCAAACTTCTATATGCATTCCCTCCGCTACAGTTACTTCCTCGCCTGTTGCGCAGGATCAGAGTGGAGCACAAGCCGGTCATTCTAGTAGCTCCAGCTTGGCCCCGGAGGACATGGTACTCACTAGTCCTGAAGATGGCAGTGGGAGACCCTTGGACTCTTCCTCTATGACCAGACCTACTCTCACAAGGCCCGATCCTCCACCCTACATTACAACGTCTAAATTTGACGGCCTGGAGGCTGAATCCCTGATTCTCAGGGGTAGAGGTCTGTCTAGGCAGGTAATTTCTACCCTGATTAGGGCTAGAAAGCCGGCCTCCAGGGTGATTTATTACAGGGTGTGGAGGAACTACGTAGGCTGGTGTGAATCCAAAAGATGGAATTCCCGCAAATATACCATTGATAGGGTGTTAAGTTTTCTCCAGCTAGGAGTGGATAAAGGCCTGGCATTAAGCACAATCAAGGGACAGATTTCAGCTCTGTCAGTGTGGTTTCAGAGGCCGCTGGCCACCCACTCGCTGGTAAAGACCTTCATACAGGGGGTCTTGCGTATTAATCCTCCTGTCAAGTCACCAATTTGTCCATGGGACTTAAATCTTGTCCTGTCCACTCTACAGAAACAACCCTTTGAGCCGTTGGCTGAGATTCCTTTAGTCTTACTGACAAGAAAGTTGGTTTTCTTGGTCGCCATAGTTTCGGCCAGGAGAGTGTCAGAATTAGCAGCCTTATCGTGTAAGGAACCATATCTCGTTCTACATAAGGACAGGGCAGTTCTCCGGCCCCATCCTTCCTTTCTACCAAAGGTTATATCCAATTTTCACTTGAACCAGGATTTGGTACTTCCATCCTTCTTTCCAAAACCCACATCTAGAAAGGAGGGGTTGCTGCATACCTTGGATATTGTCCGGGCCATGAAGGCCTATCTTAAAGCTACAGAAAAGATCCGGAAAACAGATGTGTTGTTCGTTCTACCAGATGGCCCCAAGAAGGGGCAGGCAGCTGCAAAATCCACCATCTCGAGATGGATTAGACAATTAATCATTCAAGCCTACGGTTTGAAGAGGTTGCCTCCTCCTTTGTCGGTAAAGGCCCATTCTACCAGGGCCATGGGCGCCTCCTGGGCAGCACACCATCAGATCTCTATGGCTCAGATATGCAAGGCGGCGACGTGGTCATCAGTCCACACGTTTACAAAGTTTTATCAACTAGACGTGAGAAGGAATGCGGATTCTGCCTTTGGACAGGCAGTACTACAGGCTGCAGTTTAAGATCCTCGGGATCAGAGGCACCCTTGGTTGTAAAAAAAAAAAAAAAAGTTTTTTCTTGACTAAGTTGGAATTATTATTATTATTTGAGTATACCTCTAAATTGAATCCTTCTTTGGAAGATGTCTCCCTCCCCTCATTAAAGCATTGCTTTCGGACATCCCATATAGTAATGAATATGCCGCTCTGTGTCCCGTGATGTACGAGAAAGAAAAAGGGATTTTTAAATACAGCTTACCTGTAAAATCCTTTTCTTGGAGTACATCACGGGACACAGAGCTCCCACCCCTCTTTTGGGGAAACATTTTGGGAGGCATACTGCTTGCTACAAAACTGAGGGACTCCCTCTAGGGGAGGGGGTTATATAGGGAGGGGACTTCCTGTTTGAGATTGCCAGTGTCCACACCTGAAGGTACTCCATATAACCCATATAGTAATGAATATGCCGCTCTGTGTCCCGTGATGTACTCCAAGAAAAGGATTTTACAGGTAAGCTGTATTTAAAAATCCCTTTTTCCTTTTCAATCTGCAGCGCTGTCATTTTCCGTAAAATGCAATGGGCTAAATTCAGGTAGAATCGGCTTATTCTGCGGCGGCGTAACATATTACATTTACGTTACACCGCCGCAAGTTTTACGGGCAAGTGCTTGATTCACAAAGCACTTGCCTGTAAAGTTGCGGCGGCGTAGCGTTAATCTGCCGTGCGCAAGCCCGCCTAATTCAAATGGGGCGGGGACCATTTAAATTAGGCGCGTTCCTGCGCCGAACGTACTTCGCATGCTCCGTCCCTAAAATTTCCTGACGTGCATGGCGCTAAATGACGTCGCAAGGACGTCATTGGTTTCGACGTTAACGTAAATAGCGTCCAGCGCCATTCACGGACGACTTACGCAAACGACGTGAAATTTCAAATTTCGAAGCGGGAACGACGGCCATACTTAACATTGGCTAGACCACCTAGGGGGCATGTTTATCTTTATGATGCGTATCTCTACGGAAACAACGTAAATGTACAGCGACGGGCAAAGCGTACGTTTGTGAATCGGCGTAGCTAGTCATTTGCATATTCTTCGCCGACCGCAATGGAATCGCCACCTAGCGGCCGGCCTAGAATTGCAGCCTAAGATCCGATGGTGTAGGTCACTTACACCTGTCAGATCTTAGGGAGATCTATGCGTAACCTGATTCTATGAATCAGGCGCATAGATACGACCTTCGTATCTCTTTTATGAATCTGGCCCAATGTGTCTACCTGGAGGTGTTCTGTACACAGACTGTGTACAGAACGCCCCCTGAAAATGTTATTTCCTCCTGTAGGATTGGCTCACTGATTTTCTTTCCAGAAGTCTGAACTAGGATACAATTCGGATTTTGGGGAACCTGTGCAACAAAAAAATCTGTTTTGATGAGATGCTAAAGGGTTAATCACTTCTAAAGGAATGCAGACCCTGCCACTCTCCGTATTAGAGGCCCACAAGTACATCAGCTGATCAACAATGAAAAGGTCACCCTATCTATCTATCTATCTATCTATCTATCTATCTATCTATCTATCTATCTATCTATCTATCTATCTATCTATCTCTATAACTGCATATCTATCTATCTATATCTATCTATCTATCTATCTATCTATCTATCTATCTATCTATCTATCTATCTATCTATCTATCTATTCTATATCTATCTATCTGTCTATTTATCTATTCTATATCTATCTATCTATCTATCTATCTATTCTTTATCTATCTATATGTCTATCTATCTATCTAAATATTCTATATCTATCTATCTGTCAATTTGTCTATCTATCTATCTATCTATCTATCTATCTATCTATCTATCTATCTATCTATCTATCTATCTATCTATCTATCTATCTTTCAATCTAACTGCATGTCTATCTATTTATCTGTCTATCTATCTACCTGTCTATCTATCTATCTGTCTGTTTATCTATCTATCTATTTTATATCTATCTATCTATCTGTCTATATATCTATCTATGTATCTATTCTATATCTATCTATCTGTCTATTTATCTATCTATCTATATCTATCTGTCTATTTGTCTATCTATCTATATATCTATCTATTTATCTATCTATTCTTTATCCATCTATCTGTCTGTTTGTCTATCTATCTATCTATTTATTTATCTATTTATCTCTCTATCTATCTCTCTCTTTATCTATTCTATCTATCTATTTGTCTATCTATCTATTCTATATCTATCTATCTGTATATTTATCTACTATATCTATTTGTCTATCTGTCTGTCCTATCTAATCTATCCCTCTGTCTGTCTGTAGGCCCCATCACGGGCGAGTGACGATGGGGGGGGGGGGATTGGGATTTTGTTTGTGCCCCCCTAAAAAAATGGAGCACCACTGCAGTAGAGTCATGTGATTGACTGTCTGCTTTAGGGCTGGGAGGAGGAATAGTTTGAGCAGAAAGTCACTGCGGCAATACATGATTTTTTGTTTCTTGTATTATCTCTTATGATCCTGGTAGGTTACTGTGAGGGCTGGCAGCACCAGCTTAGTGCACATTTTGAAACAGCAGCAGATGCAGAGGCAGCAAAGCTCTCTATTGTTTAAGCTGCATCCTTTTTTCTTTCAAATCGTTTTTATTGAAGTTTCAACATACATAGTGGTATAGCAATACAGTGAACATTGTAAGATAATAAGCAGTGGAGTCAACCATGTAGGAGACACATAACATAACACATAACTGGCGGGGATGCGTGATCCCAAGAGAGAGGATATAACAGATCACGTGATAAAATGAATAACTGCAACAAACCAGTTGGTAGGAACATATGTATACCAGAAAGGGAGGAGAAGGAAAGAAGGAGGAGGGGAGGAGGGCATCAGTCAGGAAACATCAGAGCGCAATCAAGAGGTGGTTAATGGGCGTGCAAATTGGTGTACCAATAGTGCCAGGGGTCCCATAGGTTTAACAGGTTAGCATAAGTGGGTTTCCCACGAGATAAAACAGTTTCATAGGTAAAGTGAGTCTGTACCAATGTAACCACTTCTGTAAGTGTAGGGGGTACTGACATTTTCCATTTTCTAGCGATCAGCAGTCTTGTTGCTAGGAGGATGTGTGTCGTTACCAGTCGGAGGTCGGGTGGTATATCATCAATAGTCAGGTTTAGAATAGCTAGTTGAGTGGTCAGTATCACTGGGACACGGAGTACTTTCCGCAGCAATGATTCAACGTCAGTCCAGAGACGTCGTATGTGAGTGCAGGACCAAAATATATGTATGAGGGTACCCAAAGAATTGCACTGTCTCCAGCAATCGCTCGACGAGTGGCTATAGAACTTAGCTAATCTGTGTGGTGTCAGATACCATCGCATCAACAGTTTCTGAGCAAGCTCCCATAGGGAGGTACAGGATGTGTACTTGTATGTAGATTTAATCGCCCTCTGCCATTGCATGTCTGAGAATGCAGTTTGGAGATCATTTTCCCAATCAGTAAGTGGTTTTGTTTTTTGAAAAGTGTTTTTGTCTTGCAGAGTGGAGTATATAATTGATGTACCTTTGGTGGTATGCCCGTCTGAGAAGAAATAGTTCCATAGACGTATGGGTAAAGAGCCTTCCAGGGAAGGGTTAGCTAGTAAGCATCTCCGTAATCTGAAGTAGGTGAAGAAGTCGGTAGTCGCAACCTGTAAACGTTCTTGGATACGTAAGAACGAGTCGGTTGTCGCAACAGTGCGAAGGTCCGATGTAGAGGACATACGGTTAGTTATCCACGTCGGAATGTGTAAGTCAGGTGAGATTAGTTGTAACGTCTCAAGGGGGACAGGTATGGGTTTGATCAGGAGGTCAGTCCATTTAGAGTGGTGGATCGTCTTCCAAGCTTTGACTGTGGCCTGAATGGTAGGGGAGTAAATGTGGAGCAGCTTAGTGTTGGCGGTCATATGAAACAGCCAACTAGCGAGGTTCGGTCCGGGTGTCATAGCATTTTCTATTTCACTCCACAGCTTACAGGGTGGTGCGGTGAACCAATCCTTCGTCTGTGCTAGAATAGTCGCTAGATAGTAGTCCCTAACATCAACTTGACCCATTCCACCCACAAGTCTATGTTTAACAAGCCTAGTATGACTACATCTAGACTTCTTGCCTTGCCATATGAATCTCGTGACGATGGATTGCAGTGAGTTAAGGTATGGTTTAGAGAGGGGTATGGGCAGCGTCCGAAACAAATAGAGCATTCTTGGTAGTAACATCATTTTGAAAGCTGCCAAGCGACCTACCCAGGAGAATTTGTGTTTGGAGATGCTTGCAGTTTCGCGTATCAGCATTTGCTTAAAGCGGAGCTCCACCCAGGATAACAACATTTTACAATGTTGTTTGAAAAAAATAAAAAATAAAAACCTGAAAAAAATAAAAAATAAATACTCACCCGAAATAGCTGTTGCTATGCGGAAGTCCGTAATCTGCCTCTTCCTGATCCGCGGTGTGTTTTCTTCTTCTTCTTCTCCTTGTGAATGAGCGCGCTGCTTCCTGGGAACTGTGTGTGTTCTCAGAGAGCAGCGCGCCCATTCACAAGCCAGCGTGAGACTCGCGCAGGCGCAGTAGGAAACGGGCAGTGAAGCCGTACGGCTTCACTGCCTGTTTCCCATATTGTGAATGGCGGCGCGGGACCCGGAGCGATCGTGGGACCGGCATCGGGGGGCCCATCAGCGCGGGCGCCTAGGACAGGTAAGTGTCTTTATTTAAAGTCAGCAGCTACACTGTTAGTAGCTGCTGACTTTAAAAATTTTTTTTACCGTGGCTGGAGCTCCGCTTTAAGATTCAAGTAGTTATGTGAGAATAAGCCTTTCGGAGATTTGGTAAGTGTAATGCCTAGGTAAGATATTCCAGATTCTGCCCAGGGGTATTGGTATGCATTCCTGAGGAGATTACTCGTGATTGCGTCCTGACCTAAATCTAGAATATAAGATTTATGACTATTTGCTTTATAGTAGGATACAGCACTGAACCTTTGCAATAGGAGTTGTACCGAAGCCAGGGAGGAAAGTGGGTTTGTGATCATCAAAATTACGTCGTCCGCAAATAAATTAATTTTGTGGTGCACAGCTCCCACTTGGAAACCTGTAATCTTGGAGCTGGACCTGACGTGTTCGGCCAGAGGTTTCATTATTAAATTGAATATGAGCGGGGACAACGGGCACCCCTGTCGGGTACCATTGGAGATAGGAAATGGTTTAGATAGCATTTCAGACGTGTAGAGTTGCCCTGAGGGGGAGGAATACAGGGCCAATATAGCGGACAGGATGTGTCCTTGAAATCCAAATTTGAGGAGAGTTGCTTTCATATAGTCCCAATGCACTCTATCAAACGCCTTCTCTGCATCCAGGGAGAGGAGCAGAGAAGGCGTTCGGGTGGACTCAGCAGCATGAATAATATTTAGAATCCTTCGAGTGGCATCATATGTTTGTCTCCCTTTCGTGAAACCAGATTGGTCTCTATGAATGAGAAGAGGCATCAGGTCTATTAGTCGATTGGCGATAAGTTTGGCATACATTTTTGTATCTAGGTTGAGTAGAGAAATTGGTCGGAAATTTTGCGGGCATGTGGGTTCCTTACCTGGCTTCGGCAGTGTGACAATTAGGGCAGACAACATTTCCGGAGGGAGAGAGGAGGACGAGGCGGCGTCATTACATACCCTAGACAGGAAAGGGGAAAGGATCATACCAAATCTTTTATAGTACTCACTAGTGAGTCCGTCGGGGCCTGGGGATTTGTTTGAGGGTCATTTAGAAATAGTGTCCATAATTTCCTGGGAGGTGAAAGGGGCATTTAGCGACTCAAGTTGATCCGCGGATAATGAGGGAAGGTTGATCTCCTCAAGGAACAAAGCTATATCGGGTGGGGAAGGTTGTGGCATCGAGGCATCATTTTTTAGATTGTAAAGATTATTATAGTAGTGGCGGAAGCATCCTTTTTTCTGAGCCTACAACGATCCACTATGGGGCAGGTGCATTATTATTTCCTCTTTGCCTGTGTTGCCTACCGGACACCACTGATGGTCACAGTGGTAAGATTTAAAGCGTCGCGCCAATGAATGCTCATTTACTGTAATAAAGTAACAAATTAAATGGAACGCACAGTAACCCATAGCAAACAATGTTATCCTTCACTGATCTGAGTTTAGCTGATTGCATTTAGTGGGTTTGGGCTCTGGGAACATCATCATTGTGCTTTTTACTGCTTTGTTTCTTTTATGCTTTTGTATACCTCATGTTATACAGTGCTATTTTTATATATATGTAGCGCCTATGTACTTTACAGTACTGGTGCTAGTGAAATTTAAGGGCAGATTAGAGTGTAGTTAAACTCTGATCCAGATTGTTAACCCCCCTGCCGGTATCCCCGAGCGCGACTCGGGATGGATTTTTCATGTAAATATCGATATCCCCGAGTCGCGCTCGGGGTGAATGCAGAGCCTGCAGCGCGCGCTGGCTTACCTGTTTATCCAGGCGGGGTACTGTACTTACCTTGACCCTGGATCCAGCGATGCATCCCCGCTGTGTGAGCGAGTGGCGTCCTCCATTTGACTCACACAGTGCCCGCGCGCCGCCGATCTCCGTTCCCTGCGACGTAACGGCGCACGGGGGCGGAGACCAGCGGCAAATTCAAAAAAGTAAACAAACACATTACATACAGAATACTGTAATCTTATAGATTACAGTACTGTATGTAAAAAGTACACACCCCCCTGTCCCTAGTGGTCTGCCCAGTGCCCTGCATGTTCTTTTACATAATAAAAACATTTTTTTTGTGCCTGCAAACTGTAGATTGTCCATAGCAACCAAAAGTGTCCCTTTATGTCAAAAGTGATTTTAGAGCAGCTAGAAAACAGCGATAATAAATGATAATCACTTGCAGAATTGAGTGATAGCGATTTGTGGGGAAATTCGTCATAAAAAAATAAAAGTAATGACAGCGACAATTCTGCAACTGAGCAAATTTCAGTGATTTTGATTTGATTACATTAGTGAATAATTTTTATTATAATTACATTATTATTTGTTATAATTATTTATAGTTATTTATTATATTATAATTTTATGATTTTGTGTTTCAAACTTTATCATACCCGGGATGTCTACTAGACTCTGGTTTGGACAAATTTAAGTGAGTTATTCCTAAAAATTGCAGGCCTACAATATAAAACGCAGAATTTCCATGCAAAATAATTGTACCGCTTTTGGTACGTAATTCCAGACAGAATCATACCGCCAGGGAGGTTAATAGTAAAATGCGGTCTCTGTCTCAGCTTGCCTGTGCTTTGAGCCCATTCTGCTGTGTTGGGGTGTACTGCAGATGGCAGCAGTGGAGGTTTGGGTGCTCTTCCCAGCAGCCAATCATGAAGGTTTGTCCTTGCTGTGCATGCTGGCGAGGGGTATTTATGGGACAGACGCCATTGGTTCGGGTTCTTCTTCTTCCAGTGTGGCACCCACCTTTAGGGTGGCCACATCACGGCGCCCCGGCGTTATGACCTACCTGGCCGGGGCATGCGTGCCACGTGGTGTTCCTGGTTTCGGGGCCATGCTGACCCGGAGCATCTGATCAGTGGCGGGGACTCAGTGAGTGACTGGGTTCCCAATCTGAAGATCCCAAGCTGTTCTGCTGTTCGATGGGTAGTCAGTCTGAGGAGCGCCATTGAAAGGCTGGCAGTCCAAAAGGGCCTGGACAAACCACCGGGGATCGAGGTAGCTGGACACCGAGGGATTAATCACCTGTCGGTTGGTACCTGGGCGGCAAGTTGAAGGCATAGGCGACCCTATGGAGGATTTTTGCATTTATTTTTTTTGCATTTTTTGTATTTTGCTTGGACCGCCGCTGGAGTAACAGTCTCTCCTGAGAGGGAAAGTGTCCCCCCTCCCTCTGCTCGCTGACACTCCATAATGCGAGCGCTCACACAACCACAGCCGCCCGATCTGCTCCTTCCCCTGCATCCTCATTGGCACGGAGAAGAGCGAGTTGCAGAAAGGACTCAATGAGCACTGTGGGAGAGGGAAGGGGTAGGGGGCCCAAGCCTTCTCAGTTACTAAAAAAACAGACTGATTTCTCCCGTCTTTTGAACAGGAGGACAGGAGAACCAGCATGTAAATTCTGAGAGTGGTGACTGCAAGCTGAGCTGAGAGCCCAGCCACTCCTGCCACCCCCTCCCCCTCACTCTCCTCACATACGAGCAGGGAGGAACACAGCTCCTCCTCCTCCTTTCAGTCCCGCCCACACTATCTTGGCGTGCTGTATCTGAAGAGAGGGGATGTGTGGGCGGGAAATATGAAAATCAGCAGCATTCCTGGCTGTGTGTGAATGATGCCTGAGATTCTAGCCTGGACCGTGGGTAAGTGTGTGCACTGCAGACTGCAGTACACTGTAATCACTGAACTGCATTATCTCCATCTATTCTCTCCCCCATCTGTCTCCCTCCCCTCTCCTGTTCTTTCAAGACATTAACAATTTACTTTCACTTTCAGTTAGACAGGTAATATACGGTGCAAATTTCTTTCCTGCATCCACAGATTTCAGGAAAGAAACTTGCATGAGTCCCCCATCAACACAGACAGTGCTGACAGGGGAATATCCCTCCTGCCCAGCAATTGTATTCTCCCGACAAACAGTGATTATCACTAGTGGCTATACATCAACCACTAGTGATAATCATAAGAGAATCTGCTCATTAATGGTTCAAATCTCAGCCAGTTCCTGCTGAACCAGCTGAGATTTAAACTGTCTATGGCTGGTCTTAGCTCTTAGGCAGCCCATACATTGATCACTTTTTTTCATTCAACTATTAGGTTGAATGAAAAAAAAAGATCCAATTCCCCCATCTACACATTATAGGTGGATGGGGGGAATCCTCCCAGTGTGGACCAGTGCTGGAATAACCAGAGTTGCTGTCCTGGCTATTCACAGCGCTGGTCTCTGTCTCCATGGCAGCAGCGGCAGCACATAGGAACTCAGTGCTGGTTACTTCACGGGGCTGATGTACAGGAGGGCCAGCAAAATTTGTTGTTAGAGATGGGCTGGACATGTTCAAAATTCCACATGCCAGAGCCTGCCAGGAAGCCCACACTGCACAGCGCTAATCACAGGCAGTGAGACATTTCCCGGTCCGCAGCTGAACAGATCAGGACTGTCTCAGTGGCTGTGATTAGCACTGTGGAGTGTCGGCTTCCTGGCAGGATCGGCCATGTGGGATTTCAAACACACCCAAGCCCATCTCTATTGGTTGTAGACAGTTGAGCTCCCTGCAGGTTGCTTAGCAGCAGTGGAGCCTTCTCTGACATGCTGATCGGGATGCAATCCAGGTGATGCTCCTAGTCAAATCCCAGTGTTAAATATCAGTGATTTTATTGATCAAAGCCCACATGGCTGCTGAACATACGGTTGATTATATATATGTGGCTGTACTCTTGATGCTAATAAATACTGTTTATTAGATCTGACTGGGAGCATCACCTGGATCACATCCCGATTAGCATGTCAACAGAGAAGGTTATACAGCATTACTGCTGCTAGGTGACCAGCTGGGGACTGGGCTTTCTATAACCAATAGTGCCAGCCTTCCCCTGCATGCATCCATAATGTCACCAGCACTAGGTCCTAATAGACTGCCGCTGCTGCCAAGGATGGGAGTAGGATGTCTTCCGTGACCACCAGAGGCAGAGCTGCGGGGTTGTCCATGGAAACCTCCCGGGATCTCCCTGTGTTGGAACTGGAGGTTGTCCAGGACCGCTCTGACACTACTCTGGGGGGAAAAGCAGGGACTGCACCACACAATGAGAGTGTGTGGGTGCAGACCACCTGCCTGGTATGTGACCAGTTTGGGGAAAAATGTATTCATCCTGCTAAAGTTGGTAGTGTAAAGATGGATGTGATGGTATCGCCACCAGAACAATCTGGTCAAAATAGGGTATTGCACCCTGCATTATGTGACAAAGCATCGTCCCAACGTGATATAAGTGAAACTGTGCTTGTACAATGTTATGCGTATAGAGATGACAAATGTACTGTATTGGGTAATGAGACCCAGGTTCCTTTGGTGCCTCTTGGAACAGGTGATGCAGCGCTGCAGAATGTCTGTCAGGGAAGTACCACTGACTGGGACAGTTGGGCTAAACAATTGCTAGCCATGCTGGATAAGGCTAGGTTATGTAACACAGATGTGGACATAACACCTGCTATGCCCAACGGAGGGACTGCAGGGTGGCCAGTGACCAAGGGCATCTTGGCCCCTGCAGAGATTGATCCCCTTCAGTCAGAAGGACCGGTTAAGGGTGAATGCATGGCAGCTGTGTTATCCGCAGCCCAACCGCTGGAAAATAGTGAGTGCGAAAATGGCAATGTGACTTATGACCTGCAGCGGCTCACTGATGCTGTGGCAGAAGGGATAAATGTGAGATGTACATCTGACGGCGCTCCAGTTGAGCACCAGGCTCGCGATACCGCCAGTGAGGTCGAGGTCATTGAAAATGTCTCTACCTTTCCAGCTTCAGTGGATGAGCCCCCCCACGTCATTGATAAGAGAAAAGTCCCTAGAAAGGTCTTGTATGTAGACGTGGGTCGCATTAAGTTGGCTAATGTATTGTTGAAAATGCTTGAAGTCCAAAAAGCGCATTTGCTGTACACTTGGGTGTCTCCACCGTGGTCGGACGAGGTGGTACTGCGTATTACCAGTAGGTGAAGCCAAGTTGTACAGGCTTTGCTTAATGTTAATCACAAGAGGAACTGGTTGGTACCATGTTTGTTAGTAGTGTGGCAAATGGTCTCAAGGTTCTCTGAGAGGGTGGTTCCAGTTAGGCCGCGTACACACGATCAAATCTATCTGCTGGAAACGGTCGGCCCGACCGTCCCAGCAGACAGATTCGACCGTGTGTACTGCCGAGCTGACGGATTTGGCCACCCGACAGATTTCAAAGCATGCTTTGAAATCTGTCGGCTGGGAACCCGTCCGCCTGACATGTCTGCTGGTTAGTACGCTAACCAGCAGACATGTCTTCTCGCACACGCGCCAAAGTGTTTTACTTCCTGGTGCGGTGACGTGGCGGCGTCAACTTCACCGCCACGTCACCTCGCTGTCTGGCGGCGGGGATTTTGGTTTGATCGTGTGTACACGATCAAACCAATATGTCCCCAGCAGACAGATTTGTTCAAATCTGTCTGCTCGTGTGTACGCGGCCTTACCGGTTTGGATGGAAGGCGATCAGGAGAACGCTTAAAAACATCAGAAGTCTCTCCGCCTGATGCAGTGACTAGGAAAATTTCTGCTGATGCAGTCCAAAGTGCGGCTGAGCGGTGGTCAGTAGAGGGCACGGACACTGCCTCACCCATTAGACTTTACATGAAGGAAGGGACTGAAATGGATGTGGCAGTAGCAGAGATTTTTCCTGTCAGTCGCACAAAGGTACAAATTAAAGTACCCAGAGACACTGTGGGAAAAAGTGCTAAAGGAGTTGGTTTCAGCAAGGTAATGCATACACCAGTTGGCATTGTCGCCATAGGGAATAATTTGTGCTTGGGTCAGTATTAGGGTTGTCCCGATACCACTTTTTTAGGACAGAGTACAAGTACCGATACTTTTTTTCATGTACTCGCCGATACTATAAACTAAACTCTCATACGGGGCGTGGCCTGGACATGGCTGAGTGAGGACGCAAGAATCTAGAGCTCCCGGCCTTGTCCTCCCTTTACGCGGCCTAACTGCTGACTAAATAGGCATGCACTCAGCCAAAAAGTGCAGGAGCAAATCCTCCACCCGACTTACCCGTTCCAGTGTCAAAACCGGCGATCTTCATCGTTATTTCGGCTCTCTGACTTCGGTCGCCCCGGGAGCAAGGGTGGCGGCACCACGAGGCAGCCCACGTGGCGACCCCGCAGAAGACGCGATACAGGACTTTTGGGCCTCCTCACCGGACCTTACAGCAGAGCACACCGCTACCTTAGAGTCACCTGAACCAGTGCTGCCGGAGATGTCGTCCTCTGCCCCGCTACTCGGCGGTAAGCCAGCGGAGCGGAGTCCCTCATTCTCAAACTGGAGGAGACACACCGAAGGGACTTTCAAGAGGTGAGAGCGGAGGTGTCCACGTTAACGGACAGGGTGTCCTCTGGCGAGGGCTCGTTGGCGGCTCTGGAGTTACGGGTGTCCGGCTTGGAGCGTGACAGAGACAGCCATAGAGAAGCGGCGATTACCCTCCAGCTCCACCTCGAGGAGGTGGAAGACAGGAGCCGGAGGAACAACCTGAGGGTACGGGGGATCCCGGAGTCGGTGGAGGCCGAGACGTTGGATGGCGCGCTGCTGGAACTCTTCCGAGACGTCCTGGCGAATCCGCAGGAAAATGTGGAGATAGACCGCGCGCATCGCACCGTGGGCCCACGATCAGACGACCCGGAGAGACCCCGCGACGTGGTCTGCAGACTGCTGCGCTATGCTCAGAAGGAGCGGATTATCCGTGGCGCGTGGGACAGAGACGAAATTCTCCTGAGAGGCTCCGCGGTCAAGATACTGCCAGACCTATCCAGGGCGACACTGCGACGACGAGCGATGTTGAAGCCTGCTCTGGATCTGGCGAGACAGCGGGGATTCACCTACAGATGGGGTTACCCGCTGGCGGTGACTTTTCGGAAGGACGGAGCGGCGTTCACGGTCCAGAACCCGGCGGACCTCCCGGCCCTGTTTCGATTTCTGGGGACTGAGCAGATCCCGGTTCCTGACTGGCTGCAACTCCTGCCACGGGCGGCTGGACGCTCGGGCCCCTCGGCGTACAGACCCGGTGCGGGGATCCGTGGACGAAGAAGACGCCATGCTCCCTCGGGCAATGGGAACCGTGAGTAGGCCGTAGGCCGCAAACCCCAGGCCTCTCTGCCACCACCATGTTGCCCCCCAACTGCTCCGGGCCGACCTTACGGATGTCCCCCACGCTACGCTGGGTGTGGGAACCCGTGGGATCCTGTTCCCACTTTGTTATGCTGTTGGGACCGCTGTGTTAGTCCCCCTAGCCCCCCCCCGCCCGCCTGCCTGCGAGACTCGCACCCTCTGCGGCCCCCCCGAGCCCGCTTCTATGCCACCAGCTAGGGAAGAATCCCCTAGCGTCTGTTTCATTCAGACCTGACTGATCATGGGAGGAATTGGGGCCCCCGTGCTGTCAGAGCGCGCCCCGGACGGGACAGTGCTGTACGTTCATCACCCACCATTATGCAACCCCCCTGCCATGGACGCGATGTAATAACAATGCCAAACACCCCTATTGAGAGTTGTGGGACTACCTGGCCATCTACCTCCTCCCCGCTCCTGTCTCCCACTTACGCTCCAGCAGCGCGGGCCCCCCAGAGGAGCTATTTACCATACATGACTGGCCCCAGGGCTGCTGCGTGAGGGGGGATGATGTGTTGGGTTGTATTGTTCGGTGGGATGCTGCGGAGGGATGGGAGGGTCGCTTTGGGGAATCTGCGGACTACGGGGGGATCTCCCGGGGTTGGCGTGGGGTGGAGGGGACCCCGTTGGGACACCCTAACTATACAGGGAGTGGGGGCCCGCTGGTTATTATACTATCATGTTGATCACGGTGGGGCACTGCCTGGGGTTATTTATTTAATGGTTAATGCCCGTTCTCCCCTCTTTTTTTTTTTTTTTTTCCTTTTTTCTCTGCCCTACGTTTTATTATGCTAGTAATGCCCGGGTACTTCCCAGTTACTGTTTAGGCATATCGCCTGTCATGTTGCGCTAACTTTGTTGCCTGCGATGTATGCCTTGCTCTTTGCTATGCACTTTACAATTTATGCTTGTCACTTTGCACTGGAGTGATGTTGAGTTACTTTTGAATGTGTTGCCAATAATATGCTCTGTTATATATCATGGCCGGGGGGGGGGGGGACGTGGCTGGGGGCTCGCACCTTCGGCTCTGTCTACCCACCTCCCACATAGGCCCGCGCTCGTAACCCAGATTAGCTCTGGTGAGCGTCCTAGCTGATTAAGCTACCTTAGATTTCCCTCCTGCCGCGCATTCTAGCGTTGGCCTCCTAATAAGATACTTGCAACCCCTCTCTATCTCCACCTATCCCTGTTCTCTCTTTCCCTCCCTTATACCACCCGGAGAGCTGGACCCCATCAGAGCCATCTCTAGCTCTCCGATCTAACCAATCCCTTGCCCGCTCTCCCCCACCCACCCACTGACGAGCATGGAGGCGGTGACTATCGTCTCATTGAATGCTAAGGGGCTGAACACCCCCGAGAAGCGTAGAATGCTACTCCATGATGTTCGCAACCAGAAGGCGGACATTGTCCTCCTACAGGAGACGCATTTCAGGGATGACAAACTTCCTGTCTTAAAAAATTGATATTACCCCACGGTTTACCACTCCTCCTTCTCCGATGCAAAGTCTAGAGGAGTCTCCATATTGATAGCCGCCGGGGTACCCTGGACGCTAGATGACATACAGAAAGACCCCGCTGGCCGCTTCCTGTTTCTAAACGGACGGATTGGCACAACGAAAATTACCCTAGCGAATCTCTATGCCCCAAATGACCACCAAGAGAGCTTCCTGACAAAACAACTTGACCGCTTGTCCCGCTTTACCACTGGACAGTTAATCGTTGGGGGAGACCTTAACATTCCCCTGTCACCCCCGGAAGACACCTCCACCGGACTATCTTCGATATCTGGGAAAGTACGTGGCCGCATACAGACGGCGCTCCACACTTCCCGACTAGTAGACACCTGGCGCGTATTCCACCCGGGGGAAAAAGACTTTACCTTCTTTTCCAGACCCCATCAGACCTACTCCCGGATTGACTACTTTCTGGTCCAACATAGTAACCTATCGGCGGTTAAGGATGTTCAGATAGGATCAATTACCTGGTCGGATCACGCCCCGGTCACGTTAGTGTACGCTTTAGCAGGGACTATGGCAGGGAAAACCCACCCGTGGAGACTGAACGAATCCCTGTTACACGACCCAGACGTACTAGCAGACGTAGTGAAGGAATTAGACTGCTACTTTACGACCAATACTACCCCTGACTGTGCCCCGGCGGTGGTTTGGGAAGTCCACAAAGCGGTGATACGCGGCGTTCTTATTAAACATGGAGCCAGAAAGAAAAGATTGAGGACGGAACAATTAACGACCCTGCTGACCAAACTGCATGACCTGGAAACACGACACAAACAGACACCGACGAGACAATTAGGTACGGAACTTGACACCACACGGAGACAGGTCATTGACATACTCACGTACAGAGCCAAAGCAGCCATCCAGATCTGCAGACGCAAGACCTATGAATCGGGAAACAAATGCGGGAGAATGCTGGCTCGTTCTCTTCGTACGCAGAATTGCGCGTCTTACATCCCCCACGTCGTTATAAGGGACGGACGTAAGGTATCGATCCCACAAGCGATCTCTCGAGAATTCAGAGACTTCTACAACGCACTGTACAACCTCCCCCACACGGCACCGAATTCGGAAGCGGACCTCGTGCGAGACTACCTGACATCCTCTGACATGCCATCTCTCCCTGACGACACCAGAGCCCAACTCGACGAACCCATTACATTACTCGAGCTTCAGACGGCCCTGAATAACACCAAAGTGGGCAAGGCCCCTGGGCCCAGACGGGCTTACTGTCACATACTACAAGACGCTGTTTCCCTCACTGGGCGCACACTTGGTCTCTGTGTTTAACAACCTCGGCACGGGGTCGAGGCTTCACGCCTCTACCTTACAGGCACACATTGCAGTCATACCTAAGGATGGGAAAGACCCGAGCCAATGCGGTAGCTACCGCCCTATTTCACTGCTCAATGTGGACCTCAAATTATTCACCAAAATTATAGCTTCAAGGATTCAGGGTCACCTGCCGAGCCTTGTACACCTAGACCAAGTGGGGTTCGTCCCTACTAGAGAGGCTAGGGACAACACCGCCAAAGTCCTAAATCTCCTCCATACGGTAAACCACAAGAGTACGCCATGTGTCTTTGTGAGTACGGACGCCGAAAAGGCGTTCGACAGAGTCAGTTGGCAGTTCATGTTCGACACTCTGAAGCACATAGGCCTCGGACACAAAATGACCAATTGGATTTCGGCGACGTATGCTGAACCCTCTGCTAAAGTCAGAGCCAATGGGGTCTTGTCGGAACCCTTTCCAATTAAAAACGGAACTCGCCAGGGGTGCCCCTTGTCACCCCTCTTATTTGCGCTGACACTTGAACCCTTCCTGAGACGGATAAGAATGAACCCGAATATATCAGGGGTTAGAGTAGGGGACGGAGAATACAAAGTCTCCGCCTACGCGGATGACTTACTCTTCACGCTGACAGACCCCGCAACGTCCCTCCCGGGCCTTATGCGGGAATTTGAACTATACGGACAGCTGTCCAACCTAAAAATCAACATGGGTAAATCTGTGGCGATGGGGGTAAAGATCCCAGACGCTCTATTGAACCGTCTCAAAGGAAGTTTTGGTTTACAGTGGACAGACACAGCCCTTACTTTCTTGGGAACTCGCATACCCCCCACCCTATCCCATCTTTTCAGGCTAAATTTCCCACCACTAATGCAGTCTGTTCAGAAACTGCTGGACAGCTGGACCACTGGTCTTCACTCATGGTTCGGTAGGTGCAACATCATTAAGATGTCCATCCTGCCTAAGTTCACATACCTTCTCCAGGCTATCCCCATACACATACCGGCAGATTATTTCCGAAAGGTACAGTCCATGTTTAAAAAATGCCTGTGGGCTGGAAAGCACCCTAGGATACACAGATCAGTTCTCTCCCTACCCAAACTGTACGGCGGGCTGGCCATGCCCAACATTCGCACATACTACCACGCGGCTCACCTGAACCGCCTCATAGACTGGTGCCGACATGGGAGTACCAAGCTGTGGCCGCGCCTAGAACAGGCGCAGAGTGAGATCCCATTACAGAGGGCCCCGTGGTGCCCTACACCCCTACCCAAACCTGTTCGCACTCACCCGCTGATAGGGAAAACAATTAGAGTATGCGCAAGGCTGATCTCGCAGACAGGATCTTCATCGGGAACCTCTCCCCTGTGCCCAGTCCTGGGAAACCCACAGTTTGCACTGGGTCTCTACGACGGGAGATTCTGCGCCTTGAGAGAATCTGGTTTATTCCAGGCTTCTCATTTCAGCACGGCGGGCCGCTGGAACACAATAGCAGAATTGATGGACGTAGGGGGTAGACACCGGTTAGACTTTATGAGAGCCAACCAGCTCAATCATTTCCTACGTACCATGCCCCCCCCCCCCCTCCAGCCGGGAATACCACCCTCACACCATTGGAGGAATAGTGCTCCGACACGGACACATTGCCTCACGCGTTATCAATTGTACATAACATACTGAGCACCCCGAGAGAAGGCTACCAAGTCCCATGCATTACTAAATGGGAACGCGACCTGTGTTGTACATTTTCTGCAAAGAAAAGGCAACAAATCCTGACGTTCGTACACAAATCCTCGATCTGCACTAAAACCCAGGAAACAAACTACAAAATCCTGACGAGGTGGTACCGCACCCCGGCCCTGCTACACAAAGTGTTCAGGACAACGCCTGACGTGTGCTGGCGATGTCAGGAGGAAACAGGAACACTGCTCCACATTTTCTGGTCCTGCTCACGGTTGACACAATTTTGGACTGAGGTTAGGAAGATTTTGGAGAAATTCACTGACCGACATATCCCAGGCGACCCAGCATTCTTCCTGCTACATGCTAACGACATCCCTGTACGGGTTTATAAAAAATCAATTGTCAGACATCTGCTGGATGCAGCCAAGGCGTGTATTCCCATTTGCTGGAAATCCCCCAACCCACCGACCGTGGCGATGTGGCTACGGAAGGTAGACGACATTAATAGAATGGAAGACCTGATCCTTACTAATCAAGACAGACCAGAGACATACAAACAAACTTGGGAGTTGTGGAACTTCTTTACCTACTCAGACGAAGGACAAGCACTTAGAGTTCCCGACTAGGACACCATCCTGCAACCCCCCTACTTCAGGGGGACCCTTGAGTTAAGACCCCTGTGTTACACTGACAGACTAAATCAGACACACTGCTCCATGCTCGTGAGCTCCCCCCCTCCCCCTCCCCCTACCTCACGCATCACCCGCGGGATACTCATCCCGTGGGGGCTGCTCCCCCCCTGATCCCCTCCCTTGATCTTCTGTACAGATCTTGGAATATACTACTGTCTTCTTTTCTCTATATTCCCTTCTTCTATTGTTCTATGGTTAACGGAAAAGGGGGGGCAGGTCCATAGGTCTTGGATCACAAAACATGCGGGGTGGGTAAATGCTGTTGCTGCCCTATATTCAACATGTTGTCTACAATGCTGGTGGCGCGGGGGTCGGATGTCTGCCATCTGAGCGGGCGTACACCCTAACGCGACCATCTCCCCAGGCAGGCAGCTGTACTAGACATACCACTGTGTTTTCCTGTTTGAGATATATCTGTTTACCTGCTCTCATGTTCCTATATACAACAATACTGTGATCTGTGTAGATGTGTCCCCTGTTGTGTGTAAATAAAGAATTTAAAAAAAAAAAAAAAAAAAATAAACTCTGATAGACTCGCTTAAACTCTCATAGACTCGCCTAAACTTTGTACAATATGCTTTCATTTTGTATCTTTTATGCCATGTTTTTCAAGCTAAAAACGTTGACGTTTTTTCTGCTCCTAGTGTGCATGGAGCCTTAGAATTATGAAGAACTCTAAGGCTCCATGCACACTAGGAGCAGAAAAAACTTCAACGTTTTTAGCTTGAAAAACGTGGCATAAAAGATACAAAATGAAAGCATATTGTACAAAGTTTAGGCGAGTCTATGAGAGTTTAGGCGAGTCTATGAGAGTTTAGTTTATAGGCGTTTTTTGCACTACACTCCCCTCTGCAAAAGTTTTTACTCCCACAACACACCTAAAAAAACGTTGGCACTTGAAGTTCAGAAGAGTTGAGAGGAGTTTAGGAGAGACTGACGTTTTTACAGCTCCTAAACTCCTTCAGGAAACGCGATAGAGAAGGTTTTTTTTTCCTGTCTCTGAACGTCCCTGACAGAAAATGTCTGTAGCAGTCAATAATGTGCAAAGACACATAGAGCACAATAGAAGTGCTTCTAGAGGCAGGAGAAAAAAACGTCAAACGCCTGTAGAATCGGGAGCATTTGCGCGAGTACAAGTACTCCCGCAAATACTCGGTATCGGTCCCGATACCGATACTATAATTGCTGCGGACCGCAGAACTACAGAGTGTAGCGTTTAAATGGAGAAAACTGCTCTGTTAGTTTTCTCCAGGTTTTGCTAGTTTTGAATGGGGCTGTGTAGTTGGAGATCTTGCAGAGACTTGGGTGGGATGGGATCTCCAACCCTGTGTCCAGATCTTACAGACAGCCAGCAGGTTGTGTTCCCAGCTGAACACTACCAATATAATCAGGGACTTGTCAGAACAGAGGAGAGGAGGGTGGAGTATGTGCAGCTGGCTGTTGCTGCAAGACAGACCTGTGTGTGGGGAGCTGTCTGTCTCTCTGTCTGCCCTGGAGACTACATCCCTGGTGTGGGGGTACTTTGTGCCTGAAGGACTGGGAGGCTGATAGACCTGAGGTGACTAGTGAGTCCAAGAGGGCCCGGAAGTCTGGGAGACAGTAGACTGGAGAATCCTGTTGAGGCCAGGAGTGGGCCAAGGTTTAACAGGTACTGCAAGGCTAAAGTAAGCCTAGGAGCCAGGAGGCTTGGCATTTTGTTTCTGTGAACTGTACTGGAGAAGAACCCCTGAGTGGGAATCCTATGTGTGAACTTTTATTTTGTTTCCTTCAATAAAAATGGGCTGCCACGCCCTCATATCTAACATCTGACTGCCGTGGACTCGCTAAAAAACGCATTTACTACTTGAGTTAAACCCCCAATGTTTACAATATATATATATATATATATATATATATATATATATATATATATATATATATATATATATAGCGCTACCCCCGCAGGAGTTGCTGGTTAGATTTGGGATCTACTTTCAGTTGTCTATTCACCCCCTTTAAGTGTCTCGAACCCGCCCTTGGCACATCAAACAAGTTGCAAATGTATTGTGAATCTCACGTGTAACTATGAGATTCCAATAACACATAACTAGAACATCTAGGAATGACATGCAATGTTATTGTTACCTTTCTTTTTCTTGATTGCAGACATCAAAAGAAGAACACACCTCACAGTAAATGCAATTCAATCAAGAAGAGTTTTACTTGTTATGTATTAATAAAAAGAACAAACAATGAATTACACACACACAGTTTATCTAACTATTTATCTCTGCAAAGGGCCCTCTTCGAGAATCAGCGAAAACAGCAAAAGAACTTCCAACAGATTATACTTTATAATAAACTTTAAATAACTATGCAAGCTCCCCTAGTGGGTAACCTATTGAAGTGCAGCTGCTAACAGGTCTCGATCAGACCTAGCCTGCTAAAAGTCCAAAAGTTCCTCTGTGACGAAATCTGTTTGTAGGCTCGTTAGTGCACTTTTAAATATATTTGTAATCCATAGGGGTCTTTGAACTCAGTCTAAGGGGTAATTAACATAGGTGTAATACTCCGATCCCCCAGTCAGCGTCAGTCAATACATGCCCCTGTTAAAGGCTTATTTAGCCGAAACGCGTCGGGTTTTCGCTATCTAGCACCCCATATTGCTAATTCGTGATCACTTTTTAATGTATGTCATATTTTAGTTTTTATGACTTTTATCAATAAACCTTGATTGATTTTACTCATCTGCACTATTTGAGCTTTGTGTTCTTCCTCTTTTCACATATCATCTACCTTGCGGCCTTGCTGAGCCCCAGCCATACTCTAGGCTTCCAACCTTAGATTAGTGGCTCAAGGATCTCACCTGGAATCTACAACCTGACGTTCCACACCATTCAAGTTACACCTGTTTTTTTATGTGGATTTCCAGCTCTAGTTCCAGTTATATACTGTGATCCTGCCTTCCGGTTTCCAGTGGTCCCGGTTCCCAAATACCACAGTGCCTGTCTGACTCACTACTGTATAGTACCTGAGTCCAACCCATCTGGTAAGCGCATTTACGTTTTCTTCTGATCATGATGAGATTGTGACCTATAGAAATTCGCTGGTCTTCCCTTTATTGGATGATTACCCACTCGTCTACATATAGACTTTGGAACTTTGCACACTTTGAGCACTCCTTTTGGGCCACTTCATGCTAAATGTTAGTGGCTCCAATGTACTCACTTTATACAAATGTGATTTTCATATTTGCTACTATTTATTATTAGCGCTACATTTTTTGTTTCAATACAGCCAGCGTGACTTAGATATTCCTTAATGAACCAGCAAACAGTGTGTCCTTACTAAGATGTGAGGCACTGTAGATAACAAAGTTATTGGGTTTGGAAACTTGGGCAAGTGCCCTCTCACCTGGACAGGCCTAGTCCGCCTGAGCTTCCTGCAGTGATGAACTGCTCCGCAGCCACGACACGATGCCAGGCCTCTGGTGTTCTGCTTTCCACAACTCCGGTCAGCAGTCGATCCGTCTGTCTGGTCTCCTGGAACATGAGCTGGGCACCCTTGAGCTTGCTTCCCTCAGGGTGGTTGGTCTTCAGTTGATCCAGGCCCAGGCTTTGGGCCTAACAGCTTGTCTGTAGAGTTCTCCACAGCTCCGCAGAGGAAGAAGTGCAGATCCCAAGAGAGAACTCAACCCCGCCCCGCCTTTAAGTAACCTCCCCCATAAGGCTGTGTGGGGGGTATCATGTGCTCAGAAGAGGCGAGGCATTGTGGGAAGTATAGTCTATCTCTACCAATTGTCAATGGAGTTTGTGTCTCCTGATTCCTCGGCTCCCACAATGCACTGCTTCAACAAATATAAACTTATGTACAGTACAACTCAAACAGCGGTATGGATTCAATTCTGCATCGCTATTAATAATAGTCCATTATGACAGAACCCCGCTACACACTCCCCCCACTCAAAGTCTTTGGTCCCCAAAGAGGCAACAGTATGTATCCTGATACATGCTTCATAAATACACGCAGAGAAAAAGTTTTGTTAGATAATGTATGGCAACAAATACTATGCATTATTCTTAAGAGCACTCAAAGTCGTGGACAGAGGGTCCTCCCACCAATTTTTGGGTAAGGGCAGGCTACCCTGTCCACTGTTTACAAACACTGAGGTGCCTTTATCTGATGTGCCAGGGGGTGAGCTGGGGCTGTCCTCCACTAAATCTGCGGTGGAAGGACTAGGTGCAGCATTGGACCTTTTGGAAGTGAAGATGGCTTCTTCAGAGCATTCCCCCAATTGGTCGTATGTCAGTCTTTTGGTTGGATGAATGACTCTTCTCTCTTTCTGTTCCATAGCAATTATAGGTTTGGGAGGAACAGATTCAACTGCACTTTCTTCAGAATCAGACACAGCAGACTCCATATCTCCTGAGTCACTTAATCTTTCATCAGGAAGGCTTGAGGCCTCTACATAATCTTCTGTGGAGGAAAGGTCAGCATCCTCCTCTAACTCTTCAGTAAGCACATTTAGGGGTACAAATCCAGGGGCCTCTGGCCGAAGTGCCCCACTGTTTGTCACTTCAGATGAGGGCAGGAACGAAGTGCTAGGCTCTGATTGTTGAGAGGACCATAACCACACTGACCTTATCCATTCATCTGTGGACTCCTCATCGTCTGCATCTGGATGTACCACCTGAGACCGAGTGACCGGCCCAGATGATCTGGAGGTTGAGGGTGATTCCAAAGGAGCAGATATGGGAGGCACCCAAACAGCTTCGAAGAGGGGCAACAGATGGTTCCAGTGCCAAGTTTTCAGAGGTCCCACGCTTCCTTTTGGTCTAACCTGGTATATGGGAAGCTGCAGATGTATGATCCAGGGACACTCCAAAAGCTAAATCAACTGGTAAACAAGCTTTCCGTCCAAACATCAGACGATAGGGTGAATACCCAGTTGTATCATTCATAGTGCAGTTATATGCATGTACGATGGCAGTCACATGTCTGCTCCAGTGCTGCTTCTGTTCTGAGCTCAATGTTCTCAACATATTCAGGAGAGTCCTATTGAAGCGTTCAGGCGGAGCATCTCCTCCCTGAGGATAATATGGGGTAGTTCTGGTTTTCCCTATGTTCAGCAGATCCAATAGTTTTTTTATTAAGCTGCTTTCAAAGTCTCTTCCCTGATCGGAATGGATGCGTTGTGGTAACCCATAATGTACAAAGAACTTTTCCACCAGTACTTTGGCCACTGTCGAAGACTTCTGATCCTTAGTTGGATATGCTTGGGCATATCTAGTGAAATGGTCAGTCACTACTAGGACATTTCCTACTCCACTCGAGTCAGGCTCCATACAGAGAAAGTCGATACATACAAGCTCCAATGGACCTTGGCTTTGAAGATGGCCCATTGGGGCAGCTTGACGGGGCAAAGTCTTCCTTTGAGTGCACCGGATGCAGCAATGATCGTAACCCTCAACTTCGGCCCTCATGCCGGGCCAGCAGAACCTATCTCTGACCAACTAAAAAGTTCTCTCAGGGCCCAGATGACCATGTTGGTCATGAAGTGCAGCTAAGACAGTCTCTCGGTGTTTACTGGGCAAGAACATCTGCCATTTCTCTTCAAGACCATCAGAGGGGCCCCTTCGGTAGACCATCCTTTGATGAAGTTGTAACCTGTCCCATTCCTTATGCACCAGCCGTGCTTCTTTCAAAGAGCTGGTGAGCAACACACCTGGGTCTTGATCTTCCAGAGCTTGTAAGACCAACCGTCCAAGGGGATCTTCCTCCTGGTCTTTCCTAAGATCTTTTTTTGACAACTTGGGCAACCCTTCACCTCCCATTTGAGTCACGTTACAATAGTGTTTGGGTACTCCCACTGCCAAGACTCCTATCTCTTCAGCTCTGGGGCCTCCCTTTGTCTGTAACTCTGTTCCTTGACACAGAGCTTGCACTCCTTCAGAGGGTATTTGGATCCACTCTTCCTCCGGGACCATTGACCCATGGGGCCTTCTTGACAGAGCATCTGCGTCTCGATTTCCCACTCCTGGTCCATACTTCAAACTGAAGTTAAATCCTGAGAGGGCTGCCAACCACCTATGCCCTGTGGCATCTAATTTGGCTGTGGTTAGGAGGTAAGTGAGTGGGTTGTTGTCAGTTCTCACCACAAATTTAGCTCCGTACACATAGGGCCAGATTCAGCAAGACTTGCGCTGGAGTAATTCGATATGCGCCGCGTAACTGTGAAGATGCGCCGTCGTTTCTATGTGGCCGTACCCACCAAACTAGATGTGACAGAAAACGGGCCATTTCCGATCGGCTTAACTTTCCGACGCCAGAGTATCGTCAGCGCATAGTTTCGCTTGGCGCATCAGTCGCGCCTATTGATTTCCCCTGCAAATATGCAAATGAGGGAGATTTCCCGATTCACGAACGGATTAGCACCATACGCTGGCTACATGCGCCGCGCATATGTCGTCCGTCCGTTATTTCTACAAATAGCTGCTTTATCTTTACTCCAGACGGCCACAGGTCAGCAGGAGAGCAGCTACAGCAGCGTTACCGACGATAAGAGCTAGCTGAGCACCCCCACTTGCAGGACAACACCTCTGTCCATGCTTGTCTGTCAACTTTTACAGCCATGGAGGAAGACATCATGGGTCTCCATAGCCGAGATGACGGCTGACAGCTCCTGGCCTTTAGAGTTCAGCTTTCTCCTGTGTGTTTGCGGGGAACGGGAGCAGCCATCTCAGAACAAAAGTAACTTCACTGCGGGGAGGGGGAACAGGATATACTTTAGTGCCGGAATGGCGCATCTACGGGCGCATTTAAACGCCCAACGGAACGCATTGCGCTGACGTTTCCCGTGAAGTGGTGCCGACGGAAGTTGTGAGCATGCGCACAAGGGGGCGAGTGAAGCCTCACTTACTGCGCATGCTCCGTGGATGATGCGCTGAACGTAAGCCTCTGCGCTGGGCTCCGCCCATCATTTACATATGATCACACCCACTTCCACTTGCGTCGGGTTACGCCAGCGCATTATCGTTACTCTGGCGCAAGTTTACGCGCAACTGCTATGTGAATAACAGTACTTGCGCCGAAAGTGTCGGCGGAGTAACGTAAATGAGAAACGTTACTCCAAAGTAAAGAAGCGCCCATCTACCTGAATCTGGCCCATTGTCCTTGAGCTTATCCACAACAGCCCATTTCAGTGCCAAAAACTCGAGCTTGTGAGTGGGATAATTCTTTTTAGATGGGGTCAGGCTCCTGCTCACATAGGCCACCGGCCGTAGATGACCACTGTGTTACTGGTATAGCACCCCTCCTAGTCCTTCTCTACTAGCGTCAACGTGCAACTCATAAGGCTTGGAGGCATCCGCATATGTCAGCACAGGAGCAGTGGTTAGTTTTTTTTACTGGATGAATGCCTCTTCACATTTGGGCTTCCATTGGTCACAAATGGACTCTTTGGGTTTCCTAGGTCCCAGATTGGCTTTCACTGATTTCTTGGATTCAGAGGCTTCATCTTCAACAATTCATTTAAAGGTCTTGCGATCTTGGCAAAACTCCTCCACAAACCTCCTATAGTAGGAGCATGTAGCGGAGAACAATATTAAACTCCACGATCTCCGCTGGTAACCAGGGTAAATCCACAGTCAGCATTGAAAAGTAAGGCAATGTCCCAAATCTCCTCAGGAACCGGACAACACACAGCTCTGAGAGTCAACTGACTTTTTATTCACAGGCTTCCATATTTATAGAATTCCCCATGCAAGGGGTTTCCAAACAGCCAAATAGATTTAACAGGGGTAATACAGGGAGGACCAGATGGGGAACTTAACATTTTGGATAATTCTCCCATCAGGCATTGCTGCATGAGGGAAAATTCGGTTGATAGCTGGGGTCTGGGGTTATGTGTTGTGGGAGTTCGGTTTAAAACTGCCGAACACCGATTGGGCAACATAAAACGAAGTACTTGAATGCTAGTGGCTCTGGGCTGCCAGCATACCAATTACTATGCCCACATAAGACCCAGCAGAATACATAGCCTATAATACAGACAACCTTTTAACATGTAACGTCCAGCGTTCTAGAAGTGGCTAGGTTTGCCACAATGCTCCCCCAGAATCAAGCCGGCATACACAGTCTGATCCCAACGGATCGGCTTGGGGATGTCCGGGGGTGTACTTTCACAGATCACTTTTCAAGTTCAGTTTGTCTAGATAACCCGTCGGCGTTACCGTTTTGCTTCCCTGGTCGGTAGTGGATTGTAAAGTCAAACGGCTGCAGCGCCAAACTCCAGCGCAGCAGCCGGGCATTGTCTCCCGCCACACGGTTTAGCCACACCAACGGGTTGTGATCTGTGAGTAGCGAAAAAGGTTGTCCATACAAATACGGCTGCAACTTTTTGAGGGCCCACACCACGGCCAGGCATTCCTTCTCAATGGCGGCGTAGCTTACTTCTCGTGGCAATAACTTTCGGCTCAGGTAAGCTACGGGGTGTTCTCCGCCATCGGCTCCCACTTGGCTCAGCACTGCTCCCAATCCAAACATTGAAGCGTCTGTGTGGACAAGAAATCTTTTAGTTGGATCAGGAGCAGCAAGTACAGGGGCATTAGTTAGAGCAGTCTTTAGTTGTTGGAATGCCTGATCACACTCTGGGGCCCAGACAACCTGTCGGGGCAGGTTCTTGCGTGTCAAGTCAGTTAAGGGTTTGGCCAGGGCACTATAATTGGGTACGAATTTTCTATAGTACCCCGCGGTACCTAGAAACGCTAGCACTTGGGTTTTCGTCCTGGGGGTGGGCCATTTAGCTACGGCTTCAACTTTAGCTGGTTCGGGTCTCTGTCGCCCGCTCCCCACCCGGTGGCCCAAGTACTGCACTTCGGCCATCCCTATATGACACTTGCTGGGTTTCAGTGTTAACCCTGCCTCTCCAATACGATCTAGAATGGCCCCTATGTGTTGTAGGTGCTCTGCCCAGGTCTGGCTAAATATGGCGATGTCGTCTAAATAGGCACATGCGTATTCCTGGAATCCGTCCAATAACCGATCGACCATCCGCTGAAAAGTTGCCGCAGCGTTCTTCATCCCAAATGGCATGACCCGAAATTGATAGATACAGGCCAAACGGGGTGACAAACGCTGACTTGGGGATGGCCTCCTCAGCCAGTTGAATCTGCGAGTATCCCTTACATAAGTCTATGGTAGTGAGATACTGGCCCCGTGCCATCTTATCCAGCAGCTCGTCTATCCGGGGCATCGGATAGGCATCAGACACCGTTTTGTCATTTAGCCTCCGGTAGTCGACACAGAAACGTGTCGTGCCGTCCTTTTTTGGTACCAGCACTACTGGCGATGCCCAGGGGCTACCGGAAGGTTCAATAACCCCCAGCTGCAACATCTCGTCAATCTCAGTCTTCATATGCGTCCTGACTGCTTCAGGGACACGATATGGGGTTTGCCGCATGGGTAGCTGTCCCGGGGTCTCGACTCGGTGAGTGGCCAGCGGAGTGTACCCAGGTAAATTGGAGAAGGTAGCTTTCTTAGCTACAATCAGTTCTTGTACCTGGGCACGCTCCTGAGGGCTTAGCCGCTCCCCCAGCTGAACCCCCTTGGAGGGCTCCATCTGTCCTTCCTGTTCTAAGAGGTCAGGTAGTGGCAGATTCTCCTGATCCTCCGAGGTGGAAGCGCATATGGCGGCCACATCCTCTATCCTCTCATGGTATGGTTTGAGCATATTCACATGGAGCATGCGTCTCTCCCCTACCCCTGAGCAGGGGCCAATCACATAGGTGGTGTAACATCTCTGTTCCACCACCTGGTATGGGCCTTGCCAGATGGCCTGCAGCTTGTCTGTGTGGACCGGTTTTAAAATCAAAACCTTTTGTCCCACCTGAAAGCTGCGGTCTCTGGCTCCCCTATCGTACCAGCGGCGCTGACGTTGTTGGGCCGCCTGGAGGTTGGTGCGCACAGCCTGGGTTAGCGCCTCCAGACGGTCCCTGAACTCCAGTACGTAGGATACAATAGGGGTTCCGTCTGGGCTACTCTCCCCCTCCCAATGCTCTCTAATTAGGTCTAGTGGCCCTCGCACCCTTCTCCCAAACAGTAATTCAAAAGGGGAAAACCCTGTTGACTCTTGGGGTACCTCTCTATAAGCGAAGAGCAGATGGGGTAGAAAGCGCTCCCAGTCTTTATGAGCCTCTCCAAATGTACGGAGCATCTGCTTCAGCGTACCATTAAACCTTTCGCATAGACCATTGGACTGGGGGTGGTACGCCAAATTTACTATTGGCTTAATGCCACATATCTTCCATAGTTGTTGGGTTACCTCGGCGGTGAACTGGGTGCCTCTATCGGATATGATTTCTTGGGGAAACCCCACCCTGGAAAATATTTTCATTAAGGCCTCTGCCACAGTTTCGGCATGAATGTTGGTGAGGGCTATAGCCTCGGGGTACCGGGTGGCATAGTCCACTACAGTTAAAATATATCTTTTCCCGGAAGGACTGGGTTTTGGTAAGGGCCCCACTATATCTACGGCCACCCTACTGAAGGGTTCTTCAATAATGGGAAGAGGACATAACTTGGCTTTGTGGCGGTCACCTCGCTTGCCTACTCGCTGGCAAATGTCACAGGAGGTGCAGTATTGCCTCACATCCTTGGAGATCCCTGGCCAGAAGAAAGCGTGGGTCAACCTGTATCGGGTACGTGTCATCCCCAGATGCCCAGACAGGGGAATGTCGTGGGCAATCCGAAGCAGTTCTTGCCTATACTTCTGGGGAACCACTAACTGTTTAGTCGTTACTGTGGCCGACCCTCCCACTCCTCTTTCAGCAATGCGGTAAAGTAGCCCTTTCTCCCAGGTGTACCGCTCCCCCTCTAGCCCAGCCTGGTCAGCGTGTACCCTGTCCCTGTATACCTGTAGCGTGGGGTCTGACCTCACCTCGGCCTCAAACTTAGTCGGGGTATCCCAGGACATAAGTGTCGTGTGGGGGTCATGGTCTCTAACCGGAGCCTCAGAGTGTGTCGGTGGAACCGTGGTGCGAGCCTGTTGCCGTGTGGTCACTGGATGGGCTTCCTGGTATGGGGCCTGGGGTACAAAAGCAGAGGTCATCTGGCCCAAGTCATTTCCCAGCATAACATCTGCTGGTAAATTTTGCATGAGGCCCACTTCTACCGTCCCCCCTCCCACACCCCAATCCAAATGTACTTTGGCAATGGGTAGTCGGTACACTGCTCCCCCTGCCACTCGTACTGCCACGGATCCGCCAGTGTGTGCCGAGTCAGGGACCAAATGGGGTGCTATCAAGGTTAAAGTAGCTCCTGAATCCCGAAGCCCCTGGACTTCTTTCCCCTCCAAGGTCACTGGCTGTCGATGATGCTGCTGGTTATCCGTGGCTCGGACTGTCATCACCTCATTCAAGATTCCCAGGGGTTCTTCCGCTGGAATGCTCAACATCTCTCGAGTGGCCGGCTCCCGTTGATAATGATGGGCAGCAGCCCTTGGTGCCGGGTTCGGTCGGCCTTGGTTCCAGACGGGTCTGCCCCAGTTTTGGGTGCACTCGCGTGCAATATGTCCCCACTGTTTGCAGGTGTGGCATTGGATGTTGGCACGTCCGTTATATCTGGAGGGTGGTGGTAAAGTCCCTTGGGATTGACGAAAAGGGGAGGCTGTGAGAGCGGGGGGTGGTAGAGTACTGGGTGGTCCCGTGGGTCGAGGATAACTCTTGGTTAGGGGCCCATGATGTCTCCTCGCATCAAAGAGAGGTTTCCTGTCTCGCACCCATTCTTGTGCCTCTGGGGACAAACCATTGAAGAATTGCTCCAACAGCATTAACTGTCTCAGTTCCTCCATAGTAGTGGCTTGGCTGGCTTGTATCCACCCTTGGGAAGCTTGGTCCAGCTTGTGTGCCCATTCAGCATGTGAATCCTTCTCTGGTTTGCGCAGGTTTCTAAACTTGCGCCGGTATGCCTCTGGAGTAATGGCGTATCTCTCTAATATCGCTCGCTTCACTTTATCATAATCCTTGCTGTCCTCACTGGGTACAGCGCGATATGCTTCTGCTGCCCGACCTGCCAGCTTGCCTGCTAGCAATGGGACCCATACTGTCCGTTCCAAGTCATGTAAATCACACAGTCTCTCAAAATCCTGTAAATACCCATCAATCTCATCCTTCTCCTCACAAAACATTTTAAAGGCATGATAGGGAATTTGGGGTTTTACCTGGTTGTAGAGTGACCCAGTAGTGGATTCTGCTCGAGACTGTGTATACTGCGGACTGTGTGCCATCACGTACTCCTGCACATTCGCCATTACCATGTGCAGCATGGCATCTGATATAGGCTGTGGCAAAAATTCCAGCCTGGTCCTAATTTCTCTCTGGTAGAGGGTTTCTTCCATGGCTGCTGGTGGTGTAGCGCTGCGAGCTCTGTCTCCCTCCATCAGCTCGGCAGTTAGTACAGCTTTGGATTTGTTGCTGGCTACCTTACCCCTGGCTTCTAGCAGTTCCTTTAATGTCTGCCGCTTTAGCCTAGAATAATCCGTCTCCATTTACATCGGTTGTTCACATTGTACGAATTGCGCTTATCGGCTGTAAGGTTGGATCCCGTCGCTTGCCACCAATTGTAGCGGAGAACAATATTAAACTCCACGATCTCCGCTGGTAACCAGGGTAAATCCACAGTCAGCATTGAAAAGTAAGGCAATGTCCCAAATCTCCTCAGGAACCGGACAACACACAGCTCTGAGAGTCAACTGACTTTTTATTCACAGGCTTCCATATTTATAGAATTCCCCATGCAAGGGGTTTCCAAACAGCCAAATAGATTTAACAGGGGTAATAAAGGGAGGACCAGATGGGGAACTTAACATTTTGGATAATTCTCCCATCAGGCATTGCTGCATGAGGGAAAAGTCGGTTGATAGCTGGGGTCTGGGGTTATGTGTTGTGGGAGTTCGGTTTAAAACTGCCGAACACCGATTGGGCAACATAAAACGAAGTACTTGAATGCTAGTGGCTTACGGCTGCCAGCATACCAATTACTATGCCCACATAAGACCCAGCAGAATACATAGCCTATAATACAGACAACCTTTTAACATGTAACGTCCAGCGTTCTAGAAGTGGCTAGGTTTGCCACAGATCAGAACCCCAAGAATGACCGTAACTTTGTCACATTAGTTGGTCTAGGCCAAGAGGTCACTGCTTCCAATTTCTCTGGATCTGTTGATATTGCTTCTGCGGAGACAATGTGGCCAAGATAGTGAACTGACGGTTGGTAGAACTGACATTTCTCTCTTGAAAGTTTGAGACCTTCATCATGAAGCCGTTTGAGCACCTTCTCCAATCTCTGTTCGTGTTCTTCCAGAGTCTTCCCGAACACAATAATGTCTTCCAGATATACAAACACTTCAATTAAAGGATCACTAAAGGATTTTTTTTTTTTAGCTAAATAGCTTCCTTTACCTTACTGCAGTACTGGTTTCATGTCCTTATTGTTCGTTTTTGCTTTGAAGTTGCTGTAATCCTGCTCTGTTCTCCACACTTCCTGCTTGTCTGTTTCCTTATAACCACCATACTGGGAGCTTTCTCACGATGGTTTAAGCTGTCATTACTGTGGGCCAGATTCTCAGCCGCGATACGACGGAGTATCTCAGATACCCCGTCGTATCGCCGTTTTTTTTGCCTCGTATCTATGTAAGTGATGCTTAGCATTACTTTGGCATAGATACGCTTCAACATCCGACAAGTGTAATACCATTACACTTGCGGATCGTAGTTGTAATGACAACTCCGGCCACTAGGTGGCCTTTACGTTGTTTTCTCATTTGCATATGCAAATGAGGCTAGTACGCCGATTCCCGATCGCTTTTACGCCGCCCCGTTGTCGCGTACGTCATTTTCGTCCGCGTAAGGTTACCCCTGCTTCTATGAGGAGTAACCTTACGAAGTACCGTTGGATGCCATGTTAAGTATGGCGTCGGGTCAGCGTCGGCTTTTTCCGTCACTTACGTCGTTTTACTAACTCGTTCGCGAATAGGAGCATTGCGTAGTGACGATCACGTCGTTTTGACGTCGGTTTCAACGACGCTTTCTGACGTGAGCTGGAGCATGCGCACTGGGCTTTTTCCCCGGCCGGCGCATGTGCAGTTCGTTCGACGGGGCGCGCTTAATTTAAATACAAGCCGCCCCATTTGAATTACGCGGGCTTACGCTGGGCCATTTTCCCTACGCCAACGCAAACTACGGAGCAAATGGTTAGAGAATACGGCACTTGCTCTAGTACGATGCGGCGGCGTAGTGTAAATGGCTTATGCTACGCCGGCGATTTTCTTAGAGAATCTGGCCCTGTGTGTCTAAAACTTCCCAGAACCAATCAGATTCATTTTAAAAACAAAACACCGCCCTGGATTTGTTTGTTTTTGTTCTGTGTGTCTATTTCTACCTAACAGAAACATGAAGCCAGTTCAAAAGTGAAACTAACCTGCAGGCACATTATATGATTGATTTTTATCTATGTTTAATCGTTTTGAAAAGGAATCAGTTAACTTTTATGTCTCTATACCCTGTAAACAGTCATTTCAGCAAAAAAATTTTTTTCCTTTAGTGACCCTTTAAGTTCATGTCCCCTACTGTCTTTTCCATCAACCTCTGGAAAGTGTCTGGGGCTCCTGACAGCCCCTGTGGCATGCGGTTGAACTTGAAGAAACCTACTTGGGTGATGAAAGCAGTCTTTTCTCTGTCTTCTTGATGCATGGGAATCTGGTAATAACCACTCTTTAAGTCCATCACACTGTACCATTTGGCTCCTGACAAGCTCTGTAAGGTGTCCTCAATTCGAGGAGTGGTGTATTGATCAGGTATGTGTCATGGAAGCATGAATCAGACGTACACAAACAGATAAATGAATATGAAGGTTTTATTGAAAACCAAACAGCAAGGTCAAAGTCCAAACTGACGATCAAAACAGCCAGAAGAGTCGTCCACCAGTGCCAGGGTCGATAGCCAGGGATGAGAGTCAGCCAAGCCGGAGTCTGTAGCCAGAGAAGTCGTGAAACGAAACCGGGAATCAGGAACCAGAAGGAACATCCGTAAGAGCCGGGTCGGTGACCAAGAGCAAGCAGCACGATCACAGAAGGGGTATCAGACGAAAGGCCCAAGCGAGGAAATGCTGCAGCTGCCGTATATATATATGCTGAGCAGCCAGCTCCTCCCAGTGGGAAGGAGGAGCCGCAGGGTGCGGCAGGTTACAAGAACCCCATGAAGCAAGATGGCTGCTAGCACATGTCAGTAATGAGAAGCCTGCAAAGAGGTAAGACCATGACAGTACCTCCCCCTCAAAATTCTGGGGAAAGCGCGCGTGGAAGGCTCGGAGGAGGACAGGAGCATGGACATCTGCGGAAAGAACCCAGGAACGCTCCATAGCCACGCCAGTGGACCAAGAACTGCAACCGGCCGCGGACCAAGTGTGAGTCCAGGATATCGCTCACCTCGTACTCTTCATGATCGCCCACCTTGACAGGACGAGGCCGAGGAACCGAGGAGGTAAAGCGATTGCATATAAGTGGTTTCAACAGGGAAACGTGAAACACATTGGAAACCCGCATACCAGGTGGGAGCGCAAGAGCATAGGCAACCGGGTTCACCCTGCGGAGCACACGGAAGGGACCAACAAAACGAGGAGCCAGCTTAGGAGTGGGCACTCGGAGGTTGAGATTGCGAGTGGACAACCATACACGATCTCCGACCTGGTAGGAAGGAGCAGGCAACCGTCTGCGATCAGCCTGGAGCTTCTGGCACTGCGCAGAGACCTTGAGGGACCTCTGGATCTGTACCCATGAAGCACGTAGAGCAGAAAGGTGGTTCTCCACAGCCGGAATATCTTGGGGAGAGAATGACTCCGGTAACACGGCAGGTTGGAACCCATAATTGGCCATGAAGGGAGACATCCCAGAGGAAGAGTTAACCGCCGTGTTCCTGGCAAACTCAGCCCATGGCAGAAGGTCAACCCAATTGTGCTGATGATCGGAGACATAGCAACGAAGAAATTGCTCCAGGGCTTGATTGGATCGCTCTGAGGCCCCATTGGACTGAGGGTGGTAAGCCGAAGAGAAGAAGAGTCGAATACCCAACTAGGAGCAAAAAGCAAGCCAGAACCTGGACACAAACTGATTCCTCGATCCGAAACTGTGGGGTAGATTCATGTAGATCAGCGGATCTTTTGATCCGCGTGATCTATCTTTTTTACGATCCGCCTGCGCCAGTTTTTGAGGCAAGTGCTGTATTCAGAAAGCACTTGCCTCGTAATTATCCCTGGCGGATCGTAAATCCCCCGGCGGAATGCAAATTCCGCGGCTAGGGGGAGTTTACTATTTAAATCACGCGCGTCCCCGCGCCGATCGTACTGCGCATGCGCCGCCGGCAAAATTTCCCAGCGTGCATTGCTTTAAATGACGTCGCAAGGACGTCATTGTTTTCGATGTTAACGCAATTAACGTATGGCCGTATTCCCGGACGACTTACGTAAACGACGTAAAAAATTCAAAAATCGACGCGGGAACGACGGCCATACTTAACATAGGATCCGCCGCACTTACCCCGCATATAGCAGGGGTAACGATCCGCCGGAAAAAGCCGAACGCAAACGACGTAAAAAAAAAGCGACGGTTCGGTTCTGAATCGGCGGTTCTCCTCATTTGCATATTTGTCGTGTAAAAAAAAAGAAGCGCCACCTAGCGGACAGCGGGAGAATGCAGCCTAAGAACTGACAGTGTAACTCACTTACACCAGTCGGCTCTAAGGGAGATCAATGCGGAACCTGATTCGAGGAATCAGCCGCATAGATCCGAGCGTCGGATCTCACAGATCCGACGGTGTATCAGTAGATACACCGTCGGATCTCTACATGAATCTACCCCTATCTCTTTAGGCAAACCGTGCAACCGGAAGACCTCCCTGGCGAAAACCGTGGCCAACTCCTGTGCAGTGGGTAACTTCTTGAATGGAACACAGTGGCTTATTTTGGAGAACCGATCCACAATCATGAGAATGACCGTATGGCCTCGGGACACAGGAAGGTCCACAATGAAGTCCATCCCCAGGTGTGATTATGCGCGCTCCCCATTGGTAATGGGTTGTAGAAGTCCCAATGGAAGATGCCGAGGGGATTTATTCTGGGCACAAACAGAGCATGCCGCTACATATGCGGCAATGTCGGACCGTAGAGAAGGCCACCAGAACAAACGTGAGACAGCCCAGGACAGCTGATTTTTTCCAGGATGCCCCGCGGTCTTGGAGTTCTGGTAGGTTCGCAACAGCCGAGTGCGCAACTCCTCAGGCACGAAGCATCTACCATCGGGTCTCCCAGAGGGAGCACCAGATTGAGCCGCCAGAATCTGCTCTCCAAGGGGAGAGGTCAAGCTTGTGCGGATGGCGGCCTGGATCTGATTTGGAGGTATGACCGAAGTCGGTATCGATTCCTCCCTGGACAGCTCGGAGTATTGACGTGATAAGGCATCCACCCTGACATTCTTGGAACCGGGTAAGTAGGAGACCACGTAATTAAAGCGTGACAGGAACAGAGCCCATCTGGCCTGACGGGGTGTGAATCTCTTGGCCTCCGAAAGGTATGTCAGATTCTTGTGGTCCGTCAGGATGAGAACCGGAACCACAGAACCCTCGAGCAAGTGCCTCCATTCTTTGAAGCCCCGTACACACGGCAGAGAAACTCGACGGGCGGAACACATGGTTCCGCCCGTCGAGGTTCTCTGCTGGCCGTCAGAATCTGCGACCCACCCGTCGGGAATGGCAACCAGCCATTCATCCCGACGGGCCGTCGAGCAAATAGAGAACCTGTTCTCTATTTGCTCAACGGGTTTCCCGACGGGCGGGGCGAGCAGAGAGCGTACACACGGCTGAGGTTCTCGCTGGAATGCAGCTCCCAGCGAGGTTCTCGCTGGTTTATGGCGAGAACCTCGGCCGTGTGTACGGGGCCTGAGAGCCTGCACGATAGCTAACAGCTCTCTGTCACCAATCTGGTAGTTGCATTCCGCGGGAGACAGTTTCCTGGAGTAGAACCCACAGGGAAGCAGAGGTCCCTCTGGTGTCCGACGCTGAGACAGAAGGGCGCCTACTCCCGTCTCAGACGCATCCACCTCAAGGACGAAGGGCAACCCAGGATTGGGATGAGACAGTATTGGAGCCGAAGCAAAGGCTGATTTTAGAGCCTCAAAAGCCAGGATGGCCTCGGCTGGCCAATCATGGGAATTACTGCCATTCCTGGTCAGATCCGTGAGAGGCTTGGCCAGCATGGAGAAGTCCCTGATGAACTTCCGATAATAATTGGCGAAGCCCAAAAAGCGCTGCAGGGAACGAAGACCACTGGGCTGTGGCCACTGTAGGACTGCCGAAACCTTCTCAGGGTCCATGGAGAACCCCTCCACGGAAATTATGTAATCTAAGAAGTTTACCTGGGACCGGTGAAATTCGCATTTCTCAAGCTTACAGAAAAGCTTGTTCTCTCGTAACCGTTGCAACACTCGTCACCCTCCTTGATCCTTACAAGGTTATACGCAGCCCTCAGGTCGAGTTTGGTAAAGACCGTTGCCCCCTTGAGGCGGTCGAACAACTCGGAAATAATTGGAATCGGGTATGCATTCATTCTCCGCAACCGACAGTGAATATACCCTGCCACGAGGAGGAATGGCACCAGGTTGTAAATCTATGGCACAATCGTATGGGCGGTGCGGAGGCAGGGCACCAGCGCGCACCTTTTCGAGTCCAAGGAGGCACACAACACCTTGACGGGCCCATGGATGCAACTAGCCCCACACTGTGGGGACAGCGTGAGGATCTCTGCCGATCTCCAATCGAAAGTCGGATTATGCTTCTGGAGCCAGGGGTACCCCAAGACCACCGAGTAGTGTGGAGACTAAATGACTTGAAGGCAGACGACTTCCTGTCAACGGCCCCAATGGCTATTTCCACTGGAAGGGTCTCATGAGTCACCTGGGAAGGCTGAAGGGGTCTGCCGTCTATCGCCTCAAGAACCAGCGGAGAAACTCGAGCCTGCAGAGGAATGGAGTTTGCGGCAGCAAATTTACTGTCGATGAAAAATCCACCAGCACCAGAGTCCACCAACGCCTGTGTCGTCACCGAGCCCCCCGCCCAGGAGAGGACAACGGTGATCAGTGGTTTATCAGCACGGGAAACCGGGGACGAAGAAATTCCACCCAAGATCTGTCCCCGACAGGATCTCAGGTGCAAGCGTTTCCCGGACGGTTCGGACATGACAACCGAAAATGCCCACTAAGACCACAGTACATGCATCAGCCCTCACGTCTCCGATGTGCCCTCTCCCCCTTAGACAGGCGAGCAAACCCCAGCTGCATGGGCTCACCCCCAGGCAAGTCAACCCCAGGAGGTGTAGGAGGAGAGGGAGGCACGGGTGGGACAGCAAACCTAGGCGCCAATCTGTTGGGAGGCCTCCGCAGGCTCTCCTTAAAGGAAGGTCTCTCCCTGAGTCTGGTGTCAATCAATATCAGAAAAGAAATGAGAGCCTCGAGCTCCACAGGTAGGTCCTTAGCCGCAATCTCATCTTTCAAGGTATCAGAAAGACCATGGGAGAAAGCAGCATCCAGAGCCTCATTATTCCAGCCCACCTCTGCTGCCAGGGTACGAAACTCAATGGCGTATTCGGCTACCGATCGTGAACCCTGTCTGATGGACATGAGGAGCTTCACAGCAGAGGCAGAGCGAGCCGGGACATCGAAAGCCCTCCGAAAAGAAGCAACAAAACCAGAAAACTCGGCAACCACCGGATTATTGTTCTCCCATAAGGGATATGCCCAGGCCAAAGCCTTGTCCGAGAGCAGCGAGATCAGGAAGCCCACCTTCGATCTCTCAGTAAGGAAGGCATGTGGCAGCAACTCGAAAAAAAATGCCCACTTGGTTAAGGAAGTCTCGGCACTGAGTTGGCTCACCCCCAAAGCGCTGTGGGAGGGGGCAGAACCGGTCATACCCCGAGACACCGCAGGCGCAACAACGGGTGCCGGGGTAGACTCTGGCGCAACAACCAGAGCGGCAGTAGGAGCGGTAACAGGAGCGATCCCAGGAGCGACAACCGGCCTATCAGCAACAGGAGCGAGATGAGCAGTGCGTGCAAGCAGGGTTTGCAACGCCTGAGCGAACTGACCCAGCAGGTGATCCTGCTGATCAAGTCTGGCAACCAGCATAGGTAGTCAGGGTGGCCCTGTACCGTCAGGATTCATGGCTTGGGCCTAGTGTCATGGAAGCATGAATCAGACATACACAAACAGATAAATAAATATGAAGGTTTTATTGAAAACCAAACAGCAAGGTCAAAGTCCAAACTGACGATCAAAACAGCCAGAAGTGTCGTCCACCAGTGCCAGGGTCGATAGCCAGGGATGAGAGTCAGCCAAGCCGGAGTCTGTAGCCAGAGAAGTCGTGAAACGAAGCCGGGAATCAGGAACCAGAAGGAACGTCCGTAAGAGCCGGGTCGGTGACCAAGAGCAAGCGGCACGATCACAGAAGGGGTATCAGACGAAAGGCCCAAGCGAGGAAATGCAGCTGCCATCTATATATATGCTGAGCAGCCAGCTCCTCCCAGTGGGAAGGAGGAGCCGCAGGGTGTGGCAGGTTACAAGAACCTCATGAAGCAAGATGGCTGCTAGAACATGTCAGTAATGAGAAGCCTGCAAAGAGGTAAGACCATGACAGTATGGTTTGTTTGTTGAGGGTTCTGCAATCGATGCACAACCTCAATGAGCCGTTCTTCTTTCTCACCACCACTATTGGGGAAGCATAAGGGCTCCTGGACTCTCTGATGGTTCCTGTCCTCTTCAGCTCTGCTAGTTGTTCCCTAAAGGTCTTCCAGATCCGTTAGAGGGACTCTCCTAACCTATTCCCTGAAAGGTTTATCTTCCTTCAGTCGAATCCTGTGAGTGGCACTCTTTGCACACCCAACATCAAATTCCGTTTTCGAGAATATCTTCTGCCATCTGTCAAGCTGAGCTTTTACTCTCTCCTCCCAGTAATACTCTGGCTGGCACCTCCACAGGGCTGGTAGTAGCATTCCTAATGCTGACAGACAGTCTTCCACGATTCCTCTCCAACACCTCAAATGGGATCACCTTGGGTATCACATCCGCTCCCTCCGAACATCCGGCAGGGTCAGGTTCAAAGACAAGGAACGGGCCTGGCTAGGACCAGGTATGCTTTACTGAGGCCCTCAGACAGGTCACCTCTCCGAGCTGTAGAATCTTCACTGCCTTATCTAGCCGCCAAATCTTTCCTACTCCTTCTTCAGGGGCTTTCTTCTCCATCACCAACTGTTGATAGACCCTCCGTAACATTAGATGGACCTTCCGCGATGGAATCTCTGCGGCCTCAGCCAGAGGGGTTAACAGTCTCCTGACTAAACCCATGTTCGTCCCTATGATGAGGAAACTCTTGTGGGCTCCTGGTGGCCGAGGACAGACTATTGCCAGGGTATCGAAGCTCTCCGCTGCTCCTGCAACTGAAGGGTCAAAGGTCAAGCGGATTGGTAAGTACCGTCATAAGGGAAACTCTGGGTCCCAATACCCCATATCTCCAATTCCTCAAGTTTCTGTAGAGGAAGGTGAGAGAGGTACCGATCGTAAAAGTCTCTGTACAGGAGGGTCACTTGAGGTGGTGAACTGAGTTAACACAACCCCCCCCCCCCCTGCCATTATACCAGAACCAAAAACAAAACAACCCCTGGTATGCAGCTTAGTCCCAAACTCCCAAAAAAGGGGAGAACAAAAAACAGTGTAGGAAGTCTCTAGCCCCGTGACGAATTGTCCAGCAATCTAAGATGACGTCCTCATGTGCCCCTATGGAGCTCCATATGACAAGGAGCAAGTACAGGATGCAAACTACACTAAGCCGGACCATAGAACACAGTTCAGTATTCCAAGAGAGACATCTAGTGGCCTCTCAGGAAATTGCAGCAAGGAAAAAAAAACAGAAGACCATGCATGGGCAGGAGAGCAAGCACGTTGCAAACTAGCATATACAACTTCCCACCATAGTCAGTGAAAAAGTGAAATCACAAAAGAAAAAAGAAAAAGAAAGTATAAAACATCAAACACAGCACACCACAGCAAACCGAAGACATCCCAGTTGTGCAGAGAGAAGAAACAGGAACAAATGTATATCCATAGCCAACAGAATCAGGGGTTACTGTCCAGCCACACGCAAGCCTCGTGGCCTCCTCAAATGGTGATAGGACAGTGCATGCATCCCTGATCATGACCCACTGGTGTGGCAAAAAAAAAAACAAGCTCCATTGACAATGTCCTGGTGTCAGTGGCGGCTGGTGAAGTTTTAGGATGGGGGGGCGCAAGACCCCGCCCCTCTACGATTGACCCCTCCCACTTCTTGTAAACCACACCCCTTATATAATCCACCTACTTTGTCCGCTGTATCTGTATTCTGCAACCTGTAAATAGCACATATCTGCACCCTGTACATAGCACATATCTGCACCCTGTACATAGCACATATCTGCACCCTGTACATAGCACATATCTGCACCCTGTACATAGCACATATCTGCACCCTGTACATAGCACATATCTGCACCCTGTACATAGCACATATCTGCACCCTGTACATAGCACATATCTGCACCCTGTACATAGCACATATCTGCACCGTGTACATAGCACATATCAGCAACCTGTACATAGCACATATCAGCATTCTGCAACCCCCCCCCCCCCCAAATCAGGTCAGCTACAGTGCTACACTATACACATGTCAGGGGGGTGATGGACACAGCAATCAACCCCCCCCCCCCAGACTAACACAGGGTGGCAGGGCAGACAGACACACTCCTCCAGGCTCCAGCCTCTTCTTTTTACAAGTACAACACTACTACAAGTCCCAGCATTAAAAAAACAAGGCATGACCACTCATCCTCCTTGTAGTTCTCCATCTTCTCCTGGGGCTCAGGTGCATGCTATCCACCATCTTTGTCCAGTTTTTCTCACTGCTGGTAATTGTAGTCCCATAGATGGTGGATTGCATGCACCTGAGCCCCAGGAGAAGATGGAGAACTACAAGTCCCAACATGTTATAATATAAGGCTCCTAGGTGGATGGGTGTCCAATGCAACTAAGCACACATGTATGCAGTTCAAGGCAAATAAGCATATATCTATTACATGATCAGATTAGGTGACTCACCCTAATGAAGGGGAATCTCCAGGTGACTTATATTGAATCTGTCATTTTACAAGGCCATGTGTGGATCAACATACCAGAAAGACAATTTCCCAAACAAGTGGGCAGATTCCCAAAAGATTGGTATACAGTGACCCCAGACAGTATGCTATCAAAATATATAGGATTAATTGTACGTAAAAAACAGATTGCAAAAAGGCAAAACCAGTCCATTTAAAACCTCCAAACACCACAAAAATCAATGTTGTTATTATGTAATTTAAAATTTAACACATACAGAGCCCAAGCACAAACTCCTATGAGCGGGTGGGGGAAAGATCAGATAACACCACATAAATACCCTTTTCCCTTCAGATTGATACTTCTTTAAGTGGGCGATCCACTGCCCATGTGTGGTGTTATCTGATCCTGCCCCCCCACCCCTGGGGATTGATAGGTGCATGCAATCCACACCCATCCACCTCGGAGCCTTATTGTATGTATAACCTGCTGGGACTTGTAGTTCTCCATCTTGTCCTGGGGCTCATGGAGAAGATGGAGATTGGAGAACTACAAGTCCCAGCAGTCTAACTACAATAACAGGCTCTGAGGTGGATGGGTGTGGATTGCATGCACCTATCAATCCCGGGGGGGGGGGGGCAGGATCAGATAACACCACACATGGGCAGTGGATCGGCCACTTAAAGGAGTATCAATCTGAAGGGAAAAAGGTATTTATGTGGTGTTAAATTCACCCCCAAAGTCATCAGCGGTGCACTGCCTGATCCCCACCCATCCACCTTGGAGCATATTATTGTATTTAGCCTGCTGGGACTTGTAGTTCTCCATCTTCTCCTGGGGCTCATGGAGAAGATGGAGATTGGAGAACTACAAGTCCCAGCAGGTTATACATACAATAATAGGCTCTGAGGTGGATGGGTGTGGATTGCATGCACCTATCAATCCGGGGGGGGGGGGGGGGGGGGGCAGGATCAGATAGTGTTATCATAATGACCATAATGACTGGTTGCTAGGACCGCCCCCCCCCCCCCGACTCATGTCTAGCAACGAGTGACGTAAATTTTCAGGACGCAGAGTCTCTGTCAGAAAGAGTGGCTTTATGCAGGGCTCTCCTTCTCCATCCGCGCGGGCAGCAGAGAGAGCAGCAGTGTCTGTGTAGTAACAGACAGTGTCCTCCAGATCAAGTGCTCACTGCTCAGTGTCCGGTGCACAGTGCCATTCATTGCCCAACTTCCCCTCCTCACTTCCGCAGCCCCGGCTGAGCCACCCAACTGCCTGCAGCCTGCTAGACCAGGGAACAAACATTATAGACCAGCGCTTAATCAACCGCTCACCCCCAGCACAGTCACACACACAAGACAAGACTCTGGCAGCCAGCTAGAAGGTGAGAAAATTAATTTGGAGCATCCAGGTCAGGTGACAAGTCGGGGCACTGAGGCTGGGGACAGTACAGTAATGAGGCTGACAAACTGTCCCCCTGTCCACCCCACGGTCCCCCCTGTCCATCCTACGGTCCCCCTGTCCATTCCACAGTCCCTCTGTCCATCCGACGGTCCCTCTGTCCACCCTATGGTCCCCCTGTCCACCCCACGGTCCCCCTGTCCATCCCACGGTCCCCATGTCCACTCTGAGGCCCCCACTGACCACTCTGCAGCCCCCCCGTCCACCCCACTGCCTCCCCCTGTGCATCCCGCTAGTGTGGGGTCCTTACATCCTTCAAAGTGCCCCACCACCAAGGTGATATAGCAGTGCATGACAGACTAACAGGAGGTGGCATTTCACTCCCCCTTTTCCTTCTCTCTCCACTAACTACCCCCCACCATGCACTCCACACTCCTCTCCAGTACATATTACCCACCGCCATACACTCCACACTCCTCTCCAGTACATATTACCCACCACCATACACTCCGCTCTCCTGTACATATTACCCCCGCCATACACTCCGCTCTCCTGTACATATTACCCACCACCATACACTCCGCACTTCTCTCCTGTACATATTACCCCCCGCCATACACTCTGCACTCCTCTCCTGTACATATTACCCACCGCCATACACTCCGCACTTCTCTCCTGTACATATTGCCCACCGCCATACACTCTGCACTCCTCTCCTGTACATATTACACCCGCCATACACTCCGCACTCCTCTCTTGTAAATATTACTCACCGCCATACACTCCGCACTCCTCTCCTGTGCATATTACCCACCGCCATACACTCCGCACTCCTCTCCTGTACATATTACCCACCGCCATACACTCCGCACTCCTCTCTTGTACATATTACCCACCGCCATACACTTCGTTCTCCTCTCCAGTACATACTACTCACCACCATACACTGCATTCCCTATTTAACATTACCACATTCTGCACTATATAGGTCATCTCAGAATCTATTCAACACCCCCTTTAAGCCAATATTTAGCGCAATTTAAGTGCTATGTCCTCTGTTCACCACAACGCATTTTGCTCTCCATATTGTTGTTCTTCTTGATGCCTAGGGCCCACTTTTGATCTTGCACACGGGCCGTTGATTTCATATGCCCCTGCCCCAAAAATCGGCAAAATAATATGCCATAATATTTTGGGGGGTATCCCTGAATGGCAGTTTGGAAATGTGGTCACCCTAATTATGGGCCTTGAGGCGCAACTCGAATTTGGCGGGAACGGCCCATAAAGTTCGATCTTCGTCGAACGAGCGAAAAGCCGATGTTCGACTCAAACTCATGTTCGACTCGAACTCGAAGCTCGAAGCTCATCCCTACTCACCGCACTACTGCACATTGCAGAATGCATAGATTTTATTGTAGTTTGGACATTTAAATAAAGTAAAAAAAAGGTAAACAGTGCCTCAAATTTCTAATGATGCAAAGCAGAGCCCCTGCACAATAGACACCAGCCTGCACTTTAGGGTGCAGCCAGGTATGATCGGGCCCTTATCATGTATGGCTATATCACATTTAATTTATTTCTAGATGTCATTCAGATGCCTGTTATTTTTCTTCTATTGTTCTCCTCATTTCATCTTCTTGTTCCACTTGTGTATAGGTGAATGACTTCTCCTGGGCTAATTGTGATGGCAAAAGTCTGCCTGTGAAAATACAGATGCTCACCATTCTCCCAGACGCGCTGCGGTTCCCTGGACAGATGACGATGTCTACTATCCTGAATACTACAGTAGCACTGACCTCCCCCGTCAAGGTATGTACTCTGTACACCATTAGCATGGAAGATTTGATAAAAGACTTTATTTAGGGGGGCTTCACTATATTCTTAAAGCTTTATTAGCAGAAAAGCGCAAAAAAAGAATGGGTACCACAGGTGAAAGGAAAGAAAGGCGCTTAATTTCTCCCATCAAGACAGTGTTGATGGGGGAATACCTCCCACAGTGCCGTTGTGTTCTTCCGGTAGGCTGGGGGGCACAGGAAATATTCCTGACTGGCAGAACAGAATTATTACTGCTGGCGGCTAGTCGCTTCTAAAAAAAATTGACAAGCTGGTTGTACCCAAGTTGATTCAATCAGCCTGCCCATAAATGGACCATGTCTCAGTCAGTCCCTGCTGAACCAGTTGAATTCTGATCCATGCATGGCAAGCTTTAGATTTGGAGCCAGGATTCAGAGGTCTTTTGAAGTAGTCTCGAGCAACAAACCTGTGTAATCAGGTCAATGGGACAATGGCACGGAAAACGCCCCCCCCCCCCCCTTTCTCCTGGCTTTTTCTGCTTATATTTATTCCAGGCCTGGAACTTCCCTTCTTTTATCATAAATGATTTCGGAGGTCTCACTTATTTATGTAAGTTTGGTTGCCGCTCCACACCATAGTTTGCTGCATTGCTTGTACAATTTACACTCACCAGTCATTTTATTAGGTACACCTGTTCAATTGCTTGGTAATGCAAATTGCTAATCAGCCAATCACATGGCCACAACTCAATGCATTTAGGCATCTAGACGTGGTGAAGATGACTTGCTGAAGTTCAAACTGAGCATCAGAATAGGTAAGAAAGAGGATTTTAGGTACGTTTGCCAACGGATTGCATGGCAGGTCGTCATATGTCTGGTCAAGCATGTGATGCCCAAGTGGTTGATGTTTTGGCTACGCAAGAAACGCTTCAGACATATGTTGCAAATAGCAACGGTGCGATCTGCTGCACACTTCAGACAGCAGTGCCCTGCACATGCAGAGCTTTGCAGTGTGATGCAGTCGGTTGGCTGCCCTTAGGCTTGCCCCTGGAGGGCATCCTGCCTCATTGGAGATGTGCCTCCTCCTCCTCCTCTCTCCTATCAGGCACCCACGTAGAGTCAGTGACCTCATCATCCCCTCCCTCCTCATCACTGGAGCAAACCTGGCAGTATGCTGCAGCTGCGGGAACATGACTGACAATTTGCTGTCCTTCTTGGGCAATCCCTCACTCTGGGCTGACCTTACTACCTTCATCAAGCTGGGTACCATCATCTGAGCATTCAAAATGCTGCGCATCCTCCTGCAGCATGTACCTAACACTGTGGTCAAACAGTTCGGGGGACTCCTCAGGACATGGTGGGGCTAGGGAAGAAGTGACTGGTGCCATTGAGCCAATGGAAGAGGCTGCTTTGGCAGCTGCTTTGAAAGACAAAGTCCCTGAGCCTGGGTGAGAGAGGATGAGGAGGATGAGGACGGCTTGGTCATCCACTCTACCAACTCTTCTGCATCAACACGGCCAGCTGCCGAAAAAAAGGACAAGCGTGCCCCACGGCCACGTGCTGATGAGGATGCACCGTGTCCACGACCAACACTGTTGCCTCTAGACACAGAGCCTGCTTGCCCTCTTTTATTGGCCTGTGTGTATCTGCCTCTCCGTGTTGGCCTTCCAGACATACTGTATTTGATGTATTGGAATAGGTACACAAGGAATTGTCTGCAGTCAGCTTTAGCTGCACACTGTGCCCAGTATACAGTACACTGACTTAATATACTGCAGGTTAGCTCAATCAACTGCCTGTATTATTAGGAATAGTACAGGAATAGTCTGCAGTCAGCTTTAGCTGCAAACTGTGCCCAGTATACAGTACACTGACTTAAAGCGGAGGTTCACCCTAAAACTACTCTGTCCCATAGCATCCAGCATACTGGTGTCAGCGCCAGTATGCTGTTTTTTTTTTTTTTTAATCGCTCTACTAACTGTCAAATGAAGAATTTTCTTATCTCTCCACCGCGGGTGAATGACGCGGCTATGTCGCGTCACACCTTCCGAAAATAGCGGATTTAAGACTCGGCTCTTTCGGCGCTATACGGCACCTGCGCACCGACCTAGGAGCTGACTGCGCAGGCGCCGTGTATAGCCGAGTTCTATGGCTATGGCGCGTCACGCCCTCCGAAAAAAGCCATTCAGCCACGGTGGAGAGATAAGAAAATTCTTAATTTAACAGTAAGTATAGCGATTTAAAAAAAAAAAACGCATACTGGCGCTAACGCCAGTATGCTGGATGCTATGGGACAGAGTAGTTTTAGGGTGAACCTCCTCTTTAATATACTGCAGGTTAGCACAATCAACTGCCTCCCTGTATTATTAGTAGTAATAGAATAACAGGAACGCTCTGCAATGAGATCTAGCTAAACTGTATACAGTATATATGTATATATATATATATACACACACACAAAGCGTGCAATGCATATATATACTAAATATACTGGAATACTGGATCTAACTAGCTCAATCAACTGCCTGCTCAATCTAGCTATTGCTAACTGAAATAAAGCCACAATCTCTCTCTCTCTCTCTCTCTCTCTCTCTCTCTTTCTCTCTCTCTCTCTCTGTCTCTCTATGAACACTGGAACACACTAAACAAGACCGATACGCAGGCGGTCTTATATAGTGTGGGGTGTGTACCTAATCCCCTGAGCCTTGATTGACCAAATGCTTGTGGGTCATAGTGCATGCTTGGCCAATCATCAGCCAGCAATGCACTGTGGTTACGCAGTGCATTATGGGCCGTGACGCGCAAATAGAATTTTAGCTTTGGGTGTCTACTTTCCATTTGGTGGGGGGGGGTTTGTGCCCATCTTGGCATTTTATGGCCTTCAAAAAGTGTGAAAGGTTGTGATAGGTAGTGAGGAGTGAAATCAAAAATTTAAGCAGCAGAATGTATTTTGGGGTGTAATTTCACATATGCCTAAGTCATGTGTGAGCAATATATCATTTAGTGACAACTTTGTGCAAAAAAAAAATAAAGTTTTTAATTTTCCCGCAACTTGTGGCAAAATATAAAATATTCCATGGATTCAACATGCCTTTTTTTTGTCATTATTCAATCACCTGGGAAAAAAAAAAAATATTCAATGGGCTCAACATGACTCTCAGCAGTTTCCTTGGGATGTCTACTTTCCAAAATGGGGTCATTTGGGGGGGTTTTGTACTGACCTGCCATTTTAGCACCTCAAGAAATGAGATAGACAGTCATAAACTAAAAGCTGTGTAAATTCCAGAATATGTACCCTAGTTTGTAGATACTATAGCTTTTGCGCAAACCAATAAATATAAGCTTATTGACATTTTTTTTTACCAAAGACATGTGGCTGAATACATTTTGGCCTAAATGTATGACTAAAATTGAGTTTATTAGATTTCTCTTATAACAAAAAAGAAAATATATATATTTTTTTTAAATGTCAGACTTTTTCTGTTTATTTCGCAAAAAATAAAAATCACAGAGGCAATTAAATACCATCAAAAGAAAGCTCTATTTGTGAAAAAAAAAAAAAAAGGATGTAAATTTTGTTTGGGTACAACATTGCATGACAACGCAATTACGAGTTAAAGCAGCGCAGTGCCAAATTGTAAAAAGTCCTCTGGTCTTTAGGCTGCCAAATGGTCCGGGGCTTAAGTGGTTAAGGAGTCGTAATCATTTGATGAAGTTTTTATTTTGTTCACTTTAATGCATTCAAATGGAAAACAATATAACATTTTCGTTTCGACCGATTCGAAAATGTATCAATTTGAACGTTTCAAATCGGAAAAAAATATAGGTACATTTTGAAAATTCCCAAATACGAATTCCAAATAGGAACTTAATGAGTCAAACAAAAATAATCTAAACAAAATAACTAGAATAACTAATTAAAATGGAACAAAACAACATGCACATGTCTAGTTTCCAGCCAAAATTGTATGTTTGTGCATATCCGCATTACAGCACAAAGGACCATTTTCTTACTTTGGTTATACTTTTTATTTCTGACATGGTTTTTATTTTTTTCAGATGAAAGTCACTGCAGAGAAGTTTATGCAGGAGTGGATACAGATTCCCTGCTTAAATGAGGTTGGCAGCTGCACTTACGATGATTTTTGTGATATTTTGAATCGGCTAATTAAACCAGGGAAGCCCTGTCCAGGACCTCTTCAAACCAATGGATTACCCTGCCGCTGCCCCTTCCAATCAGTAAGTGTCACCAGCTTAAAACTCAAATAATAACGCTATGCAACAAAACAACAGTCTGCTTACCTTTAACCCCACTCTTTGTGAAAAAGCTGTGTTCTGAGTAAAAAAAGATCACACATTAGGAGAAAAAGGCAAAAACATACTTGCCTTCCACCAACCCCCCCCCCCCCCCCCCTACACCTATAGTGGCACCTAGATGACACTGACATCTTATGACTTCCCCTGAGATCCTGGGAAAGCTATTAATCCAAAATCCGATGAAAGGAGCACTGTGCTAGAGCATCTTCTCATGGAATTTGGGATCTCCAGCTTTCCCAGGATCCCATTGGAAGGTCTGTGAAATTCATCCAGTTGCCAAGGGCATAAGTCAGGGTGTAGGATAAGTATGTTTTTTATTTTTCTCCTTATGTATGTAACACTTTTTTTTTTTTAATGGGGAGGATGGGAGTCTAAAGGACACATTTAGACTATTGCAGTGAATTAACACACTTGAGTTGTGTTTGGGCATCAATTTTAATGGTCTGCTAATGCATTTAAAAAAGTTGGGCAAGATTCAGGTAGATGGGCGCTTCTTTACTTTGGAGTAACGTTTCTCATTTACGTTACTCCGCCGACACTTTTGGCGCAAGTACTGTTATTCACATAGCAGTTGCGCGTAAACTTGCACCAGAGTAACGATAATGCGCTGGCGTAACCCGACGCAAGTGGAAGTGGGTGTGATCATATGTAAATGATGGGCGGAGCCCAGCGCAGAGGCTTACGTTCAGCGCATCATCCACGGAGCAGGCGCAGTAAGTGAGGCTTCACTCGGCCCCCTTGTGCGCATGCTCACAACTTCCGTCGGCACCACTTCACGGGAAACGTCAGCGCAATGCGTTCCGTTGGACATTTAAATGCGCCCGTAGATGCGCCATTCTGGCATTAAAGTATATCCTGTTCCCCCTCCCCGCAGTGAAGTTACTTTTGTTCTGAGATGGCTTCTCCCGTTCCCCACAAACACACAGGAGAAAGCTGAACTCTAAAGGCCAGGAGCTGTCAGCCGTCATCTCGGCTATGGAGACCTCTGATGTCTTCCTCCATGGCTGTAAAAGTTGACAGACAAGCATGGACAGAGGTGTTGTCCTGCAAGTGGGGGTGCTCAGCTAGCTCTTATCGTCGGTAACGCTGCTGTAGCTGCTCTCCTGCTGACCTGTGGCCGTCTGGAGTAAAGATAAAGCAGCTATTTGTAGAAATAACTTTGCGCCGGACGGACGAGATACGCGCGGCGCATGTAGCCAGCGTATGGTGCTAATCCGTTCGCGAATTGGGAAATATCCCTCTGAAGTCGGATGTGACGAAATGCGTCAGGGCGTGGCTACGACGGCGTATCCAGGAAATACACAGAGTGCGTTCCACCGCTGTATCCTCGCTATCAAGATAGGCGTCTTCAGCAGTGTGACTGCGGGATAAGCGCGACCCTGTGCGGAGGAGATCGGTGAACTTTACTCTTTATGTTCATTTACTAATGTTTTAATGTACGTATATAAGATGCGGGGCGATGTTATACGGGTTCTTTTTGAATAATTAAAACAGTATTACACTATTTGGTGCTTCTGTTTTCTTTATGATCCATATATATTGGAGCTCTACAAATTAACCCCTGCTGCCCCGTGAATGATGTTGGAGGTCTGATCAGGAGGATTTATTTATATACAAGGCTTGGTCTTTTGTGTTTCTGGTGAGTTTGAACCCCTGCGGGGGAGTGTGCCTCACGTTTTGGTGGAGATTGGAAATCGGTGGAGGGTACACTACCATTTGTTCCCAAGCATTCCTCACGCTATTTCAACTTTGCCTATACTTACTGATCTATGGACTTCATTTAACATCTTTATCTACATTGGACTTTTTTATGCGCTGTTTTATCATTTTTTAATCGGTTTTCTAGTGGTTATTTTTTTGATACTTTGTTTTATACTCTGAATAGATGAATTCATTTATCTAATTTTAAACAGCTGCTCATAGTAACATATATTGCTTGATTGCTCTCAGTGAAGATTTATTTATTTATTTATCTTGAGATTTATATTTATATATGTTATTTATTTTATATATATATTTTATATAGTTTGTATACTCCTTGGATTTATCCAATCCTCTGTTCAAGTAATACCTGTCCTTGGCGCCGGGAAGTGCACAGTGGATTTTCCTCTGTTGTTGCCCCCTCTTTTTTTGTGCACTCTTCTATAGATATATAATCCTAATGCATAAAAGATGAGTGAGAAGGGAGTGCAGGAGTTCTGTGCAGGAGTACGTTGGAATATGTATGGAAACATCATGGTGTAATGTGACCACTGTCTAAATGGCTGAGGAGCTCTAGTAAGTGAATGTGCTTACAGGGTAAGGTGGAGGAGCATATGACTGTGTATTGATTGCAGTAAAAGGGTCCCCAGCTTGTTGCATTCATGTAGAGGTCACTCGTATACCAAAGGTACATTTACCCCTCATGCTCATGCTTGTTGAGGAGAGAAATGGACATGATGTCTGATTGTTATATTTTCTCCATTCAGAGGATGAGGAGAGAAATGGACATGAGGCCTCAATATTGTTTTTTTTCTCCATTTGGAAGATGAGAGAAATGGACATGTCTGTTTCTTTGTTGTTGTTTTTTTCTCCATTTGGAAGATAAGGAGAGAAATGGACATGATGTCTGATTTGTTAAAATTTCTCCATTCAGAAGATGAGGAGAGAAATGGGCATGAGGTCTGATTATTGTTTTTTTTTTCTTTGTTTGGAAGATGAGGAGAGAAATGGACATGTCTGATTCTTTATAGTTTTTTTCTCCATTTGGAAGATGAGAAGGAGAAAGGGACATGATGGTTGATTTGTTAAAATGTTCTCCATTCAGAGGATGAGGAGAGAAATGGGCATGAGGTCTGATTCTTTATCGTTTTTTTTTCCATTTGGAAGATGACGAGAGAAAACTGAAAATGTATTATCAAATATTTACCGTAATTTTCCTTTCCTGATGGACTCCATGGCAGCCTACGTGTGGGTTAACCCCGCCTCCTCTCCAATGCTATAGGACCCCATACCCATAAAAGTCAGCTCACCTCTCAGTACTGTGTTCCGTAACTAGCCGACTCTTGAACAGTTTCTTCTCTTTTAGGGTGTGAACTCCGTCTGCCATGGAGTCCATCAGGAAAGGAAAATGACGGTAAGTATTTGATAATAAATTTTCAGTTTTCCTGACAGACTCCATGGCAGCCTACGTGTGGGAAATAACTAGCCAGACCACACGGGAGGGTATGCTGAACAGAAAATAGTTTTACTTTGTCTCGTCAACCAACAGGATTCTCAAATTAAAATTTACAGAAGACAGCGATGCAGGCTCTATGCAGTAATGGGACATAAATGTATTCATAGAGGCCCAGGAGGCCGCTTTACAAATGATGTCTAGAACCACATGTCGGGCCGCCGCCCAGGACGCTGCCATTCCTCTGGTGGAGTGTGCAGTCATCGCCTGTAGAGGAGCCAAGCCCTTAGCCCTATATGCTTGTTGGATGGTCTGGACAATCCAGGATGCAATTGTCCTGGTTGAAGCCTTTTTCCCTTTATTGCTGCCTGAATGCAGTATTAACAGATGGTCAGAACGTCTGAAGGGAGAAGTAATCTGTAGATAATCTTTCTGAATTTTGCCTATATCCAAGGGATGAGTTTTGTTGGACTCCGGAGTCCTAAAGGTAGGTAGAACGATTTCCTGATTTTCATGGAATACTGAAGTCACTTTCGGTTTTGAACCCAGCATAGGTATAAGGACTACCCGATCTGGGAAAAACGTTAGAAAAGGTTCTTCATGACCCAGTGACCCAATCTCGGAAACCCTTTTAGCCGAGGTGATGGCAACTAAGAAGGCTACTTTTGCTGAAAAGTCTTTAATGGAAGACAGGAAGGGGCCCGCCGTGGTAGAGTCCAGTCAGCGAGTCAAGAAGAAGAGGAAGATCCCACTTGGGAAATCTTGGTTTCCTTTGGGGCTTAATTCTTGATGCCCCCCCCCCCCCCCCCCCCGTAAAAATTGCCGAACTAAGGGATGGACTGTCCATGAGGTCCCAGAAAAAGCTGACAAGGCCAAAACTTGAACTCTAAGAGAGTTGACAGATAAGGGTAGGTCTAGTCCAGTTTAAAGGAAACTGAGAACATCTTGAACTCCTGGATTTCTCAAGGACCTGCCCGAAGCAGAGGAGAACTTGACGAATTTGGCGCAGATTCTCCCATAAACCTTATTTGAACTTGACCTTCTTGAGCTCATCAGGGTGGAAATCACTTTTGAGGCGCAACCGAGGGATTCCAGCCTCTCCCTCTCAAAGACCATCAGTCTCATCAGTGCCGGACAAGGGTGCAGCAGTGACCCTTGAGAGAGAAGGTCCAGCCTGAGAGAAAGAGGTACTGGATCCTGGTAGCTCAGCTGGATCAAGAGGGGAAACCAAGGCCTGTTCGGCCAGTAGGGAGCCACTACCGCTACTTCGACTGTTTCCACTTGGAGTCTCCGCAGGAACTTGGGGATACTCGGGAGCAAGGGACATATGTCCTCTTGAACCTCCATCGATCCGTCAGGGTATCTGTTCCGATTGACTGGCTGCACTGGCCCCAAGTGTAGAACTTCTCCACTTTGAAATTGTGGGGGAAAGCAAATAGATCCACTTCAGGATTGACTCCCAGGGACTGAATCCATTTGAATGACTGTACGTGGAGGGACCACTTGCTGTTGTCTAATTGAGTGCATGAGAGGAAATCTGCTTGGGAGTTCTGTACACCGGGAATGAAAACTGCCAATATACTGGCCAGGTTATTCTGGGCTCACATCATGATAGGTTTGACTTCTCAAAGAAGCGTGGAACTCCATGTCCCCCCTTGCCTCTTCACGTAGAAGACTGCTGTAATTTTGTCCATCCTTAGATTCTCCGAGAGAAGGATTGAAGGGCACACCAAGCCGCCCGAAGCTCCAGGACATTTAAGCCTGGGTTGCGGAGGCAAGAGTCCCACTTGCCCTGGGCCAGGTTCGGACCACAGAGCTGGAATCACTGGTGTCGGTCATAACTGTGACCAAAGAAATGGGGGCAATGGAGTGGCAGTTTTGCAGGTTCTTGTGCTGGAGCCACCAGAAGAGGCTGTTCCTCATCGTTGCCGATATGTGGATTAGTTGATCATTATCCCCTGACTTACACTGCCAGAGGAATCCTGACTGAAATGGCAGTAACCTCCACAGAGCACACTTGACCATGGGGGTCATGGAGACCATCGTGCCAATAATTCTTAGGCTTTGTGATGCTTTCAGACATGGGGCAGCCCGAGAAATCCTCTCCTAAATTACCGGAATTTTCTCTACCAGAAGCATAGGCGTGCACATGGGTGGGCTGGGTGTACCTGGGCACACCCTAATGCCCAGGCACACCCCTGTGTCAGAATGTGTTTGTGATAACTCCATTTCCGCACCCCTGTTAACTTATAGTGGTGCCAGTGGGACTACCTTTCAGTTGGATGCCAAATTCCTGGGGGAACTGCAGACACTGGCTGCGGAGTAAGCAGTCAGGCAGCCGCATTTTCCGAGACTATGTAACAGTAGGGGCTACAGTGACTGTAAACTGGACACAGGGTTTGCACACTTTAGAGGTGCAAGATTACAGAGCGTAGATGTGGACTGGAAAAGATTGCTTTTGCAACTTTCTCCAGGTTTTGGTACTTTGTCATGGGGCTCTGTAGTATGGAGATTCCATAGTGTCTTGGGTGGGACGGAATCTCCAATCCTGTCTCCAGATCTTGTGGATGACCAGCAGGTGATGGTCAGGTGACCACAGCCCTTTATAATCATTGTGTAGGAAGATCTCAGGGCTCCCAGTTGGAGACGGCTCCCAGTTGGAGACAGCAGGTCTCCAGAAGTCTGAGGCTGTAGGAGACAGCCAGAACAGTGACTGCAAGAGGCAGAGTTGTAGATGCTGACGGAAAGCATCTATGTTGAGGATTCCGCTGGTCTGGGCGACCAGGAAAACGTGCAAAGTATTGCTGCAGAAGTACTGCTACAGAGAGCCAGGTGGGCTAGCATTTTCTGTTGTATGTTTGATGGAGAAGAACCCCCTGCGTGGGAAACCTTTGTTTGGACTTTTATTTTGCCTTTTTAATAAAAATGGGCTGCCATGCCCTTAAACATACTTCCTGGCTGGAGTGAATCACTGAAAAAACGCCCATACCATGAGAGCTAAACACCCCCAATATTACAACATACAGATGCAGCATCGGATAACTCCTGCCTGCTTATTACAGACTGGTGGCTGCAGTCTTCACAGGAGCTAGTGGTTACCAGAACTCACCATCCTACGATTTGTGTCGCTACAAAAAGCTTGAAAACGGAAGTCTGTCTCCCTCCTTGAGTCCTCCTTTCTCTGGCAGAGTCAGGGCTTTCACAGCTCCATTACAGGTGACAGAAAGAGATCGTCACAATGCAGCTCCGTCCACTGCTTCCTGCCCAGCACCCTCCAGAGCTCTCCCTGTTCCAGGGGCAGAGTGAAGATTTCAGAGGATGGATGGCAGTCTGCATCTTCTCCACATGTGAGTCCCAACCTTCACTGCCTTCTATACAATGCTGTGCTGTACACCTGCTCTGCACCTTGCAGGGACGATTTACTGAAAGCGAAAGTAACTTTCTTGAATAGGATAAGAATAACCAGGACTTATGTCACATAGATGTATTCAACATATACATTATATCTTATTAAAATCATTATCTTTTTAATAAGATATAGTATATATATGTGTAATACATCTCTATGTAGCACCTCCAGAAGTCTCAGTAATTCCTAACCTATCAAAAAATGTTAGCATGAATCGCAAGGAATGTGCTTTTTTTTTTTAATACAGCCCACCAATGGCAGCTAGTGCTTTTTTTGGGGAGCAAACAACCACCCCCCCGAGCGGCACCTACCCCCTGCTGTTTGCCGGTCAGTCCAGCACTTACCCCATCGGCGTCGGTTGGCAGACAGCCTGGTGCAGCGGCTCCATGTCCTCTCCTCCTGGGTGGCTTCCAGCTCCTCCCCTCCTCCTAGGCGTCCAATAGGATCGCCTGTCCTTTCAGCCAATCAGGTGACCAGTGTCAAAACTGGCTTCCTGATTGGCCGGGAGGAGGATCAGTGTTACAACAGCGGTGCCTATGCGCCCTTAATGGACCTGCAGCCCAACTTCAGGAAAGTGAAAGTCCATCCATGCAGTGTGAGGGGAGGGGGGGATAGCCTTTCACTTGCTTGATTCCAGAGGAGCTGAAGGGGACAAGTCACAGCAGTGGAGGATGCCTGCTGGAGAAAGAAAAGCTGGGTACACACCGATTGATATTTTTCCTGTTCAGCAGGGACTGGCTAAATTTCAATGTATCCCTGTAAGACAGAAGCAAATCATTAGATCAGCTTCTCTAAAGCCCTGTACACACGATCGGATATCTGATGGAATCTAATCTGATGTATTTTTTCGTCGGATATCTGATGAAGCTGACTTTCATCAGTCTTGCCTACACACCATCAGTCAAAAATCCAACGTGTCCAAACGCGGTGACGTAAAACACTACGACATGCTGAGAAAAATTAAATGCAATGCTTCCGAGGCATGCGTTGACTTGATTCTGAGCACCGATGGGGCCCACACATGATCGGTTTGTCCGATGAAAACGGTCCATCAGTCGGTTTTCATCAGACAAACCGATCGTGTGTACAGGGCTTCAGGCTGTTTTCACACTGGGGCCGCCTGTGGGATAGCGCTAAAACCCTGATACATTTAGCGGCGCTTTTTGGCTGCTAGCAGGGCGCTTTGAACCCCCACTAGCAGCTTAAAGTGGTTGTAAACTCCACTTTTTCACTTTTACCTACAGGTAAGCCTATAATAAGGCTTACCTGTAGGTATAGAGAATATCTCCTAAACCTATATGGTTTAGGAGATATTCCCCTCGCAATGCGCCGCTGATTGCAGCTGGCGCATGCGCAGGGCGGAATCCACGGTGAAAGGACCGGCATCCGCCGGACCCTGCCGATTTGAAATCTTCTGCGTGAGTCAAGATGACATCTCGCTCGGCGTAGACCAGGTAAGTTCTACTTTCCTCGTTCAGAGGTAAGTATTTCATAATGAGCTAGTATGCGGTGCATACTAGCTCATTATGGCTTTTGCCTTGCAGGTTCTAAAAAAAAAAAAAAATGTATATGCGGTTTACAACCGCTTCAAGAAGGAGAAAAAAGCACCTGTGTTGCAGCGATTCCAAAACGCTTTTCAGGCGCTTTGGAAGCTCTGACCATTTATTTCAATGGGCAGGGCGTTTTGGGAGCGTTGTATACAGCGTTCCCGAACTGCCTCCAAGATGGTGCTTGCAGGACTTTTCCTAATGTCCCACAGGAGCACCGCCCCAGTGTGAAAAAGTCACACTGAAATGAATGGGAGGCGGTTTTCGGGAACTTTGCAGGCGCTATTTCTAGGGCTAAAATGCCTGAAAACCGCCTCTGTGTGAAAGGGGATTTGAAACCTTGTTCAATCAGCAACTTGCATCAAATCAGCTGTAGCACTAATCGGTGTATACTGATGGTGGAGAGTCTCCGCTGTCAGTCCTTGCATCCACATTGCTTGTGTAGATGCAAAAACCTGTCAGCTAGCAAACTGAACAAAAAAACCTGTGCACATGTATCAACTTAAAGCAGTTGTAAACCACAGTAGTTAAAAAAAAAAACTTTTCCCTGGAAGGTAATTGCACAATGTGCTAGTATGCATCGCACGTCACTGACCACCACAGTAAAGCCTCCCTTCACAGTGGTGAGTAACAATCAAGAGAAAAAATTTAAGTTGCGCTAAAAATGAAAAATAAATAATGAAAAAAATATAATAAACAAGTGGTTTTCAAAACCATATATGAAATAGTGTCTTTGAATGAATTTAGAATCCAGTATACTCAAATGTAGTTTTGCTCACGAATATTCGTATTGCGAATATTCGGCTCGAATATGGCATATTCGAGTATTCGCGATATATTCCGAATTTCAGATCACATCCTAGAGATCCCCATCGACATCTAAAAGCATTGCTGGTATGATTAGAGACCTTGGGCCGAGTAGCTGCAGCGATCATTTTATATTGCCGAAAAATCGCAATGCGATTATTCGGCAATAGCGATATCGCGCGATTATTTTCGAGAAATTCGCAATATTGTTTTTAGCTAAAATAACACATATATTCGATTTCAGAGTGTTACTGTCGAAATTCCGCAATCAATTTCTCATTCGCATTTTTGCGAAATTACGATAAAATATCAAGAATATTCTGAGCCAATCAGAGTGCTCCTTCCGCATTTGCCGAATATTCGCAATTATTTTGTATTGTAATATATCACGAATATTCTGAGCCAATCAGAGTGCTCCTTCCGCATTTGCCGAATATTCGCAATTATTTTGTATTGTAATATATCACGAATATTCTGAGCCAATCAGAGTGCTCCTTCCGCATTTCTCGAAATTTCGCAATTATTTGGTATTATAAAATATCACGAATATTCTGAGCCAATCAGAGTGCTCCTTCCGCATTTCTCGAAATTTCGCATTCGCATTCGCAATAGCGAAAATTCGCAATCATTTCATTTTCAAAAAATATCACGAATATTCGTATTTAGCGAATATATCTCGAATATTCGACTATATATTCGAGATATATCGCGAAATCGAATATGGCATATTCTGCTCAACACTACTCAAATGCAATAAAAACCAATATAGTATAAATAGTGAAAACAGGGAGTGTTGGAAAGTCCTTATCGGGCAGTCCTGGGAATAAACAAATATATAACCACCACCAAATTGCCAGTGTGATAAGAAATGGAGGCTAAGGCCGCGTACACACGAGGGGATATGTCCGCTGAAAACGGTCCGATGGACCGTTTCAGCAGACATCTCCGCTCGTGTGTATGGGCTAGCGGACAGATTTCTCCACCCGACAGATTTCAAAGCAAGCTTTGAAATCTATCCGGTGGGAATCTGTCCGCCCGACATGTCTGCTGGTTAGTACACTTACCAGCAGACATGTCGGCCCCACCGCCGCCGCGCCGCTGCCGAATGGATTCGGCGCATGTGCGGAAGTGTTTTACTTCCTGGTGCGGTGACGTGGCGGTGACGCGGCGGCGTCAACGTCACCGCCGCGTCACCGCCACGTCACCGCGCCGTCCGGCGGCGGGGAATTTGATCCGATGGTGTGTACACGCCATCGGATCAAACTCCCGATCGGACATATCCGATGGAAATGGTCCGCGGACCGTTTTCATCGCATATGTCCGATCGTGTGTATGGGGCCTTACCAGAAGGCAAGCATAACTCGCTTGCGGCTGAACCCCAGCCAGGGCCTTTAAAGGTCCACAGCAAGATACCAAAGCAGGGTAGGGATTACGGGAAGCTCCAGATGTATCAGCAGTTGGTTACCCAAAAAAAGTTTGAAATTCACATAGTGAAGTACGCTAAACAGCACATAAAAAAACGATACTTGGAATAAAGATGTATGTTGTCCTAAGTTGTGACTAAATTAACACCACCACCGTGTCACCAAATAAAATGAAGGCTTACCAGAAGCCAGATTAGTAACCGCATATAGTAGGAAAGCCTTTGCTCAGAGCTTTGTGAGGCAGCTGATGTCAAGGTGTTCTGTAGATCCTCCAGATGTCAGCAGTACACCGGAAAGGAGTAAAATAGCCCACATAGTGAAGTACGTTTAAAATATCCTTACAGGTTTATTAAAGGTTGCACTTACATGTTACAGAAGAAATAAAAGCAGTAACAATCAGACAAGCAGTAAGTGAACAGAACAGAGAAGAAATAGAGAAGAAATAGAGCAACTTCTGAGCAAAAACGAACAATGAGGAAGTGAAAAGAGGAATGTCTGCAGGTAAAGGATGCTTATTATGAAAAAAAAAAATGTTTCCTTTACAACCCCTTTAACACCCTTAAAGCGGAGGTTCACCCAAAAATCAACTTTCTGACATTAGATCCAGCATACTGCTAACATCTGCAGCATGCTGTTTTTTTTTTTTTTGTACTTATCGTTTTATGAGCCGTTGTTATCCAGCTCCGAGCGGGGAATCCTGCGGAGAATGGGCGTTCCTAAGCCAAGAGTTGATTGACGGGCTGCTAAGGCGTGTCCCGCCTTCCGAAAATACCCGAAGTGACACTCGGGTATTTTCGTAAGGTGTGACACGCCTTAGCAGCCCGTCAATCAACTCCTCTTGGCTTAGGAACGCCCATTCCCCGCAAGATTCCCCGCTTGGAGCTGGATAACAACGGCTCATAAAACGATAAGTACAAAAAAAAAAAACAGCATGCTGCAGATGTTGGCAGTATGCTGGATCTAATGTCAGAAAGTTGATTTTTGGGTGAACCTACCTACCCAATCTACATTCTCTGTCCATGCTTCCATAGCCTTAGACATGGCTGCCAGGGTGGGTTTACAAGCCGTTCCAGCAAGCCCATAGATCCTCTTGAGGTCCTAATCTATCCTTCTATCGAGGCCGTCCTTGAAGGAAACCACTTCATCCAAAGGGAGTGTAATGTGTTTGACCGGACGCATTACAGCCGCGTCTACCAGAGGAATGTTCTCCAGGTACTTTACTTCATCCGCTTTGAAGGGATACAGCCTGGACGTTTTATTTGGCATGGAGGACTTCCTGTCCACTTTGCTCCATTCCTCATCAAAGATGTGCTTTAGTTTAGCCAATAGTGGAAAGCTTGGGTGCTCTTTCCCCAGGTGTTTGAAAAACGTTTTCTGCTTAGCTGGGGGAGTAGATGGATCTTCCCACATAAGGGCCACCTTGACTGCTTTAATAAGCGGAGTCACTAGGGAGAAGTCGAATTCCCTGCTCTCCTCATCACTTCCCAACTCTCCCTCCGAGGAAATGGGGGTGAGGATAGCGCAGGGCTGGGAAGGGCCTGGAATCTCACGGGCCTCATCAGCCGGGGAGCCAGACAGAGTGGTATTGGACTGGCTTTGTGCGTAGGAAATATCCCACGCACAAGTATTTCCTTCAAAGAATGTTGCACCACCGGTTTCACTAGAGACTCGATGCGTTGATCCTCTGTCTCTTGTTTCCCAACCGCACAGGCGTAACAACGATCACACAATGACTTGCCCTCTGAGACTCGTGTGCCACATCCCCAGCAGGCTCTGTGATCAGAGCGGCTGTCATGGCAGTGGGAACCGTGTCTGGAGGAGGAATGAGAGCATCTCCTCTGGTGGTAAGATACAGACGGAGAATCACATCAGGATTTTGATGATGATGAATGCTGCTCAAAATCAAACAACAAGGTAAAAGGGGATGTATAATAATAGGATGGACCGTGACTGTTGTTTTGTAATAATGTTCTGTTATATATTTTTTATATATATATATATATATATATATATATATATATATATATATATATATATATATATATATATATATAATATATGTGTTGTACTGATTTGTTTTAAAATAAAAAAGAATTATAATCGATGATGAATGCTGCTGCGGCCTGGCAAGGTCTGTGTCGTTCTGGACCATGATTCGAGGATCTGAACCGGAAGGGCTGGAAGAAAAAGATTGGGCGGGGGGGGGGGCGAAAAATGCCATCAAGCAACGCAAATACTTGCGACTGTACCCCAAGCCCTCCCCTCTCCCGCACATACCTTGTGCGTGAGGGCTGGCCACATGTAGGCGGTGACTTGTCCATAACTTCTGGACAAATACGTCACGACAAAAGATGGTCTGCCAAGAAAACCTAAAGTGTCAAAAAATAAATGAGCAAACTTGCGTCCCATAAGATAGAGTACAGCCATATAACAAGAGATATTTCATCCTTAACCAATACACCTTACAATTTTTTTTTCTAATATGTCTGGGAGCCTAGAAAACCAAAGAGCACTGACCTGCAGACTGGTGAATCCCTTTGCCAGAAGCTGCCTCTGCCCAAATGACACAGGCGAGCAGCAGCTTTTAAATCCCCCGCCTGTGACGTCACCGCCTTCCCACACAAGTCGCACCTGCACGGTGAGGAGGCCGCCGAGGGACCGAGCCTCGATATGAGAGCACTGTGGTGTAGTGGGTAGCACACTTGCCTAGCAGTAAAAAGGGTTGCTGGTTTGAATCCCAACCACGACACTACCTGGAGTTAGCTTGTTCTCCTTGTGCCTGTGTGGGTTTCCTCCAGGTACTCTGGCTTCCTTCTACGTTCCAAAGACATGCTGATAGGTTAATTGGCTTCTGTCTAAAATTGGCCCGAGTATATGAATGCGAGTTAGGGACCTTAGATTGTAAGCTCCTTGAGGGTAGGGACCGATGTGAATGTACAATGTAAATGTAAATTGACAGTACTATTTAACCACTTCCTTACTGGGCACATATACCCCTTCCTGACCAGGTGAAATTTCAGCTTCTGGGACTCTGCGATTTAACTGACAATTGCGCGTGGCTCCCAAACAAAATTGGCGTCCTTTTTTCCCCACAAATAGAGCTTTCTTTTGGTGGTATTTGATCATCTCTGCGGTTTTTATTTTTTGTGCTATAAACAAAAAATAGCGTCAATTTTGAAAAGAAGTCAATATTTTTTACTTGTTACTATAATAAATAGCCCATTTTTTTTTTTTTAAAACATTTTTTTTTCTCAGTTTAGGCCGATACGTATTATTCTACATATTTTTGGTAAAAAAAAAAAAAAATCGCAATAAGCAAATGGTTTGCGCAAAAGTTATAGCGCTTACAAAATAGGGGACAGAATTATTATTAATTTTTATTATTATTTTTTTTTACTAGTAATGGCGGCGATCTGCGATTTTTATTGGGACTGCGACGTTATGGCGGACACATCGGACACTTTTGACACATTTTTGGCGCCATTCACATTTATACTGCGATCAGTGCTATAAAAATGCACCGATTACTGTATAAATGTGACTGGCAGTAAAGGGGTTAACACTAGGGGGGCATGGGAGGGGTTAAATGTATTCCCTGGGTGTGTTATAACTGTGGGGGGAGGGGGGTGACTGGGGGAGTTGACCGATGCTGTGTCCCTATGTACAAGGGACACAGATCGGTCTCCTCTCTCCCCTGACAGGACATGGATCTCTGTGTTTACACACAGAGATCCATGTCATTGTCCCCCCTGTAACCGCCGATTGCGAGTGCCTGGCGGACATCGCGGCCACCAGGCACGCGCATCGGTATCTCAGGAATGCGGTGGGCATGCACGCGCCGCCGGCGGGCACTCGCGCGCCCTCTAGTGGCCTGGAAGAGCGGAGGACGCATATATGCGTCCTGTTAGAGATTTAGAACCACCCCGCGGCCGCACATATTCGTACGGCCGTCGGGAAGTGGTTAAGTACCTTAATAATAATTATAATAATAATAATAATAATAATAATAACAGCTGTCACATCTTTGCTTCCCAGTAACTACAAGCATTCAATCGTTGGATGAGTCAGATACTTGCTTCCCTAACTCTGGTTCAGTGCATGGGCTGCCATAAGGCTCAGTTCACACTGCTGCCGGAATCTGATTTGTGACACCCCAAGCTGTGTGACATGTGAAATCTAACATCAGTAAAAAAGAGCTGTCTTTATTAGCACTACTGCAGTCGCTCCAACTTTAGAAAAGCTTCTTGTACTACTTCTATCCGACTTGTGCCCAAAGACTTTAATGCCTTCAAGTCAGATCCTCATCTATATTGATGTGATTTGAATCTGACATTACAATAATATTACCAAGACATTCCCTGAAAGTTGGTTCAAAGTTGCATCAAGTCACTAGCAAATTGGCAGAAAGTTGCCTGGCAAAGTCGCACCGTAAGTTGCACAACTTTCAGGTCATGACAGTGTGAACTGTGCCTAAGCCTAGGTTCACACGGACAGCGAGAATGAAATTGTGCGAGTTCTGCTGAACTCGCACAATTTCATACCCGCATTTCAGTCCCACTTCAGGGGTGATTTCAGAGACATCTGTGTGGGTTTCTGCACAGATGTCTATTAAGATCGCACCCCTTAGTCGCTAAAAGTAGTACAAAAATTACTTTTTGTCATTACCGGCAATAGCCGCCTATTTGGCATATCAAATCGCATTACAAATCGCTGCAACGTGAACAAGGGCTAAGGGTACAGTAATAAAAGTAATTTTCATGCTTCTTTTGTTAGTTATGCTATTCGTTAATAGTCACCAGGGTCACTTTAAAAAACAAGGAACGCAAAATTGACAGAAAAGTATAAACAGGTCCTCCAATTCTGCAGCCACACCATGTTGTGTCCCATGGAAAATAGGACCCAATGTATTTGTTTATAACTGTGCCCAATTTTGATTGACTAACCCAATGTTGTGTTTGTGTGCTTTTTTTTTTTTCCAGGGTTCCTATTATCTCCCTGTAACCAGCTTCCACGTCCCAGATTTACATCTGCCAGCTACATTTACTAGTGGCAGTTATCGTGTCAGTGTTGTCCTGAGCCATGGAGACCAAGAAATTGGATGTGTCAAAATCAATTTTTCTTTAGCTCGCTCTTTTTCTCTTAAATAGAAAGTCACAACCATGAACGCAGATGGGCATTTTCCTGCTTATTCAATAAAGCAATGCAGAGGACAAGGACCATGTGGAGAATGTAGAAATTAACAACAATCAGCCTGAATTTGGTTGATTGTAGCCCTATCATTAATGATTTTTATTGGTTTTACATATAGCTTTGAGATTATTTTAATCAGTTATTGCATTTAGCGACACTTTGCTTTGCTTTACAAGCCCAGTTTTTCTGTAAATGACATGTAGAAGTCAAAAGAACAAAGTGTGACATTTATATAACATGACTAACTTTGTTAACATACTCAGCCTTTCTCTGTTTCCGCTAACCCCTCACATCACTACAGGGTGTCCCCGGGTTATAAACATTAGGGTGCCCACATGTCCCGGATTGCCCGGGACATTCCCGTAATTAGCAGGTCTGTCCCAGGTCCTGGGCCACTTCATTCCAGGACAATACAGTGTCCCAGAATGGAATTGATAGAGCGAGCAAATCCAGCCATAGCGCTGGTGCTCGTTCTGCCTCCAGCTCCACCTGAGACTGGCCACTGGTTGCTAGAGCCACCTGGCGTCTACCAACCAGTGACCTCACAGCCACGACTCTGACCAGCATGCAAAGCGGAGGAGGAGTTTTTCTCTTCCGTGGTGCTTTCCACCATGCCGGACGAGGCTGTCATCAGGGGAAGCCCCAAAGACACAACTCCACTGGCTCTGCTCCTGGATGTCTAGTCTCCCTGCATCAGCCTCATACTGCAGAGCAGACCGAAGCCACCTCCCTCTCCTCGACTATTTACAAGTACACAGGAGACGGGCGTAAGACTCAGAGGGACACCGTTGTGCATTCCTGGCGCTCATCTGAGGTCTGTTCAGTTTATAATATATGTATGTAGATAGACAGAGGAGGGGGACATTGGGGGGTCTATACTGAGGGGGGGGGGGGTCAGTACTGTGGTGGGGTCTGTACTTAGTGGGGGGTCTATAATGAGGGAGGGGAGTCAGTACTGAAGGGGCTCTACTGAGGGAGGGGGTCTATACTTAGTCAGGGGGTCTATATTTAGTGGGGGGTCTATACAGAGGGGGGGAAATCTGTACCGAGGGAGGGCAGTCTATACTTGGTGGAGGGGGGGGTCCGTACTGAGGGAGAGGGTCTATAGTTAGTGGAGAGGGGGGTCTGTACTGAGGGAGGGGGTCTATACTTAGTGGAGAGGGGAGTCCGTACTGAGGGAGGGGGGTCTATAGTTAGTGAAGGGGGACCCTACTAAGGGAGGAGGCCTATACTTAGTGGAGAGGGGGGTCCCTACTGAGGGAGGGGGTCTATAGTTAGTGGAGGGGGCCTTTACTTAGTGGAGAGGGGGGTCCGTACTGAGGGAGGGGGTCTATACTTAGTGGAGAGGGGGCCGGAATGAGGGAGGGGGTCTATAGTTAGTAGAGGGGGGTCTGTACTGAGGGAGGGGGTCTATAGTTAGTAGAGGGGGGTCTATACTGAGGGAAGGGGGTTTGTACTAAGGGAAGGGGGTCTATAATTACAATGTAATAATAGAATTACATTCCAAGCATGGTATTGGGATGATGTAAGTGCTAAAACCAGCCATTCACCCGACAAATCACTAGCCGCCAAAATCCTGTCAACCCCGCCGAAAACTACATTCAACACAACCACCCCCTGGTGATTTTACATACTGTACTGTTCTGTGCCCACTACTACAGTATATGCCCTGTACAGTACTGTACTTGTACCACACATGATTGAATGAGAGCTCCACATAGGCAGATGATATGAGCTGAAACAAGTACATTCTATCCCTGTGTCCCAGCATGAGCTCATGTCATCTGCCTATGTGGAGCACTTAAAAAAGGTACTGTCCCGACTTACAAACAAAGTCGACTTAAGAACAAACCTACAGTCCCTATCTTGTTCATAACCCGGCGACCCCCTGTACCAGAAGACTGGAAAATTATTTCCATGCCAATTTTTATATATGTTAAAGATAATCTCCAGTCAAATTTGAGGCAACCAACTAAAAGCTTAATTAAAGTCTCACACCCTTGTTATCGCTTCATAATCCGGTTTCCAGAAGGTTATTTGTAGCTGATTGATTTTTATTTATTTTTTCAAAGGATTTGCCATTAAAATATCATGTCACTCAGTTCTTCCTCCTTCACAATTCAGTGCTCTGTGCATGAGTAAAGCTGGTCATACATTACTTTAGTTTTTTTCTTGTCAAATTTGTTTATTGATTTTGTAAACTTAAACATTGGTAGAATTAACAAAATATTGATTACATTAGATGATAGCATTAGTTGAATTTACATATCAAATCTTAGTATTACTTGTATTTACAAGCAATTGAAGACTTAAAGGGGTTGTAAAGGTAAAAAATCCTAAATAGCTTCCTTTACCTTAGTGCAATCCTCCTTCACTTACCTCATCCTTCCATTTTGCTTTTAAATGTCCTTATTTCTTCTGAGAAATGCTCACTTCCTGTTCTTCTGTCTGTAACTCCACACAGTAATGCAAGGCTTTCTCCCTGGTGTTGAGTGTCGTGCGCGCCCCCTCCCTTGGACAACAGGAGAGTCAGGACGCCCACTAACACACAGCTCCTTTCTCTCTCTGCAACGTAGAGAGTGTCCTGACTCTGCTGTTGTCTCTTGTTTATAGCGAAAAAGAAAAAAAAACGCAGAGGTGATCAAACACCACCAATAGAAAGCTCTATTTGTGGGGAAAAGAATCATTAAAATTTAATTTGGGTAAAGTGTAGTATGACCGCGCAATTGTCATTCATATTGTGACAGCGCTGAAAGCTGAAAAATGGCTTGGGCAGGAAGGGGGAGAAAGTGCCTGGTATTGTGGTGGTTAAAGAACTAAGGTGTTACAATCAATTTTAACAATTATATAATCTATTCTAGAGAAACAAAAAAATTGAAAAGTTGTTAAACTTTTAACTTTTAGAGTGATATGTAATAAAGAAATAGTATTAATTACTACAAGATGCAATAACTTATAATAGGACATTAGAGCTTACTATCTATTGTTGTGTTATAACTGAACATTGTAAAAGTGAGTGTTTCGCTATGATTTTATTATATAAAGATAAATAGGAAAAGACAGGATAGAATAAGGAGAAAAGAAAAGACTAAAAGGAAAGTAAAGATAAAAAGAAAAAAGTCAGGATTAGTAGAGGTTTCCGGGTATTTCTTAGTAATATATATATACAGAATATATATAGTATCTATTTGGCAGTTATTTAAAACAAAGCTACATAGTTACCAAGGTCTTAGTAAATAAGTGTCAAAATTAGGAGAAAAAAATGGGCCACCCAAGGATTCCATATTTTCTCAAATTTATGTATATTATCGTTGGATATGAAATCTGTTTTCGAGAGGATCATGGCTTGATTTATTCTATTCGTAGTTTCAGAAAACATTAATGATGAGGACTTCCATGCTTTGGCAATGCTCTCTACGTTACAGATAGAGAAAGGAGCTGTGTGTTAGTGGGCATCCTGACTCTCCTGTAGTCCAAGAGAGGGGGCGAGCACGAACACTCCACACCAGGGAGAAAGCCTTGCATTACTGTGTGGAGTTACAGACAAGTGAAGTGAAGTGAGGATTTCTCAGAAGAAATAAGGACATTTAAAAGCAAAATCGAAGGATGAGGTAAGTGAAGGAGGACTGAACTAAGGTAAAGGAAGCTATGTAGGAAAAGAAAATTGTACCTTTACAACCCCTTTAAAAGAGGTGACTGCAGAAATATATATGCCGAGAACCAATAGAAAGTGTGCATAGATCTACCCCTTATGCATGAGTTTATGAGTGTTTATCAACTAGTACCACTAAACACAAGTAACATTGACGTGAATGTGTTCCAAAACCCTATGTCAGGGGATGACCTCTTTCTAATGTACATTTCAAAGCCTGCTCACAGTATGAACCCAAAGGGGGTGACAGGTTTTTGCTCATTGCGACACCATTATATATTGCATTATGAGGAGCCTGCATATGATTAGCCTTGTTTATACCTTAGAAACCTTTATTGTGTTAACACTTTGTGTACTTAATGTTCGTACAACCTGCAACCTGTAATGTATAATGTAATGTAATGTAATGCCTACTGTAATGTATAATGCAAAACTCAATAAAAAAACTTAAAAAAAAAAAAAGTTGCATAATTGGTACAGCGGGTCCTCTCGAGCTCCTCAGATTTTTTTTTCGTTCAGCCCGTTGGGTGTATACCAGGCTTAAATCTGGTGCATACTGGATTGCACATTTATGTTTAGGCACCTACACAACTGTTGTAGAAATAAGGCTAGAAACATAGTCGCTGTTAGTACAAAGTCTTTATACCGGTGTGTTTGTGTGTATATATATTTTGGTGCCATTACTGATGTGCACAAATCCAACTCAGTACTTTTTGTTAGTAATTTGTTGATCTGAGGACACCTTTTTGTAATGCAAGAGAAAAATTCCACAAAACTCCTACAGCAGGCTCCTTGCTGTCTCTTAGGGTGGCCATGCACTGGTAGAATTTCAGATGAACATTCGTACGAATATGTCAAACTACGGTGAACGAGAGTGAACCACAACTGTGGTTAAGGAAAGATTTCAATGCACTATTCTATGTAATGTGATTTTTCAGTAATGGGCCCCAGGCATCACTCTAATCAGAGAAAAAGAGTTTGGGGGTTCACTACATCATGTCTCTCACATATAGGGATGCGTTGAGCTACTAAGGGTGGAGGTATTACAACATACCATCAACCCGTAGCCTTAAAAGGTTACGATGAACGTGAGTGAAGCACAACTACATTAAGGAAAAGATCTCAATGCACTACTCTATGTGTAAGTGATTATCAGTACGGGACCCCTGGCATCACTCTAATCAGAGAATAAGAGTTTGGATGTTCACTACATCATATCACTCACATATAGCAATGCATTAAGCTACTAAGGGAAGAGGTATAGCATACCTTCAACCCTTAGCCTAGAAAAGGCGAACATGTTCAGTATATTAGGCCGGCAAGCCATATCATTTTAACAACAAATGTCAAGCACGTAGCATATGAGAATACTGTATGCAGATAGCAATAACTTGATAGAAGCAATTGGTAAATGGCTTAAGAGTGTATGTCCCTTTAAGATATTCCACAACTGTTACAAGAAGGCACATTAAGTAATCCCAAGCCGCACGGTAGTATAAATTAAAGGCAGATTCAAATACAGTACTAAGTAAAGGCTATATGTAATCCGGGTAATTCTAGAGTAGTAAATGTAATGTAGTAATGGTACTTATCCGTTGCAGAGGATGAGTGTTCTTCTGTAATAGCAGAGTAGTGTGGCAGTAATAGGATTCTGTAGTGCATGGGTTCCTTATGCTGAATATCTTAGGGTGTCCCCAGCAATGGCAGTATGCATGGCAGCGAGGATCCAGGTAGGCGATTAGCTTAATTGTGGCATGGATCCAGCGTGGGATGGTTTCCAGCTTAGGCTGCATTCACACATAGGCGTAGGCGATTTGCGGCGTTTTTTACCGCGATTTGCCACGTCAAATTGCAGTGTATTTCCCCACGATTTGCCGTGACAAACGCTGCGTTTTTCCCCACGGTTTTGTACAGGTCATTGGCATCAATGTAAAACGCCCAAGTCGCCCGATTCGCGCGTCAAAAAAGGGTCCGGGACTTGTATGAAATTAGGCGTTCGGCGTTCTTTCGCCGTACAGCGTTTTGTGTTGGAGTTGTGAACCATCTCCATAGAGAATAATGTTATTTTTCCCCTCTAGCGTCTTTGAGCGTCGCGCTTCAGGCGACAAAACGCTCAGGTGTGAATGCAGCCTTAGGGATACATAGTACCAGTAGTTTTGTAGCATGGTCCGGCTACAGCTGACAATAATAGAACAGCGTGTACTCTGCACACTGTTCTGTTTATAGCAGAGAGGCATGTGTGCCGAATAGAGCGTTAATTACGCTTTGCAATTCTGCGTTCCACACTGGAACACACGCGGCACCGAGCAATGACGTCATCGCACGGTCGTCGTATACGCTCCAGCATGGAACGCAATACAGCAATGAGAAGCGCCGATTACAGAATATTTGTATAAACAGTCTCATAAAAATTCTAAGCACTTTCTACAACTTGACGAATGACATTTGAAAGTACTTCAACATTTTGTTTGCTGTTGGTTTTGGAATGAATGTTATTTCCCAAATGATAACAACATTCACAGTTAGAAATGTGTTCGTTCAAGAAACATTTTCTATCCTGGTCCTTAGAATTTCCTCATCACTAGGGTTAAAAATGAATGGGAATTTGACCCCACTTACAATTCGTAAATCGAACAAACTTTTTTAAAACAAATTTCAAACAAAATTCTCTTATGCCGCATACATTTCCGACATCAAATGTTCGATAGTAGCTTGTTGTCGGAAATTCCGAACTTGTGCAGGCTCCATTGGACATCATATGTCGGATGATGTGTTTCAGATGCGGTTTATGTACCCAATGTTTGAATTTAAGTGGAGTTCCACCCAGAAAGAAAGTGGGCGCTACATTTGCTTTGACATATTTATGATTTATATAGGTGAGATAACCCCACATATATGTCGGAGGAATGCCTCCAACTGGGGCAGGTACATAATAAAGGGATATTGGCCCTATACAGTCACACCAGCAAGCATTCATCTTTATTATTGCATTTTCACACTTTTGCAATCACAATGCTTTCGCACTCTAGCTAATGTAGAATAGATTTTTCCTCTTACAATTGTTGACCCATATGTCACCCCTTGATTTCCTCTAAGTAGTAACTATTTCTTGCAAGAAAATGTCACTCCATGTGTCCCTCGGATGCATTGGAAATGGTCTAAATAAGCGTGGACCCCACGTATTTTCCAAACCACAATGTAATATGCAAACCCATTAACCTCACATAAAGCCCTGTACCATTCCCAAATAAACTCCTGTACATGTCTGACACTGTCAACTATAAACTAAGGTGTCACTCCCTCTCTGGCCCACCAGATTTTAACCCCATATTTTCCATATTCAGCCATATAGCTCCAGAATGCTCCCTGCATATATAAATGTCCAACATTATAGCTTTCTTTTTAACTTGCTGTGGACTTTGAGCCAGTCCTGGAGCTTCTTCAGCACAATTGGTGTAGACCGAGTACTGTTGCGTCAGCAGGCACAGTTAGTTTTACTTCAGGAAGCAGTGGAAGAGAACTTATAATTAGAGGGTCTTCAGCGACATCAAACAGAGATGTTACATCTTCCACAGTGACATCATGGTGAGGCCTACTTTTTCATCAAGAGTTGTGAATGGTACAGGTGATCATAGGATGTATGGGATGTATCAATGTCTGTTTCAATGACACCTCATGGATTGATGACAGATTAGGCATCTCATTTTCTTCTCACTTGCTTTCCATTGTTCCTTGGAATGAAGTGACAAACACATCTAAGTTTTTCTTAGATTTAACATTTTAAAGATTTTCTACAAGCATAATTTTAGGTTACAGCACAGGAGCAATCATTGTATTACTCCAAACACAACTACTCCTATTATTATTAATCCTTTCAAAAATGTTCTGAAAACCTGATGAATTCCCTTAAACCAATTAAATGGGTTTCACCAAGATGTTTATGAAAGTGATTTTCACCCACAAAAAGAAAGTAAAACATTTCTAAGTGCTTGAGTATGCTCAGTGCAGCTCACATGCAGGACCAAAGCTGAAATGACTGCTGAAAGCATGAGAGCTGTGTTTTTTTTCCCTGAACTCATGCTTTCCAGCCTGAAGGGGAGGTCTTAGTGAATTATTACGTAACAAAAATAAATAATAATAATTAAAACGCCCCTGTCCCTAGTAGTTCTCAGTCAGAAGCCAACACGCACATTTTTTTTCTTCAGGTTACCAGTTTAGAGTTAGGCCTCGTACACACGATCGGACATATACGATGAAAACGGTCCGCGGACCATTTCCATCGGATATGTCCGATCTGGAGTTTGATCCGATGGCGTGTACACACCATCGGATCAAATTCCCCGCCGGCGGACGGCGCGGTGACGTGTCGGTGACGCGGCGGTGACGTTGACGCCGCCACGTCACCGCACCAGGAAGTAAAACACTTCCGCGCATGCGCCGAATCCATTCGGCGGCGGCGCGGCAGCGGTGCGGGACGACATGTCTGCTGGTAAGTGTACTAACCAGCAGACATGTCGGGCGGACAGATTCCCACCGGATAGATTTCAAAGCATGCTTTGAAATCTGTCTGGTGGACAAATCTGTCCGCTAGCCCATACACACGATCGGAGATGTCTGCTGAAACGGTCCATCGGACCGTTTTTAGCGGACATATCCCCTCGTGTGTACGAGGCCTAACACTAGACCTCCTCTGGTAACCTGAAAAAAAAAAGCGTCGCCTATGGGGATTTTAAGGTACTGAAGTTTGGTGCCATTCCATGAGTGTTTGCAATATTAAAGCGTGACATGTTAGGTATCTATTTACTCGGTGTAACATCATCTTTCACATTATCGCCAAAAATTGGGCTTTAGTGTTTTGTTAATTTTTAAACCACTTCAGCCCCAGATCATATTACTGGTCAATGACCGGGCCAGTTTTTGCGATTCGGCACTGCGTCGTTTTAACTGACAATTGCGCGGTCATGCGACGTGGTTCCCAAACAAAATTGGCGTCCTTTTTATTGCCACAAATCAAGTTTTTTTTTGGTGGTATTTGATCACCTCTGCGTTTTTTCTTTTTTTTTGCTATAAACAAAAATAGAGCGACATTTAAAAAAAATATATATATTTTTTACTGTTTGCTATAATAAATATCCCCAAAATTATCTAAAAATAAACTTTTTTCCCTTAGTTTAGGCCAATACGTATTGTTTGACATATTTTTGGTTCCAAAAAATCGCAATAAGCGTTTGATTGTTTTGCGCAAAAGTTATAGCGTCTACAAAATAGGGCTATTTTATTAATATATATATTTTTTTACTAGTAATGGCGGCGATCAGCGATTTTTATCGGTACTGCGACATTAGAAGTCGATGCCCACCGCTCAGACGCCATTTCAGCGCGGGACCTCGTCGTGTCAACATCAAATGGAAGAGAAGGAAGAAGACAGCGGAGAGAAGCCCTGGCTACCGCGGAGGTGCCAGGCAGAAGCGGAAGGCACCGCAGAAGCCCGGAGGGTGGCGCCCTCCGGCGGAAGACAGCGGAGAGAAGCCCTGGCCCCCCCGCGGAAGAGCCAGGCAGAAGAGACAACAAAGAAGCCAGAGGCCCTGGCGGAAGACACCGAAAAAAGACCAGGGTGGGTGGCGCCGCCCCCCTGGCAGAAAACGGCAAAGCCCGCGGCCCCCCCCGGAAGTAAAGGAGCTTTATGGGGTGGGGGGCCACGGCGGAAGGCATCGCAGAAGACCAGGGTGGGTTGACGGATATAACTTTTGCGCAAAACAATCAAACGCTTATTGTGTTTTTTTGGAACCAAGAATACAAACTGAGGGAAAAAAAGTTTATTTTTAGATCATTTTGGGGATATTTATTATAGCAAACAGTAAAAAATAAGGGAAAATTTATATTAAATACTTACCGTAATTTTCCTTTCCTGATGGACTCCATGGCAGCCTACTTGTGGGTTAATCCCGCCTCTCATACCTCATAGGACCCTACTCCCATAAAGCTTTGCGTCTCCCCATAGACTGTGTTCCATAATATAGCCTACTCCAGCAAGGGGAGGGAAACTCCTGCTGCCATGGAGTCCACCAGGAAAGGAAAATTACGGTAAGTATTTGATATAAATTTTCCCTTTTCCTGACAGACTCCATGGCAGCCTACATGTAGGAAATAACTAGCCGACACACCCGGGTGGGATATTCCTGATTAAAGAAAAAAAAGGTTTAATTGACATTGTCAACAGATAAAACGTGTAAACCAAAATCAACCGACGACAAACAGGCCGGTTCTACGCAGTAATGCGTCATGAATGTGTTTAATGACGACCAGGAGGCCGCCCTACAGATTACTTCCGGGGAAACATGCTGGGCGGCTGCCCATGATGTGGAGATGCTCCGAGTGGAATGCGCTGTCACCGATTCAGGAGGAGCCAACCCTTTTGCTTTGTATGCCCCTTGGATTACTTGAACTATCCATGCAGCGATGGTTCTGGGGGAAGCACGCATTCCCTTGCTTTTTCCATGGAAGGAAATGAACAGATGGTCAGATTGACGGAAGGCTGCTGTGGCTTCCAGATATTGTCTTAATACATCTCCGACGTCTAGAGGATGAACATTAGAGCTCTCAGGAGAACGAAAAGTGGGGAGGATAATTTCCAGATTTTCGTGGAAGACTGATGTTACCTTAGGATTGGATCCCAACATGGGAATTAATACGACCCGATCAGGGAAGAAAGTAAGGAACGGTTCTTTGGATCCTAAAGAACCTATTTCTGAGACCCTTCTGGCCGATGTTATGGCCACAAGGAAGACAGCTTTTGAGGACAGGTCTTTGATGGATAGGTTATCCGAGTGCATAGTTTCTGAAAGGAAGTCCAAAACCAAGGGAAGGTTCCATTTTGAGAACCTTGGTTTTCTTTGTGGCCTAAGCCTCATGGCACCTTTAAAAAATTGCTTGACAAGGGTGTGTTTGGCCCATGAAAACCCAGTGAAAGCTGAAATGGCCGAAACTTGAACTCTCAGGGAGCTGACTGATAAAGACAGATCCAGACCTGTCTGCAGGAAGCCAAGAACATCCTGAATCCTAGGATTACTAGGGGACCCATCCATGGAGGAGATGAAATCTGTAAATTTTGACCATATTCTCTGGTAGACCTTGTTGGTGCTTGATCTCCTCGCACTTAACAGAGTAGAGATGGCTTGATTTGGACAGCCTAGTGCAATAAGCCTTTCCCTTTCAAAAACCAGACCATCAGATGAAGACGGGATGGACATGGATGAGGGGTTACCCCTTGTAACAGGAGATCTGCCCTGTTCGGAAGCGGGACTGGAGCCCGGAAGCTCAGATGAAGCAGCAACGGGAACCATGGTCTGTTGGGCCAATAAGGGACTATCGCCACCACCTCGACCGCTTCCCATCTGAGTCTTGCCAGGAACCGGAGGATGACCGGGAAAAGCATAGGCACTGTGAAAGTTCCACTGGTCTGTTAGAGCATCCACTCCGAACGCTTGGGGACAGCGACCCCTCGTATAGAATTTCTCTAGTTTGAAATTGCATGGAGATGCAAATAGGTCCACTTCCGGCACAACTCCCAGGGATAGGACCCAGCTGAAGACTTCGCTGTGGAGAGACCATTCGTTGTGGTCGAGTGTTGTCCTCGAAAGGAAGTCTGCTTGGAGATTTTGAGATCCGGGGAGATACACAGCTGTTAGATCTGAGAGATGTACTTGTGCCCACGACATGATCGGATCCACTTCCTTCAGTAGGGACAGACTGCGGGTGCCTCCCTGTCTCTTTATGTATGACACAGCTGTCGTGTTGTCTATTCTTAACAGGACTGACGATCATTTTACTATGTGAAGAAAGGATTGAAGGGCACAGTAGGCCGCACGGAGTTCCAGGGCATTGGAACTCACACTCCGGGATGGTAACGTCCACTTGCCTTGAGCAAACTCCTTCAAGCACAGAGCCCCCCAGCCTCTGTTGCTGGCATCTGATGTAATTGTGATCCAGGAGATCGGGGCTAACGAATGGTAGTTGAGGAGATTTTTCCTTAGTAGCCACCAAAGGAGACTCTTTTGCATGGACGAAGTTATTCGAATGTGTTGATCCTGAGACTTCGGATCCCACTGTTGGAGAAACCCCTTCTGAAAGGGCCGCATCCTCCATTGTGCCCATCTCACCATGGGGACTGTGGACACCATGGTGCCCACTATCTTGAGGCATTGCAAGGCTTTTAGAAAGGGAGAATCCAATGCAATCCGGATTCTGTCCCGGACTACCAGGATCTTTATCAGGGGTAAGGAGATGGAACATTGAACTGTGTTGAATTGGGCTCCCAGAAATATCAGAGATTGTGTGGGTTGCAGATGACTCTTTTCCCTGTTTATCAGCCAACCGAACTCGGTCAGGGTGGAAATGACCTGGATCTGGTGTGTCAACAGCTATTCCTTGTCTTGCGAAAGTAACAGTAAGTCGTCGAGGTAGTGATGAAGTCGAATGCCCTTGGTTCTGATCAGGGCGACGACAGCCAATAGAAGTTTTGAGAACACCCGGGGCGATGTTGTGAGCCCGAACGGGAGACACGTAAATTGGAGGTGGACATTGTCTACTGAGAATCGAAGATATTTTTGGAACTCCGCTGCGACTGGGACATGGAAGTAGGCATCTTTTAGGTCTATGGACATCAGCCAATCGCCTGGCTGAACCGTCTGACAAATAGTAAGCAAGGACTCCATCTTGAATTTTTCCTTTTTGATAAAGGTGTTTAGATGTGTCAGATCTATTACCGGTCTCCAAGAACCTGTCTTCTTTAGAACCATAAACAGGGGCGAGTACATCCCTTGACCTCTTTCGGAAGATGGAACATGTATAGCGGCGCCCAGAGCTAGGAGAGAGCTTGTGTATGACAGAAGAATTTCCCTTTTTTCTTCTGAGCCGGGTATTGTTGTGGGTACAAACTGTAGCACGGGTGGACTGATAATGGTCCAAGTATGGCCTGTAGACACTGTTTTGATAGTCCAAAAATCTCTTATTGAGGCTGCCCAGACATGTCGGAACTGTAGTAACTGAGCGCCTACTTTTTCTGTCTGGGCTGGCTTTGCATCGAAAGGACTTAGGGGCATCACGTCCAGCAGACGAGGGTCCCTTAGGGGGCTTTTGTCCAGAGGGCTGGACTCTTCTCCAGTTTTTCCGGAACTCGCGACCAGGTCTTTACCGGCGCGCATCTCTTGAACGGTCTTGATCTTGCCTAGGGAAGGATCTCCTCTGACTGAACGGACGGCGATCCTGAGGAAGGAACCCAGACTTACCCCCAGTGGCACGGGTGATAGCGCTGTCCAGCTTGTTCCCAAACAGGGAAGACCCCTGAAAGGGGATTCTACACCACCCCTGTTTTGAAGCGGGATCAGCCGCCCAAGGGCGCAACCACAGAGCACGTTTAGCTGTGACAGAGGAGAGCATGATCCGTGCCACCAACCGGATAATGTCAAGGGAGGCCTCCCCCAGGAAGACGGACGCCATTCTCAGCTCATGAATCGGTGTGCTGCTGAGCACATCTTCGGAGACGTTCGCTGAGGTAGAATCCACTTCATCCGTCCAGGATTCCATTGCCTTAGACAAGGCAGCTAGGGCTAGAGCCGGTTTACAAGCCATGCCCGCTGTAATATATACAGTATTCGTTTCAGATCTGTGTCTATCTTTCTATCTAGACCGTCCTTAAAGGAGACGGTATCTTCCAGAGGGAGTGTGACATGTTTCACCAACCTCATCACGGCGGCATCAACCAAGGGAGCTGATTCTAAGTGTTTAACATCTTCACTTTTGAACGGGTACATCTTTGCTACTTTTGAAAGCAAAGAATTCTTTCTGTCCGTGCTGTCCCATTCGTCAGTAATGATATCTCCAAGTTTACCTAGGAGGGGAAAACTAGGGCGCTCCTTTTTGAGTCGTTTGAAATATTTTCTCTGTTTGGAAGGAGATTCCACCGGATCTTCCCACCTCAAGGCGATCTTTACCGCTTTCACTAAACTTGGTACTAGGGAGAAATCAAATCCTTCAGGATTGACAACACTTTCAGCATCACTGACAGAAGACGCACTTGGACTGCGTACACGTTGAGAGGGGCCAGGCGCTTCAGGATTATTCTGTGCAAGCGCTGGAACTGGGTCATCAGGGATAGTAACATCACACCTGGAATCGGATTTATTAAGGGATTCCTGGACTACTCTCCTGACCAGGGCTTCCACTTGATGACCATCATTTCCTCTCGCCCTCACCGCCTTGGAATAACATAGGTCACAAAGGGATCTTCCATCCGAGACCCGAGACCCACATCCCCAGCAGACTCTTCTACTAGAGTGGCTGGAATGGCGGTGAGAATGGCGGCCAGATGAAGATCTGGAGCCTTCTTTGCGGTGTCTAGAAGATGACCTGGGGCGTCTGGAACTTGATCTGGAGTGACGATGCTGTAACCTGGATTCGTCAACAACTTCACGTGCTGAAGATTGATGTTCAGACCTAGAGGGGCTGACGGGGAGGAAAGGGTTAACCTCTGATTACACAGAAACCCAAACAGCCAGGTAGGGAAAAAATATTTTTTTTCCATCCTACCTGCAGCGCAAGGGTTGGCCACTGGGGGGCGGTGAGACATCCATAGTGGAAAGGAGTCACAAGAACTGCTAAGACAAACATATCACAATAAGATGCAGCAAGGATGAATCAAGCAAACAGGGCTTTGAAAAGGCAGAAGGCAAGAAACATACCTTGAAGAGGAAAGACTATCAATTTGGGGCAACGAAAACAGCAACAGCGCAGCATGCGTGTGTCCCAAAGATAGCTGTTTTGACAGCTATTTAAACCTGCCGTCCTGATGATGACGTCACCGTGCACGCAGTTCACGCCGCAATTTGCGACGTGACAGGCGCGCATCCCCATACAGACCTCGCGCGCATGCGCGATCCTGGCGATCCGATCGTACTGCGCATGCGCGTCCAAGCCTCAATCTCGGCTGGAACCAGCGCAGGCGCAGAGACCAGGAAACGACGAACTGGAACGCAGATGCGTTCCAGCGGCCATGGCCACGGCGGAGACCAGACAACAACAACAAAACAACATAGAAAACGGCTGCCATGTAAAGGTTTGTAAGAGAGGATAATACGTTACCAAGGATACCATTGCCGACCTGTCCTGAAACTGAGAGCTATGGAGCTCACTCTGCACGACTCGAGCATTCTTAGAGGAATACAGGCCTCCAGCTAATAGCTAGGACGTTTGGCCTTGTTGCTGCTTGCCTGCCAATGGCTGGTTAGTAAGCACCTGTTGATATTGCAACCAACGCCCATGTCTACCCTGCTAATAGCTGGGACTTGTTGGACACCAGAACGTGAGCTCTATGTGCAGGATCATCAGGACAGGGGAAAAAAACAAAAGGTATTTCTTCTTTTTTCTGCTTTAACAGCATAGGTCCTAGGAGGAGGACAAAAAGGAACACAGTCTATGGGGAGACGCAAAGCTTTATGGGAGTAGGGTCCTATGAGGTATGAGAGGCGGGATTAACCCACAAGTAGGCTGCCATGGAGTCTGTCAGGAAATTTTTTTTTTTTTTTAAATGTCGCTCTATTTTTGTTTATAGGAAAAAAAAAGAAAAACGCAGAGGTGATCAAATACCACCAAAAAAAATTTGATTTGTGGCAAAAAAAAGGACGCCAATTTTGTTTGGGAACCACGTCGCATGACCGCGCAATTGTCAGTTAAAACGACGCAGTGCCGAATCGCAAAAACTGGCCCGGTCATTGACCAGTAATATGGTCTGGGGCTTAAGTGGTTAAAAATGTACAAAACACTAGCCCAATTTTTGGCGATAATGTGAAAGATGATGTTACACCGAGTAAATAGATACCTAACATGTCACGCTTTATTGCAAACACTCATGGAATGGCGCCAAACTTCAGTACTTTAAAATTCCCATAGGCGACGCTTTTTTTTCAGGTTACCAATTTAGAGTTACAGAGAAGGTCTAGTGCTAAAAGTATTGCTCTCGCTCTAACGCACGCGTCAATACCTCACATGTGTGGTTTGAACGGTGTTTACATAGGTAAACATCGTTCAAACCACACATGTGAGGTATTGACGCGTGCGTTAGAGCGAGAGCAATACTTTTAGCACCAGACCTCCTCTGTGACTCTAAACTGGTAACCTGAAAAAAAAATGTGCGTGTTCGCTTCTGACTGGGAGCTACTAGGGACAGGGGCATTTTAATTATTATTATTTATTTTTGTTACGTAATAATTCACTAAGACCTCCCCTTCAGGCTGGAAAGCATGAGTTCAGGGGGAAAAAACACAGCTCTCATACTTTCAGCAGCCATTGCAGCTTTGGTCCTGCATGTGAGCTGCACTGAGCATACTCAAGCACTTAGAACTGTTTTACTTTCTTTTTGTGGGTGAAAATCACTTGGATGTCTCTGAGCATGCTCATAGAGCATGGGTGGGTTAGTAATTTAAGGACATCCTGAACAGGTGTAACCACTTACAAGTTCACCCAAACTAGAGACTGAAATTTGTTCATGTGATTTCAATTGGTTCATTAGCACACATGTTATAAGAAGCGTGGATAGAGCAGTCCTCAGCTGCCCTGAGAGGGGGCAGGCTGGCAGGAATGTTGTGGCCAAACAGAGATGTGTTTTGGAGCATGTATTTTTTTTTTTTGCCAATGTTTTTTTGTTTATTTTTATGTTCACTTTGATGTATTTGTCTCTGCTGCCTTATTTTGAAAAATATTTCTGAAGATGTTGGGACGGTTAACCTATGTTTATTTTGATTTTTTAAAATTTATTTTTGTTTGTGTGTGTTTTTGTTTTGTATTTTTTGCTTTCCTTGTTTTGGTGACCAATAAAAATTACTTTCAAATTTTGAAGTTTTTTTTTTGTTACTTTTTAATGCTAAAGATTTTGACAGCTGCAGCTGAAATAGGTTTGGCCTAACAAATTAGGTGTGATTTTTGTCTAAGCCTCTTTCCTGGTGTGTATGCATGAAATGTTTGCCATGTTTAATCACCAGGAAATTAAAGACAACGTAGTAAGTATTTTCTTTTTACTTCAGTGGTCCTCAGCCCTCAAGTACCCCGACAGGACATGTTTTGTGGATTTCTCTTATCAGGAATTGCTGTCCAGACGCCCCCCTCTGATGCACACGCACCACACGGGAAGTTTCTTAGGAGATTACCCGTGGCGTCAGAGGGGGAGTGGTCCCAGAGCGGAACACGGCGGGGAATTCAATTGGAAGCTGAGCCTCCGGTGAAGAAGAAGAAGATGCGGACGAGAAGGCCGGCGGAAGGAGAAGAAGATGGAAGAAGACGCCGGTCAAGATGCGGGACTAGAAGACCCAAGAAAGAAGCAGAGGAAGAAGAAGATGGAGGAAGAAACCCGAAGGAAAGAAGAAAAGAAGGAGATGGAAGAAGATGGAAGAAGAAGCGGAAAGAAGATATTAATAAAGGACTTGTCAAAAACCGGCTCTTGTCTTTTTTAACACTTTTCACTTTTTTTTATGGTGAAATGGTAGAGGTACAATGTACCCCATTACCATTTCACATCGGGATCTGGGGGCCCCTTTGTTAAAGGGATCTTCCAGATTTCGATAAGCCTCCTGCCCGCAGACCCCCACAACCACCGGGCAAGGGTTGTGGGGATGACGCTCTTGTCCCCATCAACATGGGGACAAGGTGCTTTGGGGGGGACCCCAAAGCGCCCTCCCAATGTTGAGGGCATGTGGCCTGGTGCGGTTCAGGAGAGGGGGGGGCCGCGCTCTGTCCCCCCCTCTTTTCTAGTCCCACAACTTGACCGGTGCCTTCTTCCATCTTCTTCTCCTTCCGCCGGCCTTCTCGTCCGCATCTTCTTCTTCTTCTTCCCTGGAGGCTCGGCTTCCAATTGAATTCCCCGCCGTGTGGCGCACATGAGACCACGCCCCCCTCTGACGCCACGGGTAATCTCCTAGGAAAGTCCCAGTGTGGTGCATGTGCGTCAGAGGGGGGCGTGGCCTCAGGTCAAAAAAAGCATTGATACATGTCCCCTGGGGCAGGACTGAGGTCCCCAAACACTTTTTAGGACAAAAACTTGCATATTAGCCTTTTAAATTAGGACTTTAGATTTCCCCCATAGACTTTAACAGGGAGTTTGGCTCGGCTTTACATATATATTGCATTGCGCCGCTGCTATGCCAGTTCATGTGCCTAATTAAGGCTTCATCCAGCGCACTAATTAAGGCATGTACCGGCGCAGCGCATAGACAATAGTAAATCAGCCCCATTGTGTTTAAAATAGGGACAATAGGAACACTTTGCTTTATTACTTTATTTATAGCTCTTAAAGCGGAGCTCCACCCTAAAGTGAACTTCCGCTAATCGGAAACCCTCCCCTCCTCTGGTGTCACATTTGACACCTTTCAGGGGGGAGGGGGGTGCAGATACCTGTCTAAAGACAGGTATTTGCACCCACTTCCGGCCACACATCTGGGGCAAAAGACGGGTTTTTTTCCACATCCCGTCCGTCCCCCGTTGTGTGCTGGGAACACTCGGCTCCCAGCACACAGCGGGAGCCAATCGGCAGGCGCAGCGCAACTCGCGCATGCGCCGTAGGGAACTGGGCAGTGAAGCCAGAGTGCTTCACTTCCTGGTTCCCTCACCGTGGATGGAGGGGGGAGCACCAGGGTGACGAGCGATCGCTCGTTCTCTGCTGCGGACGCCGCTGGACTCCAGGACAGGTAAGTGTCCTAATATTAAAAGTCAGCAGCTGCAGTATTTGTAGCTACTGGCTTTTAATATTTTTTTTTTCAGGGGGACATCCTCTTTAAATCTTGTATCATACGATACTTCACTGGTGCATTTCGATCTAATGTTTTTTTTTTTTTTTTACCAGGTACAGCGGCGTGTTGCAAGGAGAACTCTCCTTTTCCAACATCCCTTTCTTTAAGTAAAGTTTAATTTGCTTTCTGATACCTTCCTTTTGCTGCTGTGATAATGGATATTGCAATTTAAATAGCAGATCCCGCCCTAATAGATTGCAGGGTACAGTATCAGATAGCAAAAAGGTTGGATTGTAAGAAGACATTTCCCAATTTTATTGGCAGAGGAAGAGCAATGCCATAGAGACATTTAGTCCCATCACTGGAACACTGTGTCTCATTGGCAAAGGGGAGACAGTACTGTATGTGTAGATATTACACTCTTACTGGCCCCTGAATCAACCAAGAATATTAACTCCTGCTCTTCAAAACATGGCACCTCCTGCAATATTATTTTTACAAAGGCATCCTGGTCATCAGTGTCTGAGCTCATAGGTAAAACAGAACTTAGTCAGTTCTGCCTGACTCACGGTCTTCTAACCCATGGCCTCTTAATCTGCTTAGCAATTTCTGTGTTTAAGCAACAACTGCATCCACCACTCATTTATGGCCAGCTTTATGCAACTAACATGAAAAATATAAAAACATTCCAGTGATTGAATTTTGCATGTAAACTTACAGATGGCCCACATCTTACTTGTCCAGTTTCATATAGGTAACGCTATTGTGCAGTTGGCTACTATCTTACTAAATCTATAGCTGTAACCTATTACAATCTATAACCTATTTTTTTTATAGCCCTCAATTACAGCTGGAAAAAATGGAGGCCAGTAGATATTCAGGTTCCCAGAACTTTCTCCTTTAAATCTCAAGGAACTTGTACAGCAGAGACTCTTGTGACAGGGGGCTGAAGTTTCACACCAAAGTCCAAAAAAAAATCTGAATGTGTGAATGGAAGGGGATGTCAGAATTGCCATGTACGGTATATTAAGACTTCGGGCACGCTTTCTATATAGTATATGATACTTTCAGATGCGATTGCCAAAACAGTACTACTAGGTTGGTAAAGGGCTATTTTGGTTCCTTGTCGGGACACAGCATTTATATTCACAGCAAGGTGGAGAGCGTTTGCAATATCATCATATTTTAAAGCTAGCGATATGGTAGATAGTTCTCACGCAGTTCAACCACTTTTAATCAGGTATGCTTGTGGGCGAGGCCGACTTGCCCAGTGCACATGGGGCCTTTTACTCCCTCCTCTGCTTCCCACAAACTATCCAGGATATTCGCTCGCTAATGCCGGGACCAGGCGGGGCCACGTTCATGTAAAATGATGGTGGAACCCCGGGCTCTCTGTATCATAACCTGAAGCTGTCCTGGTGCCCTGATATACAGTATAAATCTGCTCAGGATGCAACATTTTGAAGTCAACACCACAGAACAGTGTCCCATTCCATTAGTCCCCATGTGCATGCATATTTAATTTTTTTCTCTCCCGTACCGTGTGGCTAGGTCTCTGTCCTGATTGCTGGGGCACGATGGCTTCCTTCACTATGCATGAGACCCATCAGCCCTGCCGGTACTGCACTCTGGTTGTCTGGCTGTAATATCACCCTTCTCTTGTAATGGTAAGTCACCACTTCACCCTATGTGTGTGTTCTTCCATAAGCCATTACCACTCTGCACCCCTTTAAGTAACTTCAGACCAGAGATGACAAAGTTTCAAAAGCTTTACTGTAAGCTTTCACCATAACAGTTCCAAAACAAAGTGAACAGTCCTTTCCCTAAACTAATCCCAAACTTAGGCTTGTACCTGCACAGGAAAGAGTACATATACAGCAGAGTCCACAGTTGCAGATTCCCAGAGCTGGTGTTCTTCAGGGAGAACTGCAGGTCCCAGAAAACATGTGGAAGGTTAGTAGAGGCAGACAAGGCTCTCTCTTGTAGCTGCATCAGCTTTGTGATGTGGCTGGAGATTACATGCTGTGTCCTGTCTGTGTATTCTCTCCAATGCATTCGTTCCACCTGGGTAGAGCCCTTTCCCTTTTATTTTTAGCAAGCGAGAGAGGCAGAGCTCAGTAGAAAGTGCAGGAAACAGGTTAAATGTTTACTTCTCAGCTGGGGCAGCAGCTTTCTCACTAATCAACATTACATGCTTGCAAATAATTATGGAATATTCAGGGCCTAGGGCAGTAGGGTTGGGGGTGCAACACCAAGCCTCGGAATGTATACATTTTGTTAAATTTCTTCCTTCTGGTAACCACTGAACATTTCTGGATACATTCAGCAAGAGAACTGTAGAGGCAGGAGGTTGTAGAAGATGTTGAGAAGAATCAGAAGCCTCTTCATAGTTCAGGAATTAGAAAATATCTCTACTTTCTCTTGTGTGTTGGTCTCCACAGTTATGTAGATGGAAACATAAAGCAAACCTAATGTTGCCTCTAATGTGTATTTTACCAGCAGATTTTACTAAGTTATTCACATAACACAAGAGACAGAGTTTGCCAAGGGCTAAAGGATGTCTGAATACGGTCATGGCTCCATTCAACTACTGGGTGTACTGGGAGTGGCACACTCTTGGAAAACTGTGACAAGGGCTGCATAATATCTGCAGGTGAAATTTTGAAAAATTTGAATATTGTGCAAAAGTTCATTTATTTCACTAATGCAACTTAAAAGGTAAAACTAATATATGAGATAGACTCATTACATACAAAGCAAGATGGTTCAAGCTGTTATTTTTCATAATTGTGATGATTATGGCTTACAGCTCATGAAAACCCAAAATCCACAATCACAGAAAATGTGAATATTGTGAAAAGGTGCAATATTCTAGACTCAAACTGTCCCACTTTAACCACGTAACCCCCGGACCATATTGCTGGTCAAAGACCAGAGCACTTTTTGTGATACGGCACTGCATCGCTTTAACTGACAATTGCGCGGTCGTGCGATGTGGCTCTCAAACAAAATTGGCGTCCTTTTTTTCCCACAAAAAGAGCTTTCTTTTGGTGGTATTTGATCATCTCTGCGGTTTTTATTTTTTGCGCTATAAACAAAAATAGAGCGACTATTTTGAAAAAAATGCAATATTTTTTACATTTTGCTATAATAAATATCCCCAAAAAAGATATAATTTTTTTTTTCCTCAGTTTAGACCGATACGTATTCTTCTACATATTTTTCGTAAAAAAAAAAAAAATCGCAATTAGCGTTTATTGATTGGTTTGCGCTAAATTTATAGCGTTTACAAAAAAGGGGGTAGTTTTATGGCATTTTTATTAATATTTTTTTTTTTACTAGTAATGGTGGCGATCAGCGTTTTTTTTCGGTACTGTGATATTATGGCGGACACATCGGACACTTTTGACACATTTTTGGGACCATTGGCATTTTTATAGCGATCAATGCTATAAAAATGCATTGGATTACTATAAAAATGCCATTGGCAGTGAAGGGGTTAACACTAGGGGGCGGGGAAGGGGTTAAGTGTGTTCCTGGTGTGTTCTAACTGTATGGGGGGGTTGACTCACTAGGGGAAATCACTGATCTTCTGTTCATACATTGTATGAACAGAAGATCAGCGTTTCCCCCGCTGACAGCAACGAGAGGTATGTGTTTACACACATGCCTCCCGTTTTTCCGCTCTGTAACGAACGAGCGCACGTGCACGGCGGCGATCGCGCCCACCGGGCACGCGCGCGGGACTCGGGGGACGAGCGGGGGTGCGCGCGGGCCGCCGGCAGCGCGCGTGCGCCCCCTACCAGCCATTTAAGGTAGGACGTAAGGCTACGTGCTCTCGCCCAGCAGTGCCGTATAACTGCGGTGGGCGGTCGGCAAGCAGTTAATCAGCTAATTAAGCCATAACACCAACAAAGGGTTCCTGAGCCTTTAAATTGTCCCTCAGTCTGGTTCAATAGGAATCACAATCATGGGAAAGACTGCTGACCTGACAGTTGTGCAGAAAACCATCATTGACACCCTCCATAAGGAGGGAACGCCTCAAAAGGTAATTGCAAAAGAAGTTGGATGTTCCCAAAGTGCTGTATCAAAGCACATTAATAGAAAGTTATGTGTAAGGGAAAAGTGTGGAAGAAAAAGGTGCACAAGCAGCAGGGCTGATGGCAGCCTGGAGTGGATTGTCAGGAAAAGGCCATTCAAAAGTGTTGGGGACTTTCACAAGGAGTGTATTGAGGCTGGAGTCAGTGCATTAAGAGCCACCACCACACACAGACGGATCCTGGACATGGGCTTCAAATGTCATACTCCTCTTGTCATGCCACTCCTGAACAACAAACAACGTCAGAAGCGTCTTACCTGGGCTAAAGAAAAAAAACACTTGGTCTGTTGCTTAGTGGTCCAAAGTCCTCTTTTCTGATGAGAGCAAATTTTGCATCTCATTTGGAAACCAAGGACCCAGAGTATGGAGGAAGAATGGAGAGGCACACACTGCAAGATGCTTGAAGTCCAGTGTGAAGTTTCCACAGTCTGTGTTGATTTGGGGAGCCATGTCATCTGCTGGTGTTGGTCCACTGTACTTCATTAAGTCATGGGTCACCGCAGCCATCTACCAGGAGATTTTGGAGCACTTCATGCTTCCTTCCGCAGACAAGCTCTATGGGGATACTGAATTAATTTTCCAGCAAGACTTGGCATCTGCCAAAAGCACCAAAACCTGGTTCAATGACCTTGGGATCACTGTGCTTGATTGGCCAGCAAATTCTCCTGACCTGAACCCCATATTGCCAAGAGAAAGATGAGAGACATGAGACTGAACAATGCAGAAGAGCTGAAGGCCGCAATTGAAGTATCCTGGTCTTCCAAACCACCTCAGCAGTGCCACAGGCTGATAGATTCCATGCCACACCGCATTGAGGCAGTAATTGCTGTAAAAGGGGCCCAAACCAATTACTGAGTACATATGCATGCTTATACTTTTCAGAGGTCCGATATTGTTCTATGTACAATCCTTGTTTTATTGATTGCATGTAATATTCTATTTTCTGAGATTTAGGGTTTTGATGACCTGTAAGCCCTATACATCACAATTATGACAAATCACGGCTTGAACTATCTTGCTTTGCTACAAGGGTCATTATACCATTGCCATTAAGTCTTACCTCTTGTTAGGGTTAAAGGTTTATAGGCTGGTCTAGGTCTCTCCCTTTAGAAGTTTGTTAATGTAACCCTCTAATTTGTTTTATCCTTTCAGGTACAATTCCACTGTACATGTGTATATACTAGACTGTTTTACCTGCAAATGTTGCCCAAAACCGATCTATTACCTCCTCTTTGTGACAATATCTTCTTTGAACTGTTCCAGTAATTATTACCAGAACATAAACTAAAGAGTTGTCTGCTTTATTACTCTAAGGCGGCGTACACACGATCGGATATATCCGATGAAAACGGTCCGCGGACCATTTCCATCGGATATGTCCGATCGGGAGTTTGATCCGATGGCGTGTACACACCATCGGATCAAATTCCCCGCCGCCGGACGGCGCGGTGACGTAGTGGTGACGCGGCGGTGACGTTGACGCCGCCGCGTCACCGCCACGTCACCGCACCAGGAAGTAAAACACTTCCGCGCATGCGCCGAATCGATTCGTCAGCGGCGCGGCGGCGGTGGGGGCCGACATGTCTGCTGGTAAGTGTACTAACCAGCAGACATGTCGGGCGGACAGATTCCCACCGGATAGATTTCAAAGCTTGCTTTGAAATCTGTCGGGTGGAGAAATCTGTCCGCTAGCCCATACACACGAGCGGAGATGTCTGCTGAAACGGTCCATCGGACCGTTTTCAGCGGACATATCCCCTCGTGTGTACGCCGCCTAAGGTGGTGCAACGATGTCTGAACCCATAGTGTCAAGTGGGTTGGAATGTTTATCAGGCCATGGCAGTGCAGATGAGCAGGTAATTCCAAGCAGCCCCTTAGGGGGTCGTGCTACATAACCAATATAATAGCTCCCAATCGTTCCTGATTTGAAACACAGTGCCTTGGTCCCTATTTCCTCCTAATTTGTCCCTCCCTTTGATCTGATCTATATAGTTGTATATAAAATGCACTACTTATCCATAATTTTTTTTATTTGTGGTAAACCTTTCATCCAATTTCTAAATTGTTGGATTTGTAAAATTTGAAAGCCAGTATAAAGAAATAGTAGTGTTAAAAAGCACTTGTGGGTTTAACTAATACGTTTTTATGTATAATTCTCCTTTAAGAGGAGGCGTGGTAGGGGGTGTGTCCTATGCCTACATACTTTTGCTAATAGGTGTCCTTCATGCCCATCTCGAAACATTGGGAGGTATGCAATACACAGACAGACTAGACCATGAAACCAAGTAACATGCTTTCTGTCTGCAAGGGGCACCCAGCAATTCAGTGATCATGGGGAACTGGACATTACAAAAAATCTCATTATTAGCTTCTCATACCTCCCAACTTTTTGACATGGGAATAAAGGAACCCATTAACAAATGTATATAGACATAGGACACGCCTCCTACTATGCCCCCTTAGAAGAGAAATATACAAACAAAAAGATTAGTTAAATTCACAGGTGCTTTTTTACTACTATTATTCCTTTATACTCGCTTTTGAAATTTACAAATGCAGAAATTTAGCAATTGGATGAAGGGTTTAGCACTGGGAAACAGTCTTCGAAAGATAAAAAGTAAATTTTATATACAACTATGTAGCGCCCCCTTTACTTTCAGTGCGGGCACTAGTCTAAATTTAGCAGGAATGGGAGAGGTACCTTGCTTCCATTCACACAATTGTTCAGGATGGTGACCTCTGTTGTTTCAGAAGTGTCCTTTGGGCCAGTCTGCGTTCTGGGGATGTGGTATCATCCCTGGTCCGCAGTTGGCGGCAGAGGGGGTTCTGACAGAGCAAGCTTCCCCAGCAGCCAATTGGAGGAGTTTTCCCTCACGGGGCATGCTGGGGAGGGATATATCTGGACAGGTGTCATGTGTTCAAGGCAGTTCTGCGGGGGCCCGGTTCCAGGTGCGGCATCCACCTTCAGGGTGCGCGCATCCATGGACTCCGCCAGCGTGGACCACCTGGCCAAACTCACTGGCTATGCTGGACCTCAATCGGAGGTCAAAGGGAACCCCAGTGCTCTACTGGGTTTCCAGTTCTTTTGAGGAGATCCCAGGCTGGGTGCCGTACGAGTAGGGGATCGGCTTGAGGAGGACCCGGAGGCAGGTCGTCCAACAGGGCTTGAACGAACCAATCGGGGATCTGGTGACCGGGATGCTGACAGGTACACTTTGCTGTCACCCGGTGACCTATGCTAAAGAAAATCTACTGGGAGGATTCGCTCTGTTTACCCATCTAATTTACTGAAGCAATTGGCCGGTTGCAAAGGCCCTATAGCCAGATCTGAGATAGAGAGATCTGTTCCTCCCAGCGATTCAAAGTGACACCTCGGCTGCCAGGTTAGTGTGGGGGACCTGTCCGTGGGCACTTTACCCACTCCATTTGGGAGAGGCGACGAGTTCAACTATTGCTATTGTCAAGGGCAAGTCTGCCCTGTTCACATCCAGGCCTGATACCACAAGGTTCTCTTATCTCTTATCCTTCCTTCATCAGCTTTCCTTTCCTTAAACTGAAGATGATGTTTGCCTTGTTGGCTGTAAAAATAAAAAGGCATTGAAAGAAACTTTATTGACTGTTTGGACATTCGCTTACTGCTCCGCTACTGTTATTTCACCCCTAGACACCACCAGGGTAACTTGGTGTGCCAATCCCAGTATTTAACCAGCGGCTCCTTCGGGGGTAGCGCTCCAACTATATAAATCAGACCAAATTGAGGGACAAATGAGGAGGAAAGATGGACATTATTCTAAATCAGGAACAGTCCCTCAAAATCAGGGACAGTTGAGAGCTATGGCTTATCACTAAATTGATAGCCCCACTGATCAGTAATAGACAGGAGGGGGCTGCCCAGAATGACCAAGAAAACACATTTTTAGTTTGTTCACAAAGGCAACTTACTATTCTGGGATCCTGGAGGATTGAACAGAGGGATTTGACGTAAATGAAAAGTCTGACAGGAAGGATGAGACTTTTTTGAATCCTGAAAACAAAAGTTCACAGATTTGTCCACTGTAGTCCTACTTTACCATGTCCTTTGCAGACTCATTTAAAATGGGAGGGACTAGTTTATTATTATCACCTGATGAATTCTAATGCCTGCCTGGTACACACTGAGGCCCAGATTCAGGTACATCTGCGCATTATTGGACCGGCGTAGCGCACCGGCTTTACGTTAGACTTGCGCAATTTTGCCGCGTAATCACCCTATTCTCGTAGCTTTTGCGCAGGAAATTGCGCATGCGTAACGTTTTTTCAGAGGCGTAAGGAGGAATAATACAAATTGGGAAGGACGTGGGCGTGTTACATTGAAATGAGCCGTGACCCCATGCAAATGAAGGGCCGGCCGGCTCGCGCATGCTCCGCTGTGCGCATGCTCACAACTCGGGAGCGGCGCAATCAGTGAAATTGGAAATGGACTAGGGCTACGTTGTGAACTACGCAAACAGCATAAATGGACACACACAAACGCACTTGCATTGCAAAAGTACATCCCTTTGTCCCTTCCCATTTAACCAAGTGCTTTTGTCCTGTTGTTCATTGCGGTGTGTTTTGTAGTTGTCAGATTAGTGTTCTGTGTGATCAAGTGTTTGTTAGTAGATTTTTGAAAGTGGTTTTTGATAAGTGTTTGAGAGACTGTTTGTTTGATTGATATATTTGTGTTTGTTTGTTTTCCTGCTGTATTTTTGTTTTGTTTTTTTTGTGACTGTTTATTGCTGAGTAGTTTTCTCTCTGTGTGTGTTTTTGCTTGATTGGTTGGGCTTGTTTGTGTGAGTGAATTTTGTTTACTGGGAGTGAGTTTTTTTGGAAGGATGACAGAGAGAAAACGAAAGCTGAATTTTACAGTTGTGGAAAAACAAATTCTTGCCCAGGCCATTAGCGAGTATGGGCGTTACCTCCACGGCCCAGAGAGTGCCAACACCACCCCGGCCAGGAGGAGGGAGATTTTGGATAGGATCACTGAGCAGGTCAATTCAGCGGGGCAGTCGGAGACACGGACCCGGTCTGGGATTGACAAAAAAATCAATGACCTCCGGCGTCTGGTCAAACAGAAGCTGGCCAGAATGCATGCCCATGCCAGGGGCACAGGAGGGGGCCCACCATGCCGTGTAAGGCTGACAGCGGAGGAGCGTGTGGTGGCCCTGACCTTTCATCGGCATGAAGTTGAGGGCCTGCCCGGCTTTGACTCAAGTCCGGAGCCCGTGGTGCCAGGTACGTTTTTTTTTTTAATATCAGGTGTGTAGCATGTGTGGGGGAGGGGGTGAAAGGGAATATGTGGCAAGTGTGTGGATCCTCCAACCTGTGAATGTTTTGTGTCATCCACAGATGTGCAGGAGGGTGCAGGGCCATCTGGCCTGACCGCACCAACCCCAGGACAGCAGCCAAATGAGGCCCCCCCAACAAGGCCAGAGTCGGGGGAGGAGGTTCAAGAGGAGCAGGAGAATCATGAGGAGGAGGAGAATCATGAGGAGGAGGAGTCCATGTCAGGCACTGGACGTTTGGTTTTTGAGGACTCTTCCCCTCTGGCTGGCAGCAGGCAGGCCTCCCTAAGGGGGAGCCCCCCCCCCCTCCTCCCCCAACATGGCTCCCCTCACAAGGGCCTCCCCTTCTCCTCGGCCACAAGCATTATCTGGAGGCAGGATGTCATCCCAGACCACCAGGGGGGTGGCCGATCTCCTGCCCGCCACTCTGAGAAGGGACCAGTTCCTCCAGACCCGCCATCTGGGACAGGTCAGCCAGACATTGGTGCGGATGGAGGAGAGCCTGTCCTCCATCAAGGATACGTTGGGGAACCTGGACTACCACTCCCGGGCTTTCACAACCTGCCTAAACGAACTGCAGACGACATCAGCAGGCGTTGGGCAGGATGGAAGGGCCCTTACCCTGGCTATCCAGGCCAACACGGCAACACTTGGTGCTGCCCTGGACAGAATAGCCGTGGCCTTGGAGGGCAGGCCGCCAGGTGGGCAGAGATCAGGGGCTGCTCCTCCTTCCCCGGTTTTCCCCCTCCCCCATGAGTCTCCCCTGAGAAGCCGGGGCCGTGGCCGGGGGCGCCCCAGGCGTGGCTCACACAAAGGGCAATAATTTGTTTTTCCCCCTTTTTTTTTTTTTTTTTTGAATTTTTTTTTTTTGCTGGAAATTTTTTGCTTTTGCAGGTAATTTTTCTTGTTTTTTTTTGGGTTGTGAATGCTGTGTGAATGTGGGGGTGACATTCCTGCCGGAAAAGGGGTGTCACCCTCAATTTTGGTGGAGAAGGGTTCCCCAGGTCCGTGTGAATGGTGTATGAATGTACAGTGACATAATTGGAGCCTTGGCGTGGCGTTGCTGCTCACAAGTCCTGCATGGTGGACTGGTGCCAATCCAATTTGATGTTGATGTGGGGTGTGTGTGCTAGGGACCACAGTGTTGTGCATGCATGCATTCTCATTGTGCCATGATTAATGTGTCTTGTTAACGTGCAAAGATGCCCAATGTGAGCTGGCTCCTGGCTGCTCTTCCCTCAGAAGACGGGGTAGCTTCGGTTAGGGGGGGATTGTCTGGTTCAGGGGTCAGGTCATCACGTAGGCCAATCTGCAGGCCCTTTCTTTCTGCAAAGTTGTGCAGCATGCAACATGCACCGATGATCTGGCACACGAAGTTTGGGGAATACAAGAGGGTACCCCCAGACTTATCCAGGCATCGGAAACGTGCCTTTAGAAGGCCAAAGGTGCGCTCCACCACTGCTCGTGTTTGGGCATGTGCTTGATTGTATCTTTCCTCTCCTGGGGTTTGGGGGTTTCCGGATAGGAGTCATGAGATGGGGTCCCAGTGGATATGCAGAGTCACCTGTAAGGGAAAAGACAGGAGGATGTTAGTAGTGCATGTGCCCCTTGTGATGTGTGCATCATGGGGAGGGACAGTCATGCCTGCCACCCATGTCACTCACCAACCAGCCAGCTGTCCCCATACACGTTCTGTTCGAATTCCATTGGGATGGGGCTATGATTGTATATGTAGCTGTCATGGCTGGATCCGGGGTGTTTGGCACGGACGTGCCATATGAGGCCTTGGGCATCGACTATCACCTGTACGTTGATGGAATGCCAATGCTTCCGATTGCGGTATATGTGCTCTGTCTCACGGGGGGGCTGGAGTGCCACATGTGTGCAATCAATGGCCCCCACGGTGCGTGGGAATCTGGCAATTCTGTAGAAATCTGTCATTGCCTTCAGCCGCAGGTCCTCAGTGGTTGGTTTGATGATTTGGTTGGCCATGCGTCTGAGAATTGCAGGGACAACCTGGTGCACACATCTGCTCATGGAGGATTGTGACATCCCAGCCACCACTCCACTTGTACGCTGAAAAGAGCCACTGGCAAGGAAATGGAGTGTTGCCAGTACCTTGACCAGTGGCTGCACTGCATGTGAGCGGTGTGTTGGGCTGGTGATGTCCTCCTGCAGGGTTGTGGTTAATTCCAGGATGGCATGAGGGGTGAATCTGAAGATGCGAAACACCTCAGAATCACTCATGCCAAACAGGTCTATGCGGGTGCGGTATATCCTCTCCCATGCCATCCTCCGTGCCATCCTCCGTGCCCTCATCCTTCTTTGTTCATCTAAAGTCAGTAGTATAGCTATGTGCGACGATGCCCCTGGCATGTTGGCATACAGATTGTTGTGCAACACGTGTGACTGCTGAGCTCCTCACTAACAGTGTTGCTTTATCTAACAAGTAGACTTTTTTTCTCTTTTTAGACCAGCTTTTATATGCTCTAATTTTAGACAGGACATTTTGCTGTTGCGCACACTGCGTCGCCTGCGCTGCCCCAACGTTGTTTTGTGGATCCCCGTAAGTCCCTCATTAGCATATTTGACTAGCAAATCAATGGTGTGTCTAGCGCACTTTTGCGCGGACGGATGCGCCAGTCTAACGAAATTACGCGGGACAAAAAAAAAGTAGATTTTTTGCGTATCTCGTTCTGGGGATGCCGCGCATCGAAACGCACGCGCACATTTCGACTTACGCACGCGCATCTCCTGTTGCGCAGGCGTAATCGCTCTGTGAATCTGGGCCTGAGTTTTTTTCTGTTCTGTTGGACCAGCTGGCTTACACAAGGGCAAAAGGCTGGCCGTTTTTTTATTTTATCAGCCGATGTTGCCCAGTATTCGGCCTGTGAGTACGGGGCTTAAGACCTCTTTCACACTGAAGCGTTATTTAAAAGGCTCTTAAACGCTCTCCGTGCATCTCAATGGACCCTTTTACACTGAGTCCTGCAAGCAGCATCTTTGGAGCAGCTTTTGGGCACTGAGAAAAACACTCCAAAAACGCCACTCTCCATTGAAATGAATTGAAAGCGCTGTAAAAACGCCTTACCCTTTCACACTGAGGCGTTGCACTGGCGGGGCGTTGATAAAAGTCCTGCAAGCAGCATCTTTGGAGCGCTGAAAAAAAAAAATCCAAAAACGAAATGAATTGAAAGCACTGTAAAAACACCTTGCCCTTTCACACTGAGGCACTGCAAAAACGCCCTAAAACTTTAGGGTCTTAGCAGTGCTTTACCAGCACATTGGGATTGCAGATGAGGCTTCGGTCGAATAACGCTGGAAAAACGCTTGAATAACACTCGGGGAAAAAAGCCCCAGTGTGAAAGGGGCCTAAGTGTTCTGATGTGAAAAGCTGCAGGGTTAGCTGCCCATTGGCAGTGTTTAACTCTTGGGGAATATCTCACCAAAACTGAAATTCCTAGTGCAGGGGGTCTCTAAAAATGTATCTTAATGCAGACTTCAGAGAAAATCAGCAAGCCCATCACACCAACAGAAAATTACATGTTTGAGGGCGCTCCATACTCCAGGTCGCCAAATTGCTTAGAATTTTACAAAAAAAAAAAAAATAGCAGATACAGGGCCAGATTCACAGGGCCAGATTCACAGAGCCATTACGCCGGTGGTCTAGGAGATGCGCGGCGTAAGTCTAAATCTGCGCATGCGTATCGATGCGCCGCATCCCCAAAACGATATACGCATGAAATCTACTTTTTTTGGACCGGCGTAATTTCAATAGACCGGCGTATCCGTGCGCGCAAAACTGAGCTAGACACACCATTGATTGGCTATTCAAATATGCAAATGAGGGAGTTACGGGGATCCACAAAAGTAAGTTGGTGCAGCGCAGGCTACGCGCTGTGCGCAACAGCTGCACGTCCTGTCTAAAATTAGACCATATAAAAGGTGGAATAAAATTAGACAATCCGTCTACATGTCAGGTAAAGCAACACTGTTAGTGAGGAGCTGAGCAGTCACACTTGCTGGACAACAAACTTTATGCCAACATGCCAGGGGCATCCATGCTCATAGCTATACTACTGACTTTAGATGAGCAAAGAAGGAGGAGGGCACGGAGGAGGGCACGGAGGAGGGCACGGGAGAGCATGAGTGATTCTGAGGTGTATCACATCTTCAGAATCACCCCTCATGCCATCCTGGAATTAACCACAACCCTGCAGGAGGACATCACCAGCCCAACACACCGCTCACATACAGTGCAGTCACTGGTCAAGGTCATGGCAACACTCCATTTCCTTGCCAGTGGCTCTTTTCAAAGAACAAGTGGAGTGGTGGCTGGGATGTCACAATCCTCCATGAGCAGATGTGTGCACCAGGTTATCCCTGCAATTCTCAGACGCATGGCCAACCAAATCATCAAACCAACCACTGAGGACCTGCGGCTGAAGGCAATGACAGATTTCTACAGAATTGCCAGATTCCCACGCACCGTGGGGGCCATTGATTGCACACATGTGGCACTCCAGCCCCCCCGTGAGACATAGTGTTGCTCACGAATATTCGTATTGCGAATATTCGGCTCGAATATGGCATATTCGAGTATTCGCGATATATTCCGAATTTCGCGGTGAATATTCGCTATTTCGAATATTCGTATTTTTTCAATTTTTTTTTAGAACAGATCACATCCTAGAGATCCCCATCGACGTCTAAAAGCATTGCTGGTATGATTAGAGACCTTGGGCCGAGTAGCTGCAGCGTTCATTTTATATTGCCAAAAAATCGCAATGCGATTATTCGGCAATAGCGATATCGCGCGATTATTTTCGAGAAATTCGCAATATTGTTTTTAGCTAAAATAACACATATATTCGATTTCAGAGTGTTACTGTCGAAATTCCGCAATCAATTTATCATTCGCATTTTTGCGAAATTACGATAAACTATGAAGAATATTCTGAGCCAATCAGAGTGCTCCATTCCGCATTTCTCGAAATTTTGCAATTATTTTGTATTATAAAATATCACGAATATTCTGAGCCAATCAGAGTGCTCCTTCCGCATTTGCCGAATATTCGCAATTATTTTGTATTGTAATATATCACGAATATTCTGAGCCAATTAGAGTGCTCCTTCCGCATTTGCCGAATATTCGCAATTATTTTGTATTGTAATATATCACGAATATTCTGAGCCAATCAGAGTGCTCCATTCCGCATTTCTCGAAATTTCGCAATTATTTGGTATTATAAAATATCACAAATATTCTGAGCCAATCAGAGTGCTCCTTCCGCATTTGCCGAATATTCGCAATTATTTTGTATTGTAATATATTACGAATATTCTGAGCCAATCAGAGTGCTCCTTCCGCATTTGCCGAATATTCGCAATTATTTTGTATTGTAATATATCACGAATATTCTGAGCCAATCAGAGTGCTCCTTCCGCATTTGCCGAATATTCGCAATTATTTTGTATTGTAATATATCACGAATATTCTGAGCCAATCAGAGTGCTCCTTCCGCATTTGCCGAATATTCGCAATTATTTGGTATTATAAAATATCACAAATTTTCTGAGCCAATCAGAGTGCTCCTTCCGCATTTCTCGAAATTTCGCATTCGCATTCGCAATAGCGAAAATTCGCAATCATTTCATTTCCAAAAAATATCACGAATATTCGTATTTAGCGAATATATCTCGAATATTCGACTATATATTCGAGATATATCGCGAAATCGAATATGGCATATTCTGCTCAACACTAGTGAGACAGAGCACATATACCGCAATCGGAAGCATTGGCATTCCATCAACGTACAGGTGATAGTCGATGCCCAAGGCCTCATATGGCACGTCCGTGCCAAACACCCCGGATCCAGCCATGACAGCTACATATACAATCATAGCCCCATCCCAATGGAATTCGAACAGAACGTGTATGGGGACAGCTGGCTGGTTGGTGAGTGACATGGGTGGCAGGCATGACTGTCCCTCCCCATGATGCACACATCACAAGGGGCACATGCACTACTAACATCTTCCTGTCTTTTCCCTTACAGGTGACTCTGCATATGCACTGGGACCCCATCTCATGACTCCTATCCAGAACCCCCAAACCCCAGGAGAGGAAAGATACAATGAAGCCCACGCCCAAACACGTGCAGTGGTGGAGCGCACCTTTGGCCTCCTGAAGTCACGTTTCCGATGCCTGGATAAGTCTGGGGGGACCCTGTTGTGTTCCCCAAACTTTGTGTGCCAGATCATCGGTGCATGTTGCATGCTGCACAACTTCGCAGTGAGAAAGGGCCTGCAGATTGACATACGTGATGACCTGACCCCTAAACCAGACAATCCCCCCCTAACCGAGGATACCCCGCCTTCTGAGGGAAGAGCAGCCAGGAGACAGCTCACATTAGGCATCTTTGAACGTCAAACACACGTTCAAGTCGAAACCAATGAGTATTTGCGGCGTAATTTGGAGCATGCGCACTGGAATACGTTCACGGACGGCGCATGCGCTGTTCGGAAAATGCGTCAATTACGTGGGGTCACGATTCATTTACATGGATCACGCCCCCTACCTGCCTGTTTTGAATTAGGCGCTCTTACACCGGCCCATTTACACTACGCCGCCGTAACTTTGGGCGCAACTTCTTTGTGAATACGGCACCTGCCTCTCAAAGTTACGGCGGGGTAGCGTAAACAAGATACGCTACGCCCGCACAAAGTTACGGCGGGCTATCTGAATCTGGCCCTCTGCCTTTTTTCTTCTCTATCTTTACTGATATACTGTTATGCCGCACCATCCTCCTCTGGCCAGCATGAGGAGAGTTGAAGCCAGGCAAGCCTGTGGACTTCAATTAAGAGAACGGTTTCAGAAATGTCCCAGTGGTTGGTGGTCAGTGAGAGGAAACACGCCCCACTGGTCAAGGGTGAGTGGGAGAAAAGCTGCTCTCAGCATTGATGGACAATGAAGGGGAAAAATTCCCCAGTGGTTGGTGGTCAGTGTGATAAAAAAAAAAAAAAAGGCCTTTGCATCAGTGTGAGAAAAAGTGTCCCAGTGCACAATGGTCAGTAAAGTGAAGCACTTGCCTCCGATGGAGCAGCTTAATGTGTTGGGTCCTCTTTTCCTGCGCTTACGACACTGAACAGTTCTGCACAGTCTGACACACCAGGCTGGGCTGAGAATATTTACTGCAGGTACCTGTGTGTGAAGCAAGATGCATATATAATATTATTTTTTTATAAATTTAGGAGAAAATGTGTTCTGCTAAATTGTCTGGTAAAAATAACCCAAATCAGTGTATATCAGTGGTTCTCAACCTGGGGCTCGGGACCCCCTCGGGGGTCAAATGACAATTTGCCAGGGGTCCCCGGATCCTGGGCTGTTCCTGAAGCCTGCACTGCTCTACCAGCCTTTTCGCAGCTGCCCCTGGAGTCTGTCAGGGAGGTCCAGCCTGGCTGTTTCTGGAGAATGCGGCTGCCCACTCAGCTTCATTGCAGCCGCCCAGAGGCGTCGTTATGCCCTGGCTAGCGGGGCTGGAGCCCCGAATGTGACCCCGAAAAGCCCAGAGTCTTAAAAAGGCACCATACACTATTTAGACCCATGTCCGCTGAGCAGGAAGCGATCTGATCCGCCGAGTCACAGGTCCCGCCTTCTGGAGCCTGCAGAACATATGATGGATGTCCCAGTGGTCCAATGTCCAGCCGTGGGATGTGTGACGTCCATCATACGCGCTGCCGGCTCCAGAAGGCGGGAGTTTCCAATCCCGCAGCCGCCGCCGCATCACAACACTGAGATCCCCGCTCGGCGCTGAAGTGGTACTCAGGAGAGTTCAGATCAGGGCAGCGGAGGAGCGATCGGGCAAGTCCGAGTGCCACTGACTGCACCGATGAAGAGGAGGGGGATGAGGATGGCCGGAGGAGCCCGCTGCACTGGGGTGAGTGTTGATTACCTGACCTGAGCTGGTGCTGGGGGCGGATTGGGTGGGAGGAGAGGAAAAAAAAAAAGTGTGTGCCACTTTTATGATGTTATTATATGTTAATATACTATTCCTATCTGATCTCTACATTGTATTAAACCCTGGATATAATATGATATGATATGTATGTGTGCTATTACTGTATATGGTGTATTATTGTGATTAGATTACGTATAGTAATCTAATCACAATAATACGCCATATAATAGCACACATACATATGATATTATATCCAGAGTTTAGTACAATGTAGAGATCATATGATAGATAGTAATAGTATATTAACATATAATAACACCATAATAATAACCCACCACACGGTACTACAACCAGAATCATACAATCACAATATCCCAACCTGAGAACGATCCGGCACATTACAGGCAATGATCATGTTACATTGTATGACATTGTATGTAATAATAATCCTCCAATGACAGATCTCTATGTACAGTGTGAAATGTGTGATCTCTCTCTATCACTCACCTCCTCTCCGGGAGAAGTGTCCGCTCTGAGCTCTCCGCTCTCACTGCTGTGTGGGTTGCTGTTGACACATCCCTCATCTTCAACTTGTATGGTTTATAGTTATGGTTTATAGTTGATTGTGTATGTATGTAGGACAGGTCAGTGTATGTAGGACAGGTCAGTGTATGTAGGACAGGTCAGTGGCTCAGGTCAGTGTATGTAGGACAGGTCAGTGTATGTAGGACACACACACACACACCAGGGTATGTGTGTCAGGTAGGTCACCCCGCGCCACTCCACCGACCGCGCCCGAACCCCCCCCCCAGGTGCCGGCTTGGCTTCTGGTCTTTTTGGCACCTAGCAACGCCCCTGCAGCCGCCCATTCAGTTCACGGCATGGCTGGGGGGTAGAGACTAGAGGTCAGCTGACTGGTGAGGAATGTGAAGTGGGAAGGGCTGGGGGAGACCCTATCTCCTCAATTTGGCATAGGTGTCACTACTACGAGACACCACAAAGTCAGAGACGCAGTGAGAAACACTACCTGCGATTATAGTTGCCATTAAAAGCTCCCAATACAGTTCTCAGATCAAGAGCACCAAAGTTGGCTGATGAGAACCCCCCGCTGCACTGCCACTCATCCCATTCCCCCCCCCCCCCCCCAAAGAGTAAGAGATGGAATAAAAAATAAAGAATACATGAAAAGAGGGGGAGGAACAAAGAAAAAGGGAGAGAAAGAATAAGAGAAGGAACAAGAAAGACGGCTAGAGAGCGAGGTATGTGGGGGCAGGGGGGGGGGGTTGGAAAAACCACAAGAAATTAGGATAGAGAGAGATAAAAGGGAAAAAAAGGAGGAGAACAAAAGAGAAAGAGTAGTACATCCTAAAATGTACCATAAGGGATTTTAATACTGTACAAGTGGAAGGGACTCAGGGAGCGATAAATGTCCATGAGTTAGGGACGCAAATTACTTGTCTTGCCTTGGGTGCCGACAACCTCCTCTACAAAAATATTTTACTGTTAGCAGTCCCCACAACTTAGGAAATCTTATCAAGGGGTCACGGCACTAGAGGGTTGAGAACCACTGGTGTATACTGTTTAGTGTGTGTAAAAGTTATAGAGTTTGTCTATATTCTGTGGTATAAATATTTGAAAATGTAGTAATCCTGATGTTCTGACTGCCTGTCTCATTTCTTGAGGTCCTCAAATTCCAGGACAGTACAATTACCCCCAAATGTCCACTTTTAGAAAAGTAGACAATTTAGGAATTAGAGGAATGGTACGTTTTTTGCAGTTGTAAGTTTTTGTGTGATGATTAAAATAAATATATATATACACATATATGCCTTGCAAAAAGTATTCACCCCCCTTGGCATTTTTCGTGTCTTGTTGCATCACAACGTGGAATTAACCTTGATTGTTTAAGGATTTGCATCATTTAATTTACAGAACATGCTCACAACTTTGAAGATGTTTTTTTTTATTCTGAAGCAAACAACAAATAGGACAAAATAACAGAAAAAGTCAATGTGCATAACTAGTCACCTACACATACAAGTCAATACTTTGTAGAGCCACTTTTTGTGGCTATCACAGCTCCAAGTCGCTTTGCATAAGTCCCTCAGAGCTTGCCACATCTTACCACTGGGATTTTTGCCCATTACTCTTTGCGAAACTGTTCCAGCTCCTTCAAGTTGAATGGTTTGCACTTCTGAACAGCAATCTTTAAGTCTGACCACAGATTTTCTATTGGATTGAGGTCTGGGCTTTGACTAGCCATTCCAGCACATTTACATGTTTCCCCTCAAACCAATCAAGTGTTGCTTTAGCAGTGTGTTTGGGGTCATTGTCCTGCTGGAAGGTGAACCGCTGTGCTATCCTCAAATCACACACAGAGTGGAACAGGTTTTGCTTAAGAATATACCTGTATTTAGCACCATCCATCTTTCCCTCAACCCTCACCAGTTTCCCAGTCCCGACTGCTGGGGATGGTGTTCTTTGGGTGATGTGATGTTTTGGGTTTGCGTCAGACATATTCAAAAGTTCAACTTTAGTCTCATGAGACCAGAGCACCTTCCTCCATAGATTTTGGGAGTCTCCTTCAGCGCTACCCCCGCAGGAGCCGCTGGTTTGATTTGGGATCGGCGTGTTACCTTTCTTAGCATGTCTAGGGGTATGATGAAAATGAATGACATGAGCAATGATTAAATGTCCAGACAGTGAGATGTTGTTTTCTGTGCTTTTATTCTGCCAACATGGCAACAGGTAACTTCAGGTGAATACAGGAAAGGATGATGAGAATAAGAAGTTGCAGATACAGGTGTAGCGCTCACCCCCGAAGGAGCCGCTGGTTGATTTCGGGGTCGGCGTATTAAGTTACCAATTACACTTGTCTAGGAGTGAATAATTGTGGAAAGTGAATAAAGCGAGTGTCCAGACATCAGAGTGCATTTTCAAAGTTTTATTCCAAGGCCCAACATGGCTAACATCAACATGGCACACTATAGAGAAAGGTTGATGAGCGGAAGAAACTGCAGTATCAGACCTTGGATATTATAGAGAGCAGCTTGCTCTCAGTATAGTAACACTTAAACATTGCCACTTCCGTCAGAGTGGGTAAAGTGCCCCGGAAAGGCGTTTAACTTGGGCCTGGCAGCCGAAAGGTCACTTGCAATAGTCACTGGGAGGAATTAGGGCCTCTGCCACAGGCCTGTGGAATTTCCATACTTTTCAAAGGGGTAGAACTAATGGATCCTCCCAGTAAGTCACTTCTCTAGAGTTATCAAAGGACAGTTGGAGTGTACCTGTCATGTAGTGATGACCGGATCCCCGGTGGTTCGCCTAGGCCTCGGGGACAACCTCTGCCTTTGGGTCTCCCGAGCCAATCCCCCACCGTACAGCTCCCAGCTTAGGATCTGGGACCCAACAAGCCACCCAGGGGTAAAAACACCTCCCCTGGCATGCAGACTGGCCTAGAAAGCAGTTCTAAACTGACAGAAGCCTAAACTTAACCAATTTGTGAGTGGAAGCAACTTAACTCTCCCATTCCCCACTTACTTTAGCGTAACGCTATAGGGGGGGGGGGGCGCTACATACTCCTCCCACTTGAATTGACACTGTCCCTAGTGTCCCGTAGCATTCGTCCGAATGCTCAGACCTGATACTGAAACCAGACAGAGAAAGTAGGAAAGAAATTTTTTACAATATTACACTATATATATGACATACACACATACACAACCCTGCTATCTAACTGCCCATTCTCACAGTGGTCGATAACAGGTGGGTCAAAAAACAACCTGTAGGTAAAACAAGGCATACATAATAACAATATATACACAATGTAGCCTGAGACATCAGTGTAAGTTTTTTCCAATAATATACAGTTTCTAAAGTCAGGGCCGAGACTGCACGCTTACACTTGAGCGCAAAGCCTCCCTCCCTTACAAGGAACATTAAGTATAAGTGCAATGAAAAACTCAGTGTAGGAATATACGGTATAACTGTGATGCTACCATCCTATAAAGTCACGATGCAGAACACTGCCCCTAGTGGTCAGTGCGCTGGAACTGCAGTGGTGCGCCCCAGTCAAAGGTGCGTAAGTAGTTACAAAAAGAAAAGAAAAAAAACCAGGGGAAAAATAGTTTTCTTCCTTTTTTTTTCTCTCTGAGGCATTTTCCATGGTTGCAATTCAAACAACCGCAAGTTCCCACTCCCCTGAACAGTTCTACACAACAGTCCATGTGGCTCAGGGGGAGCAGGGGGAGAAACAGAGTGGGGCATACTCGTCCGTAACTTCCCTTGCGAAAAAAAAATTAGCATAGCGTATAAAGTCCACATGCCTTACTTGTAAAACCGAGGGTCAGGCAACCAAATGGTTTCCCCCCTTGGGGTAGTATATTTCACCGTGAAGGTCTGATATTCCCTCCCCAGGCTCTTTATCACGACCCGGTCCCTGTAGATGTGTCGGCCCCGACTCCAGTCCCGATAACATCGCTCAAACCTCAGGTTTAAACTGGGGACTCGCGGATCGGTACCCTGCAGAATATTGGGCGCCTTCAAGTATGTCCAGATAGCCTCCTGACACCAAGCTTCTCTCTTTTGATCAATCTGGTAGAGAAGCGGAGGTGGCACATATGGGTATTCGTATCCATATTCAGTTGCCACTTTTTGCATCACCACACGTTGCAACCGAGCAAACTTTAGCAAAGTCTTTGAATCACCGCGCCCCAGCAACACCAAGGTGTCCGGCGCCCGTCTCAAGACGGGGACAATGATAGGCACAGGAGTAGTGAGAGTAGCGACAGGCAGGCTCCACTGGGTTCTGGCTCCCTATCCGGAACATTTCCAAAGATATTTGATTCTTCTTGACTCTGTGGCTCCGAAAAGCAAGTCCCAGCCATCGAGGAGCCCCCCGGTCGGCCTGACTGAAGACATTGAATAGTTGTGGGAGGCTGGAGTAAGTCCTTCATCAAAAGGGCCACACCACTCGGAGACCGCTAAGGGAGTTTCCGACGTCTCCGAGGGGGCATTGCCCTGAGTACTTGTCACATGCGACAAGCTTGTCACGCTAAACAGGACGTCTTCCAAATCTGGATTTTCCCCAAGGCTCACCTCCACTGAAGTAGGGGGCGAGATGGCCGAGGGTAGCTGTCATGGACCATGAAATACTGAAATCCTAATTCATGTATTACAGAAGATGTAATTCTGAACCTCAGCCAGGTCAACAGACTCATAAGAAATACTCATTGTCCATTGTGTGATAACCCTATGTAAAGCCTTTCTATTATCAGGTGTAAATGACTTCTGCCCTGTCTCAATTCTCCAGACGGCTCCATTGTTCTGTGGCTGGCTATTGTGTACATTGATTGATCCCCTGGGGCTTTTGTCTGAAAACACATCACAGGCCTGGCCACACATATTCAGGCTATTCAAACTTTGGGACCAATCTCTGCGGAGACATTTTCAAGTCCTCATTTGCATGGTTTAAGAGGACCAGAGTGCAACTGAATACTTTACAATGGACCAATAGGAAAGCGGTTGTTGGGGGCGGGATGTTCCAAATCCTGTATAAAGTGTGCTGTGTACTTTCATTAAAGTGTGTCCTGTTACATCCAGTATTAAGCCATGGCTCATGTGTGGATGATTCGGCGATTCCAGGGATATTCCTAAGTCGGAGAATATTGGGGTGATTTCTTTTATGGGAGAAGAAGGGAGAGGATGGCGGAGATATGCTCTAATACCGTCACACTGGATGGCAGCAGCGGGATTTTCCCTTCTACTTTCCGTTACACCAGGATTCCAAGCAGACACTGGGAACAGTGAATGGAAGACTGGTACACCCTGCTTAAAAGAAATACACGGAAAGGACTACTGGAAGTTTGTGGAAGGATTGCTAGCAGCAAAACCGAGCGTGTCATCATAGCAGAATAAATTGAGCTAGACCAGGAGAACTCGGTTGCAGCAACGCCAGCAGTACAGAAGATGGGGACACCAGTGATTCAGGGTGAGGAATCACCAGCCAACAAGCTAATAAGAGAGAAATTAGCATGGTTCGGTCCGAACCCAACGGCGGATGTGGTGCTGAAAGTGATGACCCTGGTAGCGGAGGAGGCGAAACAAATAAGAAACGCAGAACTACAGTTAAAACTGGCAGCAGTTCAACAAGCAGCCGCACATTCTCCAAAAAGTGAGTACAGCACAGCAGACACAAGGAAGATTCCGTTTAGAGCTTTTAAAGCTTTTGATGAGAAAGAACGAGAGCGGCAACATGAGCTGAGAATTGCAGAAATACGACGATCGGTGACAACGCCTAAAGAAGCAGCACCAAATGAAAGACAGGAGATGGTGAACCTCTATCCCCAGACACCAGTTGCAGAGACAGGGGATCTGATAGACTTCTCTGCTGAGGAAGAACAACCTGATGGGCCTCCAGCAGAAGAGCTGGTATCAGGGCCACACTTCACTGTGCTCTGCCCAGCCCCAAGAGCAGTATTTGTGGAGTTACAAGGAACTTCCCCAGCTGAAGCGCTGGTCCCCGGACAGAGGGTTCAAGACCTCTGCCCCACCCCTGTGGCAGTTTTGGAGGCTCAGGGTGAGAAGATGGCGATCACTCCCCAGCCACAGATTACAGAATGTATGGACTGTTCAGAGGATGTTATGGATTATGCATCCCCAGCAGAAGTGCTGGCAACAGGGCAGATTGCCAGCCATCTCTGCCCAGCACCGCGACCAACTGTGGAGTTCCAGGGAGCCGGGGCGGTTGGCCCCCCTCCCCAGCAACCAGCTGAGGTGGTAAAGCTCTTACTCCCAGCGGAATCACTGGCAGCAGGACAGGATGCTACTGGCGGCTGCACCCCACTACAGCTTGAGTGGATACCAGTGGATGGGACTTCAGTCTCCACTGGTATACCCCATAAATGGTGGCCAGTTGGCCCAGACCCCCAACAGCATGATGGACTGAGCCCAGCCACCCTGTCATCTCTCCAGCGGCTGAAAGGACTCCAGGGAGAAGGGCCAGTCCAGGCCTCTCCCCAGCGGCAGACGTGTCCCCTGAGAGAGGCAGAGGATGGCGGGGTGAGTAATGCTCGGTTTGGAGCAAGTGATTTGGGGTACTGTATGGATATCGGCATTGGGGGACTGGAACTACTGACTGAATTCAGAGACAACCCATCTGGTGTCTCTGACTGGGTTAGTCCCCTGCCAAAAGGGGAGATGTGTGACAGGCCTAGCCGGGACAGGGGCTTTTGGAGAGGACTGAATGCGAGCCTCTTGCCGTCCGATTATGGGCCAGGGCCGCAAAGCAGGAAGGCGGATGGGTTATCCTGGCAGACAGTCCTGGAACCTTAAGACTACTTGCCCAACATCCTCGAGTGACCCGTTTGGGTCCCACTGCAGATGTTGAACTATTTCCCAGGGGGAGTAATGTCATGGACCATGAAATACTGAAATCCTAATTCATGTATTACAGAAGATGTAATTCTGAACCTCAGCCAGGTCAACAGACTCATAAGAAATACTCATTGTCCATTGTGTGATAACCCTATGTAAAGCCTTTCTATTATCAGGTGTAAATGACTTCTGCCCTGTCTCAATTCTCCAGACGGCTCCATTGTTCTGTGGCTGGCTATTGTGTACATTGATTGACCCCCTGGGGCTTTTGTCTGAAAACACATCACAGGCCTGGCCACACATATTCAGGCTATTCAAACTTTGGGACCAATCTCTGCGGAGACATTTTCAAGTCCTCATTTGCATGGTTTAAGAGGACCAGAGTGAAAACTGAATACTTTACAATGGACCAATAGGAAAGCGGTTGTTGGGGGCGGGATGTTCCAAATCCTGTATAAAGTGTGCTGTGTACTTTCATTAAAGTGTGTCCTGTTACATCCAGTATTAAGCCATGGCTCATGTGTGGATGATTCGGCGATTCCAGGGATATTCCTAAGTTGGGGAATATTGGGGTGATTTCTTTTATGGGAGAAGAAGGGAGAGGATGGCGGAGATATGCTCTAATACCGTCACAGTAGCGTCAAGGTGGATGACACCGAAATAACCTCAAAATCCTGGACTTTCGGTTCCACGATCATCACCGATGGGGAAGGCACCGGCCAAACTGGCTCTTCCCCTGCGGTAAGAGCGGCGGTGATAAAGTCCGCTCGATACTCCTTAGGGGCCTGTGTGGATGAGGTAGCCACAAACAAATAGGCCCGACATCGCTGGCACCGGGCGAAAGGCTGAATCTTTATAGACAGGTCCCCGCAGCGGGGGCAAACCAGGCCCAGCATCTCCATTCCCTTGCTGGACAGGAGGGCAAACTGTCCCCGTGTAGACAACCGAACACCCGTGTCAGTCACTGACTGACTGACTGCTCAAGCACACCATGTGTTCCGGTTGAAAGGCTTTGAGAAGCACCCCCAGTTGTAGAAAAGCAGACATTTTCACGCAGTTTCTCTTTCTGTCTGAGTGGATGAGTGGCGTGCTCCTGTTTGGCGCGCAGAGGTGGGTGGCTCCTCCCACTTGGAAGAACTTGTCCAGGCACCTTGCAGGCGCGTGTCACGGTACACGTACGCCCAAGCTCAGCGATGCAGGTTTATCTCCCCCGTTACCGGACAGTCCATGCACAATTCAGAACACTTTCCGATTCTCAGTAACTTCCTACTCACCTTCTTCTCGTTGCAAGAGGTAACAGCCGAATCCCGGACTACGAGCCCCCACGTGTATCGCTCATCCCCGAAGGAGCCGCTGGTTGATTTCTGGGTCGGCGTATTAAGTTACCAATTACACTTGTCTAGGGGTGAATACTTGTGGAAAGTGAATAAAGCGAGTGTCCAGACATCAGAGTGCGTTTTCAAAGTTTTATCTCAAGGCCCAACATGGCCAACATCAACATGGCACACTATAGAGAAAGGTTGATGAGCGGAAGAAACTGCAGTATCAGGCCTTGGATATTATAGAGAGCTTGCTCTCAGTATATTCACACTTAAACGTCGCCACACCCGTCAGAGTGCCCCTGACAGGCGTTTAACTTGGGCCTGGCAGCCGAAAGGTCACTTGCAATAGTCACTGGGAAGAATTAGGGCCTCTGCCACAGGCCTGTGGAATTTCCATATTTTTCAAAGGGGTAGATCTAATGGATCCTCCCAGTAAGTCACTTCTCTAGAGTCATCAAAGGACAGTTGGAGTGTACCAGTCATGTAGTGATTACCGCATCCCCGGTGGTTCGCCTAGGCCTCGCGGACAACCTCTGCCTTTGGGTCTCCCGAGCCAATCCCCCACCGTACAGCTCCCAGCTTAGGATCTGGGACCCAGCAAGCCGCTGGGGCCCCTTTCGATGTCAGGGTGAAGCTCCGCTTGGTGCACAGCTTTGGCCAGGCAGGCCTCGGTGGCAGGGCCCATGAATACGCGTACCCTGAAGGTGGATGCCGCACCTGGAACACAGGCCCTGGGCAGAACGCCTCTCTAAGGCATCTGCCACAGATATACTCTCCTGCCAGCATGTCCAGAGGGAAAATCCTCCTCTGATTGGCTGCTGGGAGAAAGTGAGTCCGTCAGAACCCCTTCCAGCGCCAACTGTCACCCAGGGGTAAAAATACCTCCCCTGGCACGCAGACTGGCCTAGAAAGCAGTTCTTAACTGACAGCAGCCTAAACTTAACCAATTTGTGAGTGGGAGCAACTTAACTCTCCCATTCCCCACTAACTTTAGCGGAACGCCCCACCAAATAAGGGGGGGGCACTACACAGGCTGTAGTTGCGCAGAAACAGTTCTGCTTTAATAATCCCCCTTTCACACGTCGCTACTCCAGCCGGAGTGGGTATAGCGCACCCGGACAGTCTCTCTCACAGAACTGGCAGCCGGGATGCTGCTCGGAACCCCTGAGAAGGAAGCAAACCTCTGCCACAGGCTTGGCTCAATGGAATTTAAAGGAAGTGCCTCTGCCACAGGCTCTTGCTCTGGAATGCAACTTGACGGAGCAATTCTTTTTCAGTAAGCATTTGTCTGAATTGTCTTTAGATAGTTGTTGACTTTTTAGGTCACCGACTGACAGGTTGCCGTACAACAAACTCTGTGTCCAGTTACCTTGACTGCCTCTGGGCTCTCCTCAGACTAACTCCCCACCGAACAGCTCAACTCGCTTGGGATTTTCTCATAGGAGTGGGGTCCCAGTAAGCCACTGGGGCCCCTTTGCAGCTTTAGATGCTCCAGGCCATTAAGGGCCCAGAGTCAGAAACTCCGCGTAGCACGTGCGCCCCAGCCTGGTAGGCCATCTCGCCGGGGCCCGTGACGTGTGCACACCCCAAAGGTGGTTGCCGCACTCGGATCCATCCTCGAACTCCTGATGCCAAGATGGCATCTTTAAGAAGTACCCTCCCCCAGCATTCCCTGTGAGGGAAAACCTCCTCTAATTGGCTGCTGGCAAGAAGGCGCTCTCGCTGGTCTCCACTGCTGCCACCTGTCGTTCCAAGATGGAAAAGCATCATTGGAATGCAGGATAAAACAACAGGACAGCACAGCACTAAACTAGCACAATTACATGGATGAGAGATGAATAAGTCTCTCATCCCCTTCTAAATTTGAATAGCGTCCGTACTTAGGAGTACAGGGGCGCTACACTCCCACATGCCTTTTTCGCAAACTCAAAATGTGCCATTTTGTTTTTTGCTGAAAGTAATGTCTTTCTTCTGGCCACTCTGCCATAAAGTCTAACTCAATGAAGCGTACAGCTTATTGTCGTCCTATGTACAGATACTTTAGTCTCTGTTGTGGAACTTTGCAGCTCCTCCAGGGTCACCTTAGGTCTCTGTGCTGCCTCTCTGATTAATGCCCTCCTTGCCAGTCCGTGAGTTTTGGTGTGCGGCCATCTCTTGGCAGGTTTGCTGTTGTGCCATGTTCTTTCCATTTGGTTATTATACATTTGATGCTCCTAGAGATCATCACCCTGACTTGTACTTCTCAACAACATTGTCCCTTACTTGTTTGGAGAGTTCCTTGGTCTTCGTGGCAGTGTTGCTGAGGTGTTGCAGCCTCTGGGGCCTTTCAAGAAGATGTGTATATGGGGGGCGTGGCTCGCGCGCAATGGTGATGGACGCTTGAGCCTGCAGCTCTGACAGAGAACGGGGGAATCAGCGGCTTCCCAGCACCCCACCGAGAGACCAAGACCCCAAAATACCTCCTTATACTGGGGACGCGCATACCAAGCATACCTCAGCAGCCTATACTGACCTGCCAGATTCGGCCCCGGACCCGTGGGGAGCGGAAACTGACACCCGCAGTGACAGGGACCAATCACCTCACACACCCACGACGCTTAGCCCAGCGAAAGCACGGATGAGAATGGATCCGTCTCCACAGGATTCTTGGACTGAGGCACACACCACGCCGCAGGATCAGGTAGGCCTTGACGCTGCAGCCTCCATAGCTCATTTCCCCACGACAGGCCAGCCAGTCCTGGACACCACAATGAAGGACATGTTATTGTCCCTTCAATCCTCCCTTATGCTAAACTTCTCTGCCATGTTCAGAGGCTTTACCTCAGAATTAAACAACATGGGGGTTAGAGTGCACCGCATGGAAAGTAAAATGGAGGAATGTGCGACTACTGTGAATGAACTGATAGAAACATGCAAGGACCAATCGGAGGATACTCATTGGATTAAAGCTAAGCTCGCAGACCTCGAGGACCGATCGAGGAGGAATAATGTTAAAATAAGGGGGGTCCCTGAGTCCATTCTGCCTGCCTATCTACAGAAGTTTGCGACATGATTTCTAAACTGCTCCCTGAGGTGTCACAGATTGAGCGCATCATAGACCGCATCCATCGCATCTCCAAGCCGAAGCACTTAGAGGCCTCTATCCCCAGAGATGTGCTTATGAAAATACATTTCTTTCCAACTAAAGAGAAATTGCTAGCAAAAGCACGGTTAACCCCTGAGCTCCCAACCCCGTAGAATGGAATCCAATTATACGCAGACCTCTCCAAATTCACCCTGAACATGAGAAGACAGATGAAAACAGTAACGAAGGCTCTAAACAACCACAAAATTCCTTACAAGTGGAGGCATCCTGCCACACTAGTGATCACCAGGAACGGCACAACCACGGTCATATCTGATCCGAGAGATGGGCTACAACTTCTTCACTCATGGGGTATCATACTGAAGCTGTCCCCTGAAGATCACACTGCTATGTCGGCACACCGCCCACGAGGCCAGCACCGCTCCATTCCAGCCTCTCAGGGAAAAAAATAAGGCCTCCTGGTCTTTTTTTAATTACAGCAACAAATGCCCCCTATTCTCTGTCGTGTTACCACCTAGCTGCTTGGACCTTCCCCCTGTTTGAGTCGGTACTTCAGGAATCCCTTACCGACCTGTTTGTTAGGGCTTTGCAGCCTAATTTAATATTGCTTTTCTTTTTTCTTTGTTTGTTACATTTGATTCTTTTATCTGAGCTGCCTGCCTCTCAGTTGGCCTACGAGGCATAGGCACACAAGGAGGTGGAACCAGCGCCCATTACTTAGGTGTCCTCCTGGTCCACTAACTTCTGGCTGGATAAGGTCGCTGGACCAGTACTGTGTGCCGAGGCTCCAATAACCGTTTTGTTTTTTTTCCCACAGCCCTGCGCAGTTTTTGTTTGTTTTGACCAGACTCAGGCTGTCTGGTTTTATCCAGGAACCGCCATCCTACCGCCTTCCACCTGAACACCGGTCTCCTGAACACTACCCGGAGACCTTCGCGATCTCCTCCAAACAGTGAATGACCAACTACATTGCACCCACTTTGTCTTTCACTATGGCTATTAACGTACTATCTTTGAACACAAAAGGTCTCAACCACCCGGTCAAACGGGTTTCCATGTGGAAAACCGCACTGTCACATGGCAGCGACATACTGTGCGCACAGGAGACTCATTTTGCTTTGAACGCCATTCCCAGGTGCCAACACAAATCCTTCCCTCATGTATTTAATGCCTGCTACACTAAAAAGCAACGAGGGGTCATGATTGCTATCAGAGACACTATTACCTTTCAGCTTCACAAATGCGTTTTAGATCCTGATGGTCGCTTTATAATTTTGGTATGCACAGTAGAACATGTTCAGTATACCATAGTAAACGTGTATGCCCCAAAACCAAACAAATACGCTTTCTCAAAGGTGTAATGAAAGAAGTTCTGAAAGTTCAACAAGGACACCTACTTATCTGCGGTGACTTTAACCTAGTGCCAGACCATGACATGGACTCTTCCTCTGGTCCTAAGCGATTTACCTCACCTATGTCTTCCTTTTTGAGCTTGTATGATCTACACGACCTGTGGAGGTGCTGTCATGCGACAGAGAGAGACTACACATTCCTCTCCTCGCGTCACAACACTTACACGCGCATAGACCTGTTCCTGTCTGATAAGTGGTTGTTGCAAAATGTATGTGCGTCTAAAATCCACACCATCACCTGGTCGGACCACGCTCCAGTGAGCATCCAAATCAAAAATAGACACGCAATCCCCAAAGCTTTTGTATGGAGAGTGAATAACTCTTTACTGCAACACACTGACAACCAGGCGTTCCTTTCAGAACGCCTTAAGGAATTCTTTCATGACAATGCTGACTCAGTGTCCGATCCGGCGGTGCTGTGATGCGCACACAAATCTTATATGAGGGTTTTTTTCATCCAATTGGGAGCTAAATGGAAGCGAAAGAGACTGCAGAGACTAGAGGAACTGACAAATGAGATAACCTCCGTAGATCGACTAAACAAAACCAATCCGTCCCTCACCCTGCGATCCCAATTATTTAAGTTAAGGAACGAATTGAGAACGCTGCTGCTGGATGGGTATGAACATAACCTTAAGAAATTGAAAGCTAGATCCTTTGCCTCCAACAATAAGGCCGGTAAGGCTATGTCCCAACGCATTAAAGGTCAGAGACTTAAATCTAAAATGGCACACCTTTTCTACCCCACTGCCCATGACAAACACATCAACCCACAAGCCATTGCCGACGCTTTTAGTTCATACTACGGGGAATTGTACAACCTGAAAAATGATAGGGATACACATCAACCTACCTTGAACGACATACAAACTTTTCTAGACAGTGTGCACCTCCCTTCACTCACGCAAGAACACTTGTTGGACCTCAACAAACCCTTCACAACGTCTGAAGTCCAATCAGTGATCGACAAACTCCCCACATTGAAATCCCCGGGACCAGATAGTTTCTCGGGGGAATACTTTAAACTATTTAAAACCACCTTAGCCCCATACCTCCGCGACCTATTCAACCATGCGGCCACTTCCTCTGGGTTTCCGGACGAGATGTTGTCCGCTCTTATCATCACCCTACCCAAACCGGGAAAGGAACCCACAGTTCCTCAAAACTTTCGCCCAATATCTCTCCTAAATATTAACGTAAAAATTTATGCTAAACTGATCGTGAATAGACTCACAGACATCTTACCCTCTCTGATACATACCGACCAATCTGGTTTCACCAAGGGACGCCAAACATCCGACGCCACGAGGCGCCTCATCAATATAATACAGCACGCCAACTCGACCGGAACGCCTTCTCTGCTCTTATCTTTGGATGCAGAGAAGGCGTTCGACAGAGTTAATTGGACCTACCTCTCCTTGGTTCTGGAGAGGTTTGGCTTCCAGGGGCACATACTTAGATCCATACTCGCGTTGTACTCCAACCCCTCGGCAAGAGTCTATTCCTCTTCCCTCCTGTCCAAGCCCTTCCACATCACGAATGGCACAAGGCAGGGATGCCCTCTGTCTCACCTAGTTTTTAATCTTGTGATGGAACCCCTGGCTGAAAAGATCCGCAGCAACCCTGCCATAACGGGAATCACTATAGGACCCCAAACACATAAAATTAGCCTCTTTGCGGACGATGTGATCTTAATGATAACAGACCTCTCAAGCTCATTGCCTGAAATCAAAAAAAGTGTTGACTCAGTTTGGGGAGGTCTCGTTTTATAAAGCTAATGCCGCTAAATCTCACATCCTTAACCTAGGTGTAGACCCTATAACGAGCAATCTGCTGGAACACCAGTTCCCATACCCTTGGGCAACTTCGAGCTTACCATACTTAGGTATTAACCTTACAAGATCTCCACGAGACCTTTTTGCCCACAACTACATCCCCCTGAGAACCAAACTTCAGCAAGACCTTCAAACTGGGCACAACTGAGTTTTCTTGGTGGGGCAGACTTGCTGCCTTCAAGATGATTCATCTCCCACAGCTACTATATTTGTTCCGCAATTTGGTGATCCCTGTCCCCGCCAGTTACTTTAGATCCCTACAAACATTGTTGGCCAAATTTGTATGGAAAGGGAAAAAGTCCAGATGCTCCCATGCCAAACTGATCAAACATCGGTTGTCAGGAGGAGTGGGATATGTAAACTTCCGAGACTACTTCTCTGCTTCGGTTCTGGCTCAGACGAGAGAATGGTTCCAGCCTGAGCTGTTGTCCACCTGGGGCAGAATTGAATCCACCTATTGCCATTATGGTCCGCCTAAACTGTGGCTCTTTGCAGCTCTTATGGGCCAAAGAACCCCAACTCACCTGGCGCCTCCCATGATAGTTACAATTCAAACGTGGCTCCAATTTCAAACGCACCTACTTCCCCCCGACCCGGCGGTCAATATGGATATTCCGATTGAAACCCTATCTCAGTTGGTTAATCCGTTACACATTAACCTGTGGCGAGCGAAAGGCGTTAAACTCATTAAAGACTTGTACTCCACTAACTCCCTTAAGACCTTTGAGCAACTACAGGAGCAGTTCGACCTCCAAGACCTCTTATTACCAATACATTCAAATCAAACACTGTCTAGGGAGGATTCCTGCACATCCTCACCTCATAAACCCCTCAGCATGGTTATTCTTAACTAATAGCACCCCGCAAAAGAAAGGCATAACATTCTTCTACAACCTGCTTCAGAACAAACGTTGTTTTCTAAAATCCCCCTCCCACAAACAATGGGAAAAGGACTTACAGAGATCTTATACGCCTCTACAATGGCACAGAGCATGCAAAATCACGCGTCCAACTGTACTAACCTATGGGAATTGTCAGTCAAGATTACCCACAGATGGTATTACACACCAGCAGTGGTATCTAAATTCAAAGTCCAATCTGTCAATTCTTGCTGGAGGCTATGCGGCCAAAGAGGGGATCTCCTCCACATTCTATGGAACTGCCCCAAACTTCGCCCATATTTGGTTAATATGTTCCACATTATCGCTGAAATAACTCACACTAAAATCTCACAGGACCCGGCACTAGCGCTCTTGTCCCTGGGGATAGAGCTACTACAAAAAGATTATCAACATGTAGTTGTCAACCTGCTGCTCGCTGCCCGCATATTAATCACGAGGAAGTGGAAAGACCCCAACCCCCCTACAATCGCTGAGGTTGTAGACCTGACCAATTTACATTGCACTCACGAAAAACTACTGGCATCTTCCTTGGGACGCCTAATGCCGCGTACACACGATCACTTTTTGCGATGAAAAAAAACAAAGTTTTTCAAACTTCATTTTCCAAAACGACGTTGCGTACACACCATCGTTTTTCTACAAAGTTCTAGCAAAGCGTGGTGACGTACACCACATTCGACGGCACTCTTTTCCATTGAAGCTCCGTCTCATAACTTGCTTCTGAGCATGCGCGGGTTTAAAAACGTCGTTTTCACTCGCTATAGCGAGTGGAATCGCTTAACCGACGCCTACGCCTGATCGCCCGCCTCCCCGCAGCAACATCGCGGTGAACTACCTCCCGCCTTCCACCCCCCCCCTGCAGATGGCAATGAAAAGGGCCCAGCAGACGGTGCACGATTGCGAGGCTTGAAAGCAAAGTAAACGCCGCTGCACTTGCATAAACCCCCATCTCCCTTCCATATAATATAAGGTGAGGTAACTCCCAACCTGGGTAAACGGAGGTGTCCATGGAACTGGTAAGAACTTTCTATTTTGCTGTTTGAAAGAGTCTCATAGAAACTAAGTGTTAACTCAGTGTGAACTCAGTGTTAACAGTGTCAACTCAGTAAGCCGGGCAGGAGAGTAAAAGACTGAATCAACATATGGTTTTGGAATTGGGGTGTCTCTCATATCAATGCACCATAGACCAGCTGGTAAGCGGATGATAAACCTGTCTCGGACTGAGAAACAGTGATCTCTGAATTGTAAATACCCACTGCATAACTCTGTGTAACCCCGATGATAATATAATAGTAGTATCTATAGCATATATATTACGCTTGGATGATTCTGGGACTTCTGGGGCTTAGCAGGAACAGATTTATAGCATGGGTCTCGCCATTCTGAGAAGATAAAATCCAGGATAGGCAGGCTACATACCTATACTTACAGAAGGGTTAAAATACAGAACGACCAGAGAACCACCACTTTTTTCCATATAAGTGGCTACTACGAGGAGGAGAATAAAGGAAAGGGGAAAGGAAAGGGGAAAATAAATAAATAAATAAATAAGGTAAACAATTGAAAGCGATCTGAGAAGGAGAGACATCCCCCCCCCCCCCCCCCAGATCGTTTTCTTTTTTTTTCTTAGAACACCGAGATAAAGCTACGATCTTAGAGAGGGGCTTGTGCAGGAGGGACGCACCTCCTGGAGACAGGCGTCTTGCGTTCTCCTTTTCCTTTCTTATTGCTCCCCTCTCTCACATCCCCTGGACTTGGCGGGGGGACCCCATTCCGAAGACAAGGAGGGAACGAGGAGTCCTGAAGGTGCAAAAGCAGGCTAAGAACCCCCAGAATAAGGAAACTTTTTTTCAAACCCTCAAAACTGGGGAAACGAATAAGAAGAACGGCTAAAGCATACAACATGAGCAAGGCAACAAGGGGCACTGCCCCGAAGACCCCCAAAGAAAATGCGACGCCCAGCACAATTAGACAATACCTGACCCAAGATGGATCTGCCAAAAGCCCTAACACCGGGAAAAAAAACGGAAAAAAAGGGGGAGACCAAAAAAGGAACCGGAGGTCAGAACACCACAAACATGGACAGATCATCAGAGGGGGAGCAGGACAGAAGTCACAACGAAGAAGCTACAGCCGGAACACAAAACATCACAAAGAGTGAAATGAACATTATGTTAAAGAGACTGGAGGACGTAATAAGACAAGAAATTAGTATGCCGAGATTAGATCTGGGCCACCTCCTGTTACGTGTGGAAGAGATGGAAACCAGGAACGAACAGCAAACTTTGGAAATAAATCAATTAAGAGATCAACATAGTAGCCTAAAACTGAACCAGCGAATGCTACAATACCGGCTCGAAGATCAGGAGAATAGAAGTAGAAGACAAAATCTAAGGATCCGCTCAATTAAGGAAGAAAAAGGAGAAGACCTAAGGGAAATAATGAACGATCTTTTTAAACCTATCTTAGGGAAGAACCCGGGAAAGGATCTTAAAATAGAGCGCGTCCATCGAATAGGGAAACTAAAAATCAGGGAGAACGATTGGCCAAGAGATATAATTGTTAGATTCAGGAACTACGAAGACAAAGCCGAAATTTGGATGAAACTAAGGAAAAAGCCACCCTTGAGCTATAAGGGAGTAGAGATCCAGATTTTCACAGACCTGTCCTGGGAAACCCTAACAAGGAGGAGACTACTCAAACCATTGCTAGAGAAATTAAGGGCGCAAAATATTAAATACCAATGGGGATTCCCGGCTTGTCTTATGGGTGGAAAGACGGCATTTCAGCAAGATTAACATTCCCTGAGGAATTAGAAGCCTTCTGCAACAAACTGGACATCCAGGCACCAGAGTTACCAGGATGGGTGGACTAAGTGAGAACAAGTCACAACTGACCAAAAACAAAAGAAGATGGGGGGGTATCGGTAAACTAGACAGGGAGGGTTGGGGGATACGGGGGGATATGTTCTTTTTCTCTTTTTTGGTTCGGTCCCATGGGCAACCCTTCCTCTTCCGGAGACCTACCGGGAGGGAAGGGGCGCGAGAGGAGCCCTACCTCAAATAAGTGAATCGTGAAAATGAGGTCTACACGGTTCAGTAGCCCCTTTTTTTGGGGGGGCCCATGGGTGGGGGGGGGAGGGAGAGGCGGGGAGGAGAGAGTGGGAGGGGGGGAAGGGAAGGTGACTCCCAATAGGAAGCTTAAGAAGACCAAAAAGTAGAAGGAAGATGGAAAGAATAAAATGTATGTCATACAATGTTAAGGGTTTAAACACCAGGGCCAAAAGGTTTAAGGTTATAGAAGAGATTAAGCAATATGGAGCCGATGTGATCTTCCTCCAGGACACACACTTAACAATAGATTCAAATATTAAACTGCATTCCCCTAGCTATCCAACATGGTTTTACGGAGACTCTATCTCAAAGCGTGCGAGAGGTGTGGCAATAGGGTTTGCTAGGGAAACGAGATTTGTCCTGGAGGATAGAAAACTAGATCCCGAAGGAAGGTTCCTATTTAAAAAAAAGGGATTTTTAATAACAGCTTACCTGTAAAATCCTTTTCTTGGAGTACATCACGGGACACAGAGCGCATAGTCATTACATATGGGTTATATGGGTACCTTCAGGTGTGGACACTGGTGTAATCAACTTCACAGGAAGTTCCTCCCTATATAACCCCCTCCCACTGAGAGTGCTTTAGTTTTGTAGCAAGCAATTTCTCTGAGGTTACACAATGTTCTCCAAAAAGAGGGGTGGGAGCTCTGTGTCCCGTGATGTACTCCAAGAAAAGGATTTTACAGGTAAGCTGTTATTAAAAATCCCTTTTTCTTGATCGTACATCACGGGACACAGAGCGCATAGTCATTACATATGGGATGTCCCAAAGCAATGCTCCATGAAGGGAGGGAGACCGTAAGGCCAAAAATAGCCAAACAGAAAATATCTCAGGAGGTAAAATAGCTCCACCAACAGAAAAAAAGGGGGCGTGAACCGGGCCAGAGGATTCTATACTGCTGCCCGTAGGACCGCCTGCCCAAATGCTGCGTCCGCAGCCTTTGTGACGTCCAACTTATAAAATTTAGTAAACGTATGTACGGAAGACCAGGTTGCCGCTTTGCAAACCTGTGCCATAGAGATCTGATGGTGTGCCGCCCAAGAGGCACTCATGGCCCTCGTAGAATGGGCTTTAACCGATAAGGGCGGTGGAACGCGCTTCAGACCATAGGCCTGAAAAATCAGCTGCTTAATCCACCTAGCCAAGGACGACTTGGCAGCCGGCTGACCCTTCTTGGGGCCATCCGGAAGAACGAAAAGCACATCTGTTTTCCGAATCTTTTCTGTAGCCTTGAGATAAACCCTCATGGCTCGGACCACATCCAAAGTATGAAGCAATCTTTCCTCTCTGGACTGGGGAGTAGGAAAGAAGGATGGTAGGACTAGGTCCTGATTCAAGTGAAAACTGGATATGACCTTAGGAAGGAAAGAAGGCTGAGGCCGCAGAACCACTCTGTCCTTATGCAGAATCAGGTACGGTTCCCTGCAAGACAAGGCTGCCAGCTCGGAGACCCTTCTGGCCGAAGCCATAGCCACCAAGAAAACCAACTTTCGGGTTAGCAGCACAAGAGGGATTTCTGTCAGAGGTTCAAACGGCTGCTTTTGTAAAGCTGACAAGACCAGATTTAAATTCCAGGGGCAGAGGGGAGCTCTAATAGGGGGATTTACATGCAAGACCCCCTGCAAAAAGGTTTTCACAAGCGAATGTGTGGCAAAAGGCCTTTGAAACCATATCGATAAGGCAGACACCTGCCCCTTTAGAGTACTAAGAGCCAACCCCTTGTCAACGCCAACCTGGAGGAATCGCAAGATCCTGTCAATAAAAAACTTGCGAGGATGCCCTCCTTGAGACTCGCACCACTCCACATAGGTTCTCCAGACTCTGTAATAGATATTTCTAGAGACTGGCTTTCTAGCCTGAATTAACGTAGATATGACTTGGGCAGAGAGGCCTCTGCCCTTAAGAATTAGAGATTCAGCCGCCAAGCCATCAAATTTAGCTGCTGTGAAGCAGGGTGGTAGATCGGGCCCTGAGACAGCAGATCTGGGCGCAGGGGGAGTGGCCACGGTGCCCTTACTGACATCCTCACGATGAGTGCGTACCAAGCCCTTCTGGGCCAGGCTGGGGCCACCAGGATCACCGGCCTGCGCTCCACCCTGATCCTTCGTAGAAGGCGGGGAATCATCTGTAGTGGAGGGAACGCATACAGGAGAGAAAACTGGTGCCAGGGGCAAACCAACGCATCGGTCCCGTAGGCCGAGGGGTCCCTGGCTCGGGATACGAATTTGTCCAATTTCTTGTTGAATCTTGTTGCCATGATGTCCACATTGGGAACTCCGAATCTTTGGCAAATCTCTTGGAATACCCGGGGGTGAAGAGACCACTCTCCCGGGAGTAACTGTTGACGACTCAAAAAATCTGCTTGAGAATTGTCTATCCCTGGGATGAACACTGCTGAGATGCAGGGTACATGGGCTTCGGCCCATGAAAAAATCAGGTTTACTTCCCTTTGAGCCGCTAGGCTCCTTGTGCCCCCCTGGTGGTTTATGTATGCCACCGCCGTGGCATTGTCGGACTGTATCCTTACTGGCAGACCCTGCAGGGGGAGAGTCCAGGCGACCAGGGCCAACCGAGCAGCTCTGATCTCTAGGACATTGATGGGAAGCAGACTTTCTGCCTCTGACCACTGTCCCTGCTGGGTCCGTTTTCCTAAGACTGCCCCCCAACCTGTTAGGCTGGCATCTGTGGTTACTATTTTCCACGAGATGGGGCAAAAGGTTTTCCCTTTTGATAATTTTTGAGGGATCAGCCACCAGTACAGGCTGTGCCTGACTCCTGGGGAAAGAACTAATGGACGGTCTAATGCCTGTATGGACTTGTTCCAGGCAGAGAGAATAGCTGCTTGCAGAATTCTGGTATGGATCTGGGCATAGGGCGCTGCTTCGAAGGCGGCCACCATCTTTCCCAGCAGTCGCATGCATAGGCGAATAGTCGGCTTCTTTTTGCCTAAGACTGTTTGAATCGTTTGAATCAACGACCTGATCTTCTTTTGAGGTAAAAATACCCTCTGGCATTCTGTATCTAACAGAAAGCCTAGATATTCCAACTGTCTTGTGGGTTGTAACTTTGATTTTTCTTGGTTCACAATCCACCCGAACTCTTCTAGATGCCGCACTGTGCGGACTACTGCATGATTGAGGTTGGAAGCTGAACTGTCGATAACCAGGAGATCGTCCAGGTATGCTAGGACCAAGATGCCTTCTGTCCTTAGGACGGCTAGCACCGGGGCTAACACCTTTGTGAATACCCGTGGAGCTGTTGCCAACCCGAAAGGGAGGGCTACGAACTGGTAATGACTTTGATTTATCGTAAAACGAAGAAACTTGTGATGTGCTGGGTAAATCGGCACATGTAGATATGCATCCTTTATGTCTATAGATGCTAGGAAGTCGCCCTGATGCAGGCTGGCTGTCACTGAACGTATGGAGTCCATACGAAAGGTCTGAATCCTTAGAAAGCGATTTAGGCGTTTGAGGTCTAATATAGGCCTGACGTCGCCATTGGGTTTTGGTATAACAAAAAGGTTGGAGTAGAATCCCAGACCCCTTTCTTGGGTTGGTACTTCTACAATTACTCCTTGGAGCAAGAGGCGATCCAACGCCTTTACGAGAGAGGCCCTCTTTAACGGGTCGCTTGGAAGACTTGACCCCTGAAAATGAGGAGGGGGGATTTCTCGAAGCTCTAGTTTGTAGCCTGAGGCTACTACGGACCGAACCCAAGAGTCGGGAATTCTGGCCTTCCAGACTTCGGAGAAAAACTGAAGCCTCCCCCCCACCCAAGAGAGTGGGGGCGCCCCTTCATGAATCTGACTTGATGACTGGTTTAGCCGGCTTGCGAGACCAGGGTCTCTTGTTTGCCGCGGCTTGTCCCTGTGGGCGGCTATTAACTGCTGAACGCCCGGGAGGCCGTCGATACTGACGAGAAGTCGAAGGGGCCGAGCCTACAATGGCCTGTCGTTTAAACGTGGGCCCACGCGGTCTTTTCTTGACCGGTAAGGAAGTACTTTTTCCACTTGATATGGTGTGGATATATTTATCTAGGTCTTCCCCGAATAGTCTTCCCCCATGAAAGGGAAACCCTGCTAAAAGCTTTTTGCAGGGTGCCTCTGCTGACCAGTTCTTTAGCCACAAAAGACGACGCATGTGAACCATCAGTAGAGATGAACGGGATGCCTGTTGGATGGAGTCCTTAATAGCATCTATTGCAAAGCAGAGAGCCCTAGGGAATTCTGCTAATTCATGAGTATGCTGAGCCGGCATGTCCTTTAATATATGTTTTGCCTGATCCTTCAAGGCCTGACAAACACCAATGGCTGCTACTGCTGGCTGAACCATGGCACCTACTGAGGTGAAAGCTGCTTTCAGTAGGGTCTCGAATTTCTTGTCGACCGGATCCTTGAACATATGGACATTTTCAACCGGACAAGTCAGGGATTTATTCACGCAGGAAATGGCCGCGTCCACTGTAGGGAGAGCCCATTTCTTTACATATTCCTCTTCCATAGGGTAGAGAATAGAGAATCTTTTAGGAGGGACAAAGATTCTATCAGGTCGAGCCCAATCCTGGTAAATCACGTTCCGCAGAAGGGGGTGCATTGGAAAAGATGCACAAGTTAATGGAGCCTTTAAAGAACCCAATGAGGATACCCCCGGGGCTACTAGTTCTGGCACTGGAAGTTTAAAGGCAGTGCGAACCATATCTGTCAAAGACTGGATCCACAGGCCCTCCGCTTGAGAGGCCGAAAAATATTCATCTATAGTGGAATTTTCCCTGTCTGAACCGTCGGGACTTGGGTCTGCCTGATCCCCTTGTGGGTCCCGTTCCTCTGAAGAGGAGACCTCCGCATCTGAAAACCCCACACTGGGTGAGGGGGATCTAGCCCGCTTGCTACTTGGGCAAGGACGGGAAAGCAACGCAGTTAACCTTTTCTCTAGCCCACACATGGTGGCTGCTAGCATTTCTTCCGTCACGTAAACGGGAATGGGTGGATCGGGGGCCGCCTCTGCCCCCAGCACCCCCAATGGCTCTTGTACTATGCCACTCGGTGTCCTGACTGGCGAGGGTGGGGCCGTAGAAGCCTGGCCCAAATCCTCTGACCCCGATGGAGACCCCTTTTGCTTTTTGGCACCTTTAGCAGCCTTGGCTGGTCCAGATCCCTTTGGAGCCATTGTACAACCTTGGGTCACCCCTATAGCCAACACCTGACTGTTGCAGCTAGGAGTAACCAATATGAGGGCAGGTATGAGGAAAATGAAAAAGAACTAATTTCTCTCTTTTTTTTTTTTACCCGCCTGGGAGGTGGCAATACTGAGGAAACCTGTGAGTATTGACACACCAATGCCCGTTAGCCGGAGTCCAAGTTAGACTCAGATACTGCTGGATCCAAGGCTGAGTCCCTTTAAGCAAAAAAACTTTTTTTTTTTTTTTTTCTGGTCAATAGTGGACCTAAGTCCTAGACCTGAAGATCCACAAAACCGCCACTAGGTGTCCCTGTGTGGCCAAAAGACCCAGCTGCACGCTCTGTATCCTTTCTTCCTCTGCCTCCAGGAGGAAAGACCAGCCAGAGAGAAGTTTTCCCTTTATACAGACCCTGACGCTGCTGGCCCGCCCCCCCGACGCACGCCGACGCTATAAAAGGCGGCGTGCACGCGCGCGCATGCGCGCGCACACACGCGCGCACAATCGCGCGCACCACGCTGAAACCACATGGAGGAAGCAGAGCAGAGGAACAACATGGACCAGCGTTATGCAGCACCAACAGACACCAGGTAAGCACTAATCTTATTGTAGTGCACACACAGCGAGGAAGCTGTCCCCTTGGGCTTCCTAAGAAACAGGAGTTTTTACCAGCAATTTCCTCTTTAAAACATGTGGGGTTGCAGTATCAGTGTTAACAGGCAGACCTGGGGTGAGTAGCAAATATATAACTTACACAAGTATACATATATCTACATGTTATCTGGGTAAACATTAGAATCCCATCCTGCCTCAATAGACATAGTGGAGATAGTGGCTGATGCACCAGCATACTGTTAGCCAACCCAGAACCCCCAGGGGGATACCTACTGTCGAACCAAGTCCCGCAGGTTCCCTCTTACCTGCTCCACGCCGCAGGGTATTGCAAAATGCAAGAGGCCCAACCTTCCCCCATCTCCGTGGGTATTGTCTTGGACCTTCAGGGACCGGGGTCCTGTGTTAAGGAACCCACACCCCTGGACCTATATAGCATCCTGGCATCAGTAGCGTTTAGTTCTTGGAAGAGACTAAGGCACTGGAGCCCAGAATCCAGCCCTCCAAGGAGAGGCATTATAGGCAAAACCCCACTCCAGCAGGGCCCGGGTACCGTACATCTTGGCTCTGAAGCACTTCGGACGGATCCGGCTAGCTATCCTGGGTCCCGAGACCTCCGAGGGACAGCTAGACGTGACCAACACCTAAGACACTGGCGAAAAAACTAAAGCACTCTCAGTGGGAGGGGGTTATATAGGGAGGAACTTCCTGTGAAGTTGATTACACCAGTGTCCACACCTGAAGGTACCCATATAACCCATATGTAATGACTATGCGCTCTGTGTCCCGTGATGTACGATCAAGAAAAGGTAAAATCTGTAATACCACCTATACGCTGGTTAATATATACGCCCCTAACAATGCCCCTGCTAACTATGTTAATAAAATATTGACGAAAGTAAAATCTTTCTCAGACGGATATACGATTGTAGCGGGGGATCTCAACTTCAGTATCAACCCAAGAGTAGACAGTACGTCCCGTGCGCAGGAGACAAACAACGTAGGAGCCCAAAAATTCAAACGCCAAATGCATGCCAGTCAGCTGGTGGACGTGTGGAGGATCCTACATCCCAAGGCACAAGACTATACGTTTTACTCTCCTGTTCACCGGACCTACACCGGGATAGACTACATGTTGGTAGATCACAGATTGTTGGATAGGGTGGTAGAGGCGAAGATAGAAATTATGACACTTTCAGCTCACGCCCCTATTACCATGAAAATAGAAAACTCTCCACAACAAAACTATACCCCAGCATGGCGTCTAAATGAAAACTTGATACGAGACGAGCAAGGGGCGGAAAAAGTTGAACAAGAACTTAAACACTTCTTCCTAGTAAACGATAATGGAGAGATCTTTATGGGAATCGCATAAAGCCTATATTCGCGGAATCCTAATTGAAGAAGGGTCCAGGAAAAAGAAAGAGAGAAACAGGAAGTATAACTTGGTAGTAAAAGAAATTGCGAGTCTAGAACAGACACATAAAAAAGAGAGGTCAAAAGAGACCCACCACAAGTTAATCTTAAAAAGAGATGAACTTAAAGAGATTCTGACACAAGAAATTAAAAAAAAGTTTAGCAGTATAGCAATGGAGAGATATATATGGGGCAATAAAGCCAGTAAACACCTAGCCGAAATGGTTAAAAAAAAGAAAACCAGGAATTATGTTGAGAAAATAAAAAATAAAAACTGAGAAATGGCGCACGCAACTAAGGATATCGCGGAGACATTTAAAAACTACTATGAGGAATTTTACGCGATAGATCAGAGGGGGTGGCAAACAGGGGAGAAAGAGGCTAAAACCAGTGACTTCCTACGAAAAGCAGGGGTATCAAGGATAGGAGGAGATAGTAAGAACTAAAATGGATGAACCTATAACAGAAGCAGAAATTAAAAAAGCTTTAAACAACACAGCCGCGGGGAAGAGCCCAGGGCCAGACGGCTTCACGGCTCTATATTACAAAAAATTCAGTAGTATTCTAATACGCAGACTGTGTAAGTATTTCAATGGTCTGGGCTCAGAATTCGAGGCAAGTAAGGAAGCATTAGCTGACTCGATAACGATCATCTTAAAAGAAGGAAAGGACAGCTCGCTATGCTCAGGATACAGACCGATATCTCTGCTGAATGCGGACATTAAGATCTTCGCAAAAATCTTAGCTGAGCGTATGAAAAGTGTCATGCCCTATCTGGAACACCCGGACCAGACCGGGTTTATACCTGATAGAGAAAGTAAAGACAATGGTATAAGGGCTCTCCTCTTGCTTCAGAAATTGAAAAGTGACGGACCCCCGGACCCCCGGGCCTCTTTCTGTCGGTAGATGCCGAAAAGGCCTTCGATAGGGTGGACTGGGGACTAATGTTAAAAACCTTAGAAATAATGGGTAGCGGAGATAGGATGTTAAGTTGGATTAGGACACTTTACCATCACCCGTCCACAAGAGTTAAAATCAACGGGACCCTATCATCCCCATTTGTTATGAGAAATGGGACGAGACAGGGATGCCCCCTGTCCCCACTCCTATTCATTCTATCCCTAGAACCGTTGTTAGCCACAATACGAAATAACCCCGAAATCAGGGGAGTGAAAGTAGGGAAAGAGGAACATAAACTATCAGCGTTTGCTGATGATATCCTATTCTATATTACCAACCTATTAATAACAATCCCAACCCTAAACAAGGTACTCCAAGAATACGGCGCCATTTCTAATTTTAAAATCAATGAAACAAAAACATAAGTGTTAAACCTAAATATTAATAAAAACGAAGAGAAGCTGGTCAAGAGGATTTGCGTCTTCCCATGGATCAGAGAGTTAAAATATTTAGGCATAAAACTAACCAACTCGACTAAGGAAATCTATAAAATAAATTTTGTCCCTCTGCTAAACGAGATCAAAACGGATGTCAAGAAAATTATAAATAGACCTATCTCTTGGGTAGGGTGCATAAACACTCTGAAGATGCTCCTGGTACCAAAGATAGCAAATTGAAGGACGAAAACTGGACAGCCACACTCCGAAATCACTTAAAATAAGTTGTCTTTTATTTTTCAACTGTACACACAGTCACTGCCACCAACAAAATACAGTATGGCCAACTGTATTTTGTTGGTTGCAGTGACTGTGTGTACAGTTGAAAAATAAAAGACAACTTATTTTAAGTGATTTCGGAGTGCGGCTTTCCAGTTTTCACCCTTCAATTTGCTATCATTAGCATTGCCAGCACCTTGGTGGTTCAACAACCCTTGATTGCACACGGGGCTCTCCTGGAGCGGTGAGAAATTTGTCTGGTACCAAAGATACTTTTCAAATTTCAAATGTTGCCAATTACCCTCCCCAACAATTCCTGAGAATACTAAACTCGATCCTAATGAATTATGTGTGGAAAGGTAAAAAACACAGAATCTCCCTATCAATTTTGAAACACAAGAAGAGTGAGGGGGGCCTTACCATGCCCGATATTAGAGAATATCATAAAGCTGCAGTATTATCTCGAGTAGTAGAGTGGGCCAGAGATAGACGAGAAAAAAGATGGGTACAGATAGAAAGAGCACAATCTAAAACACAATTAAGCACCGTAATGTGGATACCTTCACAATATAGAGCACTAAATAAAAAAAAACTTTAGATTTAACACGAGACACACTGAGATTATGAGATAGAGTACACAAAAAACTGAATAAGGAATACAATTCCCCGCTTATACATTTGAGGAGGGGGAAAAGGACGCTCTTACCTATAGGAAGGAGGGCTATCAGTCTCCCCAACGCTGGCTCCGAGCCCGGAGACGGGAGTATCGGACAGATGGTTTAGTCTGTGTTTTGTCTTTATGTTAACTGTAAAAATGTATTCACCTCCTACTGAAAGAGGGAAAATTATATATATATATACATACTTAAAAAAAAATAATAATAATATTATAATACAAAAAAAAAAATCTTTGAACGCAGGAGATACCACAAATGATGCAAGTCAGCTTTGGAGACAAAGGAAGCATTTTCACCATGAGCTGATCTCCAGCACGAGGAAATAGCTGATGTGGAAAAAAAACAAAACGTAGTTTTCAACATCATTTTGCCCATACACCATCACTTTTTATGACACAAAAAACGACGTTTTGAAAAACGACACAAAAAATTCAAGCATGTTGGAATTTTTTTTTGGTCGTTTTTTTTCATCGCAAAAAATGATAGTGTGTACGCGGCATTAATGTGGTAAGAGATATGTGGGCCCCATGGTTGATCTGGGTCGCAAGCAGCGAGGAATTTTCATTGTAATGAGTAGGTCTGTTAGTTTTCTTTTACCTCTATTTACTTAATACTATGACGGAGAACCGGTACCTTGTCGGACGCAGTATGATCCCGTAAGGGGCGTCCGAGGGTCTCGGAGATCCAATCTACTATTTGCTAGCAGCTCACCGCTTCTGATGAGGGATTACAGACTCGGATCTGCAACTTCCATGCTATCAGTTATCCTGCTGCATGCATTAACCTGGTAGTTCTCCTTGCACTATTTGCCTGCTACTTATCGACCAGTTATTTTGATTGTGTTCAGATGTGTATTGATTAATCTACGGTTTTGTACCAGTTACAACCATTTGTAATGCCGAATTGTGTATTGTATCTATCGCATCACCTAATGTAATATGTACTATAGCATTTATGTAATGTTTATCTTTGAAAATAAATAAAAACCATTGAAGAAAAAAAAAAGATGTGTATATGTAATTACAGTTCATGTGACACTTACAGGCCCGGACTGGGACAAAAAATAGGCCTGGGCATTTTAGACTGAGCAGCCCAAGGGGGGGGGGCACAGCGGGGGTTAATGACGGGATGTGGGGTGAGATAAAGAAAGATAGATTGAAAGATTAAGATAGAAAGAAAGTAAGATAGATAGATAGATAGATACAGATAGAAAGGAAGGAAGGAAGATAAAGAAAGATAAAAGATAGAAAGAAAGAAGAGAAGGAAGGAAGATAGATAAATAGATATAGATAGATAGATAGATAGATAGATAGATAGATAGATAGATAGGAAGGAAGATGGATAAAGCAAGAATGAATAATATAGAAATAAAGAAGGGAAGGAAGATAGATAGATAGAGAAAGAAAGATAGATAAAGATAGAAAGCAAGAATGGAAGATAGATAAAGATAGATAGAAAGAAAGAAGAGAAGGAAGATCGATAAAGAAATAAAGATAGATAAATATAGAAGGGAAGGAAGGAAGATATAGAAGGGAAGGAAGGAAGATAGATAGATAGATAGATAGATAGATAGATAGATAGATAGATAGAGATAGAAAGGAAGGAAGATGGATAAAGAAAGAAAGATAACGATAGAAAGAAAGAAGGGAAGGAAGGGAGATAGATACAGAAAGAAAGGTAGATAAAGAAAGGAAGGAAGATAGATAGATAGATAGTAAGGAAGGAAGATAGATAAAGATAGAAAAAAAGAAGAGAAGGAAGATAGGTAGATAGATCTAGATAGATAGATACAAATAGATAGATAGATAGAAAGGAAGGAAGATAGATGAAGATAGAAAGAAAGAATATAGATAGACAGGCATTTGCCCGGTATGCCCTATGGCCAGTCCGGGCCTGGACACTTATATTGCACACAGGTGGACATCATTTCACTAATTATGTGACTTCTGAAGGTAATTGGTTGCACCAGAGCTTTTTATGGGCTTCAAAATAAAGGGGGTGAATACATACGCACATGCCAATTATTTTTATATTTCTGAAAAATAGTTTTATGTATGTATTTTTCTTATTTGACTTCACCAACTTAAACTATTGTGTTCTGATCCATCACATATAATTCAGATTAAAAAAAACATTGAACCAAAGGCAGTAATGTAACAAAATACCGTATTTATCGGGGTATAGCGCACTCCCGCGTATAGCGCGCACCCCTAAAGTGGCCCCCATACCTGTGGAAAAAAAGATTTTTATACTTACAGTTTTGGTGTCTTGCGCGGCGTCCATCGGCGGTTTCGGGTGTCCTCTTCGTCGGGTCCGGCGTCCTTCTGTGGCGTCCTCCCCGCTCGATCTACGCTTTCCCGCGCCGAGTTTGAATACTGCGCCTGCATATACCAAGCGCAGTACACTCGTGTATAGTCGGGCAGGCTCGGCTACTCTCGCGCTCACATCCTGTACGTCCAGAACGTGAGCTCAAGAGGAGCCGAACCTGCCTGACTATACGCGAGTGTACTGCGCTCGGTATATGCAGGCGTAGTACACTCGTGAATAGTCGGGCAGGCTCGGCTACTCTCGCGCTCACGTCCTGTACTTCCAGGACGTGAGCGCGAGAGTAGCCGAGCCTGCCCGACTATACACGAGCGTACTGCGCTCGGTATATGCCGGCGCAGTATTCAAAATTGGCGCAGGAAAGTGGGTATCGGCGTATATCGATATATATATATATAAGGCCGCATACACACAATCGTGTGTACGGCCAATCGGATCGTCGTCCGTCGGACCAAAGTTTTAAAACTTGCTTTAAAATCGGACAGATGGACACCTGACCATCGTGCCAAACCGATGGTTAGTACGCAAAAGCATCGGTCCAAAAACTTGCGCATGCTCAGAAAGTCGATGCATGCTTGGAAGCATTGAACTTCATTTTTTCAGCACGTTGTTGTGTTCTATGTCACCGCCTTCTGACCCGATCGGATTTTGGACTGATGGTGTGTACGCACATCAGACCATCAGGCCACTTCAGCGGAGGACAGATGAAAACGGTCCGTCGGACCATTCTCATCGGGTTGGACCGTTTGTGTGTATGCGGCCTAAGACCTTTTCACAGCCTGGCCACATAGAAGGACCCAAAGTCCAAGGAACACTTTTAGGCATTCTAGGGCCATAAATTACACATCAAATTTCCTGACTACCTATGACATTTTCAGGGGACTCAGGAATACCAGGACAGTAAAAACACCCAAATAATGACCACATTTTTGGATAGCAGACTCCCCAAGGTATATTCTAAGAGGCATGGGTGTTTTGAAAATGAAAATGTCAATTTTTTTGCCACAAGTTTTTGAAAAATGTATTAAGAAAATGTAAATGTACTTTTTTTTTTAAACACAAATTTGTTAATTTATAAAATTGTTCCAACACACAGCATATAGGCGCATTCAAAATTACACCCCAAAAACACATTCTGCTACTCCTCCTAAGTATTGGGGTACCACATGTGTAAGACTTTTTCAATGTTTGGACTGATTATTAGAACCTGTGTAAAAATCAACCAACACTTTATCGAAAACAATGTGTTGTAATAGCATTGGTGAGTGAGTGAGTGAGTGAGTGAGTGAAAAACGTATATAGCGCTGCACATGCGAACTGAATCGCCTCTGGGCGCTTGTTGTTCATTTCTCTTTTGACCTTGGACCGCAAATCTTCGCTCTCCTTTGGACTTGTATCTGGCTTTGGGTATTTGGAGTAGATTTTGATTGGTGAATCGCAGAATACGATTGGGGTTATAGGCTTTGAGTTTTTTGCATAACTATTGGGGGGCATTTCCCAGAATACACTTATGCGTCAGACAGAGTGCTTTGAAAGTAATTCTGTCTTTTACTGGCAACCAATGAAGGGATCTCAGCGAAGGTAAGATTGATTCCCATGTTTTTTTTCCCAGTCACCAGTCTAGCTGCCGTGTTTTGAACGACTTGTAGATGAGTGATTTGGTACTTTGGGAGTCCGAGGTAAAGTGCATTTGCATAGCCCAGTCTGGAGTTCACAACTGTTCCCACCACGACTGCTATGTCTTCTTTAGGAATAAATAGAATAAGTCTGCGTAGTAGGTGTAGCAGATGGTGAGATCCGCTGACTACTGACCCTATTTGTGGATCCATTGTCATGTAGGTGTCGAAGATGACTCCGAGACTTTTGACTTTGGTGCTAGGGGGGATGATTTTGCCCAGAATAGGCGGGGGTGTCCAAGTTGTTGCCAGTTGATTCTTACGCTTGGCGTGAAACAGGAGAAGTTCTGTTTTCGAACCGTTGAGATTAAGATAACTCTTTGTCATCCAGTTTTCTATCAAAGAGAGGCATTTCTCTAGACCGAGATGATGATCCTTTTTGTTGCAGATGCGAAAATACAGTTGTGTGTCATCTGCATAAGAGTGGTAAAGTAACTTTTGGCTGCTGATGATTTCAAAGAGAGGGCGAAGATAGATGTTGAACAGCACCGGCAACAGAGGGGATCCTTGAGGGGCTCCGCATGACACTGTGCATTTTTCAGAAGTGAAAGGTCCCAATTTCACTATTTGTGATCGGTTTTCCAAAAAGGAGGAGAACCAGGATAGATCACATTCCGCGACTCTAGCTACTTCCGCTAACCGAGTCAGTAATATTTTCTGATCTACCGTATCAAAAGCTGCGCTTAGGTCCAGCAGTACTAGAAGACAAGATTCTCCTTCGTCTGCGGCCTCGAGAGCATCATCCCATATTTTGAGCAGTGCTGTCTCCGTCCCGTGCCCGGGACGGAAACACGATTGCAATGGATCAAGCAAATTATGGGTATCTAGATGCTGTTGCAGCTGTTGTACCACTACTTTCTCCATTACCTTGGAGAAGACGTTTAGGCCTGTTATGGGATGACAGTGTTTTAGGTCTTTGGGGTCGAAGGTGGGTTTCTTTAAAATGGGTTTGATTATGCCTTGTTTCAGCTGGGCAGGCACTATGCCTTCCTTGAAAGACTGGTTTATAAGCTGCGTGATAGGCGGTGCCAGGATATCAGCACATTCCTTCAGCAGTTTGGTGGGGATAATATCATTGGGTGCTGTGCTATTTCGCAGGGTCCCGATGATATTTTTAGTGGCCTCGATGGGGATGAGTTTGGGAGTGAACTTGCGGTGAGTTTATGTGGGTATTGGGTGAATGGTTGAGGGGGGGTTGAGGGGGGTACTGATTTGCTGAATGCTTTCACGGATTCTTTCAATTTTGTTAATGAAATAATTTGATAATTCATTGCAAAATTCTTGGGTATCAGAATTGGGGGCTTCAAGACAGACTGGATTCATGGTCTGGGTGACAAGCTTGAAGAGTTTGCGGGGCGGTTTAGGGCATTTGTAATGATATTGGAAAAGTGATTTTTTTTTGGCTTTGAAGATTTCTTTGTGGTATTTTTTGTTATTACCTTGTAGATGGCGTGGTTTTCCTCTGAAGCGCTTCTTTTCCAGGTGGCTTCCGCTCTTCTGCGCTCTTGCTTCAGCAACGACAGCTGGTCATTAAACCAGCTGGAGTTGTTTTTCCGGATGCAGGTTTTGCGTTTTGGCGCTACTAAGTCGGGTGGCTGTAGTAGAGCCATGTTGATGGCATCCAGGGTTTCTGTGGCTGTTTGATGTAGTTGGATTGTTTTTATTTTGTTCCCCAATGTTGTTTTGAAGAACTCCAAATTAAGCTTCTTCTGAGATCTCGTTCAGTGCATTGTCACTGGTTTTTATGTTTTTGTTAAGGGGGCATTTTTGATAATGTTGAAATTGATTACATGGTGGTCTGTCCATGGTAACGGCTAATTTTTGTGAATTTTTACTTCCAGATCTTGTTTGAAAATAAGATCGAGCGTGTGACCAGAAGCATGTGTGGGCCCATATACTAGCTGCTGCAGACCTAGCCCTTCCAAGTGGTCAATGCAAGTGCCGGCCACGGGATCCTGTGAGGAGTTGGCCCACAGGTTGAAATCCCCAAGCAGCAAAATATGTTGCTGTTTAGGGTGTAAGTGGAGATGAACTCTGTTAAAGATGAGAGAAGCTGTGATTTTGGACCCGGTGGTCTATAGCAGAGTAGAATATGAGTGGTCTCCTGGGGATTTGTTTGGAGTTGTAGAGAGAGGGTTTCCATGAATGGAAGTGGGTTTTGAAGGACTGGTTTAGTGATCGTGAGGTGGGTCTTGTAGATCACCGCCAGGCCTCCTCCTCTTTGCCCCACTCTGTTTTCTGTTAAAATGCGATAATTTTTTGGCACCAGTTCACCTAGAATGGTGTTACAGTCGGCTGTAAGCCAGCTTTCAGTAATAAAGAGGCAGTCTAAATCGCATTGTAGGATGAGATCATGGATTTCTAGTCTGTATCTTACTGCCGATCTTGTGTTGACCAGAACGCATGATATGCACTTTGGTTGGGATAAGGGGATGTAGTGTTTGACTGTTGATCGTCGATCGATTCTAAACAGTCGTTCAGTCCTTAAGGCTTTTTTGGTGGCGACCGGTAATATTGAGGCAAACGACTTTAGTCCCCGAATGGTTGGTGCCGAGTATCTTAGATTAGTCATAGTCGCTGACGCACTGGAGGACAGGGGGGATTTTCAGTAATGATGGGAGGGACGATTCGCTGAATTCTACCTAGCTGTTTGATCTAGAGGAAGGTGAAAAACCCCTGTCCGTGCTATGCCAATGTGCCGTGGCAGGGGAAAAAATTCCTTCCTGACCCCCAGGGGGCGATCAGACGAAACCCTGGATCAAAATGCTGAAAAAAAACCTTGGTGGTGACCTTAGGGGGAGAATGGGGGGGTACCCAATTGGCAGTTATTGGGTTGTGGATTGGGTGGGGGGTGAGTGTTAGGGATGCCCCAATTGCAGGGGTGTACCAAGATGGCCGCCCACTGAAGATCGGTGTCTTAGCCGGGGGCAATGTGGCTGGGTGGCTGGGTGGCTGGATCGTGCAGGCGGAGGCTGCTCAGAGATGGCTGGTGGTGGATGGGTGGTGGTGGTGGGGGGGGGGGGGAATTGTGTCCTTTTTAAGGAGTTTTTTGGGGGTTGCTGGAGGTGAAAGTGCGGCGAGCCGCTAGGCCGCGGGTGAAGCCGCGGTCTTTCCTGATCCCGATCGTTCCACGAGGTGGCATGAGGGCCGCAGCCGCAGCTTGTCCTGAAAAGGACGACCGCCAACGGAACTCGGGAAGGCAGAAAATAGCCCTGTGCCAGGGGCTTACTTTTTGATGCCTTGCGGAGGATGGAAGCAGCTGGGGGAAAGGCAGAATCGCAGGTCCTGGAGCAAAGCTGATGGCTGGCTGGGGGTGGAAAGCCCTGCCTGTCTGGATCCAGGAGCCACATGTCCTACTGCTACGTACGTGTGCCGATTACTACTGGAAGCAGTTCAAGCCCTGGGGAGGTGTCAGGAAAGGTTCCATCCGCTGGTGCTATTTATGTTCTGTCTTGCAGTGCTGCGTCCCACCAGCAGGGGTCTCCTGGCAGTTCGGAGCTGTCAGGGGAACTTCCCCCTGCTGGTATATCACCTTTGGGACGCAGTACTGGCCTCCACCAGCGGATGGATCCTGACAGTTTGGAGCACACAACCTTTCTTGCGCTCAGCTGTAACATGAACTTAATCAGCAGCTCTATTTATACCCGGCGAGCTTAAGCAGAGCTCGCCCTGGTATCTTCATTCCTTCCTGACCTGAGCCTGTATCCTGACCCTTATAGAAAAGAAAAAATTGCGCCAATAAACAAATATAAAGTCCTTATATATTGAATAAATAATAAAGTCCACAAAAGTGCATATATTAAACGACACCCAAGTGATTGATACGATCCAGTGAACCGCCACCTTATGGACAGAGGCTTACCAGCAAGCAGTGGGTAAACAGCATATTACAGCTCCACAGCTGTTCACAGGATGAAGACTGAAGACAAAATCAGCAGATGACAGGAAGCAAGCAGAAATCCAGCTCAAACAGCCGCTCAGAGGCCAAACGGATGACAATGTTTGATTCTATAGTGTGGTCTCATAGAAGGTCCTCAATACAGGTGCAGGAACCGTCAACCATAATGAAAGAAACGAAGAGGCCGCACATAGTGTAAAACCATCAAGGAGATTTAATATCAAATAAAAAACTACTTACAAACGAATATGAGATTCGATCATAAAACGAAAAATTGGATGCGATCCTAACACGAATGCCGGCCGGCAACACGAGGAGCCTTTCCTCACAACGTCGAACGCGGTGGCGTCACTGCACGCCAATAGCCCAGACGCGTTTCGTCATAGAATGACGTTTTCAATGGGGATAGGCTCTGCAGTGATCCACCGCTGTATATAAGCCCAAGCCTCGTTCTGACTGCCAGGAACCGGAAGTGGCGAAAACTCCATTTTGAAAATGGGAATTCCATTGGGAAAAACAGTAGCAATAACGGGCTCAACAAAAACTTGGCTAGTTCTATCTAAATACAAAGAAGGGATTATTTAAACTAATTAGTATATTGAAAATACCATTAGGAAAAGATCATATTAAGGATCAATAAGTGCAAAAAAAAGGAAAGAATTTTATTTGTTTAAGAAATTCACTTTCTTTCTATAAAGTGATTAGAGGCATGATGACTCTAAATATTGCTGAGGCTGCCACCTAGTGGTGAAAATAAGGTAATAGCCGAAGACACCACTGATTGTAAAGCAATATTATATGGGCAAAACAAATAAAGGAATAAAACCTTTATTCGTTACTAGTGAAGTGAAAAAAACAAGGAAAAATACCACCACACATGAAATATGCCCAAAATAGGGGGAATAAGAGAAAAAATGTATATATATTAATATACTTAATTCTTAATTTCCCAAGAAGGAATATAAAATAAATTAAAAATAAAAATTAACAATTGGTCATCCAATTCCCACCACGACTGCTATGTCTTCTTTAGGAATAAATAGAATAAGTCTGCGTAGTAGGTGTAGCAGATGGTGAGATCCGCTGACTACTGACCCTATTTGTGGATCCATTGTCATGTAGGTGTCGAAGATGACTCCGAGACTTTTGACTTTGGTGCTAGGGGGGATGATTTTGCCCAGAATAGGCGGGGGTGTCCAAGTTGTTGCCAGTTGATTCTTACGCTTGGCGTGAAACAGGAGAAGTTCTGTTTTCGAACCGTTGAGATTAAGATAACTCTTTGTCATCCAGTTTTCTATCAAAGAGAGGCATTTCTCTAGACCGAGATGATGATCCTTTTTGTTGCAGATGCGAAAATACAGTTGTGTGTCATCTGCATAAGAGTGGTAAAGTAACTTTTGGCTGCTGATGATTTCAAAGAGAGGGCGAAGATAGATGTTGAACAGCACCGGCAACAGAGGGGATCCTTGAGGGGCTCCGCATGACACTGTGCATTTTTCAGAAGTGAAAGGTCCCAATTTCACTATTTGTGATCGGTTTTCCAAAAAGGAGGAGAACCAGGATAGATCACATTCCGCGACTCTAGCTACTTCCGCTAACCGAGTCAGTAATATTTTCTGATCTACCGTATCAAAAGCTGCGCTTAGGTCCAGCAGTACTAGAAGACAAGATTCTCCTTCGTCTGCGGCCTCGAGAGCATCATCCCATATTTTGAGCAGTGCTGTCTCCGTCCCGTGCCCGGGACGGAAACACGATTGCAATGGATCAAGCAAATTATGGGTATCTAGATGCTGTTGCAGCTGTTGTACCACTACTTTCTCCATTACCTTGGAGAAGACGTTTAGGCCTGTTATGGGATGACAGTGTTTTAGGTCTTTGGGGTCGAAGGTGGGTTTCTTTAAAATGGGTTTGATTATGCCTTGTTTCAGCTGGGCAGGCACTATGCCTTCCTTGAAAGACTGGTTTATAAGCTGCGTGATAGGCGGTGCCAGGATATCAGCACATTCCTTCAGCAGTTTGGTGGGGATAATATCATTGGGTGCTGTGCTATTTCGCAGGGTCCCGATGATATTTTTAGTGGCCTCGATGGGGATGAGTTTGGGAGTGAACTTGCGGTGAGTTTATGTGGGTATTGGGTGAATGGTTGAGGGGGGGTTGAGGGGGGTACTGATTTGCTGAATGCTTTCACGGATTCTTTCAATTTTGTTAATGAAATAATTTGATAATTCATTGCAAAATTCTTGGGTATCAGAATTGGGGGCTTCAAGACAGACTGGATTCATGGTCTGGGTGACAAGCTTGAAGAGTTTGCGGGGCGGTTTAGGGCATTTGTAATGATATTGGAAAAGTGATTTTTTTTTGGCTTTGAAGATTTCTTTGTGGTATTTTTTGTTATTACCTTGTAGATGGCGTGGTTTTCCTCTGAAGCGCTTCTTTTCCAGGTGGCTTCCGCTCTTCTGCGCTCTTGCTTCAGCAACGACAGCTGGTCATTAAACCAGCTGGAGTTGTTTTTCCGGATGCAGGTTTTGCGTTTTGGCGCTACTAAGTCGGGTGGCTGTAGTAGAGCCATGTTGATGGCATCCAGGGTTTCTGTGGCTGTTTGATGTAGTTGGATTGTTTTTATTTTGTTCCCCAATGTTGTTTTGAAGAACTCCAAATTAAGCTTCTTCTGAGATCTCGTTCAGTGCATTGTCACTGGTTTTTATGTTTTTGTTAAGGGGGCATTTTTGATAATGTTGAAATTGATTACATGGTGGTCTGTCCATGGTAACGGCTAATTTTTGTGAATTTTTACTTCCAGATCTTGTTTGAAAATAAGATCGAGCGTGTGACCAGAAGCATGTGTGGGCCCATATACTAGCTGCTGCAGACCTAGCCCTTCCAAGTGGTCAATGCAAGTGCCGGCCACGGGATCCTGTGAGGAGTTGGCCCACAGGTTGAAATCCCCAAGCAGCAAAATATGTTGCTGTTTAGGGTGTAAGTGGAGATGAACTCTGTTAAAGATGAGAGAAGCTGTGATTTTGGACCCGGTGGTCTATAGCAGAGTAGAATATGAGTGGTCTCCTGGGGATTTGTTTGGAGTTGTAGAGAGAGGGTTTCCATGAATGGAAGTGGGTTTTGAAGGACTGGTTTAGTGATCGTGAGGTGGGTCTTGTAGATCACCGCCAGGCCTCCTCCTCTTTGCCCCACTCTGTTTTCTGTTAAAATGCGATAATTTTTTGGCACCAGTTCACCTAGAATGGTGTTACAGTCGGCTGTAAGCCAGCTTTCAGTAATAAAGAGGCAGTCTAAATCGCATTGTAGGATGAGATCATGGATTTCTAGTCTGTATCTTACTGCCGATCTTGTGTTGACCAGAACGCATGATATGCACTTTGGTTGGGATAAGGGGATGTAGTGTTTGACTGTTGATCGTCGATCGATTCTAAACAGTCGTTCAGTCCTTAAGGCTTTTTTGGTGGCGACCGGTAATATTGAGGCAAACGACTTTAGTCCCCGAATGGTTGGTGCCGAGTATCTTAGATTAGTCATAGTCGCTGACGCACTGGAGGACAGGGGGGATTTTCAGTAATGATGGGAGGGACGATTCGCTGAATTCTACCTAGCTGTTTGATCTAGAGGAAGGTGAAAAACCCCTGTCCGTGCTATGCCAATGTGCCGTGGCAGGGGAAAAAATTCCTTCCTGACCCCCAGGGGGCGATCAGACGAAACCCTGGATCAAAATGCTGAAAAAAAACCTTGGTGGTGACCTTAGGGGGAGAATGGGGGGGTACCCAATTGGCAGTTATTGGGTTGTGGATTGGGTGGGGGGTGAGTGTTAGGGATGCCCCAATTGCAGGGGTGTACCAAGATGGCCGCCCACTGAAGATCGGTGTCTTAGCCGGGGGCAATGTGGCTGGGTGGCTGGGTGGCTGGATCGTGCAGGCGGAGGCTGCTCAGAGATGGCTGGTGGTGGATGGGTGGTGGTGGTGGGGGGGGGGGGAATTGTGTCCTTTTTAAGGAGTTTTTTGGGGGTTGCTGGAGGTGAAAGTGCGGCGAGCCGCTAGGCCGCGGGTGAAGCCGCGGTCTTTCCTGATCCCGATCGTTCCACGAGGTGGCATGAGGGCCGCAGCCGCAGCTTGTCCTGAAAAGGACGACCGCCAACGGAACTCGGGAAGGCAGAAAATAGCCCTGTGCCAGGGGCTTACTTTTTGATGCCTTGCGGAGGATGGAAGCAGCTGGGGGAAAGGCAGAATCGCAGGTCCTGGAGCAAAGCTGATGGCTGGCTGGGGGTGGAAAGCCCTGCCTGTCTGGATCCAGGAGCCACATGTCCTACTGCTACGTACGTGTGCCGATTACTACTGGAAGCAGTTCAAGCCCTGGGGAGGTGTCAGGAAAGGTTCCATCCGCTGGTGCTATTTATGTTCTGTCTTGCAGTGCTGCGTCCCACCAGCAGGGGTCTCCTGGCAGTTCGGAGCTGTCAGGGGAACTTCCCCCTGCTGGTATATCACCTTTGGGACGCAGTACTGGCCTCCACCAGCGGATGGATCCTGACAGTTTGGAGCACACAACCTTTCTTGCGCTCAGCTGTAACATGAACTTAATCAGCAGCTCTATTTATACCCGGCGAGCTTAAGCAGAGCTCGCCCTGGTATCTTCATTCCTTCCTGACCTGAGCCTGTATCCTGACCCTTATAGAAAAGAAAAAATTGCGCCAATAAACAAATATAAAGTCCTTATATATTGAATAAATAATAAAGTCCACAAAAGTGCATATATTAAATGACACCCAAGTGATTGATACGATCCAGTGAACCGCCACCTTATGGACAGAGGCTTACCAGCAAGCAGTGGGTAAACAGCATATTACAGCTCCACAGCTGTTCACAGGATGAAGACTGAAGACAAAATCAGCAGATGACAGGAAGCAAGCAGAAATCCAGCTCAAACAGCCGCTCAGAGGCCAAACGGATGACAATGTTTGATTCTATAGTGTGGTCTCATAGAAGGTCCTCAATACAGGTGCAGGAACCGTCAACCATAATGAAAGAAACGAAGAGGCCGCACATAGTGTAAAACCATCAAGGAGATTTAATATCAAATAAAAAACTACTTACAAACGAATATGAGATTCGATCATAAAACGAAAAATTGGATGCGATCCTAACACGAATGCCGGCCGGCAACACGAGGAGCCTTTCCTCACAACGTCGAACGCGGTGGCGTCACTGCACGCCAATAGCCCAGACGCGTTTCGTCATAGAATGACGTTTTCAATGGGGATAGGCTCTGCAGTGATCCACCGCTGTATATAAGCCCAAGCCTCGTTCTGACTGCCAGGAACCGGAAGTGGCGAAAACTCCATTTTGAAAATGGGAATTCCATTGGGAAAAACAGTAGCAATAACGGGCTCAACAAAAACTTGGCTAGTTCTATCTAAATACAAAGAAGGGATTATTTAAACTAATTAGTATATTGAAAATACCATTAGGAAAAGATCATATTAAGGATCAATAAGTGCAAAAAAAAGGAAAGAATTTTATTTGTTTAAGAAATTCACTTTCTTTCTATAAAGTGATTAGAGGCATGATGACTCTAAATATTGCTGAGGCTGCCACCTAGTGGTGAAAATAAGGTAATAGCCGAAGACACCACTGATTGTAAAGCAATATTATATGGGCAAAACAAATAAAGGAATAAAACCTTTATTCGTTACTAGTGAAGTGAAAAAAACAAGGAAAAATACCACCACACATGAAATATGCCCAAAATAGGGGGAATAAGAGAAAAAATGTATATATATTAATATACTTAATTCTTAATTTCCCAAGAAGGAATATAAAATAAATTAAAAATAAAAATTAACAATTGGTCATCCATCCTGGCATATCAAACCAAGACTTGAGCTCAATGGATATTTTACATACTAAATACAACAAATACTAACATCCAAAAATTGTAAAATAATATTAAAAAAATATTAAAAATACAGTAAACAAAAATCAAGCATTATTAATAAAGGCATTAACGTCTGTTTCAATGTTGAGGGCGTAAGGTTTGTAACATTTCAAACGAAAGATCCAGGACATCTCGAGCTTAGAAATCTCTCTCACTACGGCACTACCCCTCCAGTGAGGTTTAAATTTATCAATGCCTAGAAACAATGGGTTTGAAGGGTCTTTGTTATGCTTCAAACGATAATGCTTTGACACCGAGTGGTCTTTGAACCCTTTTATAATGTTGGTAATGTGCTCGTTTAGTCATACCTGTAAAGGTCTTTTGGTCCTGCCCACGTACTGGAGACCACAAGGACATTGCAAAAGGTACACCACTCTAGTGGTCTTACAGGTAATAAAAGGTTTGATGACATGTGTTTTCCCTGTAGAAGTGGATGTTAATGTTGTAGTTCTTCTATTCCCACAAGAATTGTAGGAACAGACTCTACAATGTCTACATTTATAGTAGCCTGTAAGTTGTTCGAAAAAAGATTTACCGACCTCACAGGGGGGTTCAGAACATTGGGTGAAATGAAATGGCGCAAAGAGGGTGCACCCCTAAAAATCACCCTCGGTTTCTCAGGGAGGAGGTCCTTGAGAATGGGATGATTAATGGCTAGATGCCAGTGTTTATTGATTAGTTGTTTCACACCCCCATGTTGAATGGAATAAGGTGTAATGAACGGGACGCCTATTGGAAATTTGTCCCCTTCACTGGGGTCACGTTCTCTTAATAAATCAGCACGTGGGATAGAGCTGACAATCCTCAAGGTTTCTTCTAGGGATCCTATATCATAGCCCTTTTCAAGAAACCTCCCGGTTAAGACTCTAGCCTGATCCGAAAACTCAGTTAGGTTAGAGCAATTCCTCCTAAGCCTCAGATATTGGCTCTTGGGAATAGCCCTAAGCCACTGATTATGGTGACAACTCCTTAAAGGGATAAAGGAGTTGCGGTCCGTAACTTTAAAAAAAGTAGAGGTGTCAAACCCATTAACCCCAACCTTAATAATAAGATCCAAATAATGGACTTCTAATTGACTGGTCTCAAATTTTAATTGGATCCCTCTCTGGTTGGAGTTCAACTGGACCATAAATTGTTCCAAAGAAGTCAAGGGGCCATCCCATAGGAGGAGGATGTCATCGATATACCTGGCCCATAGAATGAGCTCAGGGACATCAGTAGTGTGGATGACATCCTCCTCCCATTTAGCCATGAAAAGATTTGCCAAACTCGGGGCATACTTGGCCCCCATTGCAACTCCGGTGTCTTGTTTGTAAAAGACACCCTCAAACCAGAAATAGTTGGATCGTGTTGCGAACTTCAAAAGGGACATAATAAATTCAATCTGTACCATAGGGAGTACTTGTTTTTGGGGTCCATGGGTAAGGCAGTGTAGGTGTTGGAATCACCCAAGATGTTAAACATTTCCTTAAGATAGTCTGATCTATCCAACACCACAATGCCCCCCCCCCCCTTATCAGCTGGTCTCACGACCAGTTCCTTGTTTTTACAGAGTGAATCAAGTCCCTCCTGCATATTTTTATTCAAACGTGCTTTCTTAACCTCCATTGATTCCAGGTCTCTAAGTAGGATGTCACAAAACACTTTTAAAGAGGGTGCAAGATGTCCAGGGGGATTAAAAAGGGAAGCGTTAGACAAACCTGAATGGGTATAAACCTCAGGGTTATTGACATTAGAAAAGGTGTTTGTAGCCATATACCTCTTAATGTTTAATTTGCGCACAAATTTATGGATATCCATATAAGTATGGAACTTATCAAGTCCCTTAGGTGGGGCATTTTTAAGCCCCTGATCCAAAATTAGCTGTTCTGATTCATAGAAAATTTTGGAACTTAGATTAAAGATACCATGTCCAGATTTTAGGTTTTTGGCCGCTTTGATGCCTCTAAGCCACCTCCCCCCTCTGGTTCCTCGCCTCTTTCGCCCTGTCTTTTTGCCTTGAGTTGGTTTGTGAAAACCCCAACCTGCTTGATCACTGGTAGGGACTATTGGACCCAGAGGACCTGGTGGTACATAGAAATTCGATTGTGCATTACCATAGTTAAATTGCTGGGAATGTGAAGGTTGGGTACCAAAACCCCAATTACCATCTGGACACTCCCGATCACTAAGAGGAAAAAAGGAATTTTGAACTGGTATATTATAATCCCAACCAGATGCACTGGTATTACGGTGGAAGGAGATTGTGATCCCCATTCGGACCCCAATCCCTGTCTCCAAACATCCGATTGTTGGACATAGGTACCTCGACCTCCTTGGGGGTTGTGAACCCAGCCCCTGCCATGGGTATTATGTCCTTTAGGCCGAGGTGGGAAGTTCTGGTAGGGGGGGACTGGTCCCTGTCCATATGGGGGACCATTCTGGATAGTGGGACGAGTTTGGTACCCCTGTCTAGTGTTACCTCTAGAAGCACTTGACCCTCTCCTTGGGGACTGATGGGCGGGACCTCCTCTGGGTCTCAAATTAGTCTGGCCTTTCTTAGGTGCCACGGTAGGAGCCTGAACGTAACCAACCGTACCACCTATTGGGGGTGGGGCAGATGTATCCATCTCATTATTAGAGATCTTAGCTGATTCATCTAATAATTTCTTTTGCCAGTTAAAAACACTATGACCTTGATAGTCCCCCACATCCCTATTATATTTTTTCTTCTTTTTGACACGCTGCTCTCTATCTTCTTTCTCTAAAACTTTGAGGAGAGCTAGGGATTTTTCCATATATTCATCATTACCTATATGGGGGCCTAATTTGACTTTGATAGCCTTAATCTCCTCATCTAGTTTCAATAGTTTAGCAGTCTTTCTTTCAACAAGAAACCTGAGGAAAGAGACACCAGCTGTGTTAAAATATTTGTACCAGTCCTCTAGGTCTGTGTCACCTTTTTGGGGTGCCACATCCCATCGGAGACTGCGTGGGACCATTTGAATTTTGATATACTGTAGGTCTCTAGGTATGCAATGTCCCACTTGGTATGGTTCTCTGATATAAAAAGATTTTTGAGCCTGGTGAAGATGCCACTAAGGTCACCCTCATCATCTTTATATGGTTCAAAGACACCATCCAATTTGACCATACTGGTGGCCCGGAACTCAAAAATATCCATTTTAACGGATAAGGAAAGCAGCAATAATAGTAGGTGCAACAAATAGAAAAAGAAAATTGCGCTAACCAAAAAATACAGGTGATGGTGATATCAAAAACGCAAAGGCAGCAATAAGCGTGTATATCACAGTAACGTATAGAAAATAAAAAATTGCGCCAATAAACAAATATAAAGTCCTTATATATTGAATAAATAATAAAGTCCACAAAAGTGCATATATAAAATGACACCCAAGTGATTGATACGATCCAGTGAACCGCCACCTTATGGACAGAGGCTTACCCGCAAGCAGGGGGTAAACAGCATATCACAGCTCCACAGCTTTTCACAGGATGAAGACTGAAGACAAAATCAGCAGATGACAGGAAGCAAGCAGAAATCCAGCTCAAACAGCCGCTCAGAGGCCAAACGGATGATAATGTTTGATTCTGAAGTGTGGTCTCATAGAAGGTCCTCAATACAGGTGCAGGAACCGTCAACCATAATGAAAGAAACGAAGAGGCCACACATAGTGTAAAACCATCAAAGAGATTTAATATCAAATAAAAAAACTACTTACAAACGAATATGAGATTCGATCATAAAACGAAAAATTGGATGCGATCCTAAAATGAATGCCGGCCGGCAACACGAGGAGCCTTTCCTCACAACGTCGAACGCGGTGGCGTCACTGCACGCCAATAGCCCAGACGCGTTTCGTCATAGAATGACGTTTTCATTGGGGATAGGCTCTGCAGTGATCCACCGCTGTATATAAGCCCAAGCCTCGTTCTGACTGCCAGGAACCGGAAGTGGCTAAAACTCCATTTTGAAAATGGGAATTCCATTGGGAAAAACAGTAGCAATAAACGGGCTCAACAAAAACTTGGCTAGTTCTATCTAAATACAAAGAAGGGATTATTTAAACTAATTAGTATATTGAAAATACCATTAGGAAAAGATCATATTAAGGATCAATAAGTGCAAAAAAAAGGAAAGAATTGACCCTGTCTTTTGGATCCTGATTCTGAGCCTTGACCCTGTTCCGTGATCCTGATCCCTGCCTGGACTCTTCCGCCCCGTATCCTGGTTCCTGTCTTCCCTGGAGTCTTATCCTGCAGCTTGTCCATCCATCCTCTCCCTGCTCTGTTCCGACCCCATCCTCACCTATCTGCTGACATCCCATGTGTATGACCTCGGCCAGGCTTGATTTATGAATACGGTATCCCCTTTTGTTTGTATATACTGTTTGCTGTTTCTCACTGGTTGTCCCCACTTATTTTGTAAATAAACACCTCTTCACTTCACTATCTCTTTGTTTGGTCTCCTCTGTGCAGTCACACAGTACTGATCTATAACCTCTCCTGACAGTATACCAGGGCCATCCCTTGATCAGACGTGACTGCATTTAAGAACCATACTGGTGTAGTGCATTGCTCTAAACATGAATTGCGATGACATCCTTTATTATTCTCTGCTGGCTGAAGAGGATGAGGGGTATTGTCGCCAGGTTTTGGAGGGTTGGACTAGTGACTAGCTAATGGAAACTATCCGATTAGCTAATTTCTGTGTGGATCAGGGTTACATGACTTTTAATGATGTTCAGCCATTAATTTGGTTGTGTGTAAAGCCAGCCCTGTCATCTATTCCTGTCAGTAGGGACGATTTCTCTCCCCCCTTCAGTCATGACCAAGTTGAATCCCTGGTGTGGTTATTAGAGGATGATCTGGCGTCTTTTGATGAGTATTATTTTTCTTGTCCCCAGCAAAAATTATCTGAGTGTATTAGTTCTGTGCAGTCTCTGATTAGACAAGGTGTGTGTGAACCTGCTTTTGTTCGACCTGTGCTGCAGGCATGGTCAGATCTCCTGATTCCAGCCAAACCAGTCTGTTCCAGCCCTGCTAATAACCCCCTACCTTCCCAAGGATCTAGCCGTCCATTGCCAATGACAACCTTAGCTATAGCCCAGTTAATTCCGCTTCCTACCAAGTATTGCTACCCAGTTTCTACTAATTGTACCTACCCTGCCTTTAATCCACCTGTCCGTTCCAGCCCTGCTATTAACCACCTACCTTCCCAAGGATCTATCCGCCCATCGCCAATGACAACCTCAGCTTTCGCCCAGTTAATTCCGCACCCTACCAAATATTACTACCCAATTTCTACTAATTGTGCCTACCCTGCCTATAATCCACCTGTAACAACTCCACAAAAACCTCCTCCAGTCACCATCCCTGTGTCTCTGCCATATTCCAACCCCTCCTCCTACTTAATTCCATCTTCTTCATACATCACCTCTGTTAACAAACCCGCAGTGTCTAAGTCTAAAAAGAAACGGAAGTACTTCCCAACCCATACCATCGTGCCAGTTACCCAGCCTGTCCCAGTGCCCTCTGCTCAACCTGTCCCAGTGCCACCTGTTCAGCCCATCCCAGTGCCATCTGTTCCTGTGCCAGTTTGCCAGCCTGCTGTTCCTGTTCCAGTTTGCCAGCCTGCTGTTCCTGTGCCAGTCTGCCAGCCTAATGTTCCTGTGGCAGCCTGCCAGCCTAATTTTCCTGTGGCAGCCTGCCAGCCTAATGTTCCTGTGGCAGCCTGCCAGCCTAATTTTCCTGTGGCAGCCTGCCAGCCTGCTGTTCCCGTGCCAGTTTGCCAGCCTGCTGTTCCCATGCCAGTCTGCCAGCCTGCTGTTCCCGTGCCAGTTTGCCAGCCTGATGTTCCTGTGCCAGTTTGCCAGCCTGCTGTTCCTGTGCCAGTTTGCCAGCCTGCTGTTTCTGTGCCAGTCTGCCAGCCTAATGACATTCCTGTGCCAGCTTGACGACCCACCTTATCCTGCCAACCCTCTGTCTGCTGCCCAGCTTGATGACCCGGAGCCTCTATCTGCTGCCCAGCTCGATGACCCGGAGCCTCTGTCTGCTGCCCAGCTTGATGAAACCGGAGCCTCTGCTGCCCAGCTTGATGACCCGGAGCCTCTGTCTGCTGCCCAGCTCGATGACCCGGAGCCTCTGTCTGCTGCCCAGCTCGATGACCCGGAGCCTCTGTCTGCTGCCCAGCTCGATGGCCCGGAGCCTCTGTCTGCTGCCCAGCTCGATGGCCCGGAGCCTGCTGTTCCCATACCAGTCTGCCAGCCTGCTGTTCCCGTGCCAGTTTGCCATCCTGATGTTCCTGTGCCAGTTTGCCAGCCTGCTGTTCCTGTGCCAGTTTGCCAGCCTGCTGTTTCTGTGCCAGTCTGCCAGCCTAATGTTCCCGTGGCAGCCTGCCAGCCTAATGTTCCCGTGCCAGTCTGCCAGCCTGCTGTTCCCGTGCCAGTTTGCCAGCCTGCTGTTCCCGTGCCAGTTTGCCAGCCTGCTGTTCCTGTGACAGTTTGCCAGCCTGCTGTTCCTATGCCAGTTTGCCAGCCTGCTGTTCCTGTGCCAGTTTGCCAGCCTGCTGTTCCCGTGCCAGTTTGCCAGCCTGCTGTTCCCGTGCCAGTCTGCCAGCCTGCTGTTCCCGTGCCAGTCTGCCAGCCTGCTGTTCCCGTGCCAGTCTGCCAGCCTGCTGTTCCCGTGCCAGTCTGCCAGCCTGCTGTTCCCGTGCCAGTCTGCCAGCCTGCTGTTTCCGTGCCAGTCTGCCAGCCTGCTGTTTCCGTGCCAGTCTGCCAGCCTGTTGTTCCCGTGCCAGTCTGCCAGCCTGCTGTTCCCGTGCCAGTTTGCCAGCCTGCTGTTCCTGTGCCAGTCTGCCAGCCTAATGTTCCTGTGCCAGCCTGCCAGCCTGACATTCCTGTGCCAGCTTGACGACCCACCTTATCCTGCCAACCCTCTGTCTGCTGCCCAGCTTGATGACCCGGAGCCTCTGTCTGCTGCCCAGCTCGATGACCCGGAGCCTCTGTCTGCTGCCCAGCTCGATGAAACCGGAGCCTCTGTCTGCTGCCCAGCTTGATGACCCGGAGCCTCTGTCTGCTGCCCAGCTCGATGACCCGGAGCCTCTGTCTGCTGCCCAGCTCGATGACCCGGAGCCTCTGTCTGCTGCCCAGCTCGATGACCCGGAGCCTCTGTCTGCTGCCCAGCTCGATGGCCCGGAGCCTCTGTCTGCTGCCCAGCTCGATGGCCTGGAGCCTCTGTCTGCTGCCCAGCTCGATGACCCGGAGCCTCTGTCTGCTGCCCAGCTCGATGACCCGGAGCCTCTGTCTGCTGCCCAGCTCGATGACCCAGAGCCTCTGTCTGCTGCCCAGCTCGATGACCCGGAGCCTCTGTCTGCTGCCCAGCTCGATGACCCGGAGCCTCTGTCTGCTGCCCAGCTCGATGACCCGGAGCCTCTGTCTGCTGCCCAGCTCGATGACCCGGAGCCTCTGTCTGCTGCCCAGCTTGATGACCCGGAGCCTCTGTCTGCTGCCCAGCTTGATCACCCGGAGCCTCTGTCTGCTGCCCAGCTCGATGACCCGGAGCCTCTGTCTGCTGCCCAGCTCGATGACCCGGAGCCTCTGTCTGCTGCCCAGCTCGATGACCCGGAGCCTCTGTCTGCTGCCCAGCTCAATGACCCGGAGCCTCTGTCTGCTGCCCAGCTCAATGACCCGGAGCCTCTGTCTGCTGCCCAGCTCGATGACCCGGAGCCTCTGTCTGCTTCCCAGCTCGATGACCCGGAGCCTCTGTCCGCTGCCCAGCTCGATGACCCGGAGCCTTCGTCCGCTGCCCAGCTCGATGACCCGGAGCCTTCGTCCGCTGCCCAGCTCGATGACCTGGAGACTTTATCCACTGCCCAGCTTGACACCATGAGCCTTCCCCAGCAACAGCTGGTTGGAGTGTCCAGAGGCCGCTCCTTTGAGGGGGGGTACTGTCAGGAAAGGTTCCATCCGCTGGTGCTATTTATGTTCTGTCTTGCAGTGCTGCGTCCCACCAGCAGGGGTCTCCAGGCAGTTCGGAGCTGTCAGGGGAACTTCCCCCTGCTGGTATATCACCTTTGGGACGCAGTACTGGCCTCCACCAGCGGATGGATCCTGACAGTTTGGAGCACACAACCTTTCTTGCGCTCAGCTGTAACATGAACTTAATCAGCAGCTCTATTTATACCCGGCGAGCTCAAGCAGAGCTCGCCCTGGTATCTTCATTCCTTCCTGACCTGAGCCTGTATCCTGACCCTGTCTTTTGGATCCTGATTCTGAGCCTTGACCCTGTTCCGTGATCCTGATCCCTGCCTGGACTCTTCCGCCCTGTATCCTGGTTCCTGTCTTCCCTGGAGTCTTATCCCGCAGCTTGTCCATCCATCCTCTCCCTGCTCTGTTCCGTCCCCATCCTCACCTATCTGCTGACATCCCATGTGTATGACCTCGGCCTGGCTTGATTTAGGAATACGGTATCCCCTTTTGTTTGTATATACTGTTTGCTGTTTCTCATTGGTTGTCCCCACTTATTTTGTAAATAAACACCTCTTCACTTCACTATCTCTTTGTTTGGTCTCCTCTGTGCAGTCACACAGTACTGATCTATAACCTCTCCTGATAGGAGGAGTCACTCTTTCAGACTCAATCCTGAAAGGTTAGGAGAAGGTGTGTGTGTAGGTGGTCATCTCTATACAAGTGGTCAGTGAAATATAGCTTAGTGTAGCTTCACCTACAGCAGTCCCTGTTCCTACAAGTCAAGAAGGCCTAAACTACTGGTATGTGGCTGCCCCCACACAATGCTATGTTCACTGGCCAGGAATTACAATAAGCTGAACAAAGGGTAAACAAAAAGAGTATCAGTGGTTCCAGCAGTACAGTTGTCCACAGAGGATGGGTGCGACTGGTGTCTCACAGGAACGTAGCCAGTGGGATGTGCAGATGGGTCAGTACTTGTGCCAGGCAGAGACATGGTCAGCAAACAGACAAACGCAAACGAGTGGTCCAGGAAGGCAGGAACGTGATCAATAAACAGGCCACAGTCAGAACAGGCAGCAGGCAGAGATGTGGTCAGCAAATAGCTAAAGGATTGCTCCAATCAGCAGGCAGAAGCATCGGGCTTAGATCCTCAGTCAGGTAAGATCTGGATACAGGGTTAGGGGCTTCTACCCACCCAAAGCTCTTTGAAGTCTCTGGATTCCAGACCTTGATCCAGAAATCCCAGGGAAACCTGGAGAAGACCAAAAGCTTTTTTTTCCGCTCTGAAAAAATCTCTGGAGCCCCTCACTCTGCATACCCCCGTGGTGTCTTTGATCCCACTACTACGGTCACAGTATCACAGCAGGCAAAAGATCAGTCCAGGCAGCAGGCAAAAAACAAATATTGATTAACAGGCCAATTCAGGCAGAAAGGCCAGGGTCAGTTTAGATGACAGGCAAAGGCAAGGTCAGTATGCAGGCAAATGGTCAGTCCAGGCAGCAAGCAGAAATGTGGTTGAGAAAACAGACAAATCATTGGTACATACACAGGACATCAGATACAGGAAAATGGTAGGTGGCAGTCAGACACATGAGAAATATCTTCATCATACCTTTACTAATATCATATGGGAGCAATGAAAGCAGTCTCCTATACAGATGCCAAGTTGTGAGGAATATTGGGGACAATAGTAACGGTTGCCATGCCTTATCTTACCAATGGTTCAAACATTGTATGTCTCTGATGCAGTCTGCTCACTGCATCAGAACGGAGGTGTTCAGGTGCAGGGCCTTCATGATAAATAAGGTCTATTACAATTTCCTCTTGATAATTTAGGTAGGATCCAGGTTTTTCAGTGGATTTATAATTAGGGTTGTACATTGCCAATTGGAGCAGTCTTTGTAGGAAGCCCTTTGGTTTTGGTTGCACTGTATCACAAGCCACAGTTTGCTGGAGATAAAGATGGCAGAAAAGTGTCAGCTTGGTGTAAAAATTAAAAGAGGGGTAGAGAAAGGAAGCGCCACCTAAGTGCAGTATTGAAGAGGTTCTTTTAATGACACATTGTACAAAACACACTTACAAGAAGGTAAGGAAAGAAGGCTCATCTGTAACATCCTGCAGTCCTCGTCCTGGATCCATGGGCTGCTTAGAAGTAAAGATAGCAGAATGTGTTGGGTCTTCAGGCTTGTCCTGTGGCCATCAGGATGAGACCTGTTCCAGCCTCACGGGTCACGTGACAGGTCACGTGGTTACTTCCAAGGAACACTTCCAGGAGGAGGGTCAGACAGGGAGGACAAAGGCTGATTGGGCTCCGAGCGCGTAGCCCAATCAGCCTTTGTCCTCCCTGTCTGACCCTCCTCCTGGAAGTGTTCCTTGGAAGTAACCACGTGACCCGTGAGACTGGAACAGGTCTCATCCTGATGGCCACAGGACAAGCCTGAAGACCCAACACATTCTGCTATCTTTACTTCTAAGCAGCCCATGGATCCAGGATGAGGACTACAGGATGTTACAGATGAGCCTTCTTTCCTTACCTTCTTGTAAGTGTGTTTTGTACAATGTGTCATTAAAAGAACCTCTTTAATACTGCACTTAGGTGGCGCTTCCTTTCTCTACCCCTCTTTTGTTTACCACAGAGTCAGCTCTCTGAGGACAGCAGCCGCCATTGAACAACCAAATCACCTGCATTTTTAACCATTGAACTGCCTGTTACTATTACTTCTAATGGACTAATCACCATACCCCTACCATACATGTACTTTGTATCTGCGCTGACAGTTACCTTTCCTATGGTGTAAAAATTGTCCACATAGAGATGATATCCCTTAGAGCAGGGGTGGGCAAACTTTTTTACTCGAGGGCCACAATGGGTTCATATATTGGACCCGAGGACCGGACCAAGAGTAGATGGACGGTGTGTATGTGTTAAATGTTTAAATTAATCAGAGAGCCTCCCCTTACATCAGGCTGCCCAGACAGACTCCCCTTACAAGGTCCCCAGAGAGCCTCCTTACTTACATCAGGGTCCCTAGAGAGCCTCCCCCTACATTAGGGTTCCCAGAGAGCCCCCTCATTACATCAGGGTCCCCAGAGAGCCTCCCTACTTACATCAGGGTCCCCAGGGAGCCCCTCCTTACATTAGGGTCCCCAGGGAGCCTCCCTTGCATCAGGCTGCCCAGAGAGCCTTCCTACTTACATCAGCGTCCCAAGAAAGCCTCTCTTTACATCAGGGTCCCCAGGGAGCCCCTCCTTACATCAGGCTGCCCAGAGAGCCTCCCTACTTACATCAGGGTCTCCAGGAAGCCTCTCCTTACATCAGGCTGCCCAGAGAGCATCCCTACTTACATCAGGGTCCCCAGGGAGCCCCTCCTTACATCAGGGTCCCCAGGGAGCCCCTCCTTACATCAGGGTCCCCAGGGAGCCCCTCCTTACATCAGGGTCCCCAGAGAGCCTCCCTTGCATCAGGGTCCCCAGGAAGCCTCTCCTTACATCAGGGTCCCCAGGGAGCCCCTCCTTACATCAGGCTGCCCAGAGAGCCTCCCTTGCATCAGGCTGCCCAGAGAGCCTCCCTACTTACATCAGGGTCCCCAGGAAGCCTCTCCTTACATCAGGGTCCCCAGGGAGCCCCTCCTTACATCAGGCTGCCCAGAGAGCCTCCCTTGCATCAGGCTGCCCAGAGAGCCTCCCTTGCATCAGGCTGCCCAGAGAGCCTCCCTACTTACATCAGGGTCCCCAGGGAGCCCCTCCTTACATCAGGGTCCCCAGGGAGCCCCTCCTTACATCAGGGTCCCCAGGGAGCCCCTCCTTACATCAGGGTCCCCAGAGAGCCTCCCTTGCATCAGGGTCCCCAGGAAGCCTCTCCTTACATCAGGGTCCCCAGGGAGCCCCTCCTTACATCAGGCTGCCCAGAGAGCCTCCCTTGCATCAGGCTGCCCAGAGAGCCTCCCTACTTACATCAGGGTCCCCAGGAAGCCTCTCCTTACATCAGGGTCCCCAGGGAGCCCCTCCTTACATCAGGCTGCCCAGAGAGCCTCCCTTGCATCAGGCTGCCCAGAGAGCCTCCCTTGCATCAGGCTGCCCAGAGAGCCTCCCTACTTACATCAGGGTCCCCAGGGAGCCCCTCTTTACATCAGGGTCCCCAGGGAGCCCCTCCTTACATTAGGGTCCCCAGGGAGCCCCCCCTTACACCAGGGTCCCCAGAGAGCCCCCCCTTACACCAGGGTCCCCAGAGAGCCCCCCCTTACACCAGGGTCCCCAGAGAGCCCCCCCTTACACCAGGGTCCCCAGAGAGCCCCCCCTTACACCAGGGTCCCCAGAGAGCCCCCCCTTACACCACGGTCCCCAGAGAGCACCTCCTTACATCAGGGTCCCCAGGGAGCACCTCCTTACATCAGGGTCCCCAGGGAGCACCTCCTTACATCAGGGTCCCCAGGGAGCACCTCCTTACACCAGGGTCCCCAGGGAGCACCTCCTTACACCAGGGTCCCCAGGGAGCACCTCCTTACATCAGGGTCCCCAGGGAGCACCTCCTTACACCAGGGTCCCCAGGGAGCACCTCCTTACATCAGGGTCCCCAGGGAGCACCTCCTTACATCAGGGTCCCCAGGGAGCACCTCCTTACACCAGGGTCACCAGAGACCCCCCCTACATTACTGTCCCCAGAAAGCCCCCCTATTACATTAGGGTTCCCAAACAGCTAACTCCCCCCTTGCAGAGGTTTCCCTGTACCTGGCAGGTAGAGGTGGGAGGCAGCGATCGGCAGCTCTATGGTGTCCACAGGCAGGGGGGTCTCCCTGGGGCTTGTAGTTCTACTCCGAATGTATACAGCAGAGAGGGGAGGTGCTTCTGACCCGGACATCCGCAACAGTGTACAAGCAAAGTGAAAGTGATACCTTCCGGGTCAGAGGCCCCTCCCCTCTTCTCTCCATACGCTGACACAAGCCCCAGGGAGATCCCACCGCCCACACCACAAGAAGTCCAGGAAGTCATTGCGCGCCGCGTGTCTGGCTATGTAAATGCCAGGGGCCGGCCGCGAAAGCTGTGAAGTCGCCGTAGGAGCGGCGCCCTGCACCACTGCTGCCCCTGGCTCCGCGGGCCGTATTAAAAGGTCCACCGGGCCGTATACGGCCCGCAGGCCGTAGTTTGCCCATACCTGGTCTATGTCCTCAGTGCACCCTCTAGTGGATGGAGAGCAGCTAAACACTGTCTGCTCTAGGTTATGCAAATAGATTCTCTCCTGCATCTGCGTCTGCTTAAAAGTCCCCTTTGAATCACAAAGCACCTTTTACTGCTAAAGCTGCAGACTAGGCTAAAAAAGTTAATAGGCAGCTGCCAGGTGAAGCTGTCCAACATAGAAGTGAATGAGGAGAATGGGTGGCTGCTGAACCAAGGTGCCCATTACGGAAATGACTGGAAGAACAGCTTGTCTTGGCTCTCCATTCACTTTCATGGGAGACAACTTGGCCTTGTGGCCACATATGTCCCACCTAAAACAGGACATGTCCTGTACTTATGGGATTATGTTCACACACCCGGACAGTCCTGTAGTCCTGGGACAGTGGGGGCGCATGTACACTGATTACCAGCTAGGGGTTTGAGAAATGGCAAGTGGAGCTGAATATAAATTACAATACATTGAGGCCTTGTTCACACATACTGAATTGACCTGCGTTTTACTGCACTGGGAGAATGTAGGTCATGACAAGGACACATAGAAAACATTTGTTTTCTATATGTCCTGTTCACACCACAATACTGGTGTGTGTACTATACTACAATGCATTTTCACACAATGCACGTAAATTCACGTGTTTTTTTGGCTTTTAAAATTACCCACAGCAATTTGACATGCATATAAATGTCAATGCATGTCAACGTGCTTCAACTGCTTCCTCTCATTAGGCCGTATATATACGGCCTTGGGTTGAAGTGGTTATAGAAGCATCATGGCTCCCGCTACGACCATAAAAGCCTGGTACCACTCTTTTCTGTCGTCGATTCACTTTTATGGAAAGATGATACGAGCAGCTATACAGCTGCTCGATCGCTTTTACACACAGCAGACACCCCCCCCCCCCTTCTGCTGCAGCCACATTGGGAAGCCTGCTACTGATGTGATTGGTTGGGTTGCCTTCCCTGGCAAGAATGGAAGGAACACAAGTTCCCACTCCTCTTCTGTGATGTTAGGAGCTAGAGCTGACTTCTGGGTTTCGGTTTGTTTACAAGCCATTTCCAGCTTGTACAACATCTGATCAAACTGGTCTCAGTTTGATCAGATGCTCTAAAGTCCTGAGAAGAGATATGGGGGTCTAACAGATCCAAGATCTCTCCAAAAGGAGGACCTGTCACAGCCCATGATATCTCAAGGGATGTTTTTCATCCCTTGTGATAGCAATAATGTTGATCCAAAAAAATAAATACAATTAAATGGTAGTGTAACAAAAAATAAAAGTTTTAAAGAGCATGTACAATGAGGGGGGAAAGTATTTGATTTGTTGCCGATTTTGTACATTTTCCCACTGACAAAGAAATAATCAGTCTATAATTTTAATGGTAGAATTATTTTAGCAGTGAGAGACAGAACAAAAATATCCAGAAAAGCGCATTTCAAAAAAGTTATAAATTGATTTTCATTTTAATGAGTGAAATAAGTATTTGATTTCCTTGTCAATCAGCAAGATTTCTGTCTCCCAGGTGTCTTCTATACAGTAAAGAAATAATTCCGGATGGCTGCATATCCAAAAATCTTTTTATTGAAGCTTCATATGACAAGTGGTTGACAGATGGAGCAGGGGACAAAGAGGTAGACATGTTTTGCGCAAATGTCAGCGCTTAGGGCGAGCTGGGCTAGCACCTGACTAGTGTGTGTGTGGGGATTAACCAGAGACTCACTCACCTGAAGCAGCTTTTCTTGTTTCATGTCTTCTATACAGGTAATGAGCTGTGATTAAGAGCACTCTCTCTAAGGGAGTGCTCCTAATCTCAGCTTGTTACCTGGTGTGACAAAGTCGTAGAAATAGCGATAATGTTATGCAGCAAAGTCGCTGATCTTAAGCAATAAATACAGCTTTATTGCACTCAAAATAAATAATACAAAACAAAATGGCCTACTCCAATTTAGGAGGCTAACTGACAGTAGTGTCCCTCACTACACTGTACTGGAGGGGCTATTCCAGCCTCCAGTATAAAACAAACAAAATAACCAGTCCAAATAAACAAATCGGTGACAGACCTTGTTCCTTCAATGCAGACAGTTCCCAACCTGTCTGACCAGCTCAGCATACCTCTCACACTGAGCTCTCACTCCCCACTTCCCTACCAGGTGACTGTTAATTAATAGGGGGAAGAGAGGAGGTTTACCTGTTGGCCAGGCTTAACCCCTTCCAGGGCAGGGAAAACTGACCTTTCCAGCCTCTCACTGGTGTACATACAATCGTGTACCCTGTCACACTGGATAAAGGATACCTGTCCACAGAAGCAATCAGATTCTAATCTCTCCGCCATGGCCAAGACCAAGGAGCTGTCCAAGAATATCAGGGACAAGATTGTAGATATACACAAGGCTGGAATGGGCTACAAGACCATCACCAAGCAGCTCGGTGAGAGGGTAACAAAAGTTGGTGCGATTATTCGCAAATGGAAGAAACACAAATTAACTTTCAATCTCCCTTGGTTTGGGACTTCATGCAAGATCTCACCTCGTAGAGTTTCAATGATCATGAGAACAGTGGAGAATCAGCCCAGAACTATACGGGAGAATCTTGTCAATGAGCTTGGTAACACTGCGCCATGAAGGACTGAATTTCTGCAGCGCCCGCAAGGTCCCCCTGCTCAAGAAAGAACACGTATAGGCCCATCTGAAGTTTACTAATGAACATCTGAATGATTCAGAGGAGAACTGGGTGAAAGTGTTGTGGTCAGATGATACCAAAAACAAGCTCTTTTGCATCAACTCAACTCGCCGTGTTTGGAGGAGGAGGAATGCTGCCTTTGACCCTGTTTTTTTTTTCTGCTAAGGGGACAGAACAACTTCACTGCATCAAAGGGACAGGGCCATCTACTGCCAAATCTTGGGTGAGAACCTTCTTCCCTCACCCAGGATGGGTGACAATGACAATGACCCACAACACACGGCGCTTTACCGCCGATGCCTCATGTGAAAGTTGTCTTTGCCAGACCTGGTCAGCACCTGTTTTTTACACACATTTTTGAACTTTTTTCACAGCATGTCAGTGGTCTTTTGTGACTATCGTATTTGCCGGCGTATAAGACGACCTTTTATACTTAAACATATGGCTCAAAAATCAGGGGTCGTCTTATATGCTGGATGCAGACTGCGGGCGTCCATTTTTTAAAAGCTGCGCCTCCTCCTCGTGCTGTTCCGTGATGGGTGGAACACTCAGTTTCCCAGCAGTGCCTGTGTTCACTGTTCTGCCTATCACAGACGTCGTCTTATCCTCAGACGTCCATAATATCGTACAGGTTTAGGAGATATTCACCTTGTACGGCGAAGGTCCGGCGTGCCAGAACAGAGGGCTCCCATGATAATTAAATTTTTGCAGCAAATTTTGATTTAGTTTTAGTCTTAGGACTAAAAATTGCATTTTAGTTATAGGTGGCGTACACACGACCGAGTTTCTCAGGAGAATCACGCGAGAACCTTGATGGGAGACGTATTCTGCCGAGAAAACCGGTCGTGTGTACACTTTTGGCCGAGCAACCTGTCGAGCCAAAAAGAGAGCATGTTCTCTATTTCCTCGTTGTTCAATGGGAAAATTTGGCTCGACAAGCTTTTTGACTGCCGAACTAGGAACTCGACGGGCGGAACGATGAGTTTCGCCCGACGAGTTTCTCGGTCGTGTGTACGCCACCTTAGTCCCATTTTAGTCTTCTGCAATTGTTTTAGTCATCTAAATCTCCAGTACATTTTAGTCGACTAAAACTAATTTTAGTCGTCTAAAATAAAATGCTTGTAATTAAATTGTAATGCATTAGTTAACATTTCTCTACAATTTTCAAACTCATTATATACTGCTGGAGTGATTTATGGTATTGAGGTATGAACATTTTTTTAAGTCAAATTTCAATTTACCTTTAGTCTTTTGACTAAAATTGCATTTTAGTGTAGCAATACACCGCTGGTTTAAATTTGGGCTTGCCGTTACCTTACCATGTTCTTCTTAGGGGTCCTCCTTGAAGAGTTATTCACAAATGTCTGCACCAACACTAATGCCGCGTACACACGACCGTTTTTCGCGATGTAAAAAATTGTACGTCACCGCGATTTGATCAAGCATTTTTTTTTAACGATCGTGTGTAGGCAAGGCCAGCTTAACAATAATCAGGTTGAAAAAAACGTAATTTTTTCTAAACCATTAAAAATGGTTGTGTGTACGCGGCATTAGTCACTTTTCTTCCAAGGTTTTATTAAACAAGTTACATCAGAGGGATGGAGGGGTAGGGGAGATTTAGGTGCCTTTCTTTGCGGATCACGGGTACATTCTCGGATCCAGAGGACAAACCGTTTCCACACTGGAATCAGCAACCACCAGATAGGTCTCTCTCACTGACCTAGCAGCCGGTGCATAGCTTGTTCAAAAGTTTCTGCCACAGACTTGATGAGTGCCGTCGAGTCGTTGCACAGTCCTCTGCCACAGGACCGTGTAACCACACATTGCAAAGTTCCAAAGACACAGCTACACAGTACCAGGATCTTTCAGCCAGCCGGCAGTACTGTGAGGTAGATTGGCCAGGATGCGTCCTCCGATTGAGTACCCAATTATTCGGCTTCTTCCCGCAGGCAAGCGGGCCAGTAGGACCCAGAAACTCCTGGGCCTACTCTCAGTAGCGGAGCCCTGGGTCAGCAGGCCCCAAGGCCGAAGAACTACTAACACATCCCTGAAGCCAGGAGGGCTATCAGGTCAGGATCGTAAGACCTCACCAGAACAGTGTCTGTCCCTTAAGCACAATACACCCAGCCCACTGCGTTTCCAACCTTGACCCATGGTGACAGCGACACCCAACGTCAAGTGGAAAATGTGCAACGCAGCTGAACTGGAACAGAAACCAACAATTTGACATAATCATTCCAAGCTAAACTGCAGCTCAGATAACTTACATTTACAAATAGCGCCTACCGAACAGGAGCAGGGCGCTATATTCGTTTTAGTCTTTTCACTAAAATGCCATTTTAGTTGTATTTTAGTCAACGAAAATAGTATTCATTTAGTGGACTAAAATGTTTTAGCTGTTTTAGTGGACTAAATTAACCACTTAAGGACCGCCGCATGTACATTTACGTCGGCAGAATGGCACCGACAGGCACATCAACGTATATATACATTGGTGCCTTGGGGGGGGGATCGGGGGTCCGATCAGACCCCCCCCCGTACATGGGGCGGTCCGCGCGGCTGCAGGAGCGATCCGACAAGAGGGGGCGGCTATGCGTTTTGTCCGCCCCCTCCGGATCGCTCTCAGCCAATGCGCGCGCTCCCCCTGCAGTGCACTTCCTCCTCCTGTGTAAACACAGGAAGGAGGAAACGACGTGATCTCTCCCTCGGTGTTTTTTTCAACCACCGCTGAGGAGAGATCACCACACAGTAAGTCTGCACAACACTACACTGCACCTACACTACACAAAAAACACATTTAACCCCCGCGATCGCCCCCCTCCCCCTGTCACAGTGTCACTGAATGATTACTGTATTTAGTGTCAGTGTGACAGGCAGTGTAAAAGTCAGTTAGTGTTAGGTTCAGGGTAGCCCTGTACCCCACCTAATAAAGTTTTAACCCCTTGATCACTGCCCTAGTTAACCCTTTCACTCCCTATTGCCAGCGTCACTAAGCGATCATTTTTCTGATCGCTGTATTAGTGTCGCTGTTCCCGCTAGGTAGCTAATTTTTTTTTATTGCGATTTTTTTTTACTAAAGACATGTGGCTAAATAAAATTTGGCCTAAATGTTTGACTAAAATTTAGTTTATTTGATTTTTTTTATAACAAAAAGTAAAAAATATTGATTTTTTTTCAAAAATGTCGCTCTATTTTTGTATATAGCGCAAAAAATAAAAATCGCAGAGGCGATCAAATACCACCAAAAGAAAGCTCTATTTGTGGGAAGAAAAGGATGCAAATTTTGTTTGGGAGCTACGTCGCACGACTGCGCAATTGTCTGTTAAAGCGACGCAGTGCCGAATCGCAAAAACCCCTTTGGTCATTTGGCAGCATATTGGTCCGGGTCTTAAGTGGTTAACACCGCTTAGAACGAATCCCAACCGCGGCGCACTGTCATCGCTGACAGGTGCTTCCATCTTCACCCAATCTTCCCTCTGGGTTTGCGTCCTTCTGGCGATTGATTGGACGTGCCGCGATGATATAAGCCATTCCTATTATCGGTTTACCTGTTGGTACAAGTGTCAATAAAGGGTTTACTTCCACTTTAAAATGAATTATAACTCACATAAAAATGCTCACCAATGGAAGGTAATGAATTGTTTTCTGAAGAAACTATTTCAGTGTAATGTGACACTGTTGGATATATGAGAACCTCCTCAGACAATTTCAGAAACCTCTGTCCACAGTGACTAGAGAAGGCTCAGTACATCCGGCCACACCACAGGCTTGTCATTTATCACACATTCTAAGTGAGTGAGCAGACTAGCACAGGAAGACATGGTTGTTCTTATCAATAATGTTCCTGGAACAATAAAGTTTTATTCAAGTGTTTAAGAAACCGGACAAAAAAATAAATCCTCGGTGGCGTTGTGGTGAGATGGTCAGCTGATCGGGGATCACGTGACTGGAATGTGTGGCTGGGATGGAGTGAGGAGGAGGAAGAGAAGATCGAGGGGGATCATCGTTGGTGTGGCCCGGACACCTTGGGGACAGTGGAGTGCCGTCAGTAGAGGAGGAGCTGACAGCTGGATGTACCCTGTGCACAGGGCACGAGTTGGCATCTAGTGACTCACTTAGCTGATTTGCAGGAACAGGCCCGGCTTGTGTCACCATGGTGATGTTATTGGGGGTTTGAATGGTGAACAGCTGCACAGTAAGTCACTGATTTTATTGCTTTTTTTTTTTATGTATTTATATTCCGTGAGGTTTATAAACGATTATAATCAGGAATATCTTGGGGTCAGTGTTTATTCAAGTTTTGCAGGTGGCATCAGCTAGATCAGATAAGAGGAGTTGATTTGTGCTGGGAGGGAGGCTATGCATACAGGAGGCAGAGTGTGATGGGGTGAGATCAGGAGGAGAGGGGCAAGTATGAGAGAAAGGGTGGGTTACACACACGGAAGAGTATGATGAGAGGTTAGTTTGTGGAGAAAGCTTCAGGATGGGTGATTATTGGGGTGTCGTTGTGAGAACAGGAGGGCTGATTAGCAGAGTGACAGGATGAGCACAGGATGAGATGGGTGACAGTGCGAGAACAGGAAAAGTGATTAGTGGGGTGGCGACAGTGTAGTACAGAATTATAGGAGTTGATTAGTGGGGTGACGATGGACTTGGTACAGGATTATAGGGGTTGATTAGTGGGGTGATGATGGACTTGGTACAGAATTATAGGGGTTGATTAGTGGGGTGACGATGGACTTGGTACAGAATTATAGGGGTTGATTAGTGGGGTGATGATGGACTTGGTACAGAATTATAGGGGTTGATTAGTGGGGTGATGATGGACTTGGTACAGAATTATAGGGGTTGATTAGTGGGGTGATGATGGACTTGGTACAGAATTATAGGGGTTGATTAGTGGGGTGATGATGGACTTGGTACAGGATTATAGGGGTTGATTAGTGGGGTGATGATGGACTTGGTACAGGATTATAGGGGTTGATTAGTGGGGTGATGATGGACTTGGTACAGGATTATAGGGGTTGATTAGTGGGGTGATGATGGACTTGGTACAGGATTATAGGGGTTGATTAGTGGGGTGATGATGGACTGAGTACAGGATTATAGGGGTTGATTAGTGGGGTGATGATGGACTTAGTGAAGGATTATAGGGGTTGATTAGTGGGATATTGTTATGGGTTCAGAATGGGAGAGGTGATTAGTGGGGTGGCAGTATGCAGAAAGGAGTAATTAGTGGGGCAACAAAGTGAGTCCAGATGAGGAGTGGTGATGGGGCGGTGATAATAGAAGTAGGGCAGGAGAGGGGTGATTAGTGGGGGGACTGTGTGAGTATAGGAGCAAAGGGGTGATTAGTCGGGTGATGTTGTAAATTCAGCAGAGGGTTGATCAGTGGAGTGATTTTGTGAAAACCGGGTGATTAGTAGAGTGACTGTGTGAGAACAGGAGGGGGAAGTGATTTGTTGGGTGACAGTGTGAGTCTTGGAGGGGAGGGGGAATTGGTGGGGTAACAATTTTGCATACAGGAATAGTAGAGTATTTACTGGGATGATGATGATGATATGTGTACAGAAGTGAAAACCTGATCAGTGGGGTGACAGCATGAGTGCAGGCGAAGAGGAGTTATTAGTGGAACGAGGGCCTTAGTACAGGAGAGGAGGGGTGATTCGTGTGGTGACAGCATAAGTACAGGAGAAGAGGGGTGATTAGTGCAGTGAGGGCATGAGTACAGGGGAGGGTGGGGTGACGGCATGAGTACAGGAGAGGAGGGGTGATGGGGTGACGGCATGAGTACATAGTTAGGTTGAAAAAAGACACAAGTCCATCAAGTTCAACCACAAGAAATAAAACCAATAATAATATCGTACAATCCCATATACCCAATTCTATACCCACAGTTGATCCAGAGGAAGGCAAAAAAAAAAAACAGCAGAGCATGATCCAATTCGCTACAGGAGGGGGAAAAATCACCCGAGAGGCAATTGGATATTCCCTGGATCAACTTTACCTATAAATGTTAGTACCCAGTAATATTATGTACATTTAGGAAAGAATCCAGGGCTTTTTTAAAGCACTTTACTGAGCTGGCCAGAATCGCCTCTGGAGGGAGTCTATTCCACATTTTCACAGCTCTTACTGTGAAGAAACCTTTCCGTATTTGGAGGTGAAATCTCTTTTCCTCTAGACGTAAAGAGTGCCCCCTTGTCCTCAGTGTTGATCGTAAAGTGAATAACTCAACACCAAGTTCACTATATGGGGAGGAGGGGTAATTAGTGGGAAGACGGCATGAGTACATGGGAGGAGGGGGTGATTAGTGGGGTGACGGCATGAGTACATGGGAGGAGGGGGTGACTGCATGAGTACAGGAGAGGAGGGGTGATTATTGGGGTGATGGCATGAGTACAGGGGAGGAGGGGCGATTAGTGGGGTGACTGCATGAGTACAGGGGAGGAGGGGCGATTAGTGGGGTGACTGCATGAGTACAGGGGAGGAGGGGTGATTTAGTGGGGTGACTGCATGAGTAGAGGGGAGGAGGGGTGATTTAGTGGGGTGACTGCATGAGTACAGGGGAGGATGGGTGATTAGTGGGGTGACGGCATGAGTACAGGAGAGAAGGGGTGATTAGTGGGGTGACTGCATCAGTACAGGGGAGGAGGGGTGATTTAGTGGGGTGATGGCATGAGTACAGGGGAGGAGGGGGTGATTAGTGGGGTGACAGCATGAGTACAGGGGAGGAGGGGGTGATTAGTGGGGTGACGGCATGAGTACAGGGGAGGAGGGGTGATTTAGTGGGGTGACTGCATGAGTACAGGGGAAGAGGGGGTGATTAGTGGGGTGACGGCATGAGTACAGGAGAGAAGGGGTGATTAGTGGGGTGACAGCATGAGTACATGGGAGGTGGGGTGATTAGTGGGATGACGGCATGAGTACATGGGAGGAGGGGTGATTAGTGGGGTGACGGCACGAGTACATGGGAGGAGGGGTGATTAGTGGGTTGACGGGAGGAGGAGGTGATTAGTGGGGTGACGGCATGCGTACAGGGGAGGAGGGGGTGATTAGTGGGGTGACGGCATGCGTACAGGAGAGGAGTGGCGATTAGTGGGGTGACGGCAAGAGTATAGGGGAGGAGGGGTGATCAGTGGGGTGAGGGCCTTGGTATAAGAGGGGTGAGGTGATAAGTGACATAACGGAGTATGTACAGGAGAAGAGGGATGAATACAGAAAGCGGCGAGGAAGCCGATTAGTGGGATGTCGGGATGAGCAGAGGTGACTATTGGGGTAGTGTTGTGAATATCTCAGACAGATTAGTAAATGTAAATTTATGGTATAATTTTGTGAAGTATCTTAATTTTCACAATCAATTTGTAAAAGATTTTTTTTACAATATCGTACTTCTAAAGACCTTAACCTACCAAGCTGACCAGGAAGTGTGCAGTCGGCTACAATTGAATTCCTCCTACAACATGTAGAATCTGCATATGTGGTCTTTTGTTTGTGCAAGAATAATCTGGGTGATGGTTTAAATTGTCTTTAACTCCGGAAGCATCATCATCATCATCATCATCATCATCATCATCATTTTTTTTTTTTGGTCAGAAAAATATTCTGCATTGGTATACAGTATGCATGCCGGTCTTTAGTTCCCTTTATTTTCCACATTGTGCAATCACTTACACAGATATAATATGCAGAGTGCATTACAGTCATGAGAATTGAACAGTTGCTTGATATGAGATGTCCGTAGGAAAGGTAACCTGATTCATTAAAAGTCAATAGGTCAGTGCTGTATTTTTTATATTCAGAGGCCCAATGTCGGCTGCATCCAATATTCACATTTAACTTGTTAGTGCCGAATAGTTGTCATCCTTCTAAGCACTGCTCCCATTATTAGAAAATAGTTTAACATTTTTTTCCCCCTGAAAACGGATTATAGTACTCCTTTAAAATAAATTGTGGATCCACATGTGTGTGTGTGTGTAGTATATGCATTGAATGTATGGCATTGAAAAAATGATATGTACATGGATGGAAAGCTGGCTACAGGGATACGTTTAGAGAGTAAAGAGGAATGAGCTCTTAATGGTGTAGGGTTGTGAGTGAGTGGTAAGCCCTATGATAGAGTTTGGAATAAATAGATCAACCTCTGTGTTTGCTGATTATACGAAGCTAAACAGGTCAATAACTTCACTGCAGGATTTAGCAACTTTGTATTAGGACCTCAATAAACTAGAGGGGTGGGCAATTATTTGGCAAATGAAGTTTAAAGGAGGGAAAAAAAAAACGAACATTCGTACTTCATATGCTGCAGCATGAGTCTCATGCTTCAGCTCTCTACCGCAGAGCAGAGTGGTGACTTTGTTACCGCGCTCTGCTCTGCCCCTCCAGTGCTCACTGGAGCACTAGGCTGGGGAGAAATCTGCTGACTCCAGCTCTCAGCATCGGGCTGAGAGGCTGAGCCAGCTGCTGATCAGGCATCTGGGTTGGATTCTGACAATATGGTTGGGATCCTTCCAGAGCTTGGAGTGGCTGTATGGCATTAAAGGGGTTGTAAAGGAAAACATTTTTTTTTCCCTAAATAGCTTCTTTTACCTTAGTGCAGTAATCCTTCACTTACCTCATGCTTTCATCTTGCTTTTAAATGTCCTTATTTCTTCTGAGAAATCCTCACTTCCTGTTCATCTGTCTGTAACTCGACACAGTAATGTAAGGCTTTTTTCCCTGGTGTGGAGAAAGCCTCTTGAGGGGGCGAGCAGGAGTGTCAGGACGCCCACTAACACACAGCTCCTTTCTCTATCTGCAAAGTAGTGTGTCCTGACACTCCTGCTCGCCCCTCCCCCCTTAAAAGGCTTTCTCCACACCAGGGAAAAAGCCTTGCATTACTGTGTGGAGTTACAGACAGAAGAACAGGAAGTGAAGATTTCTCAGAAGAAATAAGGACATTTAAAAGCAAAATGGAAGGATGAGGTAAGTGAAGGAGCACTGCACGAAGGTAAAGGAAGCTATTTAGGGGAACAAATAAAAATCCTTTACAACCCCTTAAGTGCACTCAGAAGTGAAGTATGACCAACAAAGCTTATATGTCCATATTTCTCCATTAATATTGAATAATGTAAAGTAATGCACCTGGGAGTATAATAATTATTATTAATAATAATAATAATAATAATAATAATAAAATAATAATATTATAATAAAAAAAAAACATGCAAGTTACTGACTAGGGGAAGAAGCTCTTGAGGATGGAACAAGATCTTGGGTCTTTGGACTATGGGAAATGGAAATTTAGACTAGAAAGATGGACTTTAGGCGGCACACGGGTAATAAATTGTAAAAAATCTATAGATATTTATTGAAGAAATTTTATATAAAAGATTCATAATACAATATCCATCGGCATAAGAGCCCAACAAGTACTACAATAACACTTCCAATATAATACAAGTACACTCTATTATTGAGAAAATACATAACCAGTAAACAGTAGAAGTGTATATGAAGTGTGGACTATGGACTCAGCAATAGCATGCAATACCTTGCTGTATCCGGGTAGGCTAGCAGACTCTTGGCATGCATTTAAAAGTGTATTTACTCAAAAGATGAACCGGTAATTCTACCACTTCACAAAACACTGATCTCTTCTTGAGTATGCTGTTCAGTTTTGGTCACCAATACTTAAGCCTGGCTTCACTCCTATGCATTTTTAGACCCCTTTCACACTGAGGCATTTTTTCAGGCGCTTTGGCATTAAAAAAAAAAAAAAAAAGCTCCAAGAGCTGCAAAGGAGCTGCTTGCAGAACTTTTTTTTTACGCCCTGCCAGTGCAGCGCCTCAGTGTGAAAGCACTCAGGCTTTCACATTGGGATTGCAGATGCAGCTTCTTTTAGGCGCTTTTTTTTAATGTAAAGCGCCTGAAAAACGCCCCAGTGTGAAAAGGGTCTTGGTGTATTAAGATAAAAAGCCTTCTGTGTGGAGAAGGCCCCCCCAGGCTCCTTAATACTCATCAGAGCCCCATCTCTGTCCAGCAATGTCCACGAGTGTCTCGGCCTTCCAGGTCTCTCTCTCCCTGATTGTCTGAAACACAGAAGCCGCTCCATCGGCTCCTGCTGCTGTCAATTTAAAGTAATTCAACCAATCGGGAGAGAGAAGCGGTGGGGCAGAACCACAGCTCAGTGTCTGAATGGACACACAGAACTTGGTGGGGCAGAACTGCAGCTCAGCTTGGGTGCCCCCATATCAAGTTGCTTGCTGTGGGGGTACTCGACAACAGGAGGCCCAGGAGCACAGAAGAGGGACCCGAGAAGAGGAGGATCTGGTGTGCTCTGTGCAAATCCACTGTAACAGAGCAGGTAAGTATAACATGTTGTTTTTATTTGATTTTTTATAGAAAAAAAACAAACAACTTTTACAATCACTTTTAGGCCCCTTTGACTTTTAACGTGGTTGTAAACCTCAGTCATGGAATTTTGAGCAAAGCACATATATCTGTAGTGTTTAGGGATGCACAGAATGGGTTTTTTGGTGCCGAAACCATTACTGAAAATGAAAAATAAACTACGCTGAAACCGATACCGAAGCAGGAACGATACCGAAAATGACTGTTTAAAAAAAAAAAAAAAAATATACTGGAGATGGTCAGAGACTGGGGGGCATGGTACAGGATATGGTCAGAGACTGCAGTTCCTATGGACGTTCGTAGATAATGGCCGGTCGGCCCTCTCACCTGACCCAGCGATACCCCCCCCCTCCCCAGGACAAACCACCCCCCTCCATTAGTACAGACCCACCAGGACAAACGCCCCCCCCCCCCCCCATCCATTAGTACTGTCTCCCCCAGGACAAATCCCCCGGCCACCTTCATTAGTACAGACCATCCAGGACAAACCCCCCGGCCCCTCCATTAGTGCAGACCCCCCCAGGACAAACCCACTTGGGAAACACAGTGGCGGGAGAGACACCTACAAGGAGAGAAGGGGGACGAGGATGGTGGGGAGCACTCTGGCACTTCAGCGCCCCCACCTCTGTGGCGCCCGGGTGAACTGCACCCGCCTAGGATCGTCCGTAATGGGTGGCACCAGGGGTGGGGCTCCCTCCCCAGGCCCCGCCCCATTTCCGGCATCATTATCGGCATGATTTCTCTTTCGTCAAATTGCCAAAAAGGCCAATTTCGGACGGCCATGTTTCGGCGGCTGAAATTTCAGTGCATCCCTAGTCGTGTTTACTTATCTCTCTCCAAATCTCTAAGACCCCTTGGAAATAGGCTTTGATAAGTGTCTGAAAACTGTTGGGAGCGCTGTATATAGCACTCCCAAAATGCCCTGCCCATTGGAATGAATGGGCAGCACTTCGGTAGAGCCGCAAGTTAATAGCGTCCCGGCAGCTGCCGAAAAGCGCCGCTTAAACAGCACTCAAGTGTCACTAAAACGAGCAACGTTTTACTGGGAACACGGCCACGGCTGTGAAAGGGGTCTAAGTGTCGTTTCTCTCTGGTGGTTCCTCTGTTAACAGCATGAGTTACTTCTGAGAAGTTTTCCGACACATGAAATACATTTGTGTCGAGAGGGAGGGAGAGGAGAGCTCAGCAGACAGCTTGTCTATTCAGGACACAGCTCTGCTGTGTGGAGGGGAGTGTGTTCCTTTTCTCCAATCGGCTCTCAGACTGGTACTGCATTCTTTCCACCCACTCCGCTGTGTCCCATATGAGGGTTTACAGCCACCTTAACTGTATCTGAGCACCACAAACTGAAAATGCTGTTTAGTTCATATTTAATATTCCCAGCACACTCCTCCACCAATTCATATCTTCATGCATAATTTGGAAAATCACTCTAAAAACATGCCCTAGCATTTCTAGCCACGGCCATCTTGAGTAAGGACAGATGATTCATGTAACATTTACTTCCTGGAATCCTTCTGCCCTTAGCTCAGGCATGAGGGTGAGCTTAACTGAGAAAGCTCCTCTTCTAGATGAAGGAAGAAAAATGGCCAATGAAGACTCATTGGATGTATGTAATTTTTGGCCTATACCAGAAAACAACAAAAATATATAATGCACCATTCTGTCTATTGACTAATACTAGTAGTATAAGGATTACAAATAGTTAAAGGATAAGTTTACCTTTTTTTTTTTTTTTATAGAAAAAAATTAATAAATGAACATATTTTAGCAGGGAAAAAAATGTACATTTACTATGTTCTCCTGCAGGAGCCTTTTAAAAGGTAGCAAATAAGAGAAGTTCTTTATTGGGGATTACATCCACTTTAAAAATATGAAATATTGTCCACAAACCCTTTGTAGATTATTTTTAATAATGCTTTTACAATTTTAGGAACCATGGCTACCACCAGGCTGAGGAATGACACGTACAATGACTACAGCTCCACGGAATCTAGCCCCACCGAGGAACATTCACCAGCCATCAACAACGTTCCCTCTAGGTCTGGACAGTATGAGCGCATTGGAGAGCACAGTAGCAGCAGCACAACGTGAGTATACGCTACACTTGAGGGGTAACTTAAAATTTTAGTGGCCATAATTAAGCCAGTAATAGAAGGTTTAAATCTGCCTGTTCAGCAAGTACCTGCCGAGATTTGAACCATGTATGACAGGGGTGCCCAACCTTTTGAAGAGCGAGGGCCACTTAATCAACTTGGTAACCAGTCGTGGGCGACAATGAGCGAAGTGGGCGGATGACGGGTCACGGCTACTCTATTGGCCCTCCGATCTGCCCAGATGGAAGGGGATGAATTCCCTTCTGTTTTTCGGATTGGAGGTAGGCGGGTGTAAACGGACACCTGTCGGTCTATAGAGGTGAATTGAGGGTCCCATTTGATTGTGTGAAAAGGGGCCTAAGACTCCATTCATACTGATGTGCTGTGGTTTACCCACACCGCGGGTGCAGCGTAGTGCACCTGTGTCTATCCTGCAGGTTAGCTGAACTTTTCCATAGACTCCGCTTGTGGCAAAAGCCGGTGCTGTAGAGGACGTATTAGCTTATGGGGCTCTGCTCCGCAGCTGCGTTCTTCCTCTACCACCAGCTTCATTCACAACACTGATGCTGCAGTATGGCGGGTCGGCAACCTACAATCTGGCTCGCGGGCCACTATTGTAGCCTCTATCAGTAATCGCTGTGTTCTCCCAGCGGGGATGGTAAATATCTCCATCTATAGTCTGCTTTAGGGCCCTTTCACACTAGCGGACTAACGGCCTGCTAATTACAAGTCCGTTAAGGGACTTGTAATGGGCCCATATGGGAGCGGATCCGTTAGCGGATGATGCATCCGCTAACGTCCGCCAGATCCGTATCCGTTTTTTCGGACGGAAGAATGTCCTATTTTTCTTCCGTCCGGCCAAATGAATCGGATGCAAACGGACAGGCGGTCCGTTTCCATCCGATTCCCCATAGGGGAGAGCGGAGGAGAGACAGGGCGGTCCCTGCACAGTGTGCGGGGACCGCCCTGTCCGCCCGACCGCTCAGCGGAGACCCCCCGCTGAGCCGACGGACACACGGAGCGGACCGAAAAACGGACCGATCCGTGTGAAAGAGGCCTTAGACTGATGTTACAAGATGCAGCTGAATAAATATCAAACTGTTCATACTGTATATGATAAAATAGGAATATCTTTTAGATGTTTTATCTCTTGATAGAGTTGATTAAAGATAAAGCAACGCTATACTGTATGGTTCTAATTTATATTTTGTTTAGTGAAACATGTTTTTTGTATAATGAATATACAGTGACAGCCCGTAATGCAAGTGTCTGGCCCCCTAATCTACATGCGGGGAGGCGGACGCATGGCTTCCAATATTTTTTTTTTTTTTTATGAAAGCGCGTGATTACAGCCAGAGGCTCTAATAGGCTTCAAAAAAGGGTGGGCTCGGGGCACAGTGCTCCACCCAGTTGTGTGACAATGGCAAATTCATATTCGCTATTGTCTTCCTGATTCTCCTCCTGGCTAATCAGGAAGCAGGTCCTGAAACCTGTCACCCGAGAGGAGAAGCAATCCTATTGGCCGCCAAGGAGGAAGGAGACGCAGGGGATGCTGCCGTGAAGCAGCAGGAAGTGGAGACTCCACCCGGTGGAAGCGCTGCTGGTCACCGACCAACCAACTGGGGGAGGGGCAGGGTCACATGGGGGTGCCTGTGATTGTTTGCTGCCCCCCTGCAAAAAAGGATACCACCAGCTGCCACTGTATGTGTGTAATAATATTTTTTTTTATATATATATATATATATATATATATATATATATATATATATATATATATATATCTATATATATCTATATATATATCTCAATTCAATGTAAGAATATTTTATTTTTTATTATTCATTTTTGCGTTTTGGATGGAGTAAGGAAGGGTTATGACCCCTGACATATTTATGTTTTGCCCTTTGTATCCCATAGGGGAGATTTCCCTTAATTTCCTGTACCATAGCCAAAACAGGAATTGAGAAGCAATCCCTCCAAAGTGAGGGAATCCTAGGTTGTCAACAGAACTAGTCTCCCTATCCAAATTCTTCTGGCGGGGAAGGCAAATCCACTTTGCGCTACAAGTGCACTTTAAGTGCAGTCACTGTAGATCTGAGGGGGATATACAAGGATAATAAAATCGGCAGAGCTTCCCCCTAATTTCAGAGATTCCCCTCAGATCTACAGCAATCCACAGTGACTGCACTTACCAGTTCACTTGTAGTGCAGAGTGGATTTTCCTTTAGTATATCAACCCCTTTATCTCTAGGACAAAGAACAGTATGCAGTGTGCATGTACCCATGTTGGCCAATTAAATACTATTTTTACTGTGCTGACTTCAGCAGGTTGGTTTTCTGATTGGCTAATATGTGTTACTTTGGACAGCATATTTGCTCTTATTGTGATGCCTTACTAAAACTGAGCTTTATGCAGGTCTTTGTTCTATAGCAGGGGTCTCCAAACTTTTCAAACAAAGGGCCACTTTATTGCCCTTCAGACTTTAGGAGGGCCGGATTGGGGACAGCAAGGAAAGAAAATGTCACGGACCCGGCATCGGTGAGAACAAATATGGCCTCAGGGTTGGTGGTCAATAGGAAGAGGAGTATTCCCCCTATTAGTAAGAGGAATAGTATCCCATCATTGGTATCAGTGGATAGTATAGTGCCCCATTGTTGGTGTCAATGGGAGGAATAGTCCCTCATGTCAGCGGGAGGAATTGTGCCCCAAGGGCTGGATAAAGGCTAGCAAAGGGCCACATCTGCCCGCATTTTGGATACCCCTGTTTTATAGTATAGGGCAGTGGTTCTAAACCTCATTCCTCAAGTACCCCCAACAGGCAATGTTTGCAGGTTTTCCTTTTATCTTGCACAGGTGCTTTAACTCAGTCAGTAGCTTGGTATTTCGGACAGCTATTTTATCTAGGAGAAATTCCCAAAACATGGCCTGTTGGGGGTACTTGAGGTCTGAGGTTGAGAACCACTGGTATAGGGTACACTGCTCCCAAGCACTGAATCAGGTCACCATCGTGGAAGATCGGGTGCTGAACGGCAGCAGAAGCTAATCCTATGCCCCACAGACTGCACAAATACAAGGAAAATTTGAAAGCTGGTAACTTTTTTTTTTTTTTTTTTTTTTTTTCATCAGGACAACACAGACATATAATTTCTGCCTGAGACCTCTTTTGGCATGTTTCACCATTATACCTCTGCTATTAAGACCAGTTGTGTGGATGAAATTTATTGGAGGTGGTGGTTGGCAAGCTAACAAAATTGTCCAGTGCAATAAAACTTAAAGGATTACTGTAATTCACATTTGGTACATGTTACACGTTCCTGCTTTATTTAGGGTGGAACATGTAACATGTTCCAGCTTCTGCTGCCTCTCTCCCCTATCTCCCCCACAATGTGCAGTAGATTTCCTCCCTGCACCCACTTTCACAATTGAAAAAACAGCGTGGTGGGGCTCTGCTCATACAGACGCATCTTCATTCACAGTTTCCGGTGAATGAATGAACTACAAGCAGGAGCAGTGCGTACATAGGGACGCCGGAGCGCCGCCCCCTCTCGCTCTCTCACAGACACTAAAATATACAGATTCATGCATTGTATGAATCTGTATATTTTCGCCGCTGGCTGTGTGGAAGTGCCTATCAGAGCCAGCGGCTCTGATAGGCTTTCCGAGTACAGCCCTGAGGCTGTAGTCAGCTTCCTTAATTTATCCTCGGGACGTACCGGCGGTGCGTTTCTTGGATAAGACTGACAGGCGTCTCAGCCAATCATTAACCTGATTGGCTGAGCGTCAAGGGCGGGACGAGGGACTATAGAAGCCAGAAAGGTAAGTGCCGGGGGGTGGGGGGGATTTTACTGGGCACAGTGGCTACAATTGGGGGGCACAGTGGCTACAATTGGGGGGCACAGTGGCTGCGTTTTGATGGCACAGTGGCTGCGTTTTGATGGCATGGCACAGTGACTGGGTTTTGATGGCATGGCACAGTGGCTGCGTTTTGATGGGCACAGTGAGGCTGCAATCGTTTATTTTATTTTTTCGTTTGCACCCCCAAAAAATTTTGAGCACCAAACGCCGCTCACTACAAGTACTGTTGACCAACGCAGCAGATGGCTTGTAGTTCTGAATGAACTGCGAGGACGCTGATGAGCATGCTCATAGTTTATTCACAAACCCGACATCTTTCAAATTTCCAGCGCGTATGGAGGTACGGGCTGATAGCTGCAGGGCTTGTCTGCAGAAGCCTAACATTGCACTCCTAATCCACAGATTATAAGTGCAATGCTTTCCGGGATTCAGCAAGAAAAAATAATAAATGCATATTTTTTCTCCAAAAATATAACTTCTGCTTTAAATGGAGTACTCTCCTACTCTTTCAGCCTGACTTTGCAAGGGATTATGGGGAACTATCTTGCCAAATTGACAAATATTTATTTTAAACACTTGCTAAAAATCTACAATTTAAAGGGGTGTTCCACCCAAAAAAATGACCCCTTCTCAATCCACTTCTCACCCCCATACATGCCACATTTGGCATGTAATTTTTTTGGGGGGGGAGTGGGGGCTTCAGTAGGAGTGGGACTTCCTGTCCCACTTCCTGCTTCCGCCGAGGGGCTGGTTAGGCGATTAAGCTTAATCGCCTACACCAGCCCCCTCCCTGTAGGCGATCACATGGGACACTGACAGGTCCCATGCGATCGCCTCTCCAATCAGCGGCGAGCCGCGACGCGCACGCATGCGCAGTACGGCTCGCGCATGCGCAGTGGGTGCCCGGCCGTGAAGCCGAAGGCTGTCACGGCTGGGTGCCCACAGTCAGGATGGAGACGCCGGCCGGGGAGGGGGGCAGAGGAGCGGAGCCCCGGTCGGCGCGTCGCTGGAACGCAGGAGCAGGTAAGTGAGTGTTTATTAAAAGCCAGCAGCTACACTTTTTGTAGCTGCTGACTTTTAATAAACACAACTTAGGGCTGGAACACCCCTTTAAGTTTTTCTGAAACTGTTTAAAGTTGTTTAAAAAGCTCCATTTTTTTTTTTAGAATGCATGAAGGTAAAAAACCTTCTGCGTGCAGCTCCCCCATCAGTCCTCCCGATACTTACCTGAGCCCCATCTCGATCCAGTGATGTGCACAAGAGCAGCAGCTCTCTGGTCTCTCCTGCTCACTGAGCTCCATTCATCTGTGAATGGACACACACAGCAGCAGCTCGGGGAGGCCCCATAGCAAGCTGCTTTCTATGCGGTTGGGAGGGAGGAGACAGAAGCGCCGGTGGGGAGCTTAACCACTTAAGCCCCGGACCAATATGCTGCTAAATGCCCAGAGGCGTTTTTACAATTCGGCACTGCATCACTTTAACAGACAATTGCGCGATCGTGCGACGTGGCGACCCACAAATAGAGCTTTCTTTTGATGGTATTTGATTGCCTCTGCGATTTTTATTTCTTGCGCTATAAACAAAATTGGAGCGACATTTTTGAAAAAAAAAAAACTATATTTTTTTATTTTTTGTTATAAGAAAAATCGAATAAACTACATTTTAGTCAAACATTTAGGCCAAAATGTATTCAGCCACATGTCTTTAGTAAAAAAAAAAATCGCAATAAAAAAAAAATTAGCTACCTAGCGGCAACAGCGACACTAATACAGCGATCAGAAAAACGATCGCTTAGTGACGCTGGCAATAGGGGGTGAAAGGGTTAACTAGGGCGGTGATCAAGGGGTTAAAACTTAATTGGGGGGGTACGGGGCTACCCTGGACCTAACACTAACTGCCTGTCACACTAACTGTCACACTGACACTAAATATATGATCACTGCAATCAGTGACAGTGTCACAGGGGGGTGGGGCGATCAGAAGGGATTAAATGTGCCTATGTGTGTGGTGTCAGTGTAGTGTAGTGTTGGTGCAACGTACTGTGATGTCTTCTCTCCTCTCGTCGGATTGAAAATACCGCCGAGAGGAGAGCTGACATCGCTTCCTCTGCCTGAGTTTACATTATACAGGCAGAGGAAGTGACACGGCGGAGGCTCAGGGGATTGGCTGGGAGCGATCACGAGGGGGCGGACAAAAACGAACAGCCGCCCCCTCATCCCGGATCGCTCCCGCAGGTAAGACGCCCGCCGCAAGTAAGACGTCCCGATCGGACCCCCGACCCGCAAGAAGGCAGGGACGTACATGCCCACGCTATAGCCAAATGACGGCTACAGTGCGGACCTGAAATCCGGGAGGACGTCAATAGACGTCTTCGCCTTTGCACATGCAACGCGCGCCCCCTGCAGTCCCGGCCCCTTACCATGTGATCAGCTGTCAGCCAATGACAGCTAATCACGTGATGTAAACAAAGGATCGGTATTCATTTCTTTTTTTCTCCTCACCCTGACAGCATGAGGAGAAAAATGGGACACATGTTGATAGTTTTGCTATCGCAGTGTTTTGATAGAGAAAAATTCAAATACTCCTTCTGTGAGGCCCCTTTCACGATGAGTTTTTCAGGCGGTATAGCGCTAGAAATAGCGCCTAAATACTACCTGAAAAACTCCTGCCCCAGCATTCTCAATGTGAAAGCCAGAGGGCTTTCATACTGAGGCGATGCACTGGCAGGAGAGAAAAAATTCTCCTGCAAGCAGCATCTTTGGAGCGGTGTCTATACCACTCCTTCCCATTTAAAACAATGGGAAACCGCGGTAATACCGCCCGCAATTCGTCTCTGCAGAGGCATATTGCGGGCGGTATTAACCCTTTTTTTGCCGCTAGCGGAGGTTAATACCGCACCGCTAGCGGCCAAATCCCGCGGCGATTCCGAAGGTAAAAATAGCGCCACCGCACCTCCACTGCCCCGTGTGAAAGGGGCCTAAGTGGGTTAGGCTGTAAAAAATGCAAGGGCAAAATTTTTGTTTTTGTAACTACATATACTCGAGTATAAGCCAGGTTTTTCTGCCCTTTTTTTTAGGGCTGATAATACCCCCCTTCGCTTATACTCGAGTCAGTGTACCTGAAGGGCTGCGAGCGTCCATTGTTTAGAAGTCGCGGCTTCCCCCTGGTCCCTTCCGTGATAGGCGTTTCCCAGCAGACACTGTGTTCAGTGTTCCGCCAATCACGGATATCCTCTCATCCTCGGACAAGAGAACATCTTTGGTAGGCGCGAGAAAATATTTGTGGAAAGGAAATGGACTTTGTAGGCATCAAATATAGAAAAAATAATTTTAATTAATATAAAAATAGTATAAATAGCTACAGGTCATCAACACCACACATGTTGATGTATCATGTAGATCTAAAACAACATATTCACATTTGTACAGAAAAAAGCAATATCAAGACAATAAATCACACAGTAGATTTGTACTGGGATACCCAAGACAACGCAGATAGAGGGGTTTTTTTTTTTTTTTTTTTTGCAAACCAAGAAAATAGCTGCTGTGTGTATCGGAGAAAGATGTTTTTTTCAAGTCTTGACATTCATATGCTTCCTTTCAAAAAGCTCTACATGTTTCATGGTATAGACCACTTCATCGGGAGCATGAGGAAGATAAACTGCATAAATGAAACACAGATTATAATAAACAATTTAACATACAATATACTATATATATAAATGCACATTATACTTCCATCATTAGATGGGCAGAGCAATGTGCTTAGTAAACTTACCAGAAAAAAGAAATTTAATGGTATATAACAAAAACCAGGGGAGATATAAATTGAGGCTACCCAGTAGAGGCTATAGAGAGCCGTAGATGTCTCCTGGAGTGGGAGCACCGTTGCTGTAAGGATCAGGTGGGCTGGATAGCGCGGACAGCCCAGAGAATTATTCCGAGATGGCAGTGAGCTCCACCAGACAGGGTGCTATGAAACCTACACAGTGATTGGAGCATTGTTTTATGTAATTGGCAGATATTTTGAGTATTTAATGTAATCATTCAGATTAATTAAACGTGATCTAGTAGAAGTGTCACAAGGGGGCGCTCAGAACTAACAACACTATTGTAGTGAATTTGTACAAATAAATAAATAAATAAATAAATAATCAATTCATGGATAATTTGTTAGTGAGTAGTTAGAAAAGGCCCCAGTAACACTATATAATGCATTGATATTTATTACTAGGACTAGAACATTTTTTTGCACGCTTATTAAAAGGGGGATGTGTGTATATATGGTAAAACATAACATTAGGTTAAGTTACCTTTCCTGGGGAATGCTGGACTCTCCCTTTGTATGTGGATTTAGTGCATCCAAACGTATTGCCAAAGCAAAAGCAAAAAATACTCTGCTGGAAGATAGCCATAATCAAAATCTATACAGATATAACTTGTGCCTGTAATGGCGAACAGGCTACTGAATGTAATTTGGAGTACAGAGAGGCTTACCTTGCTTGTATTGAACTATACAACAAGCTGCTTCCATGCTGTGTATGGCAGCTCCTGGTCTTGCATCGACCATAACGGGCTGCCATAGGTTTTATATGCTCCCCCGAGTCGCGTGCGTCATAACGTCTGACGTCACGCATACGGACCGCACGGACTGCCGCACAAACGCTGTGGCGTCGATCACGCCGCCCAAAGAAAAGATGGCGCAATGGGCATGCGAAGGGCGGAAGTCCAGAGAATTCCAAAGAATTCAGCCATTGGAGGACGGACAAGGGCCTCCCTCTAGAACGTGAGGGCACGCCCGTCCATCCCCATCAATGGCTTACGTGGCCCGTAGGTGGGGCTTGTTAACTGTCACTCGGAATAGGGAAGTGGAGGGAGAAAGAAGGAAGGGAGGGGGGAAGAGGAAGAACAAGGGGGGGGGAGGGGGAAGGGAGAAAAACAACAGAGGGAGGAAAGGGGGGAGGGGAGGGGGGAAAGGGGGGGGGGGGGGGGGGGGGGGGGGCGGGGGGCCGCCATCGCTCAAACCATACCACTCTATCCGCAGAGCAACAGCGGACATAAACTAAGTATGTCACGGGCAGTACAGCTCAAAGCGGAGTAGCCTCAAGTAATCAACCCCTGTTGGTAAAATAACAGCAAGATTTATAAGTAATTCAATGCAAATGGGTGCAGTTGCTATCTGTAATCACCCACTAAGTTTAATGCTTGGTTATACTTAGCAAATAACATCGAATATTTATTGAACCATAATATGTATATTGAATAACAAACCATGTATATAGGTGCATATATATATATGAAAAAAAGGGATATAAGAAAAACATGTAAAAAAGAAAAAATCATAATCATAATCATAGATTTTTATAGATATAAATGATGCATGGGTAGTACCCTTGTGTATCCTGTTGAAGGGAAAGGGGGGAAAATTATAGCCTACTGGAAGTAGTAATAGAAATAGGATGTCCTCATATGAAAAGTAGCCTGCTTTGCAGGCATATTAATCATATCTATAGCGAAAAATATCTCCAAAATGTCAAAAAACTTAGTTTAACCCCAGGATATCAGGTGGAAACTGGATAATTGGGAGGATATTTACAGGAAGGGTCGGTACGTTAGTATTTCATTGATACCAGGTGGAAAAGTGGCTCCTAGTCTTTCTATCCAGAAAGTTTCTTTTTGCAAAATCCTCTTATCCCAGTTACCACCTCTTGAATCCTTGGGGACAACTTCCAATACCATAAATTTGATAAACGAGGTATCAAATCTATGGTATAATCCTAGGTGCCGACTGATTGGTGTAATCATTTTGGCATATTGGGAATAATATATGTGATCGTATATTCGTTGTTTAAATTGACGAATAGTTTTTCCTACATAGAAGGCTTTGCATTTACATTGCATAAGATATATTACACCTTCTGTGTTACATGTAGCATGGAATTTTGGTTTGAAAATTTCGCCATTTGGGAGATGGAAAGAGGTACCCGATTGTATCCATGGGCAATAAGAGCATTGCCCACAGATTTCCAATCCTCTACGAAGAACTCTGTCTTCGTCTGGTGGTTTGTATTCACTTCTTGTGAGTTTATTGCCTATGGATGGGCATCTGCGAAATATAATCTCCGGAGTTTCCCTAACGTATTTCTTGAGTATTGGATCCTCGTTTAGGAGGTGCCAGTGTTTGGCAAGACAGTTTCGGAGTATATCATGTTGAGCTGCATATTTTGTGATGAATTTGGTGGTATTATTCTGGAGTTCTTTACTAGTTTTATTTTTCTTGTTATATATAAGAGATACTCTATCTTGATTTAGCGATTTATTATATGCTTTTCTTAGCAAACTTTTGCTATAGCCTCTTTGTAGTAACCTGATTTTAAGTTCATGGGCCTGTTGTTTGAAGTCTTCATCATAAAAACCTCAAATTCACATATAATTGGCAGCAAGACTCAGTGCCTTTCCTTGATGTTACAATATACAGAGACTCAGATGATAATATCAGTACCAAATTATTTCGCAAAAGCACAGCAGGTAATACACTGCTCCACGCTAGCAGTGCCCACCCCGCCTCTCTAGTCCATAGCATCCCCTATGCTCAGTACTTGAGACTACGGAGAAACTGCACCTATGATGAAGACTTCAAACAACAGGCCCATGAACTTAAAATCAGGTTACTACAAAGAGGCTATAGCAAAAGTTTGCTAAGAAAAGCATATAATAAATCGCTAAATCAAGATAGAGTATCTCTTATATATAACAAGAAAAATAAAACTAGTAAAGAACTCCAGAATAATACCACCAAATTCATCACAAAATATGCAGCTCAACATGATATACTCCGAAACTGTCTTGCCAAACACTGGCACCTCCTAAACGAGGATCCAATACTCAAGAAATACGTTAGGGAAACTCCGGAGATTATATTTCGCAGATGCCCATCCATAGGCAATAAACTCACAAGAAGTGAATACAAACCACCAGACGAAGACAGAGTTCTTCGTAGAGGATTGGAAATCTGTGGGCAATGCTCTTATTGCCCATGGATACAATCGGGTACCTCTTTCCATCTCCCAAATGGCGAAATTTTCAAACCAAAATTCCATGCTACATGTAACACAGAAGGTGTAATATATCTTATGCAATGTAAATGCAAAGCCTTCTATGTAGGAAAAACTATTCGTCAATTTAAACAACGAATATACGATCACATATATTATTCCCAATATGCCAAAATGATTACACCAATCAGTCGGCACCTAGGATTATACCATAGATTTGATACCTCGTTTATCAAATTTATGGTATTGGAAGTTGTCCCCAAGGATTCAAGAGGTGGTAACTGGGATAAGAGGATTTTGCAAAAAGAAACTTTCTGGATAGAAAGACTAGGAGCCACTTTTCCACCTGGTATCAATGAAATACTAACGTACCGACCCTTCCTGTAAATATCCTCCCAATTATCCAGTTTCCACCTGATATCCTGGGGTTAAACTAAGTTTTTTGACATTTTGGAGATATTTTTCGCTATAGATATGATTAATATGCCTGCAAAGCAGGCTACTTTTCATATGAGGACATCCTATTTCTATTACTACTTCCAGTAGGCTATAATTTTCCCCCCTTTCCCTTCAACAGGATACACAAGGGTACTACCCATGCATCATTTATATCTATAAAAATCTATGATTATGATTATGATTTTTTCTTTTTTACATGTTTTTCTTATATCCCTTTTTTTCATATATATATATGCACCTATATACATGGTTTGTTATTCAATATACATATTATGGTTCAATAAATATTCGATGTTATTTGCTAAGTATAACCAAGCATTAAACTTAGTGGGTGATTACAGATAGCAACTGCACCCATTTGCATTGAATTACTTATAAATCTTGCTGTTATTTTACCAACAGGGGTTGATTACTTGAGGCTACTCCGCTTTGAGCTGTACTGCCCGTGACATACTTAGTTTATGTCCGCTGTTGCTCTGCGGATAGAGTGGTATGGTTTGAGCGATGGCGGCCCCCCGCCCCCCCCCCCCCTTTCCCCCCTCCCCTCCCCCCTTTCCTCCCTCTGTTGTTTTTCTCCCTTCCCCCTCCCCCCCCTTGTTCTTCCTCTTCCCCCCTCCCTTCCTTCTTTCTCCCTCCACTTCCCTATTCCGAGTGACAGTTAACAAGCCCCACCTACGGGCCACGTAAGCCATTGATGGGGATGGACGGGCGTGCCCTCACGTTCTAGAGGGAGGCCCTTGTCCGTCCTCCAATGGCTGAATTCTTTGGAATTCTCTGGACTTCCGCCCTTCGCATGCCCATTGCGCCATCTTTTCTTTGGGCGGCGTGATCGACGCCACAGCGTTTGTGCGGCAGTCCGTGCGGTCCGTATGCGTGACGTCAGACGTTATGACGCACGCGACTCGGGGGAGCATATAAAACCTATGGCAGCCCGTTATGGTCGATGCAAGACCAGGAGCTGCCATACACAGCATGGAAGCAGCTTGTTGTATAGTTCAATACAAGCAAGGTAAGCCTCTCTGTACTCCAAATTACATTCAGTAGCCTGTTCGCCATTACAGGCACAAGTTATATCTGTATAGATTTTGATTATGGCTATCTTCCAGCAGAGTATTTTTTGCTTTTGCTTTGGCAATACGTTTGGATGCACTAAATCCACATACAAAGGGAGAGTCCAGCATTCCCCAGGAAAGGTAACTTAACCTAATGTTATGTTTTACCATATATACACACATCCCCCTTTTAATAAGCGTGCAAAAAAATGTTCTAGTCCTAGTAATAAATATCAATGCATTATATAGTGTTACTGGGGCCTTTTCTAACTACTCACTAACAAATTATCCATGAATTGATTATTTATTTATTTATTTATTTATTTATTTGTACAAATTCACTACAATAGTGTTGTTAGTTCTGAGCGCCCCCTTGTGACACTTCTACTAGATCACGTTTAATTAATCTGAATGATTACATTAAATACTCAAAATATCTGCCAATTACATAAAACAATGCTTCAATCACTGTGTAGGTTTCATAGCACCCTGTCTGGTGGAGCTCACTGCCATCTCGGAATAATTCTCTGGGCTGTCCGCGCTATCCAGCCCACCTGATCCTTACAGCAACGGTGCTCCCACTCCAGGAGACATCTACGGCTCTCTATAGCCTCTACTGGGTAGCCTCAATTTATATCTCCCCTGGTTTTTGTTATATACCATTAAATTTCTTTTTTCTGGTAAGTTTACTAAGCACATTGCTCTGCCCATCTAATGATGGAAGTATAATGTGCATTTATATATATAGTATATTGTATGTTAAATTGTTTATTATAATCTGTGTTTCATTTATGCAGTTTATCTTCCTCATGCTCCCGATGAAGTGGTCTATACCATGAAACATGTAGAGCTTTTTGAAAGGAAGCATATGAATGTCAAGACTTGAAAAAAACATCTTTCTCCGATACACACAGCAGCTATTTTCTTGGTTTGCAAAAAAAAAAAAAAAAAAAAACCCTCTATCTGCGTTGTCTTGGGTATCCCAGTACAAATCTACTGTGTGATTTATTGTCTTGATATTGCTTTTTTCTGTACAAATGTGAATATGTTGTTTTAGATCTACATGATACATCAACATGTGTGGTGTTGATGACCTGTAGCTATTTATACTATTTTTATATTAATTAAAATTATTTTTTCTATATTTGATGCCTACAAAGTCCATTTCCTTTCCACAAATATTTTCTCAAATCAGTAGGACGTGGCATTTATATTACTAAGGATGTTGATTGTCATCCAGGGAAACAACAATCAATCCATAAAAAATCTTTGGTAGGCGCAACACAGTGTCTGCTGGGAAACCGAGTCCGAGGGTGAGAAGACGTCTGCTGGGAACCACCTATCACGGAACGGGACCAGGAGGAGACCGCGACTTTTAAATAATGGACGCCCGGAGCCTGTAAAAATGTCAGGTACACCGACTCGGCCACAGTGAGGCGGCAATGGGCACACACTCATTTTGGTAGCATAATTATCAATGTGGAATGTATGTTCCTTGGTAAAGAACATTATTTTTCATCAAGTTGTTATGGGTAAAGTTCCACTTTAAGCAACAACAGAAAATACCCGTTGATCTTGCCAGATGTGCAATGTACTTGCTGCTTCCTGGCATGTGAACTGAAATTACAAACCATGTTATGTCCCTTTTCTGTCTTCTGTAAATTGATATTTCCTAAATGCGTACTTTTTGCAGGTATGTACACATGGAAAATTCATATGTTCTATATATTTTTGCTTTGACAGATGGTTCCAGACATTAATACATTTGCTAAAAGGGAATATTGGCACAGGATTGTTGGGGCTGCCGCTGGCTGTGAAGAACGCTGGAATTGTGGTATGAGATCTAACTAAACATGCATACCTCAGTATTGTTTCAAACAAACAATCAATTTAAACCATTTCATACTGTTTTCAAAGCAATGTCTTTGTTTTAAGAAAACCCATACTGCGTTTTAGATTATCAGATTTGGAAGAAATAATAATGTTCTCTTTTCTTGAGGGAGGAAAGGTGCAGAGAAAGTTCAATGTATTTTCTGTGTATTTATTCTTTTATTTTGTATGGTTTGTTGAACCACCTCCTGTTCTCGCTTCCTTAGGGCTCTTTCACACGGACATTCCGTATGTACGTTTTTCATCCATCCGTGTCGGATGAAAAACGGACATACATGCATCCCTATGGGATCGCGGATCCCATAGGATCCCTGCTGAATCGGATCGGATGAACACGGACAGACGGTCCGTGTTCATCTGATTACCCATAGGCAGAGATCTGACAGGGCGGTCCCTGCACAGTGTGCGGAGACCGCCCTGTCATCCGGCAGCTCAGCGGAGATCAACGGAGCTATCCCCGCTGAGCAAACGGAGGTGCACGGGGCGGATCATTACTGATCAGCCCCGTGTGAAAGAGCCCTTAAAGTGATTGTAAAGATTTATTTTTCCTTTTAAAAATAACAAACATGTTATAATTCCCTGCTAGCAGTGGATTTGCACAGAGCAGCCTGGATCCTCCTCTTCTCGGGTCGCTCTTCTGTTCTCCTGGCCCCTTCCTCCTGTTCAGTGCCCCCACACCAAGCAGCTTGCTATGGGGGCACCCGAAGCCGAGTCACAGCTCTCTGTGTCCATTCAGACATGGAGACCCTGTGTCTCCCTCTCTCCCTCCCCTGTGTCTTAGCCAATCGGACATCGCTGGACTAAGAGGGACTTCAGGTAGGTGGGGGGGGGGCTGCTGCACACAGAAGGCTTTTTTTCTTCATGCATTAAGATAAAAAAAACTTCTGTCTTTACAATTCCTTTAAAGCTGAGCTCCACCCAAAAGGGTAAGCACCTGTAAAGTGCCTGCAAAACTTCTCCCCTGCAGTCTGTCTGAAAGCCCGAGTGCTTTCACATTGAGGCGGTGCGCTGGCAGGACAAGAAAAGTCCTGCAAGCAGCATCTTTGGGGCGGTGTATACCGCTCCTCCACCACTCTTGCCCATTGAGATTAACGCCTGCAAAGCGCTTCTGCAGTGGTGCTACATGGGAGCATTTAACCCCTTAATCAGCTGCTAGCTGGGATATAAGCGCCCCGCTAGCAGCCAAATAGCGCTGCTAGAATGATGGTCCAGTGTTTAGACAGCAGAGTTCTGTGGAAAAAAAATTAAAAGTCAGCAGCTACAAATACTGCAGCTGTTGACTTTTAATATATGGACACTTACCTGTCGTGGGTGCCCACAATGCTGGCACCCGAAGCCGATTTCTCCCTAGGGTGCTTCCGCCACCATCTTCGGTAAGGGAATCGGGAAGTGAAGCCTTGCGGCTTCACTTCCTGGTTCCCTACTGTGCATGCGCGAGACGCGCTGCGCAATCCCACTGGTCCCTGATGTCTTCTGGGACCTGTGCGTCTCCCAGAAGAAAGCTGGGGGCGGATTAAGCGCCAGATGTGGTGTAGGTCACCACAGTCGCTACAGTGATCTATGCCCGGAAGAGGGAGCAAATACCTGGGATTATGCAGGTATCTGCCCCCCCGAAAGGTACCAAATGTGACACCAGAGGGGGGGGGGGATTCGGAAAAGCAGAAGTTCCATTATTGCCCTGCTAAGTAATACAGAAAATGTCTTGCATTTAAACAATTTAAACACAACAAGCCTCCAATCAGTGCACTTGTATGTAATTTTTATATATATATATATATAATTACACAAAAACAGGTAATGAAAACTTTTGGATGAAAAAGAATGGGCTAACTTCACTGTTTCGTTTTTTTTTTTAAAGCATATTTTTTCCCAAAAAAATGAGTTTGAAAGACCGCTGCGCAAATACAGTGTAACATTAAATATTGCAGCAATCGCTATTTTATTTCCTAGCGTCTCTGCTAAAAAAAAAATATATTCAATGTTTGGGGGTTCCAAGTGATTTTCCAGCAGAAAATACAGGATTTTTACTTGTAAGCACCAAGTGTCAAAAAAGATTTAGCCTTTAAATGGTTAAACTGAGAACTCTCCTACACAGAGTTCAGTTAATTAATAAGTAGCAACATTGTATATCTTTTCTCAAAACTTGGCAGGTTGCCCAGGAGAGAGAAGTCTTCCACAGGAAACTTCAGGCAACTTGCATTGACTTCTATTACAGAAGCTTTTTGCAAGTCGCTCTGCTGAAGTTTCAAATCGGCTTTTTTACAGCACAAATCGTCCGAATGCCGGTTAATTAAAAAAATGCCAAATATCGGCCGATATATCGGCCAGACAATATATCGGTCGACCTCTAGTATTAAATCGTAAAGCAAATATTTTTTATATTGCAGCTTGCTTTCCTCCTATTTTCATCTGGTGACCTGGCCAGTAAGTCTGTTGTTTTTCAAAAGAACATGCTCTCCAGAAAATGTATCAGTAACAAACCTGAGACAAACCATATACCACTTACAGGGGTGTTGACAATGACCAGCTTTTATTTAGTCATGAAAAATCTTTATCCCAAAAGGAAACAAACTGTTAGCTGTAACTGCTTATAAGGTATTAGCCGGAGTTTTCTTCAGTTTGTGTATTTTAATCTGCTACTACATCTAACTCTTCTCCCTGCTGTGCAATGGTGACCCCTGTACTCCTTCATCCAGAGTGGATGCATTCTAATACAGGAAGTGTTACTGGCCTGATCGCAAATGGAAACAGAGGGGCAGAAAGCCAAAGAAAATGAATGCAGTCATCGCATCTAATAATTGGTGCGCTGCAGGGGTGGACTGACAACTCATGGGGCCCCCGGGCGGGCAATAGGAGATTATGAGGCCACACAGTATACACACACGCGCACATACAGTATGTATACACACACACACACTGAAAAGGTACTGGAGAGGCGGGGTAGCTATAATCTTGGGCTTAAAAAAAAAATACAGATTTTTACATACTATCCCTGGTTTTACTGAGGCTGGCAAACCTAATGGGGGGGGCCCCCTAGTGGCATGGGGCCCTTGGGCAGTGCCCGAATGGTCAGACCGCCCCTGGTACGCTGCAATATATTACATTTTTGGTTTTTAGGTTTAATTTAGTTCAGAGAACGCAAACAAGTGGAACTTCCCTGTTTTGGGTGAAGTTCCGCTTTAAGGGCTGGCTTTACCTAGAACTTGCCACTCTAGTCCCTGAGACGTGAAAAATCCATAGGTTATTCAGAACCTGCCTTAAACTGAAATAATTTTGCTATGCACAGTCCTTTTTTTTTTTTTTAAGGACAAGGGTGTACAACTTGCTGCAATCCGATACTAATTTAATACAGATCTTTAGACCCCTTTAACACTTGTGCTACTTGTCATGCGACTTTGCAGTCCCAAGTAGCAGGACAAAGTTGTACCCCATGATTTTCAATGAGTACCATTCATATCTGTGCAACTTCAATGTAGTCCCTGTACTTTGGTCTGACTTTGATGCGAGTTGAGGTCCATAGACCTCAAGTTTACACGGGCATTCCTGAAATCACTGGACTTGTGTGAAAGGGGCCTAAAGCCGGCCATACACGGTTCAAATTTCGAAAAAAAATTCTTTCGAAAATCGTATCAAAGAATTTTCGTTCGTATTTCGCACCGTTAGTGGGCTGCAGCAACAGCCGATTTTCGTGTGGCAAACAAATTTCAGAAATCCGACATGTTGGAAATTTTCCGAAAATCGGCCGATTTTCTGATCAATGATGGGAGAATTGTGCGAGAAATGTAATAGAAAAATAAAATGTGCATGTGCAAGAAAAGAATATTCCCGGAGAGAAACGAATATTCCCAGCAACATGAAAGTTTTGGTCGGCCGAATTTCGAAAATCAATGGTGGCATAATCGGATCACAAAAAAAAACTAACTTTCTGATTTTGAAAAGAAAATAAATTTGTTTGAAATTCGACCGTGTATGGCCTCCAGCTTTAGTTTCAGTTTAAATAGACAGGGGTGTCCAAACTTTTTTCAAAGGGGGCCAGATTTGATGAAGTGAACAAGCGTGAGGGCCGACGATTTTGCCTGACATACTTTGAACCATTAAAATTTGGTCTAAGGCTCCATTCACATCTGAGCGACAAAACGCCGGTCGCCCATCGCTCTTGTCGCTCGAGATGTGAAATAACATTGCGGTCTATGGAGATGGTTCACATCTCAACGCCTGTCGCCTGAAAAAAAGTCCTGGACCCTTTTTTTCAGGCGACATTGGAGTTTCCTCATAGACTGAAATGTTAAAGAAAGATAAAACGTTCTTTTTTTTTCTACAGGCGGCATGATAAGCCGCGTACGCGGCGTATCGTGTCGCCTAGGTGTGAATGCAGCCTTAGTGTGTTAGTTCGAGCGCTAATACACGGCCCAACAATAATTCTCTTGCCTTTGTGGCTGTGTGTGACTAAAGAGATTAGCTTAGGCGTATTATTTGGATATACCGTATTTATCAGCTTATAACGCGCACTGTCACTTTAAGAGGGAAGTTTCAGGAAAAATACATTTCAAATAAAGAACTTTGAAGCAAAATACTGTAAGAGTCAGTGCCCATCTGCAGACCCACCATTGCCATTAAAGCAGCACCCCCAATTGCCCATCGGCAGACCCACCATTGCCAGGAATACAGCACCCACCATTGTCAGGAATACAGCACCCACCATTGCCATCAGTGCAGCCTGATTGATCGCCCATCCATCTGCAGCCTTAAAGGGGACAGGGAGGGAACAGGATGAGCGCCAAAGATTACCTACATGAGAATCTCCTGTTTACACGGTGGCCTGTTTAACCACTTGCTTACTGGGCACATAAACCCCCTTCGTGCCCAGGCGAAATTTCTGCTTCAGGCACTGCGTCGCTTTAACTGACATTTGCGCGGTCGTGCGACGTGGCTCCCAAACAAAATTGACGTCCTTTTTTCCCCAGAAATAGAGCTTTATTTTGGTGGTATTTGATCACCTCTGCGTTTTTTTTTTTTGCGCTATAAACAAAAAAAGAGCGACAATTTAAAAAATATATATATATTTTTTACTTGTTGCTATAATAAATACCCCAATTTAAAAAAAATATATATATATTTTTTTCTCAGTTAAGGCCGATACGTATTTTTCAACGTATTTTTGTAAAAAAAAAAGAAAAGAAAATCCGCAATAAGCGAAAAAAGTTATAGCGCCTACAGAATTATGTTTTTTTTTTAATTTTTTTTTTACTAGTAATGGCGGCGATCTGTGATTTTTTTATTGGGACTGCGATATTGCGGCGAACATATTGGACACTTTTGACATAAATTTGGGACCATTCACATTTATACAGCGAACAGTGCTATAAAAATGCAATAATTACTGTATAAATGTGACTGGCAGGGAAGGGGTTAACACTAGGGGGTGAGGAAGGGGTTAAATGTGTATCCTGGGTGTGTTCTAACTGTGTGGGGGGAGGGGGGTGACTGGGGGAGGTAACCGATGCTGTGTCCCTATGTACAAGGGACACAGATTGGTCTCCTCTCCTCTGACAGCACGTGGAGCTCTGTGTTCTGCTGTCATCTGCTCGTGTTCCCGCCGATCGCATGTATCCGACGGACATTGCGGCCGCCAGGTACATGCATTGGCTCTTCAGCGATGCGGCGGGACAGTGTTTACCCGCGGCGCGCCACCCAGTGGCACGCGCGTGTAATGCACTTTAAATCACGTCCAAAGACGTCTACTTGGCGCCTCGGGTCCGCGCTGTTGACGTATTTTGTCAATAGCGCGGGTCTGAAGTGGTTAATAGAAAGTCTTGCCTCTTTTGATGGACAGAACAGTCGTCCAATGGCAGCTCCAAAGACGGGACTACCTATTACAGAAGCCACCCGTAAACAGGAAATTCTCCTGTATGTATGTATGTACGGCACTCGTCCTGCCTCCTCCCTGTCCCCTCCAAAGCAGCCAGCATAAATATCTTTTTATAGGAGATCGTCAGGGCCACAAGAGAGATTTATTTATATTTATATATATATATATATATATATATATATATATATATATATATATATATATATATATATATATATATATAATATATATATATTATACACACACACACAGTCCCTGACAAGTCTTGCTGCTTGTGTACAAATTGACCTGAAGTGCCGCTAAAATATATTTCTGATCATGATTTTGTTACAATAAATGCGTCATTTTAATCCCAACAGCTTTTGTAATAATGTTTCAGTGCAAAACAAAACTGACAACAAGTATTCTAATATTCACAGCTTGGTAAAGCCCATTGAGTCAAAGACATAAGTGTTGTCGCTTTGTTATATGAGATTCACCTGTGACTAATAATGGGCCAATTAGGTCTCAGGTGTGTATAAAAAGAACACCAGTACACTAGACCAGTGGTCTCCAAACTGCGGCCCGAGGGCCGGATACGGCCCTTTGCTTGCCTTTATCCGGCCCTTGGGGCGGTATCCCTCTTACTGATACAAGACACTATTCTGACATTTGACACCGACAGTGGAGCACCATTTCTCCCACTGACACCACTAATGGGGCTCTATTCCTCCCTATGATACAAACGATGAGGCACCCTTTCTCCTCTAATACCATATGTTAAGTCCCACTGATGCGAGGAAAATTTCCACCTCCTGCTTTTCAAAGTCCGGCCCTCCAAGAGTCTGAAGGACAATAAACCGGCCCTTTGTTTAGAATGTTTAGAGACCCCTGCACTAGACCTTCTCAACTGCAACTAGACCTCTGCAAACATGCCTAAGATTAACCCGGAGACTAAAGTGTTGATTATCAAGAGGCTGAAGACCAGATCCCACTGCTGATGTGGCAGACACCTTCAATGTGTCTCAGCGTCAAGTTCAGAGGATAAAAAAAAGATTTGATGAGACTAGAGACGTTTTGGACAAGGCCAGGTCAGGCCGACCCCGCAAGACAACTGCTCGAGAAGACAGTTTGGCTCGAAAATTCAAGGCCAGCCCATTTTCCACTGCAGCAGAGCTCCACGAGACCTGCTCACCTGAAGTCCCTGTGTCAACCAGAACAGTTTGTCGGATTCTGTCTCGAAATGGCCTCCATGGTCGAATCCGTGCCCATAACCCAGCACTAAACAAGACAATTGAAAAACCGTGTGGCATTTGCCAAGGGCCACAGCCTATCAAAAGGATGGACTCTAGAAAAGTGGCAGAAGGTGGATTTTTCAGATGAATCTTCTGTTGAATTACACCACAGTCGCCGCAAATATTGCAGGAGACCTACTGGAACCCGCATGGAGCAGAGATTTACCTAGAAAACAGTGAAGTTTGGTGGAGGCAAAATCATGGTCTGGTGTAACATCCAGTATGGGGGTGTGTGAGGGATCTGCAGGGTGGAAGGCAACATCAATAGTCTAAAATACCAAGAAATCTTAGCTACCTCTTATATTCCCAACCATAAAAGAGGCCAAATTTTGCAGCAGGATGGTGCTCAATCGCATACTTCCATTTCCACATCAAAGTTCCTTAAGGCAAAGAAGATCAAGATGCTCCAGGATTGGCCAGCCCAGTCACCAGACATGAACATCATCGAGCATATGTGGTGTAGGATGAAAAAGGAAGCGTGGAAGACAAAACCAAAGAATATTGATGAACTCTGGGAGGCATGAAAGACTGTTTTCTTTGCTATTCCTGATGACTTCATCAATAAATTGTATGAATCTTTGCCAAACCGCATGGATGCTGTCCTTCAAGCTCATGGAAGTCATACAAGATGTTACATTTGGATCTCACAGCACCACTACCTAATTTGCTGACATATTTTGGGATTTTCAGTAAAGTTGTTCAATTTCTGTATAGGCGACAAAACGTTTGTCTTGCCAGAATTTGACCTTTCTGTCTTGATTAAATTATAAGTATTTTTTCAGTGAAACTAATTTTATTTCAATGCATTAAACATCATTTAATGAATTAAAAGTCAGGTTAATAGCGGGAGTTTCTACAAAATAGAGAAGTGACAAGAGGGAGGGAGGGGGGAGGATTCTGAAAAGCAGAAGTTCAATTTTTGGGTGGAACTCTGCTTTAACCACTTAATATGGATGTCCTCGGCTTTGTGCGGTGATATCTGAATGCCTGCAGCTACAGGCATCATTCAGATATTGCCGTCTTCAGCCGCCGATTCTGTGCACGATGAGAACGATCAAAGCGGCAGTTCTGCCGATTGATCGTTCTTATAGGCAGTGGGAGGGGGAAGTCTCCCGCCGCCATCCGGTGCTTCTCCTGGCTCTCCCGTGCCATCGGGGGCCGGAGAGTGAATCAGCCAGCGCTGCTGGTCACCAGTCATCTCTATGACTGTCGGAGGCCCGGGCGCAACATTATGACGTCGCGCCCAGTACCCGGAAGTAAACAAAGCTGCAATCATGGCTGTCGGCATGTGATCAGTGAATTTGTTTTCACCAATTTCATGCTTGTAAGCCTGGAGGAGAGACGTGGGGTCTTATTGACCCCGCATTTCTCCATAAAGAGGACCTGTCACAGTGATTCCTATTACATGGGATTTTTTTACATTCCTTGTAATAGGAATGAAAGTGATAAAAAAAATAAAAATGTAAAAAAAAAAAGTCAAAAAAAGTAGCTCGCGTGTAGAAGCGAACACGCGTGCAAGTCCCGCCCACATATGTAAACACTGTTCAAACTCCACATGTGAGGTATCGTCGCGTGCGTTCGAGCGTGTGCAACAATTCTAACACTAGACGACCTCTGTAACTCAAAAGTAGTAAACTGTAAAAAAATAAAAATTAAAGCGTCGCCTATGAAGATTTTTAAGTACCGAAGTTTGCCGCCAATCCATGAGTGTGCGCAATTTTAAAGCGTGACATGTTGGGTATCTATTTACTCTGCGTAACCTCATCTTTAACATTATACAAAAAAATTGGGCTAACTTTATTGTTTTTTTGTTATTTTTTTAATTCATTAAACTCTTTTTTTTCCCTAAAAAAAAAAAAGGCGTTTGAAAAATTATTGTGCAAATACCGTGCGAGAAAATAAGTTGCAATGACCGCCATTTTATTCCCTGGGGTGTCTGCTAAAATATATATATATAATGTTTGGGGGTTCTGATTAATTTTCTAGCAAAAAAAATTTTGATTTTTACATGAAGGAGAGAAGTGCCAAAATAGGCCCGGTGATCAAGTGGTTAAAGTGTGTCTACCTAAAGCAATTTTTGTAGTAAGGAAATATTAGAACCCCTCTTTGATATTTATTGTTGTTGCTGAGATAACAGAATCCATCAGACAAGAAGAGAAAATTATCAACAGAAGATACAGAAAGACACAGAAAACCTAGAGACATTTGCCTCCATCCTGTCCCTGCCTCTTCATATCAATTTTGGTTTTGTTTATACATTTGTGATGCGCTTTCTTTGTGTTCATGTATTACTATTGCTGTTATTACAAGATACATTGTGTACAATATCCCTATTTATTGAGCGGCTTCTTGATGTGTTGTCTGGAAAGGCAGAAAGCTTTTTGTACCTTGCTCTGCTTTGATGACAGATGATACGTTCTTCTGTTTATGCTCCAACATCAAAAAATTATTTTCGTGCGTCCATATGTAGCTAAGCAACAAGACTCCAGAAGAACCCGGCTAATTATTATGTTCTGGGCCAAAATGAGATGCCAGATCTGCAGCCATGCTGCTGGGTTCTCTTCTAAAATAAGATTCTCATCACTAACACATAGTCAGCTGGTAATTAGATGACACATTGCTTTTCAGCTTCTAAAAATTGGTCAGGTGGTACAAGAAATATGAGAACAGCGTATGCATCGCACTTATCAGTAAAGCTGCTGGGACGTTTTTTGTTTAGTTTTTTTGCACACGTTAAATTGCACATTTTAGGGCTGAAGTTTACCTAAAGCGGAGTTCCAGCCAATAATTGAACTTCCGCTTTATCCACTACTCGCCCCCTTACATTTGGCATGTCATTTTTTTTTTTTTTGGGGGGGGGGGGGGGCTTCAGGTGGAGTGGAACTTCCTGTCCCACTTCCGCCGAGGGGCTGGTAAGGCGAATAGCTTAATCGCCTTACTGCAGCCCCTCCCTGTAGGCGATCGCCTGTCCAATCGAACGTCGCAGTGACACTCGCGCATTCCCAGTGGGTGCCCGGCCTTGAAGCCGAAAGCTGTCATGGCCGGGTGCCCACAGTTGGAATGAAGACGCCAGCTGGAGAGGGGGGGGGGAGAGGAGCAGACCCCCGGCCGGCACGTCACTGGAACCGTAGAGCAGGTAAATGTCTGTTTATTAAAAGCCAGCAGCTACACTTTTTTTGTGACTTTTAATAAACATAAAAAAAGGCTGGAACACCCCTTTAAGGCAGTATTAAACCCAAAAGCAAACCTTTATTATGTTGCAGATTAACAATTGGATGTGGCAGCTGCATTAGTTTTCTTTTTTAGGCTTTCTTCTATTTTCATCTGGCGATGTGGCTATTAAGTCTGTTCTTCAAAAGAACAAACTTTCTTGCAGATGAATCGGTTACAGGGATGAGGAAAACCATTTACCATTGACAGGGGGGGCTGACAATGATCAGTTTTATTTATTTAAAACCTTTATCCAAAAAGGGAAAAGAAATAACTATTTGCTGTAACTGCCTATAAAGTATTATCTAGCGTTTGGCTTAAATTTACTAGTGTGTTTTACATCTGCTAGTAAATCTAACACTCCCCTCCCACCTGACTGACAATGCTGCTGAGGGCCGTCTTTAATGTTGATTGGACCCTGGGCAAAAAAATCCCCCCCTCCCCATGCAATTTTCGCTCTCCACCTGCTCCGAGACAATAAATATCAGCTAGACTTAAAGCGGATCTCCACTCTAAAGTGAAGATCCGCTGATCGGAACCCTCCCCCCCTCCGGTGTCACAATTGACACCTTTCAGGGGGGAGGGGGGTGCAGATACCTGTCTGAAGACAGGTATCTGCAACCACTTCCGGCCCGCAGTCTCGGGCAAAAGACGGGTTTTTTGGCGACATCCCGTCGCCCCCCCGTTGTGTGCTGGGAACTCTCAGCTCCCAGCACACAGCGGGAGCCAATCGCCGGGCGCAGCGCGACTCGCGCATGCGCCGTAGGGAACCGGGCAGTGAAGCCGCAGCGCTTCACTTCCTGGTTCCCTCACCGTGGATAGAGGGGAGAGCAGCAGGGTGACGAGCGATCGCTCGTCCTCTGCTGCGGACGCCGCTGGACTCCAGGACAAGTGTCCTAATATTAAAAGTCAGCAGCTGCAGTATTTGTTGCTGCTGGCTTTTAATATTGTTTTTTTGCTGAACCATCCGCTTTAAGATCACTTTACTATATCAGATCAGGCAGTGATTGCGATTGGTTGCCAGAGGGTACAGCATTTCAATACCACTAACTAACTAGTTGCTAGAGGTCAAAGCACACATTATGGCTCACTGATTAAGTTGCTAGAAGTTACAGCACATGATTTTCTTCTCGTTGATTGGTTGCTAGAGATTACTGTACAGTAATACTGCTCACTGGTTGGTAGAGGTTACAGCACATTATCTCTTCACTGCAGAGGGGAATGATATGCATTTGATTGCCACCTTTATTTACATAAGAATGCCGCCGGCCGCTGATATTTACATATGAACCCTCACATTATTTACATATTAATGATGGTTATTTACATGCAAACATGATGGTTATTTACATGCAAACAATAGGGCAGAGCTGGGCAGCGTTAGAAGCAGCACTTCACACTGAGATATCGGTACACAGCACAGGACTAAAACTTTAAGGGACAAGGGAATTTAAACTGGGATAGTTGGCAAGTATGACAGGGCGGTCCCCGCACACTGTGCAGGGACCGCCCTGTCAGATCTCCGTTCTCCCCTATGCAGGGGATCGGATGAACATGGACCTTCTGCCCGTGTTCACCCGATCCGCAGACAGATGGAAAAATAGGGGTTTCCTCCGTCTGCAGAATTGGAGGATTGTGGACCCGGATGAGATCGGGTGTCAGGGGATGTTCATCCACTGACACCCGCAATCTCATTGGGATCAATGTATGTCCCTTTTTCATTCGTACACGGATGGATGAAACCGCCTGTGTAGAAGAGCCTGTAAGCTGAGCTCCAGGTATGATCTTAAATGCATATTTACATTCAGCTCAGACAATGTAAGTATGCATTTCCGATAACTGAGGGTTTGGTGTGGAAGCAACAATTGCTGTAGTAGTTAGGCACTAATACAATGATGGCAATCTTCAAGGGCCTGTGACAAGTGGCTTGCCTGCTGCTTACTGACCACCGCAGAAGTTTTAATGTTTGCTTTATAATCAGAAAGGTTTTAACTGCACTATGTGGAACACCTTCTTTTCTACATGCTATATTATCCCTTTCATAACTAAGCCTATTTTTGACATTTGTTGCTTACAAGTTAAAATCTGTATTTCTCCCTCGTCTTCCAGGACGGCACTGTGAGAGTAGACTGGCTCACCTGACAGGAAACACAATCAAAAATGAAGTTTAAAAGGCCCCACCCCTCCCGTGTGCCTCAGTTCTGATTGTGTTTCCCTTTCAGCGAAACGTTTATTTTTTTTCTTATGACCTAAAGCCTGGGGCTGGTGGTCCCCCCCCCGGAGCCCGGACCGCAGGTACTGGGTGCCGTTGGGTCCGGTGTAGCTTGCTACCCCCCGGGGGGTTTCCCCTTCATCTTAGTCCAGGGGAGAACAGGAGAAGTCACAGACTCCCCTGGACGCCGGAGCCTCCTAGGAGGGCAGGGCTCTCCAGTGCTCCGAAGAGGCCACATCCTCTCTCCCCCCGCCTGGTTCCTACCTTGGAGGTTGGACGAAGGCCTCCCCCTTCCTGCTGGCTCCATCCGGGGGTTCGCCGGACCGCATGGCGGGTGGTTAGGCGCCGCTCCGAGCGGCGCCATTAGCATCCGGGCGCCTGTTGATGACGCGCACGGCGCCGTGACGTCATTCCGCTCCCGCGCGGCAAGATGGCGGCCCCCACCGGACAGACGCTGCAGGCGATCGGGGCACACGATAAAGCAGCCAGGGAGATAGAGGGGCCTGGCGGTCTCAGGGCGTATCCATGGAAGACCTCTCCTCGGCGCACGCGACTATGGAGGAGGACCGTCGTTTTCCTATGGCTGCAGAGGAAACCACCAAGGGTGAGTCTTTCCTTTTTCATAGGGGGTTTGTTGTCCTCCCCCCCCCCCCCCCCCCCCTCCCCTAATCCTAAGAGGTGAAGGCTAATGGGCATATGTTTCTCCCTGATATGTTTAGGTGAAGACCCTGTTGCCCAGGGGGAGGCCAGCAGAGTGGCTAAGCCTCCTAAACGTGTTAGGAGATGTGGCAATTGCAATGACAAGTTACCAGTTGAGCATAACAAGCCATTTTGTTCTAAGTGCATCTGTAAGCTTACAGGGAAGGAAACCTCACAGATCATGAAGCAATTTCTCTCGGTTCAGACCGAAATGCTATCTACCCTAAAGGAGTTTCAATCTTCCCTAAGTAGAAGGAACATTGATTCTCCGGTTCCGGGCCCCTCCTCCCAGGAATCCTCTTCAACCTCTCGTCCGTTTGTACCACTACAGGCTCGTAGAATGTACCCCTCGGATTCTGAGGAGTCCGAGTTAGCCTTACGTAGTGAATCCCTGGTTGACAGCCAGGCAGAGGAGGAGGAAGAGGAGGAGGAGGATACCAGGACAGGAAAATATATGTTTCCTACTGATGATATGGAGGGTCTTTTAGCGGCTGTCTATGCTACAGAGCACATTCAAGAACCAGCAGAGCAGGTCTCAGCCCAGGACAGGATGTACAGGGGTTTAATAAAACCTCAAACCATGACCATCCCGGTCCATCAGTCACTAAAGGACATTATCCTCAGGGAGTGGGCAGAACCTGAAAAGAGCTTACCTAGTTTCAAAACTTGGAAACGCCGCTGTCCCTTTAAAACGGAGGTAGTAGACACCTTTTTTAGGGTCCCTAAGCTTGTTGCCTCCTTGGCACAGGTCTCAAAACAGTCAGACCTTTCCTTTGAGGACTCAGGCAGTCTAAAGGATGCCATGGATAGGTGTACCGACACTTCTCTCCGTAGAGCTTGGGAAGCCAATGCAGCCTCCCTTGGTCCTGCATTGGCCTCAGCCTGCGTGGCAAGAAATGCCGACGCCTGGACTTCAAAACTTCTAGACCATATCCCCAATTCTTCCAAGACTAAGGAGATACGAGATTCCCTCCAACTTATTAGCGGGGCAGTGGCCTACCTGGCAGACGCAGCGGTAGAAACCATTCGCGCCTCAGCCAAAACTGGGGCACTTATTAATGCCTCTAGAAGGGCCGTCTGGCTAAAGACTTGGAGGGGTGATCTTGCTTCAAAACGCCGCCTATGTGCTCTCCCCTTCAAGGGTTCCCTCTTGTTTGGGGAAGCCTTAGATCAGGCTTTGTCCAGGTCTTCTGAGAAGGGGAATAAGTTCCCTTCAAAACCTAGGCAGAGTAGGAAGCGGTCCTTTCGTCCCAGCCAGAGAAAGATTCCGGCCCCGGACAAAGGACAATCCACCAGTCGTCGTTGGCCCTTTGGTAAGGATAGACCAAAGGGGGGGATCCTTTTTGCCAATCCCAAACCATCCGGAAAGGACACCAAGTGACGGGAAGGTGGGGGGCAGGCTCGCCAGGTTTCTTCCAGCCTGGGAGAACATAACCCAGAGTCCCCATGTCCTGCAGATAATCAGGGAGGGTTACCACTTAGAGTTCAGAGAGCTCCCCCCCCCCGGCCTTTCTCCTCACCCACCTCCCAAGGGACTCCAGCAAAGCTGTAGGCCTCTCCCAGAATATTACAAGTCTGGCGGAACAGGGGGTCATAATCCCAGTCCCGCCAGACCAACAAGGTCAGGGAGTATACTCCCACATTTTTGTGGTTCCCAAGCCGGACGGCAAGTTCAGACTGATAATCAATCTGAGACCTCTGAACTCCCATCTCCTCTACAAAAGATTCCGGATGGAAAGCGTTCACAGCCTCAGGAGTCTTTTGTTAGAGGGCGTCTTTATGGCAACCATAGATTTGAGGGACGCCTACCTGCATGTCCCGATTTTTTCGGGACATCAGAGGTTTCTGAGATTTGCCCTCGCCTCCGCACAGGGAATTCAGCATTGGCAGTTTGCTGCCCTCCCTTTTGGTCTGGCCTCCAGCCCAAGGGTATTTACGAAGATCCTGGCGGAGGTAATGGCTCATCTACATCTGAAGGGGATCTCCCTCGTCCCCTATTTAGACGATCTCCTGCTTTTCAGCCCAAGTCAGGATCAGCTCCTTTCGGACCTGACCGTCGTCATGACCACTCTGGAGACGCTTGGTTGGATAATCAACAAGCAAAAGTCCTCCCTTCTACCGGAACAGCGGAAGGTATACCTGGGGGTTATCATAGATTCCCGAGAGAAGAAACTTTTTCTTCCCCAAGAGAAGTTCCAGAGGCTTGTGACGACGATCGGGTCTTTAGTGGCTGCAGAAAATCCCTCCCTCAGAGAGATCATGAAGCTGTTGGGTCAGATGACCGCTTGCATTCCAGCGGTCCCCTGGGCCCAACTACACACAAGACCACTTCAGAGGTTCCTCCTCTCCGCCTGGAACGGAAAGGAGGACACTCTCGATTCCCGGGTCAGGGTTCCGATCCTAGTCAAAGACTCCCTAGAGTGGTGGCTCCACCACCAGAACCTCTTGAAGGGCCGTCCGTGGAGTCAGACCGATCCACTGAAGGTCACTACGGACGCCAGTGCTTGGGGTTGGGGAGCCCATGTACAAGAACTACGGGCTCAGGGATCCTGGGATCATCATCAAAGGCGGACCTCCTCCAACTACCGAGAATTAATGGCAGTGGGAGAAGCTCTGAGGGCGTTCGAAGGAAGAATTCAGGACAAGGACGTCCTGGTCCTTTCCGACAATGCTACAACAGTCGCCTTTCTCAACAGACAGGGGGGCACCAAGTCCCAGTCCCTCCTGACACTCTCCCTGGAGATCCTGGGTTGGGCGGAACAGAGAGTACCCTCTATTCAGGCAATCCACATAAAAGGAGCCACCAATTTGGAGGCCGACTTTCTGAGTCGTCAACCCGTTGGTCAGGGAGAGTGGGAATTATGCCAAAAAACCTTCGACTGGATCTGTCGGCGGTTCGGGGTCCCGGACATAGATCTTTTTTCCTGCAGGAAAAACAGAAAGGTGAACAAATTCTTTTCCCTGGTACAGGGACCGGGTTCCCAGGGGGTGGATGCGCTGGCCCAGGACTGGGATTTCCGTCTGGCTTACGCTTTTCCCCCGCTGAATCTGATCCCAAGGATCTTACAAAAGCTGGCCTCCGCGGAGACGAAATTAATCTTAATCGCTCCTTGGTGGCCCCGGAGATCCTGGTTTCCCATTCTGAAGCTCTGGTCTCTAGCCCCCCCGCTTCCCCTGCCTCTCCGAGCGGATCTCCTGCGGCAAGGGCCGATCTTTCATGCGAACCCAGGTTTCTTCAGCCTGACGGCATGGCTATTGAAAGGCGGAACTTGCAACAGAAGGGCTGCTCGGATAGAGTCATAGATACCCTACTATCCAGCCACAAGAAAGTCACCAGACACATCTACACAAAGGTCTGGACAGTCTTTTGGCGTTGGTGCACCGCTAAGCGGATCTCTTCTCCCAAGACTCCCGACATCCTGGAGTTTCTTCAGGATGGCGTGGAATTAGGCTTAGCTACTAGAACTCTAAGAGTCCAGGTGGCAGCTTTATCATATTTTTTGGAGAAGAGCCTCTCAGCGGAACCCCTCATCAAGAGGTTCCTGACAGCCAGGGACAGACTTTCTCCTATGCAGATTTCCAGGGTCCCCTCATGGGATCTTCCCCTGGTCCTGGAACAGCTGACTAAGGCACCATTTGAGTCTATAGACAGCATTTCTATAAAATTTCTTACGATTAAATTTACTTTTTTGTTAGCCATCACGTCTGCCAAGAGAGTTGGAGACTTGCATGCTTTTTCTATCAAAGAACCCTTTCTGCGGGTTTTTGAAGATAGGGTTATTTTGACTCAGGATCCTCTGTACCTTCCCAAGGTGGCAACCAGGTTCCATAGGTCTCGGGAAGTTATACTTCCTTCTTTTTGCGCAAATCCCAGCAATGAAAAGGAAACCACTTTCCATTGTCTGGACGTAAGACGCTGCCTTTTAGTTTACCTAGAGAGGGTTAGCGAGTTCAGATCTTCCCCTCACCTTTTAGTTAATTTTTCAGGCCAGAAAAAGGGCCAACAGGCAACTAAGGCTTCCATCTCCAGATGGATTAGGCAGGCTATCTCTTTGTCATACACACAGGCAGGTAAACCACTTCCTGTTATTAAGGCTCATTCCACGCGTTCTCTGGCAACCTCCTGGGCAGAAAGGGCAGGAGCTTCCATAGAACAGATCTGTAGAGCGGCAACCTGGTCCAGCCGGAATACGTTCATCAGACATTATAGAGTCGAACTACTGTCTCCTCAAGACCTGAGTTTTGGTAGGAAGGTCTTACAGACGGTGGTCCCACCCTAAGGTAGGCCTGAAGATTACTTGCTTCTCTCTCACAGTGCCGTCCTGGAAGACGAGGGAGAAAGTACCAGTTACTTACCGGTAGCTGGATTTCTACGATGTCTTACAGGACGGCAGGCCTACTTCCCTCCCCTTTTACTTCTATCTATATTCCTCCTTTTTTCTTAGTCTCTGTTTATACCGTGTTCTAAAGAGCGGTTACTTATCTTAAACTGAGGCACACGGGAGGGGTGGGGCCTTTTAAACTTCATTTTTGATTGTGTTTCCTGTCAGGTGAGCCAGTCTACGCTCACAGTGCCGTCCTGTAAGACATCGTAGAAATCCAGCTACCGGTAAGTAACTGGTACTTTTTTTGCTAGAAAATTACTTGGAACCCCCGAACATTATATATAAATAAAATGGCGATTGTTGCAATATTTTATGTCACATGGTATCTATGCAGCAGGCCTTTCAAATGCAACTTTTTGGGGGGAAAATACACTTTTATGAATAATAATAATAAAAAACAAACCGTGAAATTTAGCCCATTTGTTTGTATAATGTGAAAGATGGTGTTGCGCAGAGTAAATGGATGCCAAACATGTCACACTTTAAAATTGCGCACACTCGTGGAATGGCGATAAACTACGGTACAAAAAAATCTCCACAGGAGACGCTTTAAAAAAAAAATGATGGTTACCAGGTTAAGCGATGATGGTTACCAGGTTAAGCGCTGTACACACGATTGCTCCATCCAATGAGAACAGTCTGATGGACCATTTCCATTGGTTAACCGATGAAGCTGACTGATGGTCAGTCGTGCCTACACACCATCGGTTAAACAACCGATCGCGTCAGAACGCGGTGACGTAAAACATAACGACATGCAGAAAAAAATGAAGTTCAACGCTTCCAAGCATGCGTTAACTTGATTCTGAGCATGCGCAGAGTTTTAACCGATGGTCGTGCCTACAAAGTTTTTTTGCTATCAGTTAGGTATCCATCGGTTAAATTTAAAACAAGTTTGCTTTTTTTTTTTAACCGCTGGATAAATAACCGATGGCGCCCACACACGATTGGTTTGGACCGATGAAAACCGATCGTGTGTACGCAGCCTTAGGCCGTGTACACACGACCAAATAAATTTGTTCAAATCGGTTTGATAGACCGATTTGATCGGATTTGTCTGCTGGGCTGTTTTGGTTTGATCGCTGTACACACGATCAAACCAAAATCCCCGACGGCAGACAGCGCGGTGATGTGGCGATGACATTGACGCCGCCACGTCACCGCACCAGGAAGTAAAACACTTCCGCGCATGCGTCTAATCCATTCGACGCATGTGCGGGCAGATATGTCTGCTGGTTAGACGGACGGACGGACGGATTCCCAGCAGACAGATTTTAAAGCATGCTTTAAAATCTGTCTGCTGGAAAAATCTGTCTGTCCGCCCATACACACGATCGAATCTGTCTGCTGAAACGGTCTGTCAGACCGTTTCCAGCAGATAGATTTGATCGTGTGTACGCGGCATTAGAGTTAGAGGAAGTCTAGTGCTAGAATTATTGCTCTCGTTCTGACGATTGTGGTGATACCTCACATGTGTGATTTGAACACCGTTTACAACTTGCGACTTGTGTATGCGCTTTGTTTGCTGTGCGAGCTCGGGGACAGGTGCACAGTTTTTTTTTTTTTTACATTGTTTTAAAAAAAAAAAAAGATAATTTTTTTTTGTAAACATCCCTTGTGACAGTAATAGGTGGTGACCCCAAATCCATTGTTTGCAGTTCAAAGTATTCAGATTGCCAAAAACTGTGATTCTGAATACTGTATTTTTTTTTTAAAACCGACGCCATTGGCAGCCCAGTGAACCGGATCTGACATTGTGACATTGCTTTCGTGTTTACAGAGAGAAGACTGGAACAAAGCCAGTTTTCGTTTTTCTGCCAGTTTGTCTCTAGCCGCCGGAAGTGTTGGATTGAGAAGCTGGTCTCCTGGTGGGACGGCAGGAGGGGGGGGGGGTGTCCCCTCCCGCTCCTCCGGGATATCAACTGAATGGCTTTTAGCCACATTGGTTGTTATCCCTGGAAAGCCGACCGCCCGCTCTAAAAATGGTACCGGGATGATGCAGGCATTATGCCGGTATAACTGCCTAAAGCTGAGGTCGCACATATGCCTACGGTTGGCACGAAGGGGTTAGAGTTTTCTAGTGGATGGACCGCTGGGGAATGTTTGTCCATTTAGAAGCGCTGTCAGCTCTCTCTTATAGTGTGACGGTCTGAATTTATGGTAAAGTTCCGTGCTAATTGTTGGTGGTGGAACCGGTTGAGACGCACTTTGGATTATATAATGTTTTTGGGTCTATCAAGATTGACTCCTGGGCGTTATGCCGCGTACACACGGTCGTTTTTTGTGATGAAATAAAACGTTTTAAAAAACGTCATTTAAAATGATCGTGTGGGCAAAACATTGTTTTATGTCTTCTGAAAAACGACCAAAAAAAAATTCGAACATGCTTCAATTTTTTATGTCATTTTTCAGAATGTTGTTTTTTTGTGTCATAAAAATTGATGGTGTGTGGGCAAAACAATGTTTAAAACGACGTTTTTAAACCCGCGCATACTCAGAAGCAAGTTATGAGACGGAGCTTCAATGGAACAGAGTGCTGTCGAACGTGGTGTATGTGTCCACGCTTTGCAAGAGCATTTTCAGAAAACGATGGTGTTTTTTTAAATTAAGTTTGAAAAACGTCGTTTTGTTTCGTGAGATCAAACAACGTTTTTTTACATCACAAAAAGTGATCGTGTGTACGCGGCATTAGGATCACTCTATGTATTATCACTTGGTCCGTGTGTGTGTATTAGAAAAAAAAAATGTAGTCATTTTTGAGCTGGTAAGCAGTCCTTTCTGCCTTTTTGGTGGTGGCATTGGTGCACAGATCACTTTCTATGATGGTGGAGACGCATATCAAGAATACCAACACTTGGACATAGGATTTAATACTGCATCACTTGTTTGACACTTCTTTATTTTATTTATGTTTTATTCTTTTCTTAGTTTGATTTTTATATTGTTTGATATTTAGTGCAAGTCTATACATTTACCAATCTTTTGAGCTGTACTTATGTCTTGCAAAAAAGTTGCTGCTTATAGAGTTTGAGATATTGATTTAGCACAGTTTTTTTTTTTTTGCATTTTTTTTTTTTTTTCTCTGTCAGCTGGATATACAGGCCAAGAGGATACCAGAGTGTGTCAGGCTTAGTGCAACATATTAAAGCATGGTACAAACACACACACACACCTTGCCAATTGGTGAAAGAATCCGTGCATTACAAACAGTCTGGGTCTGCAGCTCCATGATATCTGTGGAGGATGCTGTCTCATCACAGAATTCTCAGATTGTAGAGGTTTGGGTGAAATTCAAGAGCGGACCAAGAATCGGGAAGCAGGAGGTAGCTCTGGGGAGCACTTGGTGGACCTGAAGTGATGTAGTTTCTGGAAATGTCACTAGGGGCATGGAAACACATTTTGAGGCTGCCCAGCCTCTTTTGGCTTGACAAAGAGGCTGGGCAGCCTTGAAACACATTGCCACACCCCCGTGATATCTCCTGGCCTGACGTCGCATACGGTCTGCTGCATGCTCACAGAGATGGTTCTTGGCCGGCTTAGTCCATTGTATTCTTGTGCATTTTATCTGCTACTTTATTACTTTCTCTGTAATGTCCCGCCTCCCTTGTTTTTACTTTTTCATGGCATAATGTGTTTTCCTTTCTCCTAGCTGGGTCCTCTGAGTCTGGTGGTAATGGGAATAATTGCTGTCCACTGCATGGATATTCTGGTAAAGTGTGCAAATCACATCTGTCAGAGGTAAAGCATTGCTGTTTGCACTTTATTCTTGTAGATCTCACCCTGCTGAATTGCATTGGATCATCATAGACTTGACTTGGTTTGCTTCTTCCTTGTCCTAGTTGTGTAGAAGGGAATGATTAACTTGGGTTTTTTCTTTAAAAAAATAAAATAAAAAATGTGGCGACTCTTTTTGTAAACTGTTTTTTTTTTTCTTATCCATGGCTATACAGTAACAGTAGAAGGTCAGAATGTGTTAGTTGGTCCATATGCCCTTACCTAGACCTACGTGTTTCCAGCGCACATTAGCAGTGTCAATGTGGATGACTCTTGTAGACCATTCCTTTTAGTATGAAGCTACCTTAACCTATGTTTAGTAAAATCCATGTGAGCCTTATCTCCTTAATGCATAGATAACACAAATGCCAGGGGTTTGGAATAGTTAGCCATGCTATAGATCCCAAATTGGAATTCTACAGGAAAAATTTGTATTCTTTAACTCCTTTATCTCAGCATGGCTATTATGGAACCTCTTTTGAGCAAAACGTGGAGGTTGCCATTGCTGATTATTCCTTCCTAATGACTTGGTGGCTTCAGTACTGTGAGCCGGAACAGACATCCATATAAGGATTTCGGACTTTACTGATCTATATACTTGTTCCAGGTCAGTAACCTAGAACAGGTGGTGCTTAAGCTGTATGGCCCTCATGACACTTTAACAAAATCTATGCAAACATTTGATATTCGTTCCAACCTGTCTGAAATAAATGTTTTCATTCACGCGCTTAATGATTTCATTTGTATACCAGGATATCCGTCACTTCTGTCAATAAAGTATCGCCTGTTTAAAGCAGAGGTAGCAACTTTGTAGGATAAGTCAGTGTTTAGGAAGAAGTCATTCAGAAACTAGTAACACACTTACTGCACTTTGAAATTGATGTGGTGGAAGCTAGGTCAGACTACAAAATAATTATCAGGCTGATTAGATACCATTTACTGGCATTTAATTTTATTTGTACCCAGTTGCCGTACTTGGGCTGTTTTTATGAACATCCTTGACTTCAAGTAGTTAACACAAGCACATTCAGTAAAAGTGCTCACCCCCAACCATTACAGGGCACATGGCCTCAACATGGGGGCTCATTGGAATCTGGAAGCACTCTTCAACAAGCCCTGTGATCCCGGCCCCCTCTATATGAATGATTATGGGCTAGATGGTACCCCTAACTCATTTACCAAAAGGCAGGGCTCAGAATTTCAAGTCCTGAGCTACTAGCCAGGCCTTAAGGGTTACTCAACACCAGTTACCCCACTCAACCCTACCATGCCCCGCCCCTAAACAAACCCTCATAAATCATCTCCTGAAATGACACTTAAATGTTTTATGCAAAATGTAAGTTATAATAATATCAACAACTTCATGAGTGCAGCCTGACCTGTGCCCATCAGTGCAGCCTGACCTGTGCCCATCAATACGGCCTCGCCTGTGCGGAGGAAGAGGCGAGCCAGCCAGATCATCAGACAACGGGGATTGCCCGCTGTAATAGCTTTCATTTGAATTGTCCGGGGTTCTCAGAGCTCACATCACATATGCCTCGTTTCCACTGAGCGGATCGGTTCGGTACAGTACGCTATTTTGGGTGTTTCCATTATGAAAGTGTGCCATAAAACCGAACCGTACCAGACCGTTCTGGGTCCTGCTTCAGATGTGGGGGCCATAGAAAATGGTTCGGTTAGGGTGGACCTACAATACATTCCACTGATTGGTGGACACCCTAGGCATTTTTTCTAAACCCTGAACGGCCCCTGACGGTCCGACTTGCAATGGAAACGCTCACAAAAATAGACCAGTCCATTCTAACCGTTCCAACCTGTACCGAACCGTTCCGTTCCGTGGAAACGAGGCACTAGTTCCGTCTCCTGGCCCAGCACTTTTGATGACGTCACATGGCCCGCATTGGACCAATGTTCTGTCTATCAAAGTCGCCGGCCAGAAGGCAGGACTAGGTGACTGTGAGCTCTGGAAACAACCGGCAATTCAGATAAAAGCTATTAGAGGGCAATCCCTGCTCTCCAATGATCCAGCCAGCTTGGCCTTCCTCCCCTCTCTTGCTCTCGGCGATCGCAGGGAGAACGGCTTCCAATCAACGCTGTTAAAAACCGCTGATCACCGCCATTACCACTAAAAACAATAAAACATTTTTTAAAGACCATAAATCTATCCTGTAGTTTGTAGACACTATAAGGCTTGATCAAATGCCACCAAAAGAAAGTTCTGTTTGGGGGGGAGGACATAAATGTTATTTGGTTACAGTGTCACAGTAACGCAGTGATGTATCGCAAAAAAATAGTTTGGTCCTTAACCACTTGCTTACTGGACACATAAACCCCCTTCGTGCCCAGGAACAATTTCAGCTTCCGGCACTGCGTCGCTTTAACTGACATTTGCGCGGTCGTGCGACGTGGCTCCCAAACAAAATTGACGTCCTTTTTTCCCCACAAATAGAGCTTTATTTTGGTGGTATTTGATCACCTCTGCGGATTTTATTTTTTGCACTATAAACAAAAAAAGAGCAACAATTTAAAAAAAATATATATATATATTTTTTTTACTTGTTGCTATAATAAATATCCCAATTTTTTTGTAACCACTTAGGGACCGCCGCATGTACATTTACGTTGGCAGAATGGCACGGACAGGCACATCAACGTACCTGTACGTGGCTGCCTTGACGTGGGTCGGGGGTGCGATACTTTATTGCTTCGGCCGTAGGTTTTGGGTCATTGTCATGCTAGAATACCCATCCACTACCAATTTTTCAGTGCCCTGGCTGAGGCAAGGAGGTTCTCTTCCAAGATCTGACAGTACATGGGCCCCGTCCATCGTCCCTTTTGATGCAGTGAAGTTGTCCTGTCCTCTTAGCAGAAGAAGACCCCCCAAAGCATAATGGTTAATGGTGGGGATGGTCTTCTTGGGGTCATAGTCGGCATTCCTCCTCCAAACACGTCAAGTTGCGTTGATGTCAAATATCTTGATTTTGGTCTCATCTGGCCACAACACTTTCACCCAGTTCTCCTTTGAATCATTCAGATGTTCATTTGCAAACTTCAGACGGGCCTGTACATGTGCTTTCTTGAGCAGGGGGACCTTGCGGGCACTGCAGGATTTCAGTCCTTCACGGCGTAGTGTTACTAAGTGGTGACTATGGTCCCAGCTGTCTTGAGATCATTGACGAAGATTCTCCCCTGTAGTTCTGGGCCGATTCCTCACTGTTCTCATTATAATTGAAACTCCACAAGGTGAGATCTTTCCTGGAGCCTCAGACCGAGGGAGAGTGACAGTTATTTTGTGTTTTTCTTCCATTTGGGAATAATTGCACCAACTGTTATCACCCTCTCACCAAGCTGCTTGGTGATGGCCTTGTAGCTCCTGTCCCTGACATCCTTGGACAGCTCTTTGGTCTTGGCCATGGTGCAAAGATTGGAATCTGATTGATTGCTTCTGTGGACAGGTGTCTTTTATACAGGTAACAAGCTGAGATTAGAGCACTCCCTTAAAGAGAGCGCTCCTAATCTCAGCTTGTTACCTGTATAGAAGACAACTGGGAGCCAGAAATCTTGCTAATTGATAGGCAATCAAATACGTTTTTCACTCATTAAAGAGGAGTTCCACCCTAAAACATAACTTTTGTTTAATCCACTCCCCTCCCCCTTACATGCCACGTTTGGCATGTAATTTTTTTTGGGGGGGAGTGGGGGCTTCAGTAGCAGTGGGACTTCCTGTCCCACTTCCTGCTTCCGCCGAGGGGCTGGTTAGGCGATTAAGCCTTCATCGCCTACACCAGCCCCTCCCTGTAGGCGATCACATGGGACACATGACAGGTCCCATGCGATCGCCTCTCCAATCAGCGGCGAGCCGCGCCGCGCATGCGCAGTGCGACTAGCGCATGCGCAGTGGGTGCCCGGCCGTGAAGTCAAAGGCTGTCAGGGCTGGGTGCCCACAGTCGTGATGGAGACGCCGGCTGGGGAGGGGGGAGAGGAGCGGAGCCCCGGTCGGCGCGTCGCTGGAACGCAGGAGCAGGTAAGTGAGTGTTTATTAAAAGCCAGCAGCTACACTTTTTGTAGCTGCTGACTTTTAATAAACACAATTTTTGGCTGGAACACCCCTTTAAAATGCAAATCAATTTATAACTTTTTTTCTGGATATTTTATAGTGATGTTATGTGTCTCACACTTATAAAATAAACCTACCATTAAAATTATAGTCTGATCATTTTTTTTTTTTCAGTGGGCAAACATACAAAATCAGCAGGGGACTAAACTTTTTCCCCTCACTGTATGGGCAGGCTGAATGTACCCCAGTTGATCCATCGATCAACTGGGGTACAACCAGCTTGTCAGAGTTTTGGCATGCCATTATTGCCAGCAGCTATAGCCGCTAGTACCAATCATTGTGTTCTCCCGGAAGGGACGGCTTTCACCGCACCACCTCCTCGCCAGGGGCAACACGATAGATTTGCAGGAGAGATTCCCCCATCAACACCGACTGTGTCAATGGGGGAATCAAGCAATTTTCTTTCTGGTAACCCATATTTGCAGGAAAGAAAATTGCACCATCTATAGCCTGCCTAACTGTTGCTATTTTATTTTTTCTTACTTTTATCTGCACCAACATTTGATTTATTTATTTTTTTTGTCCTCAAGGAATCAGCGTCCGTTTGTGGATTATGGAGATGCTGTGATGTGTGGGATGGAGAACGCCCCCAGCCATTGGTTAAGAACAAAAGCCGTTTGGGGAAGGTACACTTCATCATAACAACAATAGGGTTTTGAAATGGACTTGCCATTCATTTGTCATCAGTTTTCAAACTTGCCATCGGTTTTCAGCCAACGCAATCTTCCACTCACTGTTAAGCAATTCCCTGTAAGTGGCCACATTATACGAAACTGGCTTAAAAATGGATTGAAAACCGATCTGTATTTTGACTAGCCCTGCAGTGGATTTCATAATTTTTCACATCACTGATCATCAGGGAACTGGGAGTTAGGCCATAATTGTATACCTGGGTGGCAGAATACTGTGGCTGAAAGGTGATTGAATTATCGAAAGTTGCCATCACATTGTATAGACCGCATCAAGCTTGTAAAAGTATTTCTTGGAAACCTGGAGTCTGTTTATTCGTAAGCCATCCCTGCAGTACCATGATGAGGTTCCACACTCCTGTGGATCAGTTGTTTTACTGGGGGAATGTTGTAATTGGTGGTTTCACTTATGAATATCTACCATTGTGCTGTGACCATCAGGCCTCCTCGTACACACTGGTTTTATTGTAAGGCTGGCCAGAGATGGTTTTCGGATTGCTGCCGGTTCAGCAGTAACCGGCCAAGATTCGGACCATGTATGTGCAGGCTGAATGTACCAAGTTGATCGATCAACTTGGGTGCAACCAGCCTGTCGGATTTAGCTGGTATAGCCGCTGGCAATATTCACGGTCTTCTCTGCAATGGAGAGTACAATGGCTGGACAGGACGGATTCCCCTGTCAACACTGTCTGTGTTGGGGAAATCGCGTGTTTTTCTTTCCTGCAATTTACAACTAAATATTACAACAATTCTGATATGAAATTTTATTGTCCTGAAAATAAACAGATTTCCTTTTAAAGTGGTTGTAAACCTCAGACAGGAAATATGAACAAAGCACATCCCTCTATAGTGTGTACCTGGATCAAATAAAGCGGCTCTCCAGGCTTCTTCAGAAAAGATGAAGTCAGCAGCTACAAATATGTATTTGTAAGTCGCACCCTATTTGCTTCTATGGAACGGTTCAAAGTGGTGTGACTTTTGCAGCGACTTTGAAAAAGGTTCCTGCACTATTTTTGTGCCATTTCACGTGCACCTTGCATTTGACATCTGTGTATGAATTTGCACAAATGTCGGCAAGTAGCGGTAGCGCTAGGTCAAAGACCCTCCCTGTGTAAATTGTGCCAAATGTAATTTCTGTCTGCTTCATTCATCTGCCATCAGTATGAATCACTTTTTGACAAATTTTTCAGACACCCAAAAGAAAAATGGTGGTGTGAGGGAGCTCCAGATGATTGACAGCCTCAGCTTTGGTTCTGTGCTGTGTGGAGGGCGGTGTGTCTCTTCCCTCCAATCAGCTGTGCACACGACCAGGATTCTGGCAAGATTTTCTTGCTGGCCGAGTGTACACACATACAATTTGAAAGAACCGCCGTTCTTTTGAATGGCACGAACGCGGTGACGTCATCAACTAAGACGAGCTTGCGCTCGTCACATTCAATGCCGTCACCGGCAGCTTGCTTCACCCTAAATATGCCTTGGAAGCTACCACGCATGCGTCAAAGTCATTTCGAGCATGCGCCGGTTTCCATGGAGAGGTAAGTATACACATGGTCCGGTTTCTCGGCAGGAAAACACTGCCGAGAATCCTGACGAGAAAATAGAGAGCAGGTTCTCTATTTTTCTTGTCTAGATTCTGGGCAGTTTTCTCGACAAGAAACCTCAAAGCCTCGTACACACGCACGGTTTACTCGACAAGAAAGCTCTGCCAGCAGTTTTCTTGCTTTTTCTGGCCTAGAAAACCGTGCGTGTGTACGAGGCTTTTTCTAAGCTTTTAATGTGTGTAAAATTGCTGAGCATTTTCGGATGACCGTAATCTCCGGTTGAGTCTGTTCACTCTTTTTATCATTGTTTGCAGTATCCTGGTCACCATAAGTACCGTATATACTCGAGTATAAGCCGACCAGAATATAAGCCGAGGCACCTAATTTTACCACAAAAAAATGGGAAAACGTATTGACTCGAGTATAAGCCTAGGATGTCCATCTGCATGCCTCACTGTGCCTCACTGTGCCCATGACTAGACTGACGTTTAACATGGGAGTCTATGGAAGGGGTGTCCGGCTTTGAAAAATCGGTGCTCCCCGGCCGTAGGTCCCCCGGACAACAAACTTTGCATACTTGTAGAGGAAGAGTGTATGCCAAGTTTGGGGTCCAGGGCACCGGAGAAATTGCCATTTAACATGGGAGTCTATGGAAGGGGTGCCCGGCTTTGAAAAATCGGTGCTCCCTGGCTGTAGGTCCCCCAAACAACAAACTTTGCACACTTGTAAAGTGTGTGCCAAGTTTGGGGTCCAGGGGACCTACGGCTGCCCGGTAACATGTCCCCAAAATCTGGGAGATCAGGCGCAAAAAGGTGACTTGAGTATAAGCCGAGGGGGGGGCATTTTCAGCACAAAAAAAGTGCTGAAAAACTCTGCTTATACTCTAGTATATACAGTACATAGTACTCATCCATTATTGGTTTTATTTTGGTGTGTAGATAATGCTGTTGCTAAAAAGATACATCAATTACTGTTTCTTTTAAACAAAATAATTGAATTTTTACACTGCCTGATTCTGATTGGCTGAATTACAAGTTATGATTTTTTTCCTAGGAGATTGGTTGGCTTCTTCCTTATTCTGACACAGTTGGGATTCTGCTGTGTTTACTTTGTGTTCCTGGCTGACAATATTAAACAGGTATTTATTAAAGCGGAACTTCAGTCATTTTTTCATCTTCCCATCTATTAAATCTTCTGCCTTTTGTTGTTTTTACCTTTTTGGATAGTAAAACATTTTTTTTTTCTGCCAATAAATACCTTATACAGCCCACTATCATAAGCTTAGGCTTGTGATATCATAATCCTATATATACATATACATGCACCTATAGCAAGGGCAGTAGTCAAAGCTGCACAGCTTGTGTTCATCTACAGATGTTCCTTATATCCATAGGTAGTTTTTCGGTAATGGTGAACTATGTTTTTAACTTCAGTAGAGAAATGTCCTGGCTGTGCTGTCTGACAGGGCATGGACAGAAATACAAACTTTTTTCATGTAAAACAGCTCCCATATATTTAATTCAACTGTGTGTCTTAATAGTTTTAATGATGCATTTAAAAGGTGAATTTTTAATGCCAGTGGTTTGTTTTTATTCTTATTTTTTTTTTTTTTTTCGTTCAGCCCCATTGATTTACTGTTATTGAAAGTCGGTTAACTAGAACTGCAGTAACGTGCTTGTTTCCGCTGCATGTGCAATTCTGAAGTCTGAAAAAAAAATTGAAACTGCCTTTGCTCATGTTCATAGTGCCACCTGCTGGTCTGTTTTTTTTTTTTTTTTTTTTTTTTTTTATAAAAAAGAAAAAAAAATGTGTGCTTTCCAGCATATGTAGGCCAACCTTCCATTTCTAATCTTTTCCAAAAAAAATAACAACTTTTAGTAGTCTTATTTATTAGAAACCAGAGACAGAAAATTCAGGAATGAAGGTGGATTTTAGCAGTTACTGAATCCAACGTTGGCTTAGATTCTTAATTTCTTTGAAAGTAAAAAAATAAAATAAAACATTCTAAGGCTCCCTTCACATTGGGAGATGATTCCTTGCTGATCAGAAGGAAATACACCAATTTCCCTGCTAATTGGGGCAAAGGGGACAGATGACGTATGACACAGTTTCTGCAGAGTGGACACGGACGGAGCTCCCTCTGCTGTTCGGGCGGCCAGGAGTAAATGGACTCCGCTGTCTGTTTACATCCGACTACCTCTGACCTGCCTTGCCTAACTAGAAGAGGACGGAGTCCCCTTCTGTTTATTTTAGTGGATCTGATCTGACTCTGATCTGAGGTAAATAGGGAGACTTTAGTCCTGCTTTAACTCCCCTTCTATAGCTCTCAGCCTACTCCTCAGGTCTCCAAATTCTCTTTTTTTTTTTTTTTTTTTTTTTTTACTGCTGTGAACTCATTTCCTATTAGAGGGGGCCTACATTCATTCTCCATGGTCCAACTGTATGTAGGAGCATAGCCACCCACTCTTGCTCACTTCCGCAATGGAGTGTAAGATTTGCAGTTTACATGCCGCAACTAACTACTCATTCTAAACCAATGAAAAAGTAGAGGTCTGGTTGTTAGCAGAGGACATCACAGAAAAACCCATGGTAATTCTGGAGGAGATGCAGAGATCCACAGCTCAGGTGGGAGAATCTGTCCACAGGACAACTATTAGTGGTGCGCTCCACAAATCTGGCCCTTATGGAAGAGTGGTTAGAAGAAAGACACTGTTGAAAGAAAGCCATAAGAAGTCTCGTTTGCAATTTGCGAGAAGCCATGTGGGGGACACAGAAAACATGTGGAAGAAGGTGCTCTCGTCAGATGAGACCAAAATTTAACTTTTTGGCCTAAAAGCAAAAGGCTATGTGTGGCGGAAAACTAGCACTGCACATCATCCTGAACACACCATCCCCACCATGAAACCTGGTGGTGGCAGCATTATGTTGTGGAAATGCTTTTTTTCAGTAGGGACAGGGAAGCTGGTCAGAGTTGATGGGAAGATGGATGGAGCCAAATACAAGGCAATCTTAGAAGAAAACCTGTTAGGCCTCGTACACACGAGCAAATAGATTTGTTCAAATCGGTCGGACAGACCGATTTGAACAAATCTGTCTGCTGGCTGTTTTGGTTTGATCGCTGTACACACGATCAAACCAAAATCCACACCGGCATACAGCACGGTGACGTGACGTTGACGCCACCACGTCACCGCACCAGGAAGTAAATTACTTCCGCGCATGCGTCGAATCCATTCGACACATGTGCGAGAAGATATGTCTGCTGGTTAGCGTACTAACCAGCAGACAGGTCGGGCGGACGGGTTTCCAGCCGACAAATTTTAAAGCATGCTTTAAAATCTGTCAGCTGGCCAAATCCGTCTGCTCGCCCATACACACGATCAAATCTGTCTGCTGGGACGGTCTGGCAGACCGTTTCCAGCAGATAGATTTGATCATGTGTACGCGGCCTTAGGCCGCATACACACGATCAAATCTGTCTGCTGGAAACGGTCGCGGTACTCCAGCGGGATCGTCTGCTGGAAACGATCGCGGGACTCCAGCGGCGATTGGGCCGCGGTCACGGAGCTTCGGACCGGGTCGCGGGCGCGAGACCGCGACCCAGGGCTGGGCACTTAACCACTTGTCATCTGCCCACCGTCAAATGACGGCGGGCAGACTACTCCATTATCCTGACATCACGTCATATGACGTGATGTCCTTTTAAAGCCGCGGGCGCGCGCGCACCCGCCGCTCTGCGGGGATCCCGTGCGAGTGCCCGGCGGCAACGATCGCCGCCGGGCACACGCGATTGCTCAGTAACTGAGCTGGGACGTGCAGCTCTGTGTGTAAACACAGAGCTGCACGTCCCTGTCAGGGAGAGAGGAGAGCGGTTGTGTCCCTTGTACATAGGGACACAATCGGTCACCTCCCCCAGTCACCCCCCCTCCCCCCACAGTTAGAACACTCATAGGACACACATTTAACCCCTTCCCCGCCCCCTAGTGGTTAACCCCTTCACTGCCAGTCACATTTATACAGTAATCAATGCATATTTATAGCATTTTTCACTGTATAAATGTAAATGGTCCCAAAAATGTCAGAAAAGTGTCCGAAATGTCCGCCATAACGTCGCAGTCCCAATAAAAAAAATCGCAGATCGCCGCCATTAATAGTAAAAAAAAAAAAAAATGCCATAAACTATCCCCTATTTTGTAAACGCTATAAATTTTGCGCAAACCAATCGATAAACGCTTATTGCATTTTTTTTTACCAAAAATATGTAGAAGAATACGTATCGGCCTAAACTGAGGGAAAAAATATATTTTTTATATATTTTTTGGGTTATTTATTATAGCAAAAAGGAAAAAATATTGAATTTTTTTAAAAATTGACGCTCTATTTTTGTTTATAGCGCAAAAAATAAAAACCGCAGAGGTGATCAAATACCACCAAAAGAAAGCTCTATTTGTGGGAAAAAAAGGACGCCAATTTTGTTTGAGAGCCACGTCGCACGACCGCGCAATTGTCAGTTAAAGCGACACAGTGCCGGAAGCTTATATTTTGTCTGGGCAGGAAGGGGGTGTAGGTGCACAGTAGGCAAGTGGTTAAAGAGGACATACCTGTACGTGCTTGTGCCCAGCCGTGCCATTCTGCCGATGTATATGTGCAGGAGGCGGTCCTTAAGTGGTTAAGATAATTTTTAAATAAACATTGAAAGCTGTGTTAATATGTAATGGGTCCAATTCTCAAAACTTACACCCAATAATAAAAATCCTTTTATTTAAAAAAACATGGCTAACCATAGTGTCTTAGGCTTGTGTTTAAAGCTTTGTGAAGTGTGCCTTTTTTTTTTTTATAGTCATCTTCTCTCTCTTTTAGGTGGTAGAAGCTGCTAATGCCACTACAAATGACTGCAGTTCAAATGTGACCGTGGTATTGAAGGAGAGCATGGACTCCAGACTTTACATTTTGTCCTTCCTGCCATTCCTCATACTTTTAGTCTTCATGAGAAATCTGCGATATTTGTCTTTCTTCTCGCTGCTTGCAAACGTGGCCATGTTGGGGAGTGTCGTCATGATCTACCAATATATTGGAAGGGTGAGTGGCTATTGGAAACAAATCTAAAAACACAAATAAAATAAATGGGTTGTGTCCAATCAGATTCCTGCTTTGTTGTAACCTCATAATCAGATTTTCTGGTTACCTCTGATTTTTCCTTCCCGCTTTTATTGATTTGGCCACCACACTACTAAGTACAGTCTTATTTTTATGTTTCGGCAACCTTTTTCATGCTTCAATTAAGACACTTTCAGATGTTTTAATTGGACATATTTTAATTAACCTAATTTGCAATGAGGTCATACTTGCCACCTCCATGAATGTGAAAACTTGCTAGCCATTTAATCCTCAAGATCGTATCCCTCACTGCTAAAACCAAAACCCTGAAAGAAAAAAAAATGTTTTTGTGCTGGATTAGTTTAAAGCCATTTAAGTTTGTTTTTGTTTCCAAGGCACTGAAAGTAAGGCAGAAAAAAATAAATCTTTCAGCCTCTTTTTTTGCGTTTTTCCATGCTTCATTCTGCAGGTGCACTTCGCTTTGAAAAGTCCATGCCCCATCTTTGGTGCAGTTTTTTTAAAAGCACACCAAAAAGGCATCTCTATTTGTGGGTCAATGAGAATGCATCAAAAGCACATCAGTGTGAAAGGGATGCCAGTGACTCTGATATATTCACCTCACACAAATGTGATTTTCATATTTGCTACTTATTAGCGCTACATTTTTGTTTTTATATTCAGTGTGAAAGGGAGCCTAGGGCCCCCCCCCCTCTTCTTCTACTTCTTTTTTTTTTTTAAACATTTAGCCCCAAATTAAGAATTTCCTTTTTGTATGGGTCCATAAAGAACAATATTTAGCTCAGTCTTCCTTGATTCTAGGATATTCCAGACCCCACTCATCTTTCCTACGCCGCCAGCTGGAAAACCTACCCCCTCTTCTTTGGAACTGCTATCTTTGCCTTTGAGGGCATTGGAGTGGTAAGTGGCTGTTCTATTATTATTTTGCAATAGCTGTTGTGTTAAATGTAATGATTTTGGTATTGAAACAATAAAGCAGAACTAAACTGATCCTCAATTGCATCCCCCCAGCGCGCTTCACGCCACCATGTTTTAAAAAGCCAGTGCAGGCTTTGGGGAGCTGGAAGAGACCACAACAGTGTCTGCGGCGGATGTGCACATATGCCTAAATCTGCTGCGAATGTGCCGCAAAGTTACAGCATATTAACACACTGCCTCGTAGCATAGCTGTGCTGTAGCAGTCCAAGAAGAAATGGGCCCGCCCTAGGCCAGACACCAGGAAGTGCTGCCTTACAGCACAAAAAGCAAATGGTAAATAAATGGTAAAAACTCTAATAGCTTTATTTGTAAGGTGGAAGGGATGGAGCAAAATAAGAAATGGTTTAAGTTTAGTTCTGCTTCAAAAACCAACTCGGTGCACTGCTGAGAGCCTGAGTTAGCCACTCCCACTCCCTCCACATTCCAGTGAGCACTGGAGGGGTAGAGCACAGGACTGTTTTTGATTTCAGGTTTTGGTGTAGAGCCCAGACCACATAAATTTCAGGCATGATGCCTTGAAGCTTGATATTTAAGTTATTCATTAAAAGGGTTTTAAAGGTAAAAAACGTTTTCCCTAAATAGCTTCCTCTACCTTAGTGCAGTCCTCCTTCACTTACCTCATCCTTTGAATTTTTTTTCCCCCCTCAAGAGGCTTTCTCCACACCAGGGAGAAAGCCTTGCATTACTGTGTGTAGTTACAGACAGAAGAACAGGAAGTGAGAATTTCTCATAAGAAATAAGGACATTTAAAAGCAAAATTGAAGGAGGACTGCACTAAGGTAAAGGAAGCTATTTAGGGATTTTTTTTTTTACCTTTACAACCCCTTTTAAGTAATGCCCTCTGCATCCAGGTATTAACGTAAGATATTGAGAGATTATCAGTTAGCCAAGCTTTCCCTCTCTTTTGTGGTGGTCAGGACATGGGTCCTAATGGAAAACTGATGTTTGTTATGTCATCTGGTTTGTTGTATACATTCGACCACTGGGTCTGTACCACTGGACAAGTACACCAAATATGCTTACGAACAACCCAGGTAACAGCAGGGAAAATTATCAGGCTTGATATGAGATGGCGGAACTGGCACAATATACTACCGTAGAAATAACTCCCCTAGCGGCATAGACAACTATTGTTCCCACTTGCCTTTGTAGTTTAAGGCCGTGTACACACGATCGGTTCAAACCGATGAGAATGGTCCGACGGACCGTTTTCATTGGTTCACCGCTGAAGTGGCCTGATGGTCTGATGTGCGTACACACCATCAGTCCAAAATTTGATCGGGTCAAAACGCGGGGACGTAGAACACAACGACGTGCTGAAAAAAGTAAGTTCAATGCTTTCAAGCATCGGTCAGATTTTAAAGCAAGTTTTAAAACTTTGGTACGACGGACCGATGGGCCTAAGGCATCTGGGGTAAGATTGAAGATGAGTGTTAAAAAAGAGGGAGACCAATCTTGGAGAATGAGGATCGTTTTTGCATTGAATTCAATTGGATGTGCCACAGGACCCTGCTGCCGAGCCATAAAGGCCAGTGTGTGTGTGTGTGTGTGTGTGTGTGTGTGTATATATATATGTATATATATATATATATATATATATATATATATATACTCTCATTTTATTAGGTACACCTTTTCAATTACTTGGCAGCACAAATTGCTAATAAGCCAATCGCATGGCAGCAACGCAATGCATTTAGGCATCTAGATGTGGTGAAGACAACTTATATCGCACAGGCTCACCAAAATTGGACAATTGAAGATTAAAAAATATGTTGCAGGTCTCGATTTCAGGGAAGTGTGATGGTTGTCACCGGCGCAAAATAATTATTTATGTTGACCTGCTGCAGTACTGTGTAAGCCTTTAGGAAGGCCTAGGTAGTAGAGCGGAAAAATATTGTTACTGCGCTGGTCTGAATAGGTGATGACACAAAATAATCTTGGTTTATAAGGTGCTGAATTCAGTGCAGTACTGTGCGTGATAAACCACAATAGGTGATTATCTGACTAAATGACAATGTCCAGCTCTTTCGAGCATGTGCAATTGTGTACTACTATGTGCGACTACTGTGCCAACAAACAAAATACATAAATGTGTGTGTATATATATATATAATATATATATGAGTGACAGTGTTCAGCTCTCTCGAGCATATGCAAAAAAAAATTATTTTTTATTTTTTTATATACCAATGTCCTACTCTCTCGAGTGTGTGATACTAAGTGCAGCTATTATACCAGCAACCAAGTGTAAATAAATAAATATGCATATCAATGTCATAAACCATATGTGCAAAAAATATATGTGCATGAAATTTCATAAATGTTCATAACATATCCCGATTGACGTGGAAGTCACAACTTCACAGTTAGAGTCCAATAAGGGAATAAATGTGATAATTAATCCTGTTGTTGTGTTTCTACTTCTTCCACCCGACTGAAATAAGTGCTACCACCACCAACTGCTGAAATGCGCACTCACCAGACTCCAGCTGGTAATGGGCCCCAAACGTATTCCGTTCCTGTCAGTGGATATGTGCTCCTTGCTCCTTTCACACAGTGTTCCTTAGTGCCTCAAAAAACAAGGGGCTAATCATGGTGTAGTACGTTTAAAAGGTTTTGTTTATTTAAAAAGATAAAATCAGACTACTCACAAGGGAGGTGCTTTGAACCAGCACCTAGTATCTTTGGCAGTATCGGGCATGGACAGCCGCTCACCAGCTTGTTTTGGGGTGTGTGCCCGGCTCCTGCTTCACTGGGCATGCACCCCACGCACCCCAAAACAAGCTGGTGAGCGGCTGTCCATGCCCGATACTGCCAAAGATACTAGGTGCTGGTTCAAACCTTTTAAACGTACTACACCATGATTAGCCCCTTGTTTTTTGAGGCACTAAGGAACACTGTGTGAAAGGAGCAAGGAGCACATATCCACTGACAGGAACGGAATACGTTTGGGGCCCATTACCAGCTGGAGTCTGGTGAGTGCGCATTTCAGCAGTTGTTGGTGGTAGCACTTATTTCAGTCGGGTGGAAGAAGTAGAAACACAACACCAGGATTAATTATCACATTTATTCCCTTATTGGACTCTAACTGTGAAGTTGTGACTTCCACGTCAATCGGGATATGTTATGAACATTTATGAACTTTCATGCACATATATTTTTTGCACATATGGTTTATGACATTGATATGCATATTTATTTATTTACATTTGGTTGCTGGTATAATAGCTGCACTTAGTATCACACACTCGAGAGAGTAGGACATTGGTATATAAAAAAATAATTTTTTTTTGCATATGCTCGAGAGAGCTGAACACTGTCACTCATATATATATATATATATATATATATATATATATATATATATATATATATATATATATTTGATTTCGATTTTTCTTATGTTCGCTCAATTTGTGTTTTGAAAATTCATAAAAAGTAAACAATTCAAATATATAACCGTTGATACAAGGCAGGATGAATCCATGCTTTCACCAAATTCTAACCCAACCATCTGAATGTCGCAGCTGAAATCGAGACCTGAAAAATATTGTTACTGCGCTGGTCTGAATAGGTGATGACACAAAATAATCTTAGTTTATAAGGTGCTGAATTCAGTGCAGTACTGTGCGTGATAAACCACAATAGGTGATTATCTGACTAAATGACAATGTCCAGCTCTTTCGAGCATGTGCAATTGTGTACTACTATGTGCGACTACTGTGCCAACAAACAAAATACATAAATATATATATATATATATATATATTTTGTGTGACTATCCTTTACCTTTAAACAAGCATACATTCTTCTAGGTACACACAGTGCTTTGTGCTCACAGGCTTTGAAGGAACACAACCGTTCGGTTGTTCCAAACTAACCAGAGATCTTGTGGATGTAGGCTGCCTCAAATCCTTCTGTCTCTTCAAGTAAACCCAGACAGACTCCATGATGTTGAGATCAGGGCTTTGTGGGGCCAAACCATCACTTCCAGGATTTCTTGTTCAGAATACATTTGGGGCCAATCGCACGCCTCCCTGATGGTATGGCATTATGGATAAGTATCTGCAAGTATACCTAAAAGAATTGATGCTGCTATGAAGCCAAAGAGTAGACACACCAAAATATTGATTTTATTTTTCTTATGTTCTCTCACTTTGCATTTTTGTAAATTGATAAAAGTATACAATTAAAATATATGTTTTGAAAGCATCTTTACTTTACCTAATTTCTTCATATATGTTGTGTGTCTTGCATGGAAAGGAATTCATGAAATTTATTGTCTGAACATCTAATCACTGAGATCTTCCTTTCCTATGCCTGTTCTTGTTAAAGAGCCTGTTGAGTTTAGGCCTGTGGGTTAGCTTGTACAGTTTGCAGTATTAAATTACCGCTGTTGGCTTAAGTGAGGGGTTACTCACTACATCAAAGTGTTCTTTTTAAGCTTATAATTACAGATTCCCCTAAACAAGTATTTGTGTATATGTGTGCTTGATTAATTGTTGCATTTTGTGTGTGTGTGTGTGTATGTGTTTGATTCATTATTGCATTGTTTTTTTTTTTTTGTGTGTGTGTTTGTGTTGTGGTGTTTTTTCTTTTATTTTAGACTGGATACTCGCAGTATGTTTAGTTGCGTGATCGGGCAGTACAAGCAAGGTCATCTGTATTTTTAAGTTGTGCGAAAAATTAAGTGATCAGCACAGTATTCCAAGCTGGCTATTTTTTTTTATTTTTTTTAACTCCTTGATCTTAGTGGGAGGAAGTGATTAATTTCAAGCTATATTTTATTTCTTTTTTTTTCTTTTTTACTAATCTCAGACCTTAAACACAGAGACATTATTTAGTATCCTCCTTGACAATTCTGAGGAAAATGTGTTTTTTAAATACTTTTTCAGATGGAGATCTTGTCATAAAAATTCTACTTTTCTTTTTTGGTTTATGACGAGACACATAACAGGTCGTAATCGTGGCCATTTGGGTGATGTGCCACCTATAGGTGAGTGGACACTGACAAATTAAACAGACTGAAATTGCTCCCCTAAATAACCCCTCCCACTCCTCTATTTATTTTTGCCAGTGTGTTTAAGGTTATGGTCACTGAAGTACAACTTTATGTGTGCCATGTCCATATCCTCAAGTGATTCCAGCAGGGACCTTGAGTTCTGTTGGCCGAATCCATTCTTATGGCTAGGACACTTGGATGGATGGTATGTGGGCCCCACTATGATAAACTTGGGTTTTGTCTGGGTTTTGCCTGTAACACGGCCATTTGGCACTTGGGCCTGTGTATATGGAACCAAGGTTAGGGTGACCAGACATTCCCAGTTTCAGGGGACAGTCCCCTGATTGAGAACACTGTCCCTGGACCAAGTCTGTCCCTGGTTTTGTCCCCAGATTGGATTTAATAGGGGGCAGGGGCAATTTCAAAGACAGTCAGTGCAGAATTAAAATAAAAAAAATAGAATTACACCCCCCCCCCCCCGCGCGCGCTCCGCCGTGCCTACTAGCATAGGGGGGGTTGTATTTTTCCCATTATCCATGCCCCTTTCTGATGATCATGTGTTGGTCAGGGCGGAGGGAATATTTCTTCAGTTTTGGGTGCATGCCCATTCAGCTCCACTAGCATGTTCTTCTGCCTTGGCTCAAATCCTGGCCAGCCACCTGCCTATCTCCTTGCCTTCCCTGGTGGAGTGATTTTCCTCCGCTCCCCACCCAGTAATGCTGCGTACACACGATCATTTTTTGGCATGAAAAAACGTTGTTTTTAAAAATTTTAAATGATGGTAAGTAGGCTTCACATCATTTTTCGGGTTCTGAAAAATTAAAAATAAAAAATCGAGCATGCTGCATTTTTTAACGTCGTTTTAAACAATGTCGTTTTTCGGGTTGTAAAAAATGATCGTGTTTCGGCTTAAACCCGCGCATGCTCAGAAGCAAGTTATGAGACGGGAGCGCTTGTTCTGTTAAAACTGCCATTCTTAATGAAGATCGCACATTCATCATGCTGTAACAGACAGAAAAGCGCAAATCGTCTTTTACTAACACGGAATCAGCTAAAAGCAGCCCCAAGGGTGCCGCCATCCGCATGGAACTTCCCCTTTATAGTGCTGTCGTACGTGTTGTACGTCACCGTGCTTTGCTAGAGCATTTTTTAAAACGATGGTGTGTGGGCAACGTAGTTTTAATGATGAAGTTGGAAAAACTTCTTTTTTTTCATGCTGTATACGCGGCATAAGACTTGAGAGGGTGTGAGGTGGGCGGCGACCGTCAGAGAGTTGCTTATTGCCGCCATTACTAGTAAAGAAAAAAATATGTCCCCGGATTTCATTTTAAAAATCTCGTCACCTTAACCAAGGTGTTCTGGTAAGTTGCTGAACAGGTTCAGGGCAGAAGGCTGGGCTGCAAGGGAAGCAGAGCAGGTGCTGGTTTCTTTGACACGTGAGTCCTGCCTTTGAGATGGACGGCTGCTGGCAGCAGAGATTAATCCCATAGTTCACTGGTTGTTAAGCTAACTCTTAGCTGAGAGGGTAGCCAGCTAGGCACAGTCCTATTATTGTTTAGCTCAATTGGGAATGTCTTTTGGACAGCAAGGGGGGCACAGCTGGGAAGAGTGTGCTGCTGTCTGGTCCTATGGACACTAGCCGCAGTCCCACTGTTTTTGCATCTCCCAGGGTGACCAGTGGATCAGAGCCACTGCGTTTGTTTGGTATATTAACAGTATTTTTATCTTGGCTGAAAAAAAAAAGAATTGCGAATGGTCAGCTTTAGATTCTAGAGCAGACTTTGTGGGCTCTCTGGGATCATCTTGATCCTCTGTCCCAGGGGCAGCCCCCATTTTCCTTCTCAGTCATTGGCTTTAACACAAGGCTGTTGAAGCCCAGGTCCTGAGGGAAAGGCATTTCTTAGATTCAGTCACCCTTCAAGAAAGCTATTAAACCCGATGGTTGAAAGGCCTGGGTAAATGTACCTGCCTCTTCACAATGAACACTGTGCTGCACAAGCGCGATGAACGAACACCTACGCATGCACCAGGGTGAAGTCCTTTTGGCCTGGCCAATTGGCACATGGAAAGATCATTGCTCATATTCTTTCCCATGTATGCTTCCCAGTGACATTGTGGGACATCAACTTTGTTTTGTTGGTTCTTCAAAAACTGCCTCTTGAGCCTATTTGGGGTAGCCCCCTGTCTTTCTCATGGACAACTTTGCATTCCTTGTTTCAATCACCTCTGGTAGACTTGTCTCAGAGATACGACTTATTCTGTAGGGAACCTTTCCTAGTGTTGCACAGGAATAAGTTTGTCTCCTGGCCTATGGTGTTTCTTCCCAATAGGATTTATTCATTTTAGCTCAACTAAGACATTCTGCTTCCCACTGTATTCCCTGTTCAAATGTATTCCAGGGCGATTTGTCTCCACTGTCTGGATGTAGTCTGCACTGTCTAAAACCTACCTCTTAGCTTTGGCTCTTTTAAACAGTTGGATTCTGTCTGTTATTCCAGTGAGTCCCTGTAGGGGGACGTCCTGTCTCTTGTTTAAACCGTAGACTCCAATGATCGTTTTTCTAATATACCTGCCAATATTTCAAGGATAAGATTTCTCCCATGTCTGTTAAAGCACGCGCTACCAAATCTGTCAGAGCTTCATAGGATTTTCCACGTCGGCCATCTGTTATTCAGATTTGTAAGGCTGCCAACTGTTTTTCTGTTTACGCGTTTGTTGGGTTTTACTAATGTTTAGGCCTCTTCTGATACTAGCTTCGGGAGTAAGTTGCATCAGGTTGTTCTCTACGTATTCAAGCCATTTGTTTGCCTGTTTGTAATATGGGCCTGTTGGTGTTTGTTTTCTGTGTTGCCCAATTTCCTTTTTGTTTGTTACTAAACTTAGGCTTGCTGTGAATGGCTAGGATTGTCTTTACAGCTTGGTTTGCCAGTGTCCAATCACCAATGGTTTAAGACAGTGGTTCTCAACCCTGTCCTCGGGTATGAGACCATGTTTCCCTTTTATCTTGCACAGCTGCTTTAAATTTGGAGTCAATGGCTTGGTATTTTGGACAGCTATTTTATGTAAGAAAAATTCACAACACACGGCCTGTTGGGGGTACTTGAGGACATGGTTGAGAACCACTGGTCTGACACTGTTCCTTGTAATATACTCAAATTAAAGGATTTTAAGTTAAAAATCAAATTTTTCTCCACATTCAGTCTTAGTGATGGTTATCATCAGGACAAATAAAGAATGCATCTACCCAGTGAGAATCTAAATGGGGGAGGGGGGGGTACTAAACACTTGTCAATTTTTTCAAATCTAATGTAAAAGTTTTGTCTTTAAGTACATTTTAAGGCCACACATTAATTTAAAGAAAACATTATTCATTCGTAAAACTTTTCAAGATCATGGAACCATAAATGACAGCACGATGACAATAACATTACTGCGCTGTAAGCTGAACATTATTACCTACAGCAATTCAAATAACCTGTCGTCTTGTATTTTTTTTTGGAAAAAATGATCTTTATGTAGCGCCCCCTTACTGTCAGTAAGGGACGCTGTTCAAATTTAGTGGGGTGAGACACATATTTGCTCTCACTCAGGTTGATTTATGCTAAATTAGGCTGCTGTCAGCCCTGAATTATCCTGTGGGTCATTCTGTGCTCCAGGGATGCAGTTCCATCTCTGGGCGGCAGGTGGCGCCAAAGGGATTCAGGCAGAGCCACTTTTCCCCAGCAGCCAATTGGAGGAGTGTTTCCCTTGCAGGGCATGCTGGGGGAGGGTATATCTGTGGCAGACGCCATTTTTCGGGGTTCTTCGCAGGTTCCAGGTGCGGCACCTACCTTCAGGGTGTGTGCACGTCATGGGCCCCGTCACTATGGCCTACCTGGCCAGGGCCTGTGCTATGCGGAGTTCCTTACTCTGGGCCCTCATGGCTCAGAGCAACTAAAGTTGCCGAGGGGCCCCAGTGACCTATTGGGTCCCCACACTTCAAGAGGAATCGACTAAAAGGATATGCTCTATTGCTCTCAAGTATCGGACCTGTGGCAGAGGCCTTTACTAATTTACTAGAACCAAGTTGGTGGCAGAGACTTGTTCCTTCTCAGCATTCTCAGTGACACTCTGGCTGCTAGGCCTGTGGGAGAGGCCTGTCCACCAACCTATCCTGTCTACCTCAAGTTGACTCATGGTCCTGTTGGCCCGAAAATAAAACACTTAGAAAACGTCAATCATTGGCTTGGACATTCAGTTACTGCTTTCACAGTTGCTACCATCAATTTCCCTAGACACCTCAAAGGTAACTTAACTTACGCCGATCCCACATCTTACCAGCGGCTCCTGAATGGGGTAGCGCTACATTTTGTTAAAACGGATTAAAAATGGCGCATAACCACACGTGCATGATTGTGCAACTAACCATCGCCCATGTGCTCCCAGCCTTATGGTGACCATACAATCTGATTGAATAGTTCTTTACAGAATCAGATAATGAGTGGATCTACAGTGGGTATAAAAAATAATTGCCCCCCTTTTTAAATCACATTTTTATTGCTTTGCAAACTAAAATGAAGGATGTGTGGAAAATGTGTAGCGCTTGGAATGACTATCTATTAATGTTAGTCAGAGGCACAAAAGGAGTGAAATAAAATTGTGAAACCAAATAAAAGACCCTGGAGAATCCAGGGACATGCACTATGTGACTGGTGCGTGATGAACAGAATACTCTGTTAGTGTGATAGCATTACATAGTATGATCAACTGCTATTGAATGCAATTACTCACATATAGAGATACACATGTACTAAAAAAACAGTGATAATTAATTTCTTAGACAAACATAAATAAGTTACTGGCCAATAAATGCCAGGTGCAATAATATCCCGTGAAAGGAAAATAAGAAAATAGAAATATAGCTATAAATCTTGGTATGAAAATAACAGTCAATCTGATGATTGGTGAATGCTAAATAACTTCTCCACTGAGATGTTCCCACCACCGAAAGCAATGCAGGCTTACCGGAACCAATTGACTTCAGCTGGCTTACACCACTGAAAGTCAAGATAGGCTTGTATTAGCTGATGTCAAAATGGGCTCTTTGTCAGGGCAGTATTTTGGCTGGTCATCAGAAAACCTCTGTGGGATGGATGGATGAAGCCCAACTGGGAGTACGATCCCCAAATGGATGTTCTCACAATGGATGGATTTTGGAAGAGATAAGAGAAAGAAGTGGCCACAGACGAAGTGCTCTATTCACGAAACGCGTCGGGAGGACTCCACTGCTGCCCTACTTGTATACAAGCGTTTTTTTATTCAGCTAAAATGTAAGTTTGACAGCTGCAAATAAATATTTTATTTTCTACATAACGGGATTACGCTATGTGGCCACTTCTTTTATCTCTTCCAAAATCCATCCATTGTGAGAACATCCATTTGGGGATCGTACTCCCAGTTGGGCTTCATCCATCCATCCCACAGAGGTTTTCTGATGACCAGCCAAAATAATGCCCTGACAAGGAGCCCATTTTGACATCAGCTAATACAAGCCTATCTTGACTTTCAGTGGTTTAAGCCAGCTGAAGTCAATTGGTTCCGGTAAGCCTGCATTGCTTTCGGTGGTGGGAACATCTCAGTGGAGAAGTTATTTAGCATTCACCAATCATCAGATTGACTGTTATTTTCATACCAAGATTTATAGCTATATTTCTATTTTCTTATTTTCCTTTCACGGGATATTATTGCACCTGGCATTTATTGGCCAGTAACTTATTTATGTTTGTCTAAGAAATTAATTATCACTGTTTTTTTTAGTACATGTGTATCTCTATATGTGAGTAATTGCATTCAATAGCAGTTGATCATACTATGTAATGCTATCACACTAACAGAGTATTCTGTTCATCACGCACCAGTCACATAGTGCCTGTCCCTGGATTCTCCAGGGTCTTTTATTTGGTTTCACAATTTTATTTCACTCCTTTTGTGCCTCTGACTATCATTAATAGATAGTCATTCCAAGCGCTACACATTTTCCACACATCCAATACTTTTGCCTTTCTCATACGAGCCGTGTTAGCAGCTACCATTTAACCAATATTGGCAGCGCGGGGTATTCTCCTTCCTTTTTTCCAAACTAAAATGGAGGCCCGATGCTGCATCTGTACCCCGGCGCCTCTACACTGAGAACTGTGCGATCGAACATGGCTGATCGTTCGGTTCTCACAGCTCCCCAAGCAGAGAGACAGTGACTGTCAATCACAGCTCTCTGCTCTACCCCCTTCTCGCTCACTGGAGCACTGAGCTGGGGAGGAGGGCGGGAGTGGTGGAGCTCAACCTCTCAGCAGCTCTCTGAAAGGCTGAGCTGGGCGATGGTCCAGGGATCTTGGTCGTTATGATGCAGAGCCTGGACTGACTGATGTCGGCAGAGAGTGGATTTTAGCTCACTCTCTACTAAAAACAGGTCACAGGAGTGCAGAATGAACTGCACTCCCGTGATCCACAGAAGTACAGCCAAACAAGCTTTGGCTGTACTTCGCCTTTAATTACAGCCTTTAGTCTGTTGGGATACTAACTTTATACAGCTAGGCTTTGGAATATTTTCCCACTCTTCTTTGCAGAACTGCTCAAGTTCAGTTAAATTTAATGGCTACTGTTTGTGGACTGCAGTCTTCAAATAATTCCACAGATTTTCAATGGGGTTTATGTCTGGGCTCTGATTAGGCCATGCATGGACAGTCTCCTTCAACCACTGTGTGGTAATTTTTGCTTTGGGTCATTGTCATGTTGGAAGGTAAATCATCTACCCATTGACAACTTTCTGGCAGAGGGCAGCATGTTTTCCTCAAGAATTTGACAGTATTTTTCCTTCTATCCTAGCAATTGCTCCGATCCCTGCTTCAGAGAAATGCCCCATAACAGAATATTACCATCTCCATGCTTTACTGCAGGAATGGTGTTATTTGGATGGTAAGCTGTATTGGAAGTTCCGCCAAACACATAGTTTGGTGTTGAGGCCAAATAATTCAATTTTAGTCTCCTCTGACCATAACCTCTTTTACCATGTGGCCTCAGAATCTTCAAGGTGCATTTTTGGCAAAGCTCCATCATGACTCCATGTGGCCTTTGAAGGGTCGCTTCTTGCAACCCTCCCATTTAAACCATATTTGTGGAGAATTTGTGATATATTGTTGTCACATGCACACAATGACCACTCTTTTGTCATACATTCCTGCAACTGCTTGCTGTAGGCCTTTTGGTAGCCTCCCTGACTAATTTCCTCCTGGCTCTTTCATCCAGTTTGGAGTGATGTCCTGATCCAGGGAGGGTCTGTGTTGTACCAAATACCTTCCACATCTTAATAATATACTTCACTGTGCTTCTAGGCATTGATTAAGCCTTTGAAACTTGTTTGTATCCAGTTCCTGACTTGTGCCTGTCCACTACTCTTTCCCAGAGATACTTTGACAGTGCCTTGCCACCCATAGCTAATTGTTTGCTTCAGCCACACTACCAGGGACTGAAATTTTCCAGGAACTGCCATATACAGTGCATATAAAAAGTCTACCCACCCCTGTTTAAAATATCAGGTTTCTTTCTTGTTTTTATGATTTATTTCTCCTGGTCTTATCACGCAATACTCACTTCATGGCTGAGCTATCACCTTTGTGTGCATATGTTACTTATCCTACTATGTCGGATGGACAGTTAATGCTACTATTGTGTTATTTGTACATTATTAAAATTCAATAAAAACTTTTGAAACATAAACATGTCAGGTTTCTGTGATGTAAACAAATTACACAAAGATAAATCATTTCAGATCTTTGTCCACCTATAAACTGTACAACTGAAAACAAAACAAACTGAAATCTTTAAGGGGGGGGGGGGGGGGAGTAAAACTAAAAAACTAAAATAATGTGGTTGCATAAGTGTGCACACACTCTCTCTTATAACTGGGAATGTAGCTGTGTTCAGAATTAAGCAATCACTTTCAAACTCATGTTAAATAGGAGTCAGTACATACCTGCCATCCTTTAAAGTGCCTCTGATTAAGGCCAATCAAAGTTCAGCTGTTCTAGTAGGTCTTTCCTGACATTTTCTTTGCATCCTTCAGAAAAAGCCACAGTCCGTAGAGAGCATCCAAAGCATCAGGGGACCTCATTGTTAAAAGGAACACAGTCAAGACAGTCATCATCAATGGGAGAAAATATAGCATAACAATGACAGTATCAAGAACTGGATGTCCCTCCAAAATTGATGAAAAGATAAGGAGGAGAAGGGAGGCTGCTAAAAGGCCTACAGCAACATTAAAGGAGCTGGAGGAATATATGCCAAGTACTGGCTGTGTAAGAAAAAAGAATGGAGGGCGCACCGACCTAGTGTGATACTGTTACACAATTTTTATTAAAATACTAAAAGCAATAATTATACTCACAAAATGAGTTAAAAACAAGCCTTGAAAGACAGTCCAACAGCGCCAGCAGAACAGGACGGTTGCTTCAGTCCACAAAAGTATCTGACCGATAATCAGGCTAGGCTTACGCGTTTCGGGGGCGTACCCCTTTCCTCAGAGCCCCGGTGGTCTGCACTGCTGTGTGGCACATGTGACAACTATCTCACGTATTCTTCATATGTCTGGGCTATGGGGTAGAGCAGGGATCCTCAAACTACGGCCCTCCAGCTGTTGCGGAACTACACATCCCATGAGGCATTGTAAAACTCTGACATTCACAGACATGACTGAGCATGATGGGAATTGTAGTTCCTGAACAACTGGAGGGCCATAGTTTGAAGACCCATGGGGTAGGGTGACAAGACAGAAGCCTTTTCTTACAAAGAGAAACATCCATGCCTGGTTAAATATCCAAAAACGCTTCTGAAATCTCAAAAGCATGTGGAAAAATGGTCTGATGAAACAAAGATTGAACTTTTTGGCCAAAATTCAAAAGATATGTTTGGCGCAAAAACAACACTGCACATCACCAAAAGAACACAACACCCACATTGAAGGCATGGTGGTGGCAGCATCATGCTTTGAGGCTGTTTTTCTTTAGCTGGAACAGGGGCTTTAGTCAAGGTAGAGGGAGTTATAACGGTTCCAAATCAATATTGGCACCAAACCTTCAGGCTTCTGCTTGAAATTTTGGAATGGCCCAGTAAGAGCCAGACCTGAATCTGATTAAAATCTGTGGGGGTGATCTGAAGAGGACTGTGCACAGGAGATTCCCTCGCAATCTGACAGATTTGGAGTGTTTTTGCCAAGAAGAGTGGGCAAATATTGCCAAGTCAAGATGTACAATGCTGATAGACTCCTACCCAAAAAGACTGAGTGCTGTAATAAAATCAAAAGGTGCTTCAGCAAAGTATTAGTTTAACGTTTTAGTGTGCACACTTATACAACCATATACAATACACCCAATACACTACTACACAAGTGGACCAGGTGCAAACACCATCACATGACGTGTTGTGGTATGCTTTGTAAAAAAGGAGATAAATGCATTGGCTGTGTTTTGGTGACACAATGTGTTGTATGTTAATGCTAGAAAATGAGGCCCTTAACGTGAAACACGTGTGTGTGTCTGAGTGCTGAGACAAGGGCAGTAGCAGCTCTGGGATATGATTTATTATTAGATTATACAATTACTGTTTGTTTTTTGAATTTTTTATGACGTCCAGCATGATAACAGTCGCTGCGCACCCGTGGGGGCGCGCATCGAGGCGATCGGTGGTGCGGTGTGTCAGTCTGACACAACGCTCCACCGATCTCAGTAAAAAGCCTCCAATGGAGGCTCTTTACCACGTGATTAGCTGTGTCCAATCACAGCTGATCACGATGTAAACAGGAAGAGTCTTTGATTGGCTTTTCCTTACTCGCCCCTGACAGACGCGAGTAGAGGAGAGCCGGTCGGCGGCTCTCCTGACGGGGGTCTGTGCTGATTGTATATCGGCGCAGACCCCACCCCCCCATGGATGCCCACACTGGACCACCACGGAAGCAGCCAGGCCATCCACATATGCAAAAATATGCCCAATTTATGCCAATCAGTGACCACAAATGGGCACTGACTGGCAACATTATGGATCAGATCAGACAAGTGATGCCCATCAGTGCCGTATACCAGTGACATCTCATCAGTGCCCGTCAGTGCACCCATATCAGTGCCCATCATTGAAGAAGAAAACATAGTTACTTACAAAAAAAATGAACAGAAACAATTTATTTTTTTTTTGCACAAAAAGTAAAAACCCCAGCAGTTATCAAATGCCACCAAAAGAAAGCTCTATTTATGGGAACAAAATGATAAAACTGTTTGGGTACAGTGTAGCATGACCACGCATTTGTCATTCAAATTGCACAGCACTGAAAATGAGCTTGGGCAGGAAGGTGTATAAGTGCCTGGCATTGAAGTGATCAAAGGGACACTAAAGGTTCCCGTTTTTTGTTATTTAAAAAAAAAAAAAACACATGTTATACATACATCCACTTTGCAGCTCGTTTTGCACATAGTGGCCCCCGATCCTGGTCTTCTGGGGTCCCCTCGGCGTCTGTCTTGGCGCCTACCCGCAAGAACTAACCCCCTTCATGAGAGCTTCCTCCTATGGGGGTTAGTTCTTGCGGGTGCGCTTCTGTGATACAGCCTGCGGCTATAGCCACCGACTGTATCACTCTGGCACGCCGCGTCATTGATTTGATTGACCGCAGTGGGAGCCAATGGCTGCGCCGCTATCAATCAACCAATGAATGAGCCGAGAAGCCTGGCCGAGAAGCCAACGTGTTCACGGAGCGGGGCTTTCGAGGGGTCAGGTAAGTAAACAGGGGGCTGCTAATCCCCAGATGTTTTTTCACCTTAATGCATAGAATGCATTTAGGTGAAAAAAGCGTGTACCTTTACAACCCCTTTAAAGAAAGCTGTGGATTTTTAAAGGCTGTTTCGTTATGATTAAGTTTGCAACAATTTTAAGATTGGCAAACAACTCAAGGTCTATCTAGATAGAACCCTATTAGTATGAAATGTGAAATGGCAATCTTTAGAAAGATTAACTGTTCTTTTCCCAGTTTGTAGTTAAATTGAGAGGAAAGTTATTACTACTTACTCAGACAGGAACAATGGCTCTCATAAAGTTTCCCATACAAGTAAGTAGTTAACCCAACAGACTGCCCTCTTCCATGTACAGGAAAATGCAGAACAAGCAATTATGGTTGTATACAACATATTACCGTAATTTACAGTTAAACCTTTAATTTTCCGATCCGTGTCATGTGAACCCCATATTACATGTAAAACAATCTGATTCTTTTATTCTAACAGTATTCTTTACAAAATGGGCCTCTCCGATTTGGCTGAAGAACAAACGGAGATCTAAAAGAAAAGTGATAGCTAAAGTGTACTCTGTTCTGTATAGGAGGCAATAGTCTCTTCTGTAAACCTTTGGATCGTCTGCCTGAGGTTATGGGAAAGGTTGAACTATAAAGGTAGAGAATTTTATATGGCAGTTTCACCATCTTGTACATCAATGTGCTGTACAAGGGCCTATTTAAATAGATGTGATTCAGAGAAAAGTGACCGTGTCTTTGCAAATACCCAACCCACTGACGCTTCTCTTGCCATTGCTTCCCTGATATACCTACCTCCATTGCATGTTAGGGGGCATGTGACCTCATTGGATGTGCTCAGGACTAGTAACCAGTTGCTTGTTGTGAGCAGTCGCATGACTCACTTGATATTTATTATTATAGCGCCTACTGTGACAGGGAAAGGAGTGGCTGCGAGGTTAGTATCAGTGGGTCTCGGGGCCCTATTTGCAAAGACACACTATAGTGTTGTATAATGCGCTGGTACCAGGGGTGTCGCTAGGGGTGACTATTATGGCTATAGCCTCAAATCTGGGGACCATAGCCCCGACCATCTTGCCGCGGGGTCCCTGCCTAACCAGCGGGCTGTGGCTGCTGCTTTGGGCAAGCTGGCTGCATGAAAGAGGTGGAGGAGAGAGGTGAGCAGGTGGATAAGCAGAGATGACATCTCTCTCCGCCCGCTCCACATCGGCGCTCTTCATAGCCGGTCCTCTTCAGTGTGGGAGCAAGGTGCGGCGGGGAGCAGAGAGATGACATCTCTCACTGCCCACCACAAATCAGCGCTCCTCCGCCCTCACAGCGCGGTGGAGTGGAGGTCGCTTGCTTCCCGTCATCGGTGGAGTTCCTCTTTGCAAACCCCCTTGCTTCAATGTCGGAGGTGCGGCAGGGAGCAGCGAGATGACATCTTCTCCCACTGCCCGCCCCGGATCACCGCTTTCCTGCCCTCACTAAATGTACCAGTGCTGCCAGCCTGCCACCAATGCAGCGTCAATGCACATTTGGTGGCACTGGCTGGCATGGCAAGTGACAATCCACATCTGGCGGCCAGTGACGTTGCAAGTGACAATCTGCAAATGGTGGCAGGAGACATGGCAAGTGATAATCTGCAAGCGGTTGCAGGTGACATTACAATCTGCAAATGGTGGCAGGTGATGTGGCAATCTGCAAATGGTGTCGGGTGACGTGGCAATCTGAAAAAAGTAGCAGGAGACGTGACAAGTGATATGTTGTATCTGGTGGCAGGCAACTGTGGCAAGTGACACGCCCAGGGCTTCCACTGATTCAGCATTATGGTGAGTTGAACCACTTCATTATATATTAGACTGTAACAATAGAAACAATGCGCTTCAATTACCCTGACATCATATCATCCATGGTGCCATGATGATTGAAGCGCCAACACCAGCCCATGCCTGTGAAAAATTGCTTACCACCAGCGTAAAAAATGCGGTACTTGTGTTTTGAATACGGGTCCATTGAAGTCTATTGCATGCAAAACGCTGTATTTTGTGGGGGGGGGGGGGAAATCCCCCACCCTTTCCAAAAACGCAGAGACACGAAAATGCACATGTTCCATAGGAACTCATGTTAAAATTCCCTGCATTTCTGCAAAATGCATCAAAACCACATTTAGTGTAAATCGAGCCTCAAAGTGATGGACTGGCCAAGCATATCTCCAGATCTAAACCCTATTGCTCATCTGTGGGGCATCTTCAAACGGAAGTTAGGAGCGCAAGGTCTCTAACATCCACCAGCTCCATGATGTCATCATGGAGGAGTGGAAGAGGACTCCAGTGGCAACCTGTGAAGCTCTGGTGAACTCCATACCCAAGAGGGTTAAGGCAGCCCTGGAAAAATAATGGTGGCCACACAAAATATTCACACTTTGGGCCCAATTTGGACATTTTCACTTAGGGGTGTACTCACTTTTATTGCCAGTGGTTTAGACATTAATGGCTGCGTTCTGCATATGCAATAATCATTTATGCAAATTATTATACATTTTTCTGTTATATTACTGTTACACAGAAAAAAATTATGCGCATGACAGGGTTACTTTAAAAACCCTTCAAGAATTGCATTATTCCCCTTTTCACCAACGCAGTCCTCAAAACAATATAAACGATGAGCGCTCCCTAGTTAAAAGAAAACCAGTTAAAAAATGGCATTCTTTCTCAACGAAAAAAGAAAATTGTTATTTAAATGCATTCTTTAGCTACAAACCCTTGAAATGAAATCCGGGCAAGCATAACTTAACATTTATTGCAGTAGAAAATTGTTCCTCCTTGATTTTAATACATGGTATTTGATGGAGAGTATATTTTGTCTCCAGAATGGTTGACCAGCAACCCATTCTATTGTAAATCTTGGTTTTCTAATTGCAGAAAAATTCCTATCATTTATCTAAGATGTGCACCACTTGATCCTGCCAGTTTCATTTATTTTGTCTGGGTAGGGGGGGATTCATTCTTTCCTTGAAATCTAATTCAATTCTAAATTACAGGGCACGCATCAGAATTTGAATTGCAGGCTTCCAAATTTGCCATCCATTCAGGTTAATAGGATTGTGATCTATCAGCCTGTGTGTGCAATATTGGTTGTATTACAGCGAAATTGTATGTAAAACACTGTGTCCGCTTCTCAAATTCACATATGGTTGTATAATAGGAAAAAATAGGCATGTCAACTGAATTATACAGATGGATGCTAAAGCTGAATTCTAGGCTAACTGCTAAATACACAGATTAAATAAACGTAAGGGAATAGTTTTTAGCTACCAAAGGATTTGTATTTCTGAGATTTCTTGGCAAACTGTGTCTGAAGAGCTGACTTTTCTCTAGTGATTTTACACATACACTTTTTTTTTTTTTTTGTCAAACTAATAAACATGGGCGTCCGCTGAAATTTTTTCAGGGGGGGGGGGGGGGCGCTTTGGCTGCGGCGATACAGTCGCATAAAGAAGTTAAAATGTAAAAACACCCCACTGTGCCCCCTGCATCTTTCAATATCTCTTTGTCCCTACTGTGTACCCCTCTCCACAACTGCACCTCTGGCCCCCTTTACATTACACAGCACCCTGCATCACTGGTCCCCTTTACATTACACAGCACCCTGCATCACTGGACCTATGTCACCTGCCCACCGAGCCACCCGCTCCCTCACCAGTCCACACAGCTGCCCAACATGCCCTGTTAGATTTCGGGGGGGGGGAGCGTCCAGCTGACAGAGAGGGGGAGGGGGGCGATCGGGGGAGATATACATTGCAGACAGCCAGCGGCTCTCCTCTTCCTGTCACAGCGCCGCGGCTCCATTTATCAGAGAGAGGGAGAGACAGGGAGAGGAGAGCCGCAGGCTGTCTGCACTTATTGTTGCCACCTTTTCGTCAAGCCAAACCCGAACACATTAGCAGCGCACACCAATATATATATATAATTTTTGTAGTACATTAAATTCATTACCTCTGTACAAAGCAATGCACAGCTAATTTTTATTTGTTTATGTAGTATATACTGTGATTAAATAAAATTTCTAATCATAAGAAGTTAATCACAAAAGTCCCCCTTTATATCAGAGTCAACTGTGTTCTCCTTTAGATCTGAATCCAGAGTTCCCATTACATTTGAATGCACAGGGTTCTGCAGAAGAGAAGTGCAGAGGGTATGATGGGGCAGTATGTACAGGAGAGGAGGAGTGCAGAGGGTATGATGGGGGCAGTATGTACAGGAGAGGAGGAGTGCAGAGGGTATGATGGGGGCAGTATGTACAGGAGAGGAGTGCAGAGGGTATGACGGGGCAGTATGTACAGGAGAGGAGGAGTGCAGAGGGTATGTACAGGAGAGGAGTGCAGAGGGTATGATGGGGCAGTATGTACAGGAGAGGAGTGCAGAGGGTATGATGGGGCAGTATGTACAGGAGAGGAGGAGTGCAGAGGGTATGATGGGGCAGTATGTACATGAGAGGAGTGCAGAGGGTATGATGGGGCAGTATGTACAGGAGAGGAGGAATGCAGAGGGTATGATGGGCGCAGTTAGTACTGGAGGAGTGTAGAGGGTATGATGGCTGCAGTTAGTACAGGAGAGGAGTTTGGAGGGTATGATGGGTGCAGTATGTACAGGAGAGGAGTGCAGAGGGTATGATGGGTGCAGTTAGTACGGGAGAGGAGTGCAGAGGGTATGATGGGTGCAGTTAGTACAGGAGAGGAGTGCAGAAGGTAAGATTGGTGCAGTTAGTACAGGAGAGGAGGTCAGAGGGTATGGTGGTGGCAGTATGGGGAGGGATTTCTTGATGTTGGGAAGATAAGGGAAGGAAAGTGACCATGGAATGATGTCCCTCGGCTGGGGGGGGGTTAGGAAGCAGCTCGGAGTGATGTCTGTATGACGTGATCTGGGGGTGATGCAAGCTGGGGGGAGTTGGGGGCTGAGAAGTGGTCAGATAGCGATGTATAAAAAAAACTTCATCCACTAAAAACATTTACAACAATGAATCACACAACAAAACTAGATGTAAGTACAGATCTATGTAATCCAGCTTCTAGCACTCTGCATCCAATCCAATTGTTCAGACTGGATAATGTGGGGTCATTTATAGCCATTCATGTAACCTGTGTGTGTGTACGTGGTGAGTTCACACTTCTGATTGTACATGTATACAGGCTCTGAGTCTGTGCAATTAGAAGTGTGAACTCACCACATACACACACAGGTTACATGAATGGCTATAAATGACCCCACATTATCCAGTCTGAACAATTGGATTGGATGATGTTTGCACAGACTGTTCATGAAGTGTGAAGTGATCTGTCACATGTGATCGGGCTGCTGCAGACCTCACACTCACTATCTCCTCTGATTCTTCTCCTGAGAAAAAAACTCCATGAACGTTTGCACTACTGCTATCCACACTAGGAAACTCGTTCATCTCACTCACCTCCTCCCTTCCTCTGGCACGCCCGACAGGAGCTACAGTGAGCTCCGCCTCCCAGGTCTCACAGCACACCGCACTGCTGATTGGAGGGGGGAGTCAGAGATAACAGGGACACCGCACAGCACGAGACTGGAGGGAGGAGGGGGGGGACAGAAAGGAGCATTGAATCCCGAACACACAGCAGGCACACAGTGTATTCATTACAATGCCACCGCTACTGCGGTTTCACAGTGAAAGGTGTGCTGATGGGCCCCCCCTCTCTGGATGGTCTGTCCCTGTTCTGGGCTGTATATCACCCACATCCCCCTCTCTGTCAGCGGAGCTAGAAGAGGGAGAGAGCGGCTCTAATTTCTTCCACTGTGCCGCCGCCTTGCTTCCTGCCCGGAGAGGATCATGGCACTTGTTTCTGGGGGGGGGGGGGGGGGCAAGTGCCCTCCCTTGCCCTATGGAGCGGACACCCATGCTAATAAACATGATATATGTACCTACTCTGTGTAATGGTTTTGCACAGAGCAGACCCGATTCTCCTCTTCTGGGGTCCTCCGCCGGCACTCCTGGCTTCTTCTCTTCTCGGTGAGCCACCATAGGAAGCTGCTTCCCTATGGTGGCACACTTGTAGACTGAAACCCGAGCCGCTCAATGTGTGTATATAGACACACACAGTGCGACTCAGCCCCCCTCCCTCTCTATGCTCACAGGATTTGACTGACTGGTTTTGTGTAATCTTAATTTCTTGTGTTATAATTATTGCTCTCACTCCGGCTTACATGACATGCTTTTTTTTTCCTGTGTATTTCAGTCCAAATACAGAAAAGTAACCACATGCATTCAGAAAAGGAGTGGGGTGGGAATTAAAAAATAATGCCTGTCTCCAGGCTAGTGCAATTCGATATGTACATAACCTGTCACTCACAGCAAGGGGGTGGAACGGACTAAGGTTTTTCTTCACTGAACAATAAGAGGATTGCTCAGAGCTGGATTAACTCTGTGTGGCAAGACTGGGCACAGATGATAGGAAATCTTATACTGTACATTGTGACATCCACTTTAGCTCTGTAGTAGCAAAGCTTCCTGCTTCTGTGTTTATTCCAGCTTACATAGTTACATAGTCAGGTTGAAAAAAGACACAAGTCCATCCAGTTCAACCATAAAAAAATAAACAAACAAAATAAAACACAGTACAATCCCATACACCCAACTCCATACCCACAGTTGATCCAGAGGAAGGCAAAAAAATACCAGCGGAGCATGATCCAATTCGCTACAGGAGGGGGAAAAAATCCTTCCTGATCCTCCGAGAGGCAAGCTTGCCAGGAATCCTCTTCAGCACTGCTCACCCCTACATGCTAAGCCTTCTATACTTGTATAAGACATGTGCTAGGAGGTTGGAGCTGCTTCACAGTATGGCCACATACAACATCTATAGTGAGGTTATTAATAAACACAAAGGTGCCATCATGATAGACGTTAATGTTCATCAGTATTAGTATAACCTATGTAACGGCTCTTTATTACATTCATTATAAGGCCTTCTGCTTTTAATATTTTGATGTAAATTATTACACAATTTAATTATCCTGATTTGGCCTTCATTAACTGAATTTGGTATAGTGTCTAGTATGAATAGAGAAAATGAGCGATGTCATACAAGGAATGTGGCCTGTCTATGCTCTTATATATACTTTGACAGATTACATAATCTTCTCAGTGATGATCACTTGTCAATAAAGACTTGCTAAAGGATAATATCTACAATTTGTAAATCTGATCTCTACAGAGGTAATGAAGCATCTGCTTCTTGTCTGTTTAGTTGGACATTAAGTATATTGATGTCAGATTATTCCAAAGAATTCTGAGTGAAGCAGGTTAACCTGCAAAGATGGTGGGATGAAATTCTCCACATTGTGCAGTGGCAGAAGCCAAGGCTTCTGAGAGGTCACTGTTTCGGGCAATGCATGTCTAAACATACAGTTTAATGACCTGTATGTAACTGCACAGCTAATTGTATGTTAATTGCAGCAGTCTAATAATTGAAAGGTCGTTGGCCTCAGTGCATAGAGCTGAAAGTTCTTTAAGACATCACTGGAGCTTGACATTTCTCTGTAGCTTCATGGGAAGGTTATACATGTGTAGTTTCTTGCACATTCTGCAATGCACACATGGTGTTAATTTTATTATTGTATGTAATGTATATTACCTTCTGTGACACACTAGGAGTGCTGAGAGAGAGAGCACACTGGGGCAAATCACATGGAACCTGGCACATGGGCGTTTATTGAGGACCTGGGAGCAATGGCATTAGGACAAAGCCAGCACTGGGAGAGGGTCCACAGATTTGCAATGGGTAGAGCATGGATAAAGAGTTCCTGGAGTGGCAATGGGCACAGCATGAAAAACAGTTAATGGAGTAGCAGTGACCACAGCACGGATAAACAGTTCATGAGTAACTATGTCATCCAGCTAGGAGACCTTATCCTTAGGGCAGTATTAGACACAGCATGAGTTGAGTGTCTATGGAGAAGTAAATATGGCACAGCAACAGGCAGGGATGGACTGGCCAATGGGACTACAGGGAGTTTCCCGGTGGGCCGATAGCTCAGTGGGCCGGCTTCAGTGACAGCAGACCGCCAACATAGAAGCAGGGGGAGGACCAGAGAAGCAGGGACGATGACAGAGGAGCAGGGGGGACAGAGAAGCAGGGGGAAGGGGACAGACAGCTGACTCAACAGCATGGCCTGGGAGTAACTCACTTCTACCTAATCTTGTCCCATAAGGGGGGGTACCGAAGTGATTATTTTCCCCGGGTGAAATAATGTCTAGATTCCCCACTAATACTGCCTATAAGAGTACCAGTACCAGCCGTTCTACTCTAATAAAGTAAAACAGCTAGTGGCTAGTGAAGGGGGAGAGGGGGCTTGGGTGGCCTGGGGGGGGGGGGGGTGCGGGAGTTGTCCGGCCACCATGGGAGAGACCTGTCCTAGTGGCCCAGTCTAGATGAAGTCCAGGGCCAAATTTTTGTCCCAGTCCAGCCCTAGCAACAGGGAAACCGTACACAGGGCAACAATAGGGCATGGCAAGGGAAAATGATCCTCAGAGTGGTAATATGGCACAGCAGGGGGAGGTGATCCTCAGGGCAATGGAATAGCGGATCAAGAGTTGTGTGTCTAAAGAGAGGAAGTGAGGAACTGCACAAGGAAAACCATCCATAGGGCATCAATAAGGCATGGCAAGGGGAAAGGAATCTCAGTTAATATGTTGTAACAAGGGGAGAGACGGCAGGGTTCAGGAACTCGAGCTCAAGACTCTGGCCCTGGGTTGCTGGTGAGCACCCTGGACTTGGACCAGAAGCCAAGGAGGGCAGAGGGCACAGACAGAGAGGCAGCTGGGAAATAAAAGGCAGACTCTAGAGGCCTGAGCTCAGACTGGAGTCCTCACAGGCATATCTACAAACCGTGCCAGAATTCTATTGCCAGTCACCCTGGATACTACTATCCAGGGTGACTGCCAATAGAATTCTGGCACGGTTTCCGCCAGGTAAATATTCTATACCTGAGCTGGGGTGTGATCTCACGATCCAGGCAATCTGATGCTTTAGCATCAGATTGCCCGGGCAACAGGCTCCACTCCCTCCCTGCGCAGCCGCAGCCGGCATGCAGCCAGGGGAGAGTTCTTTGTCTTCCAGCTGGGCACAGAGCAGGAAGAAGAGAGCGCTGTACTCGCTAGATCCAGGCACCTGGGGGAAGGAAGTCTGCAGCCAGTGGGAGCAAATGAATACATCGGCCGCAGCAGGGGATCTGACAGCCTGGTGTCTTAGACAGAAGGTGTGGAGTGGCGGGAATTGTGTGCAAGGGGCCAGGTATTGGCTGCTCCTTGCACATATATGGAGCACAAAATCCCATTGCACTGCTATGTACTAAGAATTTATAATGAACAGATTCATTGTGCATAATATTCCCATTCATTTTAGGTATTTTGAGAAGACAGTTATTGTTTTCCATTTACCTAAAGGGCATGTTTCTGCTTTTTGTGTAGAAATCTCTGTTTAAGAAATATTTATCTTGGATTCTTGCCATTCTATTCTTGTCAAAAGTACCCTGGTTATTAGCCTTTTGACAAAAATGTGCTACAGTGTTCAGCCTGCAGATGTAGCTATTGGCTCTGAGGGTTTCTTCAGAGCTAGCTATGACATCTCAGGGTTTATTTACTAAAGGCAAATGAACTTTGCACTAAAAGTGCACTTTGGAAGTGAAGTCGCTGTAGCTCTGAGGGGGTGATGCAAGGAAAATAAAAAACATCATGTTTTTCTTGTACATGAGTGGGTGATGAAATCAGCAGAGCTTCCACTCATTTCAGATCTTCACCTCCGATCTAAAGTGACTGCACTACCTAGTGCACTTGCAGTGCAAAGTGGATTTGCCTTTAGTAAATCAACCCCATAGACTCTCGACTTGATCTAGAAAGTAATGCAGCTTAATTAAAGCGGTGTTCCACTTGTTTTTCTGTTTATTAAAAGTTGTCCGCTACAAAAAAAAGTGTAGCTGCTGACATTTAATAAACCCACACTCACCTGTCCAGCGATGTGGCTGCCCAAAGACTCTGTTCTCTCCCCGGCGCTGGCATCCCCAGTGTGGGCACCCAGCTGTGACAGCTTGTAGCTTCACAGCCGAGAGCGCACTGCGCTAGGCACTGATTGGATGAGCAGGTAGTGAGACCCAACTCCGTGCTTCTGTCTGCAGTAATGATGAGCTCCTGCGTGTTCGCAAAGACCACGTGCAGAGCCCTGCCAGGAAGTTGGCGCTACGCTAATCACAGGAAGCGAGACATTTCCCGATGCGAGGCTGCAGAGACCGGGAAATGTCTGACTAATTAGTGCAGCGCAGTGCCAACTTCCTGGTGGGCTCTGCACGTGGTCTTTGCGAACACGCCAGAGCTCATCCTTAATTAGCTAGTGTTCTGAGACGTGCAGACTAAGGAACCCCAATGCTCCCGGAAAGTAAATATTACAGCAGTGTCTGCATTCATTTAGTTTAGGTAGAAATGCAGGTAAGGTTGGAATGACTAGAGTGTAGTTGAAGAATATAATGTACATGTAATGTGATAGTTTTTTGCATGCTCCTTTATGAACAAAGTTAAAAAATAAAAATAAAAATAGACAAGTACTATAGCCATAAAGAAAAAAACACTTACAGCCCTGACAATTGTCTCTTTAAATTTTGCCCTAAAAAGTGATCACATGGGATCTAAAAAATGTCAAAATTTAAAGCTTTGAATGGTAAAAGTTTTCAGTTGTTGGGCCTATTGATTCATCTTTATTTCACTGTAGGGATTAACAATTCTGTTGTAATATATGATGGATTCTTTAAACAACAGCTTTTGTCAAATTTTAGTTTTCTTTGTTCATGCATTTTGGGTAATATTTTTATAAAGAGGCAAACAACCGAATATGTTAAACATTTTAGCCCTTTACTATAGCCCGTTAGCTCAGCTAAAGTCTAATGGAATTCTTTTCAGGATCCATTCAGGGGTGTCATTTGCCACCGGTTTTATATATTTTAGCCATGGAACACCTGGCTATAGCCTTGAAAAACAACCCACGTATCAACAGACCTCAAAAGCATGTCGACTAGTTTTGCTATTTCAGGGTGCCTGTAGCACTCATCCCCCTGAGTTCAGTGGATGTTGGTGAGGAGCTCCCAATGTTTGTTTCCTTGCAGAGATCATTGTCTCTCTCCGCAACCCTCAGTCCCTGGGCTGGCACTTTAGAGGCAGAAGTATTACATTTGCACAAAAGGATCTGCCTCATCGGTCTGGGCATGGCTTGGCAAATGCTGTGTGTGTGTGTGTGTGTGTGTGTGTGTGTAGACTTCTATGGAGGCTTTGAAGTCAATTTGAAGCACCACTAAAGCGACATGGGGTATACATTTTTGAAGTGAAGCAAAGCAAATTCAAGGTGTAAACAGGACTGTAAGCTAACCATTTCATTGAGCCCTAAGTATAGCTATTCATTTTTATATGTGTTTTAGTTAAAGCGATCCCATGTGCATTGTGCTTATTTATTTATTTGTGTTTGTTTTTGTAGCTGTGCTATTGTTAGTCTGGTGGTTTTGTGGCCATTTAACAGGTTGTGCATTATTATTATTATTCAGGATTTATAAAGCGCCAACAGTTTATGCAGTGCTTTACAATATTAATTTGGGACAGTACCTATACTATACAGTTCAATACAGATGGAATAGGAGGACCTTGCTCATGGAAGGTGGCTTTGGTACACTTCTTAGGTGAAGGTGGGGCAGGCTTCACTAAATGAGTTTTCAAGGATTGCCCAAAGACAGAGTAGGAGCGGACTGGACTTACTGGGGCAGGGAGTTCCAGAGGATGGTAAAGGCTCTGGAGAAGTCCTGGAGGTGAGCATGGGAGGAGGTAACAAGGGAACTAGAGAGCAGGAAGTCTTGGGAGGAGTGGAAAGGATGATTTGTCCGATATCTGCAGATGAGGTTGGTGATGTAGCTGGGGTTGACGGTCTTGTATGTTGTGGTTAGTATTTTGAATTATCACAAATTATCAGCTGTTGAAGAACTCTGTTAAAATTCTACAAATCCAAAAAATAAAACCTGACCATTCTATAATCTGTATGGCATATACTACAGTCATTCTTCTTCTAATTTCCAGATTCTACCTTTGGAGAATAAGATGAAGATTCCCCATCAATTTCCTGTTGTGTTGTATGTTGGCATGGGTATCGTCACTGTTCTTTACATCAGCATGGGTACGCTTGGGTACTTGCGTTTTGGCTCCATGATACAGCCCAGCATTACTCTGAATTTACCAAATTGCTGGTAAGTTGGGGGGACAACTTGTCCATCTCTGCCTGTTTATGCATTTATCTGTCTGTAAAATATAGTAGTAAAGTTAAAAATGGTAAAAGGTTAATCTTCTTTTTTTTAAGTGCAACATAAATGGTTATGCAGTCACAGGTCTGACACACAAGGAGCCTTAATTATGCTGTATTTTTCAGTACAGGTTAAATGCAAAAAAAAAAAAACATTTTTTAAACCCTGTTACACGTAAATAAAATTTACATTTACAGCAGGTGCTAAAACAGAAAAAAGTTTACTGGAATACTCTCATCCTCTCCTATGCTGTTCCTTGAAGACTTATTGCTCCCTGCTGCTTATGATGTTAGTCTTTTGGTGGGACTGTCCACTTCTAAAAGGATAAAGGACCTTGTGGCATGTGACTAAAGAGAAGGAATAGGTTTACAAGAGATGTATGGGTCCCCCCCCAAAAAAAAAAAATTGATCTGATGCTTCATCTGTCCCCCACCTCCTCTACACTGAGAGCTGAGCGATCAAACACTCAAGATCGCTCATTTTCCCCTCCACTCTGAGCACAGAGCGGTGACTTTAAGTCACTGGCTCTATGCTCTGTCTCTGTGATTCATAGATGTAAGGCCAGCCTCCAGACAGGGGAAGGAGATGAGCCTTATGCCCAAATTCAAGTTGACCTTTAAACTTTGACTTGTTCACACTAAATGTGCTGACCGTGCTGGGAGAACACAGGGATTATAGCCACTGGGAATAATCGCATGCCGAAAATCTGACGTGGTTGTAACCAAGTTAGTCGATGGATTGACTTGGGTGCGTTTAGCCTGCAAATTGATGGTTTGAATCTCGGCCGGTACCGGCTGAAATTCGAACCATCTATAGCAGGCTTAAGGTGGGCTTTACATAAGTGACTAACAAATGAAAGCCTAATGCCGCGTACACTTAATCAGAATTTCCGACAACAAATGTTCGATGTGAGCTTTTGGTCAGAAATTCCGACCGTGCTGACAGCAAATGTATTTTTCCGATAGCAAAAGCTCCTGTTGGAAATTCCGATTGTCTGTATGCAATTCTGATGAACAAAAATCCTACGAATGCTCGGAATTAATTCAACACATGCTCGGAATCATTGGACTTCATTTTTATCGGCTCATCGTAGTGTTGTACGTCACCGCCTTCTTGACATTCGGAATTTCAGACAACATTTGTGTGACCGTGTGTATGCAACACAAGTTTGAGCCAACATTCCGTCGGAAAAAAATCCACGGTTTTGTTGTCGGAAATTCTCATCGTGCGTACGCAGCATAACTCCAGCTATCAGTCTCAAGCGGTTACAGGAAGTTTTCTTTCCTTTTTGAAAAAAGGTTTTAACTAAATTAATAAAAACTGACCATTGTAAGCATTTCTGTCAATATTAAAATGGATTTGTCTCAACAGTATTAACTTCCATATTTGCTACACAGCCTGGTCTGTTAACTAAATATAAAAAAAAAGTTATAGGGGGGACTTGGGAACACAAAGATAGCTCTGTTAACCACTTAAGGACCGCCGCATGTACATTTACGTCGGCAGAATGGCACCGACAGGCACATCAACGTATATATACGTTGGTGCCTTGGGGGGGATCGGGGGTCCGATCGGACCCCCCCCGTACATGCGGCGGTCCGCGCGGCTGCAGGAGCGATCCGACAAGTGGGGGCGGCTATCCGTTTTCACCCGCCCCCTCCGGATCGCTCCCAGCCAATGCGCGCGCGCGCCCGCCCGCCCTGTCACTTCCTCCTCCTGTGTAAACACAGGAAGGAGGAAGCGACGTGATCTCTCCCTCGGCGTTTGTTTCAAGCGCCGCTGAGGAGAGATCACAACACTACAAGTAAGTCTGCACCAACAGCACACTTACACACAGACACAAACACATTTACCCCCCGCGATCGCCCCCCCCCCCCCCTCCCCCCTGTCACAGTGTCACTGAATGCAGTAATCATACATGTATGATTACTGTATTTAGTGTCAGTGTGACAGACAGTGTGACAGTCAGTCAGTGTTAGTGTCAGGGTAGCCCCCCCCACCCCCCCCAATAAAGTTTTAACCCCTTGATCACTGCCCTAGTTAACCCTTTCACTCCCTATTGCCAGCATCACTAAGCGATCATTTTTCTGATCGCTGTATTAGTGTCGCTGTTCCCGCTAGGTAGCTAATTTTTTTTTAATGCGATTTTTTTTTTTTTACTAAAGACATGTGGCTAAATAAATGTTGGCCTAAATGTTTGACTAAAATTTAGTTTATTGTTTTTTTATTATAACAAAAAGTAAAAAATATTGATTTTTTTTCAAAAATGTCGCTCTATTTTTGTATATAGCGCAAAAAATAAAAATCGCAGAGGCGATCAAATACCACCAAAAGAAAGCTCTATTTGTGGGAAAAAAAGGACGCGAATTTTGTTTGGGAGCCACGTCGCACGACCGCGCAATTGTCTGTTAAAGCGACGCAGTGCAGAATCGCAACAACCCCTTGGGTCATTTGCCAGCGTATTGGTCCGGGTCTTAAGTGGTTAATGCTAGTGGCAGATTGTATGACATACAGCGGATAAAATAGTATGTCACCATTTTTCTAGGTAAATACATTTCTAAAGGTGCTATTGACATCGCATGGGCTGTTACTGACGTGGTGAAAATGTAATCTATGCATCCAAAGAAAGCAAAACAAATAAGTTCAGAATTTGTGTTATGTGTAGTAAAATTTAGGGGGAAAAATATTGAACATGCTTACTGAAACTTACCGTATTTATCGGCGTATACCGCGCACTTTTTTGCCCTGAAAATCAGGGCAAAATCGTGGGTGCGCGGTATACGCCGATAGCCGCTTTCCCGCGCCGAGTTTCAAATACTGCGCCGGCATATACCGAGCGCAGTACACTCGGGTATAGTCGGGCAGACTCGGCTCCTCTCGCGCTGACGTCCTGGACGTACAGAACGTGGGCGCGAGAGTAGCCGAGCCTGCCCGACTATTCACGAGTGTACTGCGCCTGCATATACCGAGTGCAGTACACTCGCGTATAGTCGGGCAGGCTCGGCTCCTTTCGCGCTCATGTCCTGTATGTCAAGGACGTCAGCGCGAGAGGAGCCGAGTCTGCCCGACTATACCCGAGTGTACTGCGCTCGGTATATGCCGGCGGAGTATTTGAAACTCGGCGCGGGAAAGCGAGGAGGACGCCGGACCCGCCGAAGAGGACGCCGGACCCGCCGAAGAGGACGCCGGACCCGCCGAAGAGGACGCCGGACCCGCCGATGGACGCCGCGCAAGACACCAAAACTGTAAGTACAAAAAAACGTTTTTCCACAGGAATGGCGGCAACTTTAGGGGTGCGCGCTATACGCGGGAGCGCGCTATACCCCGATAAATACGGTATTTAATACTTGGTACAAAATCCTTTATTGGTAATGACAGCTTCAAGACGCCTCCTGTATGGAGAAACTAGTCGCATGCATTGCTCAGGTGTGATTTTTGACCTATTCTGCCACACAGTCTTAAAATCTTGAAGGTTCCATAGATCTCTTCTGTGAACTCCGAACTTTAGTTATTTTTCCATTCATCTTTCCTTTTAATGATATAAAGTTTGCCAGTATCGTATGCTGAAAAACCGACCCACACCATGATGTTCCCACAATTTCACTGTTGGTATGGGGGTGTTTTTGGGGTGATGTGCAGTTTCATTTGACCTCCCAACATGGTGTGTGTTATGGCATCCAAAGAGTATAATCTTGGTCTCTTCTGACCAGACTATATTCTCCCAGTATTTCACGGGCTTGTCTAAATGTTGTGCAGCAAACTTTAAACAAGCTTCAACATGCTTTTTCTTCAGCAATGGAGTCTTGTGTAGTGAGCGTGCATACAGGTCATAGCGGTTGAGTGCTTACTTATTTTCTTTGAAACAATTGTACCTGCTAATTCTAGGTATTTCTGAAGCTCTCCACAAGTTGTCATTGGCCATTGGACAACTCTTCTGATAAGTCTTATCACTCCTCTATCAGAAATCTTGCGAGGAGCACCTGGTTGTGGGTGGTTTATGGTGAAATTATGTTCTTTCCACTTCTGGATTATGGCCCCAACAGTGCTTGCTAAAACATTCAGAAGTTTAGAAATCCTTCTGTAACCAATACCATCGGTATGTTTTGCAACAATAAGGTTGCAAAGGGCTTGATGGAGCTCTTTGCCTTTTACCCACCATGAGAGGTTTCTTGTGTGACACCTTGGTAATGAGACACCTTTTTATAGGCCATCAGGCCATGAGACTGAACCAGCTGATATGAATTTGCACTAACAAGGGTCAGGATTGCTTTCTAATTACTGATATATTTCAGCTAGTGTCTTGGCTTTCAAGACTTTTTGCACCTCCCATTTCTTCAGGTGTTCAATAATTTTTCCCATTGTCATTCCATTTTTATTACACATAACTTAAAGCGGAGTTCCACCCTAAAAAAAAAAAACTTCATCAGCAGCTTCCCTTTTAATTAAAAAAAAAAAATTAATCTGTAAAAAAAAATTAAAATAAATTCTACCTTGTAAATGGCTGTTACTGGGCAGATTTCCTAATCTGCCTAGTTCCTAGTCCGTAGTGGATGAACTTCCATTCCTAACCCCCCCCATGGCTTCTTGGGAAATGACACTAATTTCCCAGCAGTCTCTGGGCATTACTGTTCTGAAAAATCACGTTATTTCCATACAGGAAATGACACGATTAAGGTTGTCATGACAACAGGGCGGGGCATTCCCCCTTCGCCACCCATTGTCATGGCAATAATCCAAACTAATGGCGCTACGAGCGCCGTTATACTGCACATGCACAAGATCGAGAGGTGCATGCTGGTTACCCAGCATGCACCTCTCTTGGAAAATACAGGAAGACACATGAACTGGGCTTTATAATGCCCACAGCTAAAATGGTCCCCGACAAGATATCGGGTAAGTGTTTGCAACTATTCATGTACCGCTCACGCATTAATGTTTTCATGAATATTTATAGTATTTGAGATTACAAAAAAAATAAAAAAAAATATTTATGCCCAAAACCCCACTTTAATTTCTGAACTTATTTGTTTTGGTTTCTTTATATGTATGTTACTGACATTTTCATGTCAATGGCACCTTTTTAGAAATATATTTACCTAGAAAAATGGTGATGTGTTTAAAGCGGAGCTCCACCGTAAAGTGAACTTCCGCTGATCGGAACCCTCCCCCCCTCCGGTGTCACATTTGACACCTTTCAGGGGGGAGCGGGGTGCAGATACCTGTCTAAAGACAGGTATTTGCACCCACTTCCGGCCACACGTTCGAGCAAAAGACAGGTTTTTTTTTCCACATCCCGTCCCCCCGTTGTGTGCTGGGAACACTAGGCTCCCAGCACACAGCGGGAGCCAATCGGCGGGCCCAGCGCGATTCGCGCATGCGCCGTAGGGAACCGGGCAGTGAAGCCGGAGCGCTTCACTTCCTGGTTCCCTCACCGTGGATGGAGGGGGGAGCAGCAGGGTGACGAGCGATCGCTTCTTCTCTGCTGCGGACGCAGCTGGACTCCAGGACAGGTAAGAGTCCTAATATTAAAAGTCAGCAGCTGCAGTATTTGTAGCTGCTGGCTCTTAATATTTTTTTTCAGGGGGACATCCACTTTAATACTTATTTGAAGTATTGAGCACGTCATGTGGAATGTTGGAATATTACACCAACCACATTTTTAACAAGTAGATTGAGGATTGTTTTATAATGCTTCCTATGCATTTCACATTTGTCTCGTTTTGCTTTTTTTCTGTTGTATAAAACTTGAAGAGCTTGGTTCTTCTTTAATAAAGAAAAAAATAATTAAGTTTGAAAAGCATAAGTAGGAAAGTGCGTTTTTGGTATCCTAGGCTCACTTACCTTTTCTCTCTCTCACAGGCTATACCAGTCTGTGAAACTGCTGTATTGCTTTGGGATCTTTATCACATTTGCATTACAATTCTATGTTGCTGCAGAAATCATAGTCCCCACTGCCACCTTTAGGGTATCTGAACGCTGGACACTAATGGTGGATCTGAGTGTGAGGGCAGCTCTGGTTTGTATAACATGTAAGTTTGTCTTGAATTGTTTTTTTTTAATTATTTTATATATCTTTTTAAGACTAACTCAATGGTTATTTCTTAACATGAATGTATACATAGCCTAAAGAATTATGATGGATGCTTTTCACCATTATTCATGTGACCAGACAGCAGCACTTTAGCAGTTTCTAGAATATGTTTTGTAAAATACAGTTTTACCTTTATTGGAAATGTGGCTTAGGGGGTAGGTGTGCCTAGATACAACATCATTGCTAGAGAATTATCTGACTAACTGGAAATGGTAGTTTATTCTTTTGGCTAATGCCGTGTACACATGATCGTTTTTTCCAATTAAAAAAGTCAGATGGATTTGTGGGCCCCATCGGACTTTTTTCCATCGGTATAAAAAAAAAAAAATAGAACATGTTTTAAATTCTTCCGATGGTAAATTCTGATCGTCTGTGTGTAATTCCGTCAGAGAAAAATCCATGCATGCTCAGAATCAAGTCGGCCATGCTCGGAAGCATTTGAACTTCATTTTTCTCGGCTCGTCTTAGTGTTTTACGTCACCGCCTTGTGGATGGTCGGAATTTAGTCTGATAGTGTGTATACCAGACTGATGAAATTCCGCTTCATTGGAAATCTGGCAGAAAATTCCATTGGATTTTATTCCATCGGAAATCCCATCGTGTGCACGCGGCATTACAGTTGACTTTTATATCATAGCATAATATATTGTTCACCAACCAAAAAAAATGTATTTCAGACAGAAATAAAATAACTTCCAATAGCCTGAATGTCCAGGTATTGTTAAACATAAAAACAAAAGAAATGGCAACAGTGCATTTGTGGTTAAAATATAACTCCTATATACATTTCAACATTGTATTTTAATTATTTCTAGCCTACTCCTATAATTCTGAATGATCCTTACGTTTATATGCTTATTTTTGAAGAATCTCACACATTCACTTACTTAAATTCTGTGATACACAGGGCTTTTTTTTCAGGAGGAACTTGGTGGAACTTGATTCCACCACCTCTGGCTCAGACCCTTTTGGTGTCTGCTCCTCACAATCACTTGTAAACACAGAAGTTTGGTTTCTGTGTTTACAAGTGACAGCTCTGCACTCTGTATGTAATACAATCCTGGTATTTAATGCCCCTTTTATGACCCTCCTACTGTTTTCGTGAAATTTGACTGAACACACCCACTATTTAATGTGATTTTAAGGGTTATGTGTAGTGGGAGGGGTTTTGTGGGGCTGTATTAAGTTCCAGCACCTATTGTTTGAGAAAAAAAGCCCTGGTGACACATATTCACTATGCACTGTGGCCATGCACTGCTGTCGCACATTTCATTATGTCTGCTGTCTGGCCTACAGAGGTGCTCAGAGGAGCGGTTTCGGGAGGCATATTCAGTGCAGAAATAACTGCTTGTAGGTAGCAAGGTACCTCGTGGGAAATACATGCCTCCCAACCATCCTGGATGCGGTGGAACCATTCTGAGATTTGAACCAAATCCCGGCATCCTGCAAATCTGGGCTGAATCCCAGAGTACAGTGCTGGAACAAGTTCCAGCACTTGGCTCAAGTAATTTGCCTGGCAGGGGCAAGCTAGTGTGGGTGCCCAGGACACATGCCCCACATGTCTTGTAAAATGCCTGGGATCCCAGCCACCATGATCGGGCCCTCTATGGCAGTTCACATCTCTTCCAGCTTAGTGCTTGTAGCAATTACTGCAGAGCCAACCAAAGCCTCCTGGGCTCCAACATAGTTTAGGATGGAGATTTGCAAAGAGCTACACAATGACCTGGGGGTGAAGGGGGATGGGAATACAGGTAACAAAGATTTTTGCTGGAAGGAACGATTGGGTGGAGGGGGAATATGTGCTAGGGGGTGCTTTGGGAGGAGAAAGAAGGGGGGTTAGGGGAGATTTGTACTAGAGGGGAATTGTGTTTGGGGGTGGAGGGGTTTCTACTGGGAAGGGTATTTCAATGGGAGGATTCGTGACAGAAGTGGGGAAAAGATTTCAGCCGGTAGGGATTTAGGGGAAGAAGGATTTGTACTGGAGAGGGCTAAGGGGGGGGGGGGTAGATGAGCATTTGTGCTGGGATTGGGGAATGCAGGAGAGGGAGGATTTGTGCTGGGATGGAAGGAAGATTCAGGGTCGTGGGGGAATTTTTTGCCAGGATGAAGGTTGTGCTGGGGGAACGGACTTATGCTAGAAGTGGCTAAAGGATTACCGTTGGGAGGGGGAAGATTTGTAGAGCATTTTACTGTTAAGAGGAATTTGTGGTGGGAGAGAAATTGGGAGAAAAGAGGATTTGTGCAGGGGGGGGATTTGAAGAGGGAAAATGGGTGATTGTACTGGAATGGGGGGGTTGTAGAGGGAGGAATTATTTGGGGGGTGGCAGGGGATTTGTGGGATTGGGGAGCATTTATCCTGGGAGGGGGGAATGGGAGGAAAAGGGTTTGTGTTGAGAGGGTGAATTAAAACTGAACTGCTCATTTTTATATACTATATTTATATACTATATTGTACATTACATACTTCATACCAAGGTGTTCATTGTATGAACATTTGCTGGTTGCTAAGCAGTCCCTGACTATTTTTAATGAAGGTTTCCCTACCTCAGGCCTAGTACACATGGGCAGAATGTTGGACGACATTGACCAGGTCAATAAAAACCTGCTGACATTTGGCCTGTTTGCATGGCAGTTGGTCCAGCAGACAAGGATGCTGGAAAACCAGCAGCCAACTGGCTCCTGATCAGCACTCTCAGCCACTGGGGTGTTCTGTGGGTGCACAATAGCTCAGCATGGAAGATCGCTGTATTAACATTTCTATCGTTAGTACAGCGGCTCTGACCCGAGCTGTGAGCTTTTTCTTTCTCGTACATCACGGGACACAGAGCGGCATATTCATTACTATACGGGTTATATGGAGTACCTTCAGGTGATGGACACTGGCAATCTCAAACAGGAAGTCCCCTCCCTATATAACCCCCTCCCATAGAGGGAGTACCTCAGTTTTTTCGCCAGTGTCTTAGGTGTTGGTCACGGAATAGCTTTGCCTCCACATCCTTGGGATTAAGGCAGGGCTAACCGGATCTGTCCAAAGCACCTCAGTGTCAAGGTGGACAGTACCCGGGCCCCAAACAGTGGGGTTTTGCCTATAATGCTCCTCTCTAGAGGGCTGGACCCTGGGCCCAGGACTTGGAGCTTTTTAAAAGCCAAAAGTGACCTGTTTGCCAGGGTGCGATATAGGTCCAGGACAGTCGGTTCCTTCCAGGACCCCAGTGCCTGAAGGTCTACTACGCTACCCACGGAGATGGGAGAAGATTGGAGCAGGTAAGAGGGGAGCCTGCGGGACTTGGTTCGACAGCAGGCTCTCCAGGGGAGATCTTAGGGGGGTAGCCTGAGTATGCTCTGCATTGGCAGCCCTGGTCACTATGTCTAATAGACAGGATGATCTGAATCTTTTTCCCCCCATCGCTTGGTCCCCCTGTCCAGATAAAGTTTGTTCTGGCTACCTGCTGCACGCTGGTTGAGAAGGTCGTATTTGAGATCTGTCTCAGGGCTGAAAAGGACTCCTTAGGGGCCTTTTTCAAAGTCCTACCTGGCCAGGGTTTGAATCTGCCGCGCTGATGTGGATCCTTTACTCTGCGTTCCTGGGTCTCTCCAACAGCGCGTCTCCTCCATGTGTTTCCCTCCCCCGGTATACGGGCGCGGGCACGTCAAATAGAGGTTTTTCGCGCCGTTCGGGGAGGGGGGGGGCAGGGAGCGTGCTCGGCAGCGTCAGAAGAGGGCGTGCCTTCGTCGCTGTTATACACAGCAGGCGCGTTCATGGCTCAGTCTGAAGCTGAGCTGGAGGAGAGAGGAGCAGAGCGGCAGAACAGTGACTCCCGGTGGCAAAAAAGGGGTAGTACATGCTGGAGTTAGCTCCAATGAATTTCTGTTAAGCCTAAAATCCCCTTTGCAGCAGGTTGGATGCTGGCAAACTAATTGAGGTGGGGCTGTATGTTTTGAAAAAAAAAAGACGATATATAATAATATAAAAAAAAAAAAGGGATATAATAAAGGAGAACATACTGAGCCCCACCGATTTTTGGGCATTAGTAGTCCTATTGTCCCCTAAACCCTAATTTTTTGTACTCCTGGCTACAGCAGTTTGTTGCGTAGGCGGAGTCCCTAGGTTTTGTATGGCTTCCAAAGGTTCAGGATCAAAAAGTACAAAGAAGGCCAAAAAACAAAGGGGTTCCCCTCTGATTCTGATGATATGCCAGTACTTTCCCCGCAGGTTAATCCTATAGGGGTCGCCTTGGATGAGCCGTTAGGGGGGTCTGGTGCTGAGGCTGGCCCAACCTTGTGTTTGTCACAGAGGAGATGCTAGCTGTCACCCTAGGGGGGCTAGAGAAAAGATAAGCAGCTATGATCGCTAGCTCTATGCATGGCAAGAAGCGGACTAGATCCCCATCGCCAAAATGTGTATCCTCGGATGCTGAAATTCTCTCTCCGGAGGAATTAGAATTTCAGGACGATCAGTTGGACCAGAACCTAGAGGGTTCAGGGATTGAAGAATCTACCACTGAGGAACCGTTTTCAGCCTCCCAAGCAGAGAGTCTGTGGATCCAGTCTTTGACGGACATGGTTCGTTCGGCATTTAATTTGCCATTACCAGAGCCTCAGGTTCCTGCGGTATCCTCTTTGGGCGCTTTAAAAGCGCCTTTGAGTAACGCGGTTTTTCCGGTCCATCCTCTGTTAGAGGAATTGATTTTCCAGGATTGGGTACAAATGGACAGAATTTTTCTGCCGCCTAAAAATTTTCTGTTATTTACCCTATGGAAGAGAAATTTGCTAAGAAATGGGCGCTCCCAGTGGTGGACGCAGCCATCTCATGTGTAAATAAATCATTAACTTGCCCGGTGGAAAACATACAAATGTTTAAAGACCCGGTCGATAAACGTTTAGAGACACTTTTAAAGGCATCCTTTGCTACGGCAGGAGCAGTGGTACAGCCAGCAGGCTGCGATTGGAGTTTGTCAGGCGTTAAAAGACCAGACAAAACAAATGCTTAAAAACATTCCTGCCCAACAGGCAGAAGAGTTATCTGATATTCCCAGGGCTCTGTGCTTTGCGGTGGATGCTATAAAGGACTCCATCCAGCAGGCGTCTCGGTTGTCACTATTTTTAGTGCATATGAGAAGGCTCTTATGGTTGAAGAACTGGGCGGCCGAGCCCCCATGCAAAAAACGATTGGCAGGTTTTCCCTTCCATGGACGACGACTCTTCGGAGAGGATCTGGATAAATACATTTGGACTATTTCAAGTGGCAAAGTACCCTTTTACCAGTCAAAAGGAAATTCCGGGGTCCTGCATTTAAAAGGCAGCTCTCCCCTGTTCCAGGGTCCTCAAATTCCAGGCAATATCGACGGCCTTCTGCACGAGCAAACTTTAACAATAAATCGCAGGGACAGGCCCCTGGGGGCAAGAGGACATGGTATCGCAAGCCAACTAAGCCAGCCCCTAAGTCGGCCTTATGAAGGGGCGCCCCCACTCACACGAGTGGGGGGAAGGCTTTGTTTCTTCACGGAGGTTTGGGAAGCCAACATCCCCGACAGATGGGTCTGGCGGCAAAGGGTGTTCCTGCCCCTGGTAAAGGTCGAGGCTATCAAGGAATTGATTCAGTTGGTTCTAAGCAAAAGAAAACAGACTGTTCGCCTATGTATGCGATTACTAGGCAAGCTAGTGGCCACGTTCCAGGCGGTACCATACGCTCAGAGCCACACTCGCGTCCTACAGGCAGCCATTCTAGCAGCTTGGAGGAGGGGAGCACAGGCCTTGGAGTCTCCTTTGACGCTGTCATCAAGGGTCCGGCGAAGTCTGTGCTGGTGGTTAAACCCTCAGAATCTTCTGAAGGGAAAGTCGTTCAGCCCCGTGGTCTGGAAGGTAGTTACCACAGACGCCAGTCTGGTAGGCTGGGGAGCGGTCTTGGATGGGTTCACTCGCCAGGGAACTTGGGCAAAGGCGGAGAGGCAGCTGCCCATCAATGTCTTGGAGATCAGAGCTGCTCGGTTAGCCCTCCTGGCATGGACACCCAGGTTACAGGGGTCCCCGGTGAGAATTCAATCAGACAATGCCACAGCGGTGGCATATATAAACCACCAAGGGGGAACCAGAAGTCAAGCCGCTCAGAGAGAGGTGAGCTTGATTTTTCGGTGGGCAGAGGTATATGTACCCTGCATATCGGCGATATTCATTCCCGGAGTGGACAACCTGCAGGCGGACTTCCTAAGTCGCCAAACTCTGTCTCCAGGGGAATGGTCTCTGCATCTCCAGGTCTTTAAGACAATCTGCCAGAAGTGGGGAGTGCCAGACGTGGATGTCATGGCATCAAGATGCAACAAAAAACTATGGCCTGCGGAACCGATGCGTTGGTTTGCCCTTGGCATCAATTCAAACTGCTGTATGCATTTCCCCCGCTACAGTTACTTCCACGCCTGTTGCGCAGGATCAGAATGGAGCACAAGCCAGTCATCCTGGTAGCCCCAGCTTGGCCCCCGGAGGGCCTGGTACTCACTAGTCTTGAAGATGGCAGTTGGAGACCCTTGGACTCTTCCTCTACGACCATACCTACTCTCTCAAGGCCCGATCCTCCACCCTGCATTACGGCGTCTAAATTTGACGGCCTGGCGGCTGAATCCCTGATTCTCAGCGGTAGAGGTCTGTCTAGGCAGGTAATCCCCACCCTGATTAAGGCTAGAAAGCCGGCCTCCAGGGTAATTTATTACAGGGTTTGGATGGCCTACGTAGGCTGGTGTGAGTCCAAGAAATGGCATTCCCGCAAGTATACCATTGATAGAGTTTTACGTTTTCTCCAGTTAGTAGTGGATAAAGGCCTGGCATTAAGCACAATCCAAGGACAGATTTCAGCTTTGTCAGTGTGGTTTCAGAGGCCGCTGGCCACCCACTCGCTGGTTAAGACCTTCATACAGGGGGTCTTGCGTATTAATCCTCCGATCAAGTCGCCACTTTGTCCGTGGGACTTAAATCTTGTTCTGTCGACTCTACAGAAACAACCCTTTGAGCCATTGGCTGAAATTCCTTTGGTTTTACTGACAAGAAAGTTGGTATTTCTGGTCGCCATAGTTTCGGCCAGGAGAGTGTCAGAATTGGCAGCCTTATCTTGTAAGGAACCATATCTCATTCTACATAAGGACAGGGCGGTTCTCCGTCCTCATCCTTCCTTTCTACCAAAGGTTATATCCAGCTTTCACCTGAACCAGGATTTAGTGCTACCATCCTTCTTTCCGAAATCCACTTCCAGAAAGGAAGGGTTGCTGCATGCCTTGGATATTGTCAGGGCCATGAGGGCCTATCTTAAAGCTACAGAGAGGATTCGGAAAACAAACGTCTTGTTCATTTTACCGGATGGGCCCAAGAAAGGACAGGCAGCTGCTAGGTCCACAATCTTGAGATGGATTAGACAGTTAATCGTTCAGGCCTACGGTTTGAAGAGGTTGCCTCCTCTGTCAGTAAAGGCTCATTCTACCAGGGCCATGGGCGCCTCTCCTGGGCAGCACACCATCAGATCTCTATGGCTCAAATATGCAAGGCGGCAACCTGGTCATCAGTCCACACGTTTACAAAATGTTATCAGGTGGACGTAAGAAGGAATGCGGATGCAGCTTTTGGGCAGGCAGTACTGCAGGCTGTGATTTAAGACCCTCAGGATCGGGGGCACCCTTGATTCAGATTTAAATTTATTTTCTTGACTAAGTTGGATTTATTATTATTATTTGAGTATACCTCTAAATTTAATCCTTTTTGGGAAGATGTCTCCCTCCCCTCATTAAAGCATTGCTTTCGAACATCCCGTATAGTAATGAATATGCCGCTCTGTGTCCCGTGATGTACGAGAAAGAAAAAGGGATTTTTAATACAGCTTACCTGTAAAATCCTTTTCTTGGAGTACATCACGGGACACAGAGCTCCCACCCCTCTTTTGGGGAACATTTTTTGGGAGGCATGCTGCTTGCTACAAAACTGAGGGACTCCCTCTATGGGAGGGGGTTATATAGGGAGGGGACTTCCTGTTTGAGATTGCCAGTGTCCATCACCTGAAGGTACTCCATATAACCCGTATAGTAATGAATATGCCGCTCTGTGTCCCGTGATGTACTCCAAGAAAAGGATTTTACAGGTAAGCTGTATTAAAAATCCCTTTTTTTCGTTCAACCCACTGGGTTGAAAAAAAAAAAAAACGGAATGTTTGTATTGAGGTTTATATGTTTCTCTGAAATTCTTGCTTGTGGCACAACATTCAAAGAATATTTTATAGGTAAAGGGAAGCCCAGGTTTTGTTTTATAATGTAAACCTCTGACTTGAAATATGATCAAGCCATATCCCTCTTTTAGTGTGTACTTGTGTCAAGTTGCTTCTGACAAGTTTTCCTGACACCAAGATGTAAGAAGGTGACAGGGAGGGGAGTTCCAGCACACAGCCTGTTATTAACCACCTCAGCTCTGTTCCTGTGTGCTGTGTAAAGGTGGGTGTGTCTCTAACCCCCCCTACCCTCCAATCGGCTCTCAACTCTCTTGACTGCGCTCTGCAGAGTGTAACTTTGACTCTCCATCCCCTGCTTTTTGACATTTTGGACAAGCTGTATAATTTCTGGACTTTGGTTGAGAGAGGGCTGCAGGCTAAACTTATGTAGGAGGATTTGTTTCATGTATGTGCATCACCAAAGGCCAGGGCAGGACTTAGGGTGGTGGGGGCCCCTGGGCTTGAGTGTTGAAGGGGCAACCTGGAGCGAGGGGGGATCATAGTTGTTGAGCGGGGGGGGGGCAATTGAACTTGTTGTTAGGCGGAGGTGCGCATTAAAGTTGTTGAGCGGGGGGGGGGGGGGGGGGGGGGGGGGCGAATTGAAGTTGTTGACCGGGGGGGGGGGCATTAAAGTTGTTGAGCGGGGGGGTGCACATTAAAGTTGTTGAGCGCGGGGGGGTGACTCTCATCTTTAATAAAAAAAATAAACATTTATAAAAAACATAAAGAAAATGTAAATATTTTTATAAAAAAAAAAGGGGGGTTGCCATCCAGGGGCCCTGGAGACCTCTGGGGCCTTTAACCACTTCATTTCCGCCCCACGTCCAAAGACGTCATTTTTTTGAAGATGGATATCTCGGTAACGGCAGCAGCTGCTGCCACAACCGAGATATCCATCTCTTCGTGGGGCGGTCCTGTTAACGATAACGGCGGTCATCGCGGCGGATTCGCCGCGAGATCGCCGTTAGCGGCGGCGGGAGAGGGTGCCCCCCCCCTCCCGCCGCTCTCCCGCGCCCTCCGCCGCTTACCGTAGCCGTCGGTAGCGGCGGAGGCGATCGGGTCCGCTCGTCGTCTGTCCGGGGATGTGACTGAGGGAAAAAATGTCCCTCAGCCGTCCCCCTCCCTCTGCTGGGCGGAAGTGACGTCAAAACGTCATTTCCGCCCAGCGTCTTAAAGAGACATTTAATTTGTTTACATTTTGACTTTTTTTTTTTTTTTTTTTTCTTTTTTTTTTTTTGCATTTAAGCCTGAATATGAGATCTGAGGTCTTTTTGACCCCAGATCTCATATATAAGAGGACCTGTCATGCTTTTTTCTATTACAGGGGATGTTTACATTCCTTGTAATAGGAATAAAAGTGATCATTTTTTTTTTTTTTTTTTTTTCAGTGTTTAAAATTATAAAATAAATAAAAATAAAAACGAAAACCCAAAAAAATTTTTTTTAAAGTGCCCCGTCCCGACGAGCTCGCGCGCAGAAGCAAACGCATACGCGAGTAGCGCCCGCATATGAAAACGGTGTTCAAACCACACAAGTGAGGTATCGCCGCGATCGTTAGAGCGAGAGCAATAATTCTAGCCCTAGACCTCTTCTGCATCTCAAAAAATGCAACCTGTAGAATTTTTTAAACGTCGCCTATCGAGATTTTTAAGGGTAAAAGTTTAACGCCATGCCACGAGCGGGCGCAATTTTTAAGAGTGACATGTTGGGTATCATTTTACTCGGCGTAACATCATCTTTCACAATATATAAAAAAATTGGGCCAAATTTATTGTTGTCTTATTTTTTAATTCAAGAAAGTGAATTTTTTCCAAAAAAAGTGCGCTTGTAAGACCGCTGCGCAAATACGGTGTGATAAAAAGTATTGCAATGACCGCCATTTTATTCTCTAGGGTGTTAGAAAAAAAAAATATATAATGTTTGGGGGTTTTAAATAATTTTCTAGCAAAAAAAAATGTTTTAGTCTCGTAAGCACCGAATATGAAAAACAGGCTCGGGGCTGAAGTGGTTAATAATAATAATACATATATATATATGTATATATATATTAGAGCTGCACGAATCGTTATCGCGATCGTTTTCCCGTTGCGATTCTTGATACAGGGTTTCACGACCTTTCACATGAAAATAATTTTCTCTCTGCACTTTGGTATGCAAAGAATTTCCTGTCTGCTCTCAGCCAAAAGTCAGTCTGGGCAATCTGCCAAGTTTTGGAAACATTCTTTATCAGTGGAAAGTTAAGTCTAAACATTGTATCTCTTCAAAGGAATTAACTTCTTCTGTATGTAAATTAGGAATTTTTAACCACTTAACACCAAACCTTTTTCTGACAGCTCTTTTCAAGTTAAAATCAATATTTTTTTTTGCTAGAAAATTACTTAGAACCCCCAAAGATTATATAATTTTTTAGTAAAGACCTTGGCCTAGAGAATAAAATGGCGGTTGTGGCAATATTTTATGTTGCACTGTATTTGCGCAGCAGTCTTTTTAAATGCATTTTTTTGGAAAAAAATTAATTTAATGAATTTTTAAAAAAAATAGGCAGTAAAGTTAGCCCATTTTTTTTTTTTTATATATATATATATATAAAAACATATTTTTTTTTATAAAAAAATAAATTAAAAAAGTGGGGGTTGCTGTCCGGGGCCCTGGGGGCCCCTGGGGACCTCCAGACCCCTAAAAAAAAATAAAAAAAAATAAACATTTATAAAAAATACATAAAAAAAGGGAGGTTGCCATCCGGGGGGTCTGAGGACCTCTGGGCCTTTTAATAAAAAATAAAAAAATATAAACAAAAATAAAAAAATAAACATTTATAAAAAAAAGGGGGGGTTGCCACATGGGGCCCTGGGGACCTCTGAGCCCTTTAATAAAAAAAATCTATATATATATATATATATATATATATATATATATAAAAAAATGTAAATTGTTTTATAAAAAAAGGGGGGGTTGCCATCCAGGGGCCCTGGAGACCTATGGGCCCTTTAATAATAATAATAATAATAATAATGATTATATATATATAAAAATAAATAAAAAACAGGAAGGGTTGCTGTCCGGGGCCCTGGGCCCCGCCCAATAGGGGGCCCCTCTAAAAAAAAAAAAAAAAAAAAAAAAAAATTTTTTTTTTTTTTTTTTTTTTTTTTTAGAGGGGCCCCCTATTGGGCGGGGCCCATGGGCTTTAGCCCAGTCAAGCCCAATGGTAAGTCCGGCCCTGCCAAAGGCTAGTCCCATCACTGGGTGCTTTACAATCACTTTAACCATGCCCTTTAAGCCCCTCCCATTGAGGATTAGCCACACCCACATGTTACGCACACCGCAGGTCACTACCTCCCTCTGAGAGGTTTATAGTCCTTAGAAATTAAAGTAAACCAAAGGTATGAGCAGAGGAAAAGCTGCAAAGTATGCAGGGAATATAGGAAGTTGTCAAAGGAGATGGGAGACATTTGGAACATAAAGATTTTCGAGTAATATAGTATATTGCTTTGTCAAAAATAATAGTTTGTATTGCTATTAGAATGCTGATATTATAAAATGAAACGCTCTATGACTATAGATCTCCTTTAAGGCTTTTGCATCTAGAGACTGTGTGGTATTTAAGAACAAGATTGTCATGCGGTAGTCTGTTGTGGCATGGAAGCAAGCTCTGTTGCTAAAATATCCTGTCAGTGTTTGTATTTTGTAATAACCTTCATTGGCCAGGGGTTAATTTTTATTGTAAATTATGATGCTGTGCTCATTAGAAGATACAAGCATTCACCTTGGAGTCAAAGATGTCCAACTTGCACAAACCAACAGCTGCCAGAGCTGTACATTTCTTCAGCCCTGGTTCACACTGGTGTGTTTTAAAATGCGATTTGACATGTCAAATCTGTGGCAATTGTACTCATTTTTGCGATTTCCGGCCATGATTAAGCTGAACTTGCATGGCTTCACTCCCGCAGCCCAGTATGAACCTGGGCCCAAGGACATAGATTTGCCTATGTTTTTTTCTTAGCATTGTCTCTAAATCCACAAGTCCAATTTTTACTAGCATGGCAAATACATATCCGTATATCAAAACATTTCTCAGTGTGTTAATCCTCCCTAAATGTTGGTAAATCTGAGCCAATTTCTGCTCAATCCTTTCAGCTGTTCTCATATTGCATTCATGAGCAAATGGTATGATGTACAATTTAGGTTCGGTTGATATGCAGCTCTACGCCCTTTGACCTGTATATTGTTATTATGTGCATTGTATCACTTCCAGTCTTTCCATCCATTAAAGCAAACTCTGCACAAATTTCAGCTTCTGTGCTCCAACTTTTGCAGTGTCCTTCCAGGCGTGCAAGTGCTAGGCTTGCCCTAATTTGCTTTCCAAGATTACTGCCACTACTAGATGGCTGGATAAGTGCCTACTAAAGTTGGCCATGCAGAAAGTGATATGATACTATTTGACAGGTCAGCCCCTATTTAATGGAAAGGGGGAAACCTATGAATATTTTACTACTTTTTGTGCATCAGGCGAAATATAGGAAAATTGGTCAAATGAGAAACTTTGCCATTAGCATCAAGCAGCCTTTTAATGGGCCCTAATACCAAGGCCTGTAACTCAAAGCAAGCTGCTATTTTAGGTCCTGTTGTCTCTTTGTTCTGGGAGCCCCTTGTAATATTAAAATAATTACTGTACATAAAGTGTATAAAAAAAGCTGTAAAACCGTTTAAAATGTAAAGTAATACACAACATTGACCCCAAACCATTAGCATTTACCCTTAAAGGACTACCTGCAGCAAAAGAGTTTATAATTTTCCTCTCATCCAAAATGCCGGAACACTGGAAAGCTGAAACCTTCAGAGACATCAATCTCATTGTTCCCCTGCTCCACTCAGTAGTGCCTCCTACTGCCAAACCCCATGCCAGTGTTATGTAATTTTAGCCATGGCCAAAAGTTTTGAGAGACACAAATATAATTTTTTTTCACAAAATCTGCTTCCTCTTTTTTTTTTTTTCATGCCAATTTGCATACTCCAGAATGTTATATAGCATGATCACATGAATTGCAAAGTCCCTCTTTGCCATGAAAATGAACTTAATCCTATAAAAACATTTGCACTGCATTTGTGAAGAAGGCTTCAGGGCGCTTCAACTGTGGGATCGGGGCACCACCAATGCAGAGCTTGATCAGGAATGGCAGCAAGCAGGTGTGAGTGCATCTGCATGCACAGTGAGGGGAAGTCTTTTGGAGGATGGCATGGTGTCAAGAAGGGCAGCAAAGAAGCCACTTCTCTCCAGGAAAAACATCAGGGACAGACTGAAATTCTGCAAAAGATACAGGGATTGGACTGCTGAGCATTGGGGTAAAGTAATTTTCTCTGATGAATCCCCTCCGATTGTTTGGGGCATCCAGAAAAAAACCTTGTCCGGAGAAGAAAATGTTAGTTCTATTATCAGTCCTGTCATGCCAACAACAAAGGCATCTTAAAACTATGCGTGTGTGGGGTTGCGCCAAGGGAGTGGTCTCGCTCACAATTTTGCCTAAGAACCTTTTTCGGCATGATGGAGTACCTTGCCATCAGGCAAAAATGATAACCAAGTGGCTCGGGGAACAAAACATCAAGATTTGGGGCCCATGGCCAGGAAACCCCCCAGATCTTAATCCCATTGAGAACTTGTGGTCAATCCTCGAGATAGGTAACAAAAAACCCCCACAAATTCTAACAAACTCCAAGCATTGATTATGCAAGAATGGGTTGCCATCAGCTGGGATGTAGCCCAGAAGTTGACTGAGCATGCCTGGGCGAAATGCAGAAGTCATGAAAAAGAAGGATTCACACTGCAAATATTGACTCTTTGCATAAACTTTATGTAATTGTCAATAAAAGACTTTGACACAGATCTAAAACCCTGAAGCAGCAGATTTTGTGTAAATAATATTTGTCATTCTCAAAACTTTTAACCACGGCTGTACATGAAGTTTGGTAGAAGGAACCACGTAGTGTAGGGGGGATCAAGGAAATGACTCCCGTGGAACTTAAAGTGTAACTAAAGGCAAAATTTTTATTTTTTTATTTTGGATAGACTGGGGTTGGACTAGAACACCTATTGGGTTATTATTGCAGTCTGTGCCCCATCAGGAAGGTTTACCCTCTCTATTGGTCCTGTTTTACTATTTTCATTGAAATTGAAAGTAAAAAAAAATATCCCACAAAGTAAGAGAGGGGAAGTCTTCCAATGCAGACACTAGTTCTGCTGACCTGGGGGACCCCAAGAGATTTCCTTACTTCCTGTTTTGGATATAGGGCAGGAAATTAAGGTAAATCACCCCAATGGGACACAAATGGCAAACAAAAAATTAATTGGTGTTATAACCCTCCCTTACTCTATCCAACATGGGAAAATAAAAAAGTTTTGCCTATAGTTCTACTTTAAAGTGATTTTAAAGTCCTTTAAAAAATATATATAAAAAAAAAATATATAAAAAAAATATATATATAATGTCATACTTGCCTGCTCTGTGCAGTGTTTTTGCCCAGTGCTGACCCAAACCTCCTCTTCAGGTCTTCTGCACCACGCTCCTGGCACCTCTTCTTCTCGGTTGTTCCCCATAGAAAACCTGCTACAAACGGGACATTCCCCCCCCCCCCCTTGATAATGTTGTTTTAAGCACTGTATGTTGAAATGTAAATGTTTATTGTAATACTGGTTACTGCTAAACGTTGGTTACTCTAGCCACTAGAGTGCCCTTTACACTCCCAAAGGGTATACCGATGTGTAAATGTGCTTTGCCAGGCATTATTACATTATCCTATGTAGAAATATTACATTGGTCAGTTCACAAAGGGACTTAATCCAGATACTGCATGCTGTATCATGCAGTAAAAAAAAAAAAAAGTACAAGTTTTGCGTTGTATAAGACCAGGGTTTTTTTTTTTTCTAGGTATGTTTTGTAACTGCATACATACTTTATTAGCCTGACCTTTTGGCTCTAATTATAGAACTGGTTTATACCGTTTCTGACAGCAAAAGGCTTTGAGATCACCAACCCCAGGTTAAATTGACCTATATACGTCTTCTGTAATGGATTGTTTCTTATTGTACAGCTGTTTGCATGTTGTATGTTCATAAAGTGTCAAGGCCCATATTGAGATAATAGTCAGGAACATTTAAAAAGCTTTTCTATTGATGCTTTATGTTCCCTCGAGAAGTTCTATAGAGTTAATAGAGAGTGCATTTCATCTGCCTAAAAAAGGGAGGCATAGTGTAGCTCACTGACTCCATCCTATGTCCGTGCGGGCATGTGTCGTACCATGCATCTGTCTCTTTTATGGGTCTACGCAACTAAAAGAGTAAATAACAGTCAAGCAGAGATGTACTGCTTTACTTATTGAATCGCCTAGATATAGTTAGTCCCAGATCCCAAAGATGGATACCGTATATGGATCATGACAGTATTATTACTAGAGCCACTATTAATTTCATATTAATGCATCTATTTGTAATTGTCTGCCGTGGGTTTTGTGATTCATTAACATTTGCCACACTGTAATGCAGAATCGTATGTAGAGAAGGCAGATGAGGGGAGAATGTGCCATGATATCCTCCTTTAAAATTGATGACCGATTCATTTTAAAGGGTTTGTAAAGGTATTTTTTTTTTTTTTAAATAGGCATATGATGCATTAAGGTGAAAAACTGGAAGCTTTACAACCCCTTTAAAGTCAAAGAAAACCCTAACTGAATGGCATTTTGTTTGCCAAAGCGTAGTGTAGCGTAAATAATTGCCAAAAAAATAAATACTAACTTCACTTCTCTTTCTATCTACTTCACTTCCTGTCTACAGACACTTTAATGATGGCTGCATGTTTTTTTCAGGGTATGTTTACTGATGGTGGCAACAGTGGACTATGCCTGTGTAACCCCCGTATAGTCTTCCCTGGGAGAGCCTGTGGGAGAGTGACAATGCAGAAGCATAAACACGAAATTAGGACAGAGCAATGTCGCCCTGTAAAAGGAAGTGCCTGAACAAGGAACTTCAAGGCAGGATCGCCAAGTATTATTTTAATGAATGCTGCCCTTTAAACAAAAATTACATTACATTTTTTTTCCTTACCTAGGTCATACTGCCATGTCCAGGAGGAATGGACACTGGCAAAGGCCAGCCCAGTATTGCCCCTTCTGCTAGCATTATGCCTCAGTTTTCTTGTCTAAAGAGAATGTTTGTTTGTCTTTTCAGCAGGCCCGCTGTGTTAAAGACTAACTCTTTTTATGCTAATATATTTTCTCCTTTTTAATATTTCTTCTACATCACTGCTGGAACATTGTCTTCTTGCTTGCAGCTATCTGGCATGGCTGACCTCAGCAGAAATAGCCTAAAAGTGACTTTGGGCACTGGGTCCACCTAGAGCACTTTTCAGGATCTGTTTTGGCAAGTTAGCCATGGAGCTCTTTCCAGATCCAGAGATGCTGGCTTTGCCTTAGTGCTTGCCCTGTCTCTGTAGACTCGGTAAGTAGACTGGTCAGTGAACAGTGGGAGCTACTTTATTTACTTAGATCACTAGGCAACTTTAAAATACCCCACTTCCTGCCTGTTTTCACTGTGGATGGGTTAATCCTGTGGGACTGAGGACTGGGTGAAGAAACGCGTGTACTATGCATCCTCTTTCTTGGCATACAGTGTCGAAGAAGCCTCCCCTACTGCTGCTCCTGCTTAAAAACAAAAACATTTGATCCATTTCTGTTTTCCTGAAGTGGGCACCTGTGGCTATCTGACTCTCATCTTCCAGTTGTCGGTTTCATAAATACCTGAGACCTTGCCTTGTACTCTTGAGTCTTCTGTTGCCTTAACATTTGTGGTTGTAATGGGGGGGGGGGGTTCTTAATTGCTCCTGTCTTGCCTGCGAGGAGCTGCAGAATACTGCAGGATATTTTGGAAGGCTTACTTCACTTGGTGTAAACCTTGGGGCTTCCACCTTAGTTTCATGGGGCAAATCTTCTCCTTCCTGAAGCTGGGTCTCGACCAATGTTTGGCTGTTGGCACTATAAAGGCTCAAGTTTCTGCCCTTTTGATTCTGTTTCAGAAACCTTTGGCATCTCACCCTTTTTTATGTAAAGACCGTTGTACTGGAGATCTACCATAAAGGCACACCTCGTTCATTCTCCTGTAACTCCATGTGATCTGAATTTGTTTTTCTTTGCACTTCAAATTCCGCTGTCAACTCCTTTTTCAGAGCTCAGGATCTGACATGGCATATTTATTTTGGAACACTTTCTGGTTTTGCATAGAGACAACTGGTACTGAAGTCCAGGACATCCTTCTTGTATTTCACTTCGACAAGGACATTGTTCTTTCAGCCCTCTGGCTTAAGTTCACCAAAAGGAAATTTCCTCTATTGCCTGGATGTCGCTCAGGCTGGAGAGTCTATTGTTCGGCCACCACTTTCTTCAGTATGGCTTTTTATTATACTGTATCAACCCTCTAAAACAGTGGTCATCAACCCTGTCCTCAGGGCCCACGAACAGGCCAGATTTTATGTATTACCTTCGGGAGATGCAGACTAGAATACTGCAATCACTGAGCAGCAAATAAAATTACCTGTGATGTATTTTAGTTATCTTGCAAACCTGGCCTGTTAGTGGGCCCTGAGGACAGGGTTGATGACGACTGCTCTAAAGAGTGCACCAGCTTCTCGTGCTACTGTTTCTATGTGGCTTCGGTAGACCATCATCCAAACTTATAGTACCAAGGATTGGGTTCTACCCTTTCCTGTCAGGGCACATTTTGCTAGATCTGTGAGTGTCTTGGGTATTTCAGAAGGCTTGTCTTCTGTTCACAAGTTCTGTCAGGTGAATGTTGCAGCCTCATCTAATATTGTGTTTATGAACATGTTCCTGGTGCGGCTTTAAAACAAAATTAAGTCAAGGTGGTAATGGGAGTGGTTCCTGGGATGGTCTATACTTTGCTTTTTTTCCTAATTTGCCTGTAGGCTGCTGTATAAATTGAATGTGAAAGACTTCCCATGTCCCTCAAAAGACTCCTAGAAAGGTAATTTACAGTGGGTACAAAATCACTTCATTTAACTGACAGGGTTTACATATACTTTTATGTTAATGTGACATTTCAGCATTTAACCATGAATGCTGAAGTAAAAAAAACCTGGTTAAAATAAATGAATACACATACTCACCAGGCTTAGCCCGCTGTCTGCTTATTCTTGGTCAAAGGAGAGCAAAAGAAAGTGTACTCCTGTGACCCAGAAGAGCAGCATTGACCAGATTTATCTTATTAAATGTGCTTATTATATTGTCAATTATCACAAAACTTGTAAATACTGAATTGGACCTTTTTTTTTTTTTTCCGCTTTTATTAAAAAAATTCGCATCTTTAGTTTTCATCTCATCGGTGATTAGAAGGAGAAATAGTGCACAGGATAGATACAGTAAAACTCGAAATCACATTTGAAATTTTCAAAGCTTTAGCACAGATCAGACCAGCCGTGTAATGGCCGTGTCAACATATCACATAAACATCCTATATTTCACAGCGACAGTTCCTTTAATGTCATTTTGTCTCGGCACAACCTTCGACCCAGTCACCAGCACCATCCAGCCATGGTTTGTAATCAATGCATTAGCGCATGTTCACTCTGTATAGGTTTTTATTAAATCTAGTCATGGCAGAGGTATGGAGCCATTTGCCCCATGTCTTATAGAATTTATCACAGATAATTGGGCATGCATATGTTTTTCCAGCCCAAGAGTGCTATTCATTCGTTGCTTCCAGTCTAAAAAAAAATGTATGAGGGTTTGGAGAGGTCCAGTGCAAAAAGGTTAGGCTTTCTATTGGATATAGGATGCCAAGACAAAAGATGATCGACCCCCCCCCCTAATATACAAGTAAGATGGTCCTTGGGAATATTAGTTTGAACCACTGCATTGAGCGTGCTGTCAGCTGCAAAACTGGACACATTTTTCAAGTTTCTGGAGAATCTGCATGTATATGAAGGATTTTTTTTAGTTCTTTTACATGAAAAAATACACGTTTTTAGATTTAGGCTTTCAAATCTCTATTCAACTAATAATCTTTGTAGAGGGCATGTTATTGCACTGCTAAACAAAACACTGAAGGACATGGGGTAAAAAAAAATCCTTTTCATGTTCTGCCATTTGCACAATTTGATCCCCCTCTATTCTACCACGCTTCACCTCTCTAAAAATCAGAACTTCTCTTAATCCCATAATTGAGCCGCCAGAATTGATGTGTGAATTAAATGCAAACCTCCACAATTTGTATTAACACCTTTCATTGTTTATTCCTTTCATTTCTCTGCATGGTGATAACCATTTTTTTTCCAGATGAATGTTATTCAAGAAAACCTATTCTCTTAAGTTTTTCTTGAATATACGTGTAAGATCAGTTTGATGAATATAATGGTATCAATGTGTGTTAATGTTTTAAAAAAAAAAATAGTTACTGTTTGTAAATGTTGTATATGTACAGAGAAGGGCAGTCATAGTAGCTCATTACATACTTTGGGTTCCATATCCTTCTTTGTAATGATAATTTGGTTGGTTGGCTTATTAAATCAAATCACTGTCTGTGTGGCTGCTTTAGCATAAAAAATGTGACTGCTTTATCGGTTATCAGCTAGTATAAACAGTCTCATCAAAAAGTAATAAACCACTGAGGATGGTAATTAAATGTGCACCTAATTGTAAAAAAATGTTTTTAAATAGATTACAGTTTTTATTTAGTTATAAAATATGTAAAAAAAAAAAAAAACGCTTGCTGTCCAGCGCACGACAATATACTTCAGCACAATGGCACGGCTGCTCAAATGGGCATCAAGGTACGTCCCCTTTAAATCGCAACGTCGGTACGACACGCATGCTGCCGCGTATTTCATGACCGCGGGACCTGTGGACGTGATATCCGCCGGTGTCCCGCGATCATGTCACGGAGAGGCAGAACAGGTAGATGCCTTTGTAAACAAGGCATTTCCCTCTTCTGCCTAGTGACGGGACACTGATCAGTGTCCGGTCACTGGTAGCCCAGCCCACACACAATTAGAATCACTCCCTAGGGCACACTTAACTCCTTCCTCAGCCCCTAGTGGTTAACCCCTTCCCTGCCAGTGTAATTTACACAGTAATTAGTGCATTTTTATAGCACTGATCGCTGTATAAATGACAATGGTCCCAAAATAGCATCAAAAGTGTCCGATGTATCTGCCACAATATCGCAGTCAAGATACAAATCACAGATCGCCGCCATTACTAGTAAAAACATAAGAATAATAAAAATGCCATAAAACTATCCCATATTATCTAGATGCTATAACTTTTGCGCAAGCCAATCAATATACGCTTATTCTTTTTTTTACCAAAAATATGTAGAAGAATAAATAATTGCCTAAACTGAGAATATATATATATATATATATATATATATATATATATAGATAGATATATCGATATATAGGTATAGATATATAGTTATAGATATTTATTATAGCACGAAGTTAAAAATATTGCGCTTTTTTTTTTTTTTTTTTAATTGTCGCTTTTTTTTTTTTTTTTTTCGTTTATAGCACAAAAAATAAAAACTGCAGAGATCATCAAATACCACCTAAAGAAAGCTCTATTTGTGGGGGAAAAAGGGACGTCAATTTAGTTTTGGTGAAATATCGCAATGGTGTGTGACACTGATAAGGATAAACACTAACAGTGCTAATTTCAAGCTCCAAAATGCCCAAAAAACCTTACCATATCCTGCTAAATGGAAAATGCATGTATACTCAAAACAATCTCTAAGGAATTGATAATATTCATATAGTCCTCAATGAGATGACTAATGCCACGTACACACGATCATTTTTTGTGATGGAAAAAAACGAAGTTTTCTGTGAAGTAAAAAACGACGTTTTTGAAACGTCACTTTCAAAGACGATGTTGCATACACACCATCGTTTTTTTCACAAAAAGCGAGGTTACGTTCACCACTCTTTTCCATTGAAGCTCGCTTCATAACTAGCTTCTGGGCATGCGCGGGTTGAAAAACGTCGTTTTAAAAGACGTTTTTGCTACACATGGTGACTTTTTGTGAAACAAAAAACGACGTTTTGAAAAACGACACAAAAAATTCAAGCATGTTGTAATTTTTTTTTGGTCGTTTTTTTGAAGACAAAAAACAACGTTTTGCCCACACACGATCAATTTTAAATGACGTTTTAAAAAACAACGTTTTTTTTCATCGCAAAAAACGACCGTGTGTACGCGGCATAAGGCACTAAAATCCTCTGCCAGAAATGGGTGTCTCAGATAGATTGTAAAAGTCCATCAGCCAGTCCTAGAATGGAAGTAGCACTCTGGAAAAAACTTCAGCTATTGCTGCAATGCTAAAGCCAAAAATATTGACACGCAGGGATCCCCCAAAGGGACCTCACTCACCAGATAGAAGTCATCAGTGTGCATTGAACGCTGGTTGTCTCTCAGGGATATGCTGTTGTGCTGCTGGATCTCTCCTCCGTCACTCTGCTAAACCCTGATGGACTCGGGTGCTTCTCTTAGGATGCGGTCATGTAAGGATAAGAGGGAGAATCCACATGGTGTAAAATCATTTATTAAATGCACAGAATCACTCTTAAAGGTTATGCTTGCAAAGTAAAATTTGAATATGGCGTCTGTCACAATCCATATGATGAGTGGCTCTCGCTAGTAATGCTGTCTGAGGGAATCCTCCATCTGACGCTGTGAGTCCCGGGATCCCGCTCACCCGATTGGACGGTTGGATCACGTGGCCACGCCCAGATAGCAAAAAATGTCCCGGTCATTGAGCAGCCCAATACTCCGGGACTGAAGTGGTTAAGGACTTAAAGGTGCAGTCTACCATAAGGGCATGTTTAGACATCCTGTGCCTAAGCTTGCTAGTTAGAGATGCTGTCCATTTACAAAAAAAGTGATGTCTTCTCATAGCCTACCCCTCCAGCAGGGTGTAATCTGCATTCCTCCACAGCCTCCTGCTTCATTATTAATACAAAATAGTGTAGCGCTTTGATATATATAAGCAATAGTAATGAAATATATGTCCAAAATAAAAATGTGGTGAATACAAGGGTCTATGATGATAATATACAACCATAAACATGTACTGTATTTATTGGCGTATAACACTCACCTTTTTACGCTGAAAATAGAGGGTAAACTGTGCCTGCGTGTTATACGCAGGGAGCTGTGAAAAGTTTGTTTTTTTTCCTCTGCAACTTCCCTCTTAAAGTTCGGGTGCGTGTTATACGCCTGTGTGTGTTATACGCCTGTGTGTGTTATACGCCTGTGTGTGTTATACGCCTGTGTGTGTTATTCGCCTGTGTGTGTTATACGCCGATAAATACGGTAATCCAAACAAATTAGTGATTCCAATAGTGAAACATAGGAATGATGACATCAACCCTAAAGCAAAATTTAAAAAATTGTGAAGTACCCAAAAAATTACAATCCAAGTGAAAATGATGGGTTCTGCCCTAAGTGTAACTGAAAAATGCAGAGGTCAATACATAGGACACTGTTGAGATGACCAAGACAGCGTAATTTGCAGCTTACACAGGGGGTGGGGGGATTCCTCTTATTCACGTCTTTTGCATGGATAGGAATCCTGTTGTGTGTTTTCTTTTTTTTTTTTTTTTCATTCTGTTCGGCTGAATGAAAAATAAATGTTTGCCCTCTGTGTATTGTTAACATGACAGATGAAAGGCATCAAAGTGATTCACCTTCTACTCATATTTCCTAACTGCCGTCTGCTGCCAGATATTCAGTACCTATCCGGACTATGGTTACTCTATGGGTGGGCTTGCAACATTGGCAAACAAGATCATTGCTTGGAAATTTCGAATTAATTGATGGCTGCAGATACCCTAGCTAATTGTGCAAATGTTTCATATGTCCAAGCAAAACTTTGTGCTACAAATTGATTATTTTCTCTTTATTATCATTTACACTTCGCAGTGTACGCTATGGCTATTTTAATTTCTATGGATTAGTCGTAGTCCACTAGACGTATGGATTATATCTCAAAAGGAATAAATGGGACCATGGTGCATGCAAGAAGAAGGGAAGCTTAGTTAGGAACCTTTTCATTAGGTCCCTAGCTGTGTGCAGAGGACACGAATATGTACAGTGCATCTGGAAAGTGTTCCCAGCACTTCACTTTTTCTACATTTTTGTTATGCTACAGCCTTATTCCAAAATGGATTATATTTATTAGTTTCTTCAAAATTCTACAAACAATGCCACCTTAATGACAATGTGAAAAAAGTTTGTTTGAAATCTTTGCAAATGCATTAAAGATAAATGTACATAAGTATTCACAGCCTTTGCTCAATACAGTACTTTGTTGAAGCACCGTTGGCACCGATTACAGCCTCAAGTCTTTTTTAATTATAATGCTACAATTTTGGACAGTTTCTCTTATTCTTCTTTGCAGGACCCAGGGTCGGCGCAACCACCAGGCGGACCAAGCGGCCGCTTGGGGCGGGCAGGTCCGCAGCCTGGGATGGAGCGGAAAAATTACCTTCTTTTTTTTTTTTAATACTTCATTGTCCGGAGTTGCCGCCGCCCTCCGGTGCCCGGTGTCCCGCTCCGGTGTGCTAATGTGCCGCAGCGCCTGTCAGCTGCTGTCACTGGATGTGGCCCGGGCGACTCCCTTACCTAAGTTACTGGTGATGGATGACGCCTGGTCCGGGCCTGTACGGCACGGCACTTCAGTGACGACATCGTCCTCCGCGCAGGAGGACGTCTGACGTCACTGAAGGGGCGGCCCTCCGCTGCTGGCGCCACAGAGGCTGCAGCAGTAGTTGTGACACAGTACCCAGTCCCGCGCCGCGGCGCTGGAAGATTAGAGAAAATCGCACAGGAGGTGAGGGTGGGGAAGAAGAATAGATGGATGATGGAAGAAGGAGCAAGGGGGGTTAATGGAGACTGGGTCGGGTGGATAATTAATAAAGCAGGAGGGCATAATGGAACTGGAAGTAGGAGTGGGGGGGGAGGAATGGCGGAAGCAGAGCAGGGCCCAGGGGGGATGGATGATGGATCATGGAAGAAGGAGCAAGGGGGGTTAATGGAGACGGGGTCGGGTGGATAATTAATAAAGCAGGAGGGCATAATGGAAGAAGGAGTGGGGGGGGGGAGGAATGGTGGAAGCAGAGCAGGGCCCAGGGTGATGGATGATGGAAGAAGGAGCAAGGGGGGTTAATGGAGACTGGGTTGATAATGAAAGCAGGAGGGCATAAAAAGGACTTCTGCCCTCTCTTGCTATATAATTAATTTTTGGGGTACACAGTATGTTTTACATTTAGTAGTATGGTGTATATTATATTAAGAATTTCTGGTGTGGCGTGGTTTTAGGAACTTCAGAATGTGGCAGTATGTGGTATTATTATTATATTCAGAGGGTTCGGTGTGTAGCTAGAAGAATGCATGATGGTCTGGACCAGATTGAGAGGAACAATAAAATAAATTACATAGATGGTGAGTTACTGATATCCTTACCACTGTTTAGATGAGTGGTGTCCAAACTGCAGCCTTCCAGATGTTGCAAAACTACAACTCTCAGCATGCCCAGACAGCCTTCAGCATGCCCGGACAGCATTAGGCTGTTCAGGCATACTGGGAGTTGGAATTTTGCAACATCTGGAAGGCCGTAGTTTGGACACCACTGGCTTAGATCATGCTGGAAGCTGTAGTTTCACATGGTCAAAACTTCAAACCAAGAAAGGTTAGATTTTTATAGTGCTCACTTTGGATGTTTACATTATCTAGCACATTAGTTGAATTGCATTCAGTTAAATCTCTGGAAACTTGTGTTCTTGGCATGGCTTGGCTGCCAACTAGTATGGCCGCGTAGTACATTATCTGTACGTTATCAGTGTGTGTTATCTTTGGTGTTGAATAGGACTGAAGGTCCTAAAAATCTCGTGTTCTCAAACTCATGTTCTGATATTATAGTTTGAAAATATGTTAATATGCACTTATTGCTCTTCTTTTAACCAATAATGGTAATGTTTTGCCTTGAATAGGCCGTTTTAGTGTTATATTGTTTGTGTGCAGTACTATTTCCTGCACTTCTACAAGTCTGTTTGCACTATTTCCTGCATTTTTGCTCATTGGTAAATGGTAATGTTAATTTAATGGGGGGGGGGCGCCAAAATGGAGCTTCGCTTGTGTAGGCAGAAATCCTTGCACCGGCCCTGGCAGGACCTCTCAAGCTCCATCAGGTTGGATGGGGAGCGTCGGATTTTCAGATCTCTCCAGAGCTGTTCATGGCTGGGCTTTGGCTGAACTACACAAGGACATTCACAGAGTTGTCTCGTAGCCACTCCTTTTGTTATATTGGCTGTGTGCTTGGATTAATTGTCCTGTTGGAAGATGAACCTCCGCCCCAGTCTGAGGCCCAGAGCTCTCTGGAGCAGGTTTTCATCAAGGATGTCTCTGTACATTGCTGCATTAATCTTTCCCTCAATCCTGATTAGTCTTTCAGTTCCTGCCACTAAAAAACATCCCTACAGCATGATTCTGCCACCACCATACTTCACTGTAGGGATGGTATTGGCAGGTGATGAGCAGTGCCTGGTTTCCACCAGACATGATGCTTGCCATTCAGGCCAAATAGTTCAGTCTTTGTTTCATCAGACCAGAGAACTTTATTTCTCATGGTCTGAGATTCCTTCAGGCAAACTCCATGTGGGCTGTCATGTGGCTTTTTTCTAGCCACTCTGTCATACAGACCTGATTGGCGGAGTGCTGCAGATATAGTTGTTGTTCTGGAAGGTTCTCCTCTCTCCACAGGGAAACACTGGAGCTCTGTCAGAGTGACCACCTAGTTCTTGGTCACCTCCCTGACTAAGGCCCTTCTGCCCTGATCGCTCAGTTTCGCCAGGCAGCCAGCTCTAGGAAAGGTCCAGGCCACTATGCTCTTCTGGACCTTCAATGCTGCAGACATTTTTACCCTTCCACAGATCTGTGCCTCGATGCAATACTGTCTCGGGGGCCTACAGACCATTCCTTGACCTTCATGGCTTGATCTGTGCTCTGACATGCACTGGTAACTGTGGGAGCATATATAGACAGGTGTGTGCGCCTTTCCAAATCATGTCCAATCAACTGCACAGGTGGACTCCAATCAAGTTGTCGAAACATCTCAAGGATGATCAGTGGAAACAGGATGCAACTGAGCTCAATTTCGAGTGTCATGGCAAAGGCTGTGAATACTTTATGTACATGTGATTATTATTATTTTATATAAATTTGCAAAGATTTCAAACAAACTTCTATTAATGTTGTCATTATGGGGTATTGTTTGTAGAATTCTGAGGAAAATACTAAAGTCCATTTTGCAATAAGGCTGTAATATAACAAAATGTGGAAGAAGCACTGTAAATACTTTCCAGATGCACTGGTAAGTACCGTATTTATCGGTGTATAACACGCACCCTAACGTTAAGGGAAGTTTCAGGAAAAAAACTTTCCACAGCCCCCTGCGTATAACATGCAGGCACAGTTTTCTCTCTATTTTCATGGTAAAAAAGTGAGTGTTATACGCCAATAAATACAGTATTATTTAACATAGAAGGCTGCCTCCGAATAGGACAAATTTCTTCAAATCTTTGCTGCTAAAGTTTATCTTATGTTTTTGCCATCCCTGGTTCCTCTCTCTCCTCCTCCCACATGCTAATTAATTTTTTTTAAATACCAATTTCATTTTGTACCTTATTTTAGTCCCACCAAGGACATCACATTGCCTTAATAAAATGTTTGTGAGCAAATTGATGTTTATCATAAAAATGACGGTTGTTAAAATGAGTGTTGGAGAACTACATAATATTTTCATACTGTTAGTGGAATTTAGCACAATCTTTATTATAGTAATTTACTAGCGGTCCTAAATGTCTCCACAGTTTCAGGTGTCGACTGTAAAGCTGCCAATTTCTGCTTTAACTGATTGCAAGCAGTAGACCTTGATTATACATAAGTGTTATTCTCCTGGGAATTGTCCTCCAGCTAGTCCAGTCAGTGACCACTACCACCTCTACTATCCATTAGGTAGAGGCAGGATTTTTTCTTTCCATGTGCATTACCTGCTAAGCCCACTTCACTTGATTACTTTCTGGCCCCCTGTGGGACTTTTAGATTATAAGCATTTCATGTCAAGACCTGGTTTATTTATTTCTGTTTTCTTCTGTAAGCAAAAGCAGAAAATCTCTCCATTATACACTGCTCAAAAAAAAATGAAAGGAACACTTTTGAATCTGAACTCCTGGGATATTGATCTGGTCAGTTAGGTAGCAGAGGGGAGGGGTATATACAGAGGGGGTTGTTAATCAGTTTCAGCTGCTTTGCTGTTAATTGAAATTAACAACAGGTGCATTAGATGGGCAGCAATGAGGTGACCTCCAAAACGGGAATGTTTTTTCAGGTGGAGGTGTCTGACATTTTTTTTTCCCCCACTCCTCTTTTCTGACTGTTTTTCACTCGTTTTGCATTTCGATAGGGTCAGTATCACTACTGGTAGCATGAGGCGATACTTGGACCCTATACAGGTTGCACAGGCAGTCCAACTCCTCTAGGCTCCGATTGCCTCTCGGGGGATCAGGAAGGATTTTTTTCCCCTCCTGTAGCGAATTGATCATGCTCCGCTGGGGTTTTTTGCCTTCCTCTGGATCAACTGTGGGTATTGAGTTGGGGGTATGGGATTGTACTGTGTTTTTTATTTTTTATTTTATTTATTTTTTCATGGTTTAACTGAATGGACTTGTGTCTTTTTTTCAACCTGACTAACTATATCCAGGATGACACATCAATAAGTGTCCTTGCCAGAAGGTTTGCTGTGTCTCCCAGCACAGTCTCAAGAGCATGGAGGAGATTCCAGGAGACAGGCAGTTACTCTAGTAGAGCTGGACAGAGCCGTAGAAGGTCCTTAACCCATCAGCAGGACCGGTATCTGCTTCTTTGTGCAAGGAGGAACAGGATGAGCACTGCCAGAGCACTACAAAATTACCTGCAACAGGCCACTGTTGTGAATGTCTCTGACCAAACAATTAGAAACAAACTTCATGGGGGTGGCCTAAGGGTCGGACGTCCTCTAGTGTGCTATGTGCTCACTGCCAGACACTGTGGAGCTCAATTTGCATTTTTCATTGAACACCAGAATTGGCAGGTCTGCCACTGGTGTCCATGCTTTTCACAGATGAGAGCAGGTTCACCCTGAGCATATGTGACAGACGTGAATGGGTCGGGAGAACTTTATGCTGCCTGTAACTTTATTCAGCATGACTGGTTTGGTGGTGGGTCAGTAATGGTCTGGAGATGCATATCCATGGAGGGACGCACAGACCTCTACAGGCTACACAATGGCACCCTGACTGCCATTAGGTATCTGGATGAAATCCTTGGACCCATTGTCAGACCCTACGCTGGTGCAGTGGGTCCTGGGTTCCTCCTGGTGCATAACAATGCCCAGCCTCCTGTGGCGAGATCATGCAGCCAGTTCCTGGAGGATGAATGGCCCCCTTGCTCGCCTGACCTAAATCCAAAAGAACACCTCTGGAACATTGTTTCAGTCCATCTGGTGCCACCAGATTTCACCTCAGTCTGTTCAGGAGTGTGATGCTCTGGTCCAGATCTGGGAGGAAATACCCCAGGACACTATCCGTCGTCTCATTAGGAGCATGCCCTGATGTTGCCAGGCATGCATACAAGCACTTGGGTGCCATACAAACTGATGAGGACCATTTTGAGTTGTTGCAATGAGTTCAGCAAAATGGACTAGCTTGCTGCATAATATTTTCACTTTGATTTTCGGGGCGTCTTTGAATACAGCCCTATGTAGGTGAATCATTTTTAATTTCCATCAAATTATGTGCCATCTTTTCATTCCTAACACATTACCCAGTCCATATCAGTATAGATATAGATCTATAGTATAGATCCAGCATGAGATTTTTGCCCGTTGAGATCTGATATGCTTTCAAAGTGTTTCGTTAAAAAAAAATTGAGCAGTGTATAATATTAAAGTCCAAAGTCTAATTATATATATATGTGTATAACATTGAAGCCCACTATTGTGGTTTGATGAGACCTCCTTTCAACTCTTGCTATCACTAGTCTCTACTCCTAAATGTTTTGGTTTCCTGGCTGTTTTGTTGATCTAATAGCTTTTTAAACATTTGGGTAACTGACATAGAAGTTCTGACTTCACTGGCTGGAGAAATTTTCCTTGATTGACTTGGGGCTCTTTCACACGAACTCCGCTTTGCTCAGCAGGGATCGCTCCGTTAATCCCCGCTGAGCAGGCGGATGGAAAATAGGGTTTCCATCCGTCTGAATTTAGCGGAGCAGATTTTATGTCGGCAGACTCGTCACCGTTGCATCCATCGCTCCATAGACCTGCATGGAGCATCCATTCGGGTCCGCCTAAAAAACTAATAGACGGACTTGAACGGTCCCGCGTGTGAAAGGGGCCTTAGGATTTGTTGCGGTCCGAGAGGCAGTCGGGGAACTAGTGTGACTGGCAGCCCCATATGTCTGTGTGTTGCTCAATTGTCAGTATCAGTACCCCATTAAAGAGGTTGTAAACCCTTTGCATACACTCACTGAAGTGACTGCTCTCAAATGATACGCAGAGATGAAACCAATCCTCCTAAAAAAAAAAGTTGTACCTGTCTATCTGCGGTCTTCAGCAGGTTCAAATATTTTCAGCATTTCATAAGACACATTTCATGATGCCTACATTACAGACATATTCATTCTATTTAACCACTTTAGCCCCGGACCATATTGCTGTCCAAAGACCAGAGCACTTTTTGTGATTCGGCACTGCGTCGCTTTAACTAACAATTGCGCGGTCGTGCGACGTGGCTCCCAAACAAAATTGGCGTCCTTTTTTTCCCACAAATAGAGCATTATTTTGGTGGTATTTGATCATCTCTGCGGTTTTTATTTTTTGCGCTATAAACAAAAAAAGAGCGACTATTTTGAAAAAAATGCAATATTTTTTACATTTTGCTATAATAAAAATCCCAAAAAAGATATAAAAAAACATTTTTTTTCCTAAGTTTAGGCCGATACGTATTCTTCTACATATTTTTTGTTAAAAAAAATCGCAATTAGCGTTTATTAATTGGTTTGCGCAAAATTTTTAGCGTTTACAAAAAAGGGGGTCGTTTTATGGCATTTTTATTATTATTTTTTTTTTTTAACTAGTAATGGCGGCGATCAGCGTTTTTTTTTTCGGTACTGCGATATTATGGTGGACACATCGGACACTTTTGACACATTTATGGGACCATTGGCATTTTTATAGCAAACAATGCTATAAAAATGCATTGGATTACTATAAAAATGCCATTGGCAGTGAAGGGGTTAAGTGTGGTCCTGGTGTAATCTAACTGTATGGGGGGGGTGGCCTCACTAGGGGAAATCACTGATCTTCTGTCCATTGTATGGACAGAAGTTCACCGTTTCCCCCGCTGACAGGAACAAGAGGTATGTGTTTACACACATACCTCCCGTTCCCCGCTCTGTAAAGAGCAATCACGGCTGCCTGGCAGCGATCGTACCCACCGGGCACGCGCGCGGGACGCGCCCTACAAGCTGCTAAAGGGAGGACGTAGAGCTGCGTGCTCCCGCGTAGCAGTGCCACCGTCCCGCAGTAATATGACGGCAGGGCGGTCGGCAATTGGTTAATAAAGCATTAGGCGTAATCGGCTACAATTATGTGTGTACAGGTGCATAATATCTGTGAATAAGCTTTAGGTTTGACTTTGGTCACAAAAAAGCAGCTTTGTAATCCTGTGATGAACCTTGAAGTGAACCCCATGATCCAATATGATAACTATTTTTTATTTATTTTTTCCTTCGCTTACGTGGCATTATCTGTGTGGGCCTCAATATTAGGCCACCCTATTTGGGTCAAGTGTGATACGTATACACTGAGATGTGCTATCAGTCCCCATAACTGAGGGAACGCTCTATTTATCCCTTTTAATATGCCGGCACTGCATTTATGGGCTATATTTTGTATTATTGATATTTTGTTGGCAACGTTTGCAATGAGAGCCTTTGACAACTTACGTGTGTGTGTGTGTGTGTTGCTTACGCTGTAATATTCTTACATCTTTAATTTATACTTTTGCTGCACATCAGTGGTATCTACTATAGACCATATATGTGTGCGCATTGTTTTTGCATACATATACATGAAACTTTGATTTATTTATTTTTTGTTGGGATTTGCGAAGTGTCCTTATACCCTGAGCTACAGAATTACCAGCACCTACACAGTATTTGTCCTGAGGAAGCTAACAATTTAGTGAAACGTGTCAAAGAGCAAGTTTTTGGAGACATTACTGGATCAACTCTTTTCATTACATTACTAAGTCAATTTCTGTACTTTTTTTTTTTATTTATTTTTTGATCCAGCCCTCTGTAACTGCACTACTGGGTAACTGGTAATTGTGTCCATTCAGGGTGTTTTTTTTTTTTTTTTTTTTATTTTTTTTATGTTTTTTTTTTTTTTTTATCGTGCTGTACTAAAAATGTATACTTCAATGGTTTTTCCTCTTTATTATGTGCCCACAAAGTCCACCAATTTTTGGAGTTTCTCTATCTCTAGTGAGGGTCTTCCCTTCTGTCATTCTACTTTAAGCTTTTGGCAGATGCTGGAGCATTGAAACATGAGGTGCACAAGTTTTAATTAAGATTGTGTATATTCAGATGATATTAATTGATGTTCTCTTTTGACAGGTGTCCTGGCCATCCTCATTCCTCGCTTGGACATTGTCATCTCATTGGTGGGATCTGTAAGTAGCAGCGCTCTGGCTCTGATAATCCCACCTCTTCTAGAGATTGTCACATATTACTCCGAAGGTCTCAGTCGCTGGGCCATAGCCAAGGACATTCTAATCAGCCTGGTGGGCTTCCTGGGATTTGTGCTTGGAACCTACGTGACCTTGTGGGAGCTGCTAGCACCAGAATCTCATCCAGGTCATCTTAACACCACTCTGTATGTGGTTCAATAAAGGCTGATGTTTCCCCTTAAGATATCTGCAAGTACAGGGGAAAGGTGGAAGCTGAGAGATCAAAATGTTCTCTTTTATAAATGTACACTCTCGCACCATCACTGTCCCATGAATGTATTTATTCTAGCTTCTTTATGATTCGATAACATTTTGATGTCTGTACTTACAACTATTTAATAATGATTAGTTTTCCTTTTATTGCACATATTAATGTAAATCTATGATCTTGCTTTATTGTCCCCAATTCTTTGAGATGTTTATAATATTTAAAGAGGCAGTCTACCCTGATATTTCAATTTCAGCAGGACTTTTGTCAATGGAACCACCTACTGACGTACTGATGGGGCATTCCAAAAGCCCATAATTTATTTCCTGGTGTTCATCAATCTCCTTTGTAAAAACTTTTAGTTGATACATCCTATCCAGTTACACTTCAGTGTTCACAACATCTTCTTTTTGGGAGATTAAGTGCCAATATTCTTAGTAGGTGTTAGATTTTTTTTAATACATTTATTTTGCATGAAGTAGATAACTTGCCAACATTAGCTCTTTATACCAAAGGGAGCAGTGGAAAGAAATATATGATTCTCGCTACATTCTTATGACTTTTAATAGGAATATACTGGAAATCCACTTGGACTGATGACATCAAATGTCTGTTGGGTAGAAGGAGATCTCCTTCTAAGGTTGTTGAGAGTTGTAAATACCCTATTTGGGGTCAAAAGCCATCCCACTCCAGCCTAAGAGGCGGTTTACACACAGGCGGCACGACTTTGGGGGAGACTCGGCAAGGTGATCTCAAAACGACTTGAGAGGCAACTTGCAAAATTACTTCTGCAAGCCCCCCCCGAAGTCGTACAGGAACCTTTTTCTAAGTCGGGAGCGACTTGCGTCTCTCCTATTAGAACGGTTCTATTAAATAGAGCTGACCACAACTTCTCAGGCGGCTGAGTCGCCTGACAAGGTCGCCCCTGTGTTAACCAGCTCTTATTAAAAAATAAATAAAAAACTGGGTATGGTTAATTCTAAAGCTTTTGGGGTATTTTGGAATATACACTAGTGAATGTCACAGAAATGGGTGCTTTAAAAAAAAAAAAAAAAAAAACTTGTGTTCTCTTCAGACTCCTGGTGGCATTCGGTCCCCAGATAGATTTATACATATGTAATTCCCATGTTTTCCCCTGGATTTACATCAGTTATTTGAATGTCTGACTTACTAAACCGCAAATGCCAGCTGCTTCCTATAATTCAAAGGCCCATGATTGTAACTGTGTTGTCATCTGACAATATACTTGGTGCTTTAAAATATTGAGGCCTTGTCCACACCATACGTACAGAAAAATTGATAGATAAAAAAAGTAGCAAATAATGATTTGCATCGAATATTTTGGTCTTCACACAACTGTTTTTCTGTGCAGGAATCTGCAACTTAAATTCTCTGCAAGGGCACAAAGGGAAACAAATTGTTTTCTTATTGTATTTAAGGGCATATTCAGACATGTACAGTTGTGCTCATAAGTTTACATACCCTGGCAGAATTAGATTTCTTGGCCATTTTTCACAGAATTCACAAAATTCATTTTACTCATGATTAGTGTTTGGTTGAAGTCATCTATTATCTATCAACTGTTTACTCTTTTTAAATCATAACATGATTTAACATGAAACTACCCAAATGACCCTGATCAAAAGTTTACATGCCCCAGTTCTTAATTCAGTGTATTGCCCCCTTTAACATCAATGACAGCTGTAAGTCTTTTGTGGTATTTGTGGATGAAGCTCTTTATCTTCTCAGATGGTAAAGCTTCCCATTCCTCTTGGCAAAAAGCCTCAAGTTCTTGTCAATTCTTGGGCTGTCTTGCATGAACTGCATGTTTGAGATCTCCCCACAGTGGCTCAATGATATTGAGGTCAGGAGATGGCCACTCCAGAACCTTCACTTTATTCTGCTGTAGCCAATGACAGGTCGATTTGGCCTTGTGTTTTGGATCATTGTCATGTTGGAATGTCTAAGTAAGTCCCATGTGCAACTTCCTTGGCCATCAATTTTGACCAAATTTCCTGTGCCTTTTTGTAGCTCAAACATCCCCAAAACAACAGCGATCCACATCTGTGTTTTACAGTAGGAATGATGTATCTTTCATTATAGGCCTTGTTGACTCCTTTCTCCAAATGTAGCGTTTATGGTTGTGGCCAAAAAGCTCAATTTTGGTCTTATCTCTCCAAATTAGGGCTGTTACTGATCAAAATCTTTGTGTTCATTAAAAGATTTTTTTTTTTCATCGATTAATCGACTAATTTCGATTAATTATAATGCACATACAGATCCAAGTACTTTTAGCTGATCTCCTTGCAGGCTGATTCCCAGTGCAGCTACCAACCACTAGTAAAATGGATTGCAGGATACAAAAAACACACAAAGGCAGCGCTCGATGGGAATAGCATTAAAACTTTTATAGTCTTCAAGTAAGTAACAAAATAAATATTGCACTGGAGATCAAATCGATGTAGCTACATAAACTGTAAAAATGGTGCAAGTAATACCAAACGGTAGCAAAAGCAGTCATAAAAACATGTAGCCAAGTATGATACTGGTATAAAAATGTGTACAACACTGCCACTGTTGAATCCACATGAGGAGAGGTTAACATCGGTCCGTTGGCATGTAGATGTCCCGGGAAGGGAACTATCACACTTCCCTCTATCAACCTAGAATTCTACAACCATCCACTGGGAGTTGTGACAGCCCTTGCATGTGGCAGATAGAAAGGTCTCGCCGGCATGCAGATATGAAGGCACAGCAATGGAGCCCTTCAGATGGACACGACAAGCCCTGCTGGTGTTCGTGACGTCACCAGATCTCACCAGATCTCCGACAGAACTCCCTGAAGACCCGGAAGTCGGCAGAGAGGTGAGTACCAATCAAAATAATTTAGATAATAAAAAAATAAAGATTAATCGATGAATTAATAGTTAATTTTCACAGCCCTACTCCAAATGACTTTGTGCCAGAAGGTTTGAGGCTCGTCTCTGTGCTGTTTGGCATATTGTAAGTGGGATACCTCATGACATTTGCCTATGAATGGCTTTCTTCTGGCGACTCAACCATGCAGCCCAACCTTCAAGTGCCTCCTTATTGTACATCTTGAAACAGCCACACCACGTTTTCAGAGAATCCTGCATTTCTCCTTTTTGTGGGTTTTTCTTTGCATCCCGAACAACTGGCAGTTGTGGCTGAAATTTTAGTTGGTTGGTTTGAACATACCCCTAATTTTCCATTTATTGATTGGAGTTTGAACACTGCTGATTGGCATTCTCAATTCCTTGGATATCTTTTTATATCCATTTTCTGTTTTATACAGTTCAACTACCTTTTCCCGCAGATCCTTTTACCAATTCTTTTGCTTTCTCCATGACTCAGAATCCAGAAACGTCAGTGCAGCACTGGATGAAAGATGCAAGGGTTTGTCAGGAGTCTTGAAATTCATTGACCTTTTATACACACATACTAATTACAAGCAAACAGGTGAGGATGGTTACCCTTAATAGCAATTCAAACCCTTTTGTGTCAACTTGTGTGCATGTTATCAAGCCAAAATGTAATGTAAACTTGTGATCAGGGTCATTTGATTAGTGACTGTTGTCATTATGATTTTTAAAAAAGAGTAAACAGTTGATAATAAATGGCTTCAGCCAAACACTAACCATATGTGAAAGAAATTTTTTATTTTTTTTTGTTATCATTTATAGTCTCAGAAAAATGGCCAAGAAATCATAAATTCTGCCAGGGTATGTAAACTTATGAGCACAACTGTATATAAATATACAGTTGACTTTCCCAGCTAAGTGTCATCATTTTACAGAGCAGGCACTACTGCAAGCCTGGTTTAAAATTTTAATTGAGGTTTGCCTCGTTCTTCTTTTTTTTTTTTTGCCTCTTTATTCTTTAACGGTGCACTTGTAGAACATGTTGCTATTGTGTTGAAAATCTAATCTCTGGCGGGGACAGATTTAGTTAGTATTTAAAGGACGTTTTTTTCTAAATGAACAAATGTTTATTAGAAGTTGGTTTGTATAAAAGTGTTTAGTAAAAATACTTTAAATATTTCTTTACATTAATTTTGCATAGGGGCTGCTACGGAAGCGACTAAACTAGGTTTTTTCTGCTTCCGGTATTATGAATCTTGGAGGGTGGAAGTCTGGGTGTTTATATATATAATGTGAGACCTTATTCTTGTTTTTAATTTCTAAATTCATCAATGTATGGATTATTGGCCACTCATGCATATTCTGGGCCCATCACAGAGCTGAATACAGGAACCATGGTATTACACTTGGACTGCTGCTTTCAAGTTTTAATGTTTTCTGGTATGGTAGGAGAGGGATGAAATGGAGTAACTTACTTTCTACTTTGTCTATATTACATAAATCCTGGCCAATCCCCAAAGATTATTATTTTTCACTTAGCCGGAAACAATTTAGGTTCAAAATGAACATTGGACATCATCTTGCAAATCAAATTGGAATTGTTCTGTCTGCATACAGTGTTACAGAATTGTACTTTAGTTTTTGCAGAGGTAGTTCCTCGCTTGTTATGGTTAAACCCTGATTTTAGACATTTTGTGAAGATTCGTAAAAAGGGTCAATAGATCTGGCTAAATTTATGGCATGAACGTTTGGAAGGTGGTCTGCCAGGTTTGTACAGACCTGACAGAGTTCACTTGTCTCATATCGCACTTGATATATTCAATTTGGACTTCGATTTGTGTGGAATAGGCCACTGCCAGGGTGGGTTGCCAGACTCATTGTGGATAAGTCTGGCTGGTGGATTATATGTGAAGTTTGTTACTAGCTTGAGCTTTCAATAGCTGAGCTAAATCTAGTAATTGGTATAAATTTTAAAATATATATTTATTTGCATTGTATATTTTAAATAATTTGTTAAGCTTTCAAAAATATTTTTAACCCTATAATAAAAGGTTATGGCCTATTAATCCACCAAGTGGATGTCCAGTTGTTGTTTTTTTTTATTTATTTTTTTTATTCAAAATTTTTTTTGGTTTACAGTCCCATTTTATCAAAACTGTTTGGTATAGCTAACTTCATATTTATTATTCTACAGGAATATGTCTGATTTTTTTATTTATTTTTGTCATCCTGACTAAATGTGTAGCAGCCATACACAATAGGAAGTACAGCAATGCCAACAATTTTTCAAATGTTATTTGGCTACCTATGGAAGATATTAGACACTTTCAACATAAATAAAGCATTAATGTATAGAGAATTACTGCGCTATCATGAAGGAAGGATAGCTGCTGACTTTACAGTGTGACAAAATTGTGTAAAGGATGAAAGTGAAAAATGCAGAGCTAAATATAAGATAAATATGTATGAAACCAAAAGTGTTTGAGTGATAAACCTGTATAAACTGATATGGATTAAATAGGTTTGTACCAATATTAAAGTGAAAAGTGCTAATAAAAATATATTTGTGTGCAAACTCAATTGCTGATGGCCACAAAGGATTGAACGGTGAACAAAAACAATGGGCTGAGAAAAAGAAAGTTCACCAACATCCACACATAAAAGTTCACAGGGAAAACTGAACAAATATAGAAATGGAGTTCTGGGAAATGTCTATTCAATGCAGACAATTATTGATGGTGATCTGTTACAGCATAGTTGGTCAAACACAAGACCCGCGGGCTGAATCCGGCCCTCCAGGCAACTACAGGAGAGCTCCAGCCCTCCTCTGGTCCTACTCCAGACCCTTACTTTCTGCTTTAAGCAATGCATCTAGCTTCTTCCCAGCAGCAGCATAAGGAAAGGGGGGTGCACTGTGATGTAAGGGAGGGTGGGGGACTCAACTTTTGATGGTGGGGTGGCTCTTGACATCTAATGTAAAGGGGAGGGGATGCGCTGAACATCTAATCTTACAGATACAACCGGCCCTTTTGAGGGCAATCATAATGCTCATGCAGCCCACGATGAAATTGAGTTTGACACCCCTGTGTTACAGGATCACAGGGGATACTGCATCCGCCACACAGGGGAGAGGGTGGGTACTCTTACTGGAAACTGTGGACTCATGTCAGCAGCAGTGAGTCAAACAAGCGTAAGGATAGAGGCAGGAACTCTGGAAGACCAGGTCCAATGTTCCAACTTCTCATCCAACGAATGATCATAAATTCGGTCATAAGATAAGAAAAGGGGGCCTCCCCATAGTATAGATAAAAAATGGATGGGTTTATTTTAAAACGCATGAGTATGGACATCAAGACTGATGTGTACAAATAAAATCAATTGGAAAAGAAAGTGCGGCGCTCAAAATATTACTTTTGGTATGCTCAAAATATATAAGTGTACATATAACCTACGTGTTATACTAAATAAATACATTAAATTACACACATAATATGAAAACTATGCAAATGATTAATCAAAGTGATAATATAAAGCAATCATTGACTGAACAAAATTGTGTAATCCAAAATAATGTGTAGGTTGAAAATGTACCAAATGAATATAGTGAATAAATAACCAATATTATACAAGTATAATAAATACAAAGTGAAGCACCAAAGATGGAAATAAACCAAAAAAGTGCTAGTGAACAAATGAAATATAAAGTCCAAAATTGATCCACTGTGCTAAAATTGACTGTATATAGTTGTCTGTAGGAAATCCACCACCATGAAGATCAAAGGCTTACCAGACAAGATGGACCCAGCAGGGCATATGCCTGAAGGCTCGAATGAGCTTGTTGGTGTAACACACCCAACGAGAGGTACAGCAAGCACAGCTTCAAATGGGGCCAGGCAGTGAGACCAGGCAACGATATTCCACTATATTGATATCAATGGGTTTCCATTATAGGTGTAACCACTTAAGGACCGCTGCATGTACATTTACGTCGGCAGTAAAGACAGGAAGGGGGAAGTGATGTAATCTCTCCTCTCGGGGGGTATTTTAAACCGCCACTGAGGAGAGAAGACCTCACAAGTGAGTCTGCACAACACTACACTGACACAGTAACACACAGGCACATAAACCCCCCTCACCCCCCTGTCACAGTGTCACTGAATGCAGTGATCATATATCTACTGATCACTGCATTTAGTGTCAGTGTGACAGGCAGTTAGTGTTAGGTCCAGGGTAACCCCGTCCCCCCCCTAATAAAGTTTTAACCCCTTGATCACAGCCCTAGTTAACCCTTTCACCCCCTATTGCCAGTGTCACTAAGCGATCATTTTTCTGATCGCTGTATTAGTTTTACTGTTGCCGCTAGGTAGATTTATTTTATTTTTTTTACTAAAGACATTTGGCTGAATACATTTTGGCCTAAATGTTTGACTAAAATTTAATTTAGTTCGATTTTTCTTATAACAAACAGTAAAGAATATTGTTGTTTTTTTTTTTTTTAAATGTCGCCCTATTTTTGTTTATAGCGCAAAAAATAAACGCAGAGGTGATCAAATACCATCAAAAGAAAGCTCTATTTGTGGGAAGAAAAAGACGCAAATTTTGTTTGGGAGCCACATCACACGACGCGCAATTGTCTGTTAAATCGACGCAGTTGCCGAATTGTAAAAACGCCTCTGGGCATTTAGCAGCATTGGTCCGGTCCTTACGTGGTTAAGCAACGTTGCGTCATACACAAATCCTCCCAGTGTAACATATGTTAAGGAGAGAAATTGGGCCACGTAGTATAATTCCATTTAAAAAGTGGTCATTTATTAAATAAAATATAAAATAGTCACTCACATTTGAGAAGACAAGTAAAAGCAAATGGGATCAAAATAAAGCAGTGGCATTAGCAGACCCCCTCCCGACGCATTTCTCCTAATAAGGATCTGTGTGTTGTCCCAGGCAGCCCATCCCCCATACAGTTAGTAAACACACCTAGGGAACCCCTTGATCGCCCCTGAGGTTAACCCCTTCCCTGCCAGTGCTATTAGTACAATGTCCGTGCATAATTTTAGCACTGATCACCTAATGTCACTGGTTCCCAAAAAAGTGTCAGATGTCCGTTAAGTGTCTGACCTATTCGCCGCAATGTCGCAGTCCCACTAAAAATCTCAGAACACCACCATTACTAGTAAATCTATCCCCTATTTTGTAGACGTTTATACCTTTTGCTAAAACTAGGGTTGTCCCGATACCACTTTTTTAGGACCGAGTAAAAGTACCGATCCTTTTTTTCATGTACTCGCCGATACCGATTACCGATACTTTTTTTTAAATGCAGCCACGTTTCCCAAAATGCAGCCTTGTGTCCCTTAATTCAGCCATGTCCCTCAATGCAGCAGCCATGTCCCTCAATGCAGCAGCCATGTCCCTCAATGCAGCCGTGTCCCTCAATGCAGCAGCCATGTCCCTCAATGCAGCAGCCATGTCCCTCAATGCAGCAGCCATGTCCTTCAAATCAGCAGCCATGTCCCTCAATTCAGCAGCCAATGTCCCTAATGCAGCAGCCGTGTCCCTCAATCCAGCAGCCATGTCCCTAATGCAGCAGCCGTGTCCCCTAAGACAAAGCCAAGTCCCCCCCCCTCCTCCCGCCGCTGCCGAGTCCCAACATCTAGTTACTATGTGCCGGAGGAACACAACAGCTGTCATTTGCATTTGAATAGCTGTGTTCCCCCGCCGCGCCGACATGTATAGCCCCTCCCCTTGCCCAGAAACTTTGATAGACAGATCACCCGTCGGACGGATGATCTGTCAATCAAAGTGCCCGGGCAAGGGGAAGGGGCTATACATGTCGGGACTTTGCCTAAGGCGGCGGCAGCAGCTCACCTCTCCCCCATACGAGGACTGCTCTGCTCCGCCCTCCGCTCCCTCTCCAGCCCCTCTCCACCCGCACTCGAAAAATAAAATAAAAAAAGTATTCTATCAGGCATCGGGAGTATTTGCGCGAGTACAAGTACTCGCGCAAATACTCGGTATCGGTCCCGATACCGATACTAGTATCGGTATCGGGACAACCCTAGCTAAAACCAATCAATATACGCTTATTATTTTTATTTTTTATACCAGAAATATGTAGCGGAATAAAAATTGTCCTAAATTGATGAAGAAATTAGTTTTTTTTCATTTTTTTTTTATTATTGGGTATTTTTTATACCAGAAAATAAAAAATATTGTTGTTTTTTTTTTTTTTTTTTTTTAATATCTGTCTTTTTTTGCCACCAATGTGGGGAATAAAGGACCTCAATTTTATTTTGGGTAATTCACAGTTGTCAGCTAAAGTATCGCAGTGCTGTATCGCAAAAAAAAATGGCCTGGTCAATTGAGGGTAAATCCTTCCGGGCTGAAGCAGTAAAGCAAACCTCATGTTTACACATTTCAAGCAAAGCAATAGATTTTGCTTTAATCTTCATATCCAGGAGCCAGCATGCTTACATTTACCTCACTCTCCTTTTGGATTGCTATTAAAAATAAATGGCACCATGTGTTACCAGTAACATGTTTCCACAATGCATATGCTACTGAGTGTTTCCATTTCACGTTGGCAGTCATCCTTTTAGCATCTTAATTTATTTTTTTGTGCTACATTGGAGGAGACTGACAAAAAGTAGTTAAATCTCCCTGTAGGAGAAAGATTTTATTGCCAGTGTATCACTGTTAGCATTAAAAACATATGTAATGCTTACTTCTAATTTACACAAGCCTGCAACACTGTTAAGTCAAGTTGCTGTCTCTTGCACGCTGTCTAAATTCCCACTGAATTATCTACAGGAGTATATAAAAAATCTACACCCAAGGAGCCTGGACATACAGTACAGCCTGACTGTGACATTCAACCAAGAGTATAGATATACCTAAAATATAAATAAATGTTCTGCCTAAAGGGAATGTATAGTTTTTTTTTTAGTGTTTTTTCTTTTCATTATACAGATTGTAAATAAGCTGGTTGTAAGTAATTTTTTCATTGTGTCAATACAATAAAAACTTGTTTCTAAGTATATTTTGTTATTGTATACCTATAATGTTGCAGCCATATGTTATTGCAATACATACACAGGTTCCACAGTGTTTGTGCTTTACTCCTCCTTGAGTGTGCAGAAGTCAGCCTACACTCATGTGATATCAAGCCCTCTCTTTGTGGGTGATAGTTTATCTCGCAATCTTACTTTATTTTATTCTGTTTACGAAAACACAGCAAACTGAACTCCAATTCCAAAAAAGTTTGGGTTCTGTGAAAAATGTACATAAAAATCTACATAAACTGTTTTCAATTGCAAATATAATAAGCCCCTAATTTATTCACAGTAGAAAACATACCACGCAGCAAATGTTTAAAAATTTACCATTTTAAGAAGAAAAATAAGGTAATTTTGAAATTGATGGCAGCAGCATGTCCCAAAAAAGTTGGGAAAGGGCAACAAAAAGCTGGCAAAGTATGTGGTTCTAACAAGGAAGATCTGTTGGAGCATTTTGCAGCTAATTATAGGTATGAAAAAAAGAGCGATAACATACCTGCTCCCCATTCACACCTGAGACCTTGTAACACTAACGAGTCACATGACACCGGGGGGGGGGGGGGTTGGCTAATTGGGCCCAATTTAAACATTTTCTTTTAGGGGTGTACTCACTTTTGTTGCAAACAGTTTAGACATTAATGGATGTGTTGAGTTATTTTGAGGAAACCACAAATTTACACTGTTACACAAGCTGTACACTAACTACTTTACAGTGTAACAAAGTGTAATTTCCTCAGTGTTGTCACATGAAAATAAAACGATATAGTAAAATATTTTTAAAAATGTTAGGGGTGTACTCACTTTTGTAAGATACTGTATGTCTCTTTGTGCCTAATTTTGGGCACATTAAATATCCCCCATCTACTCATGACCCTTTTTACCCATCTACCCATGAAACCTACCTTTGTTCAGGATCAAACACTCAGTACCTGGGAGGACCCCATTTCGAGTGTTGTATCAGTAGCTCTATTTTGGTAAAGACCGTCCCTCTGCAATCATTGACCTCACATGCTGCTCTACCTATCATCCCTTTATCTCAATGAATGTTTGTTATTATATAAATTCTGTATCACCACCTCTTAAGGGGAACTTTGTTACAATGGCACTCATATTTTGTTAATACCATTAATGTGCTGCTTGGAAGAATATTTGTTTGTGACAGATGGTTTGGTCCATTAATGTAATTTCCCTTTCTTTTTCTGTCAACCATGCATCGCAATCTCCTCCAAAACCATTCTAATAAAAGTATTGAGAAAGAAAAGACTGAAAAGTTCTGGCGTTACCATCGGCATTCCGATTCCTCCCAAAGGTGTTCAATAGGGTTGAGGTTAGATCTCCGTGAAGGCCACTAAAGTCTCTTCATATCCAACTCATCAAGTTGGCTTTGTGCACAAGGGCATAGTCATGTCTACTATGTCTCAGTTTATGAATTTAATGGGAATCTCTGTACAGAGCTCTGTTCATTCATTCTGTGCAGCCAAGGCTGTAGAGAAAGGGACTGATGAATCTGTCCTCAGTCCTTTTCTCTGTGTCAAAAGTGAGATATATCACCAAAAGCCCCCCCCCCATGGGGATCCAAAAAATTTTGGGGCCAGGGGGCCCTTCATGGTTTCTTGCACCCAGTCCTTGAAGGTTCTAATTACGCCTCTGCCAAAAAAAATATGTAAAAGAATACAATTGTAAACAAAAAATGGTAATAAAATATACAACAAAAATAAAAAAAACTGCTGACACCAGTGACAGAGCTACCAGGATCGCAAAGGTCACTCTTGGGCTCTGGCGTTCCACCACCGTTGGTGGACTCCAAGATAACAGGAAGGTGGCCTACTGTGGAACTGTAATAAAGGGGTCCCACAATGGGATTAAAAGGCCCTGAGATCAGTGGGAAGTGCCATTGTTGGAGGTCAGAAGGCCCTTCATGGTTTCTTGCACCAGGGCCTTGAAGGTTCTAGTTACGCCTCTGCCTTTCACCTTACTGCTGCAAGTTAACATTGTGTGTGGGTGGTCTTGATGAAACTCCAATGGCTTAGATATGTTCTCCCCAGGGCTAGCCCAGCTGTTGGCTCTCCTGGGCTGCAAACTCCGACCCCCTCCAAAGATCCTTCTCTCCTGAGCCCAGTGACTCTGCAGGGTAGATGTTGTGGCTCTTGTAGATTAAATGTTGTAATCTGGGGATCCACCCCAGACTTCCCCATGTAGTGTATAAAAGTAAGGTATTCCCAGATAGTGTAGGACCGTTTTTAGGTGAATTTATTAAAACTGCTTAATTTTACTCACTTTGTTAAGAAACGCAAACGGCATATAATCCACGAGCGGTAAGCTTGTATTCCCGCATCACTTCCTGTGTGCCTGTCAAACAATCCCTACACGTATCATCACAGTCATGTGACTTTATCAGGGAATTTCCTAGCTGGGCTAACCCTGGGAGAAGTTATCCAAGTCATTGGAGTTTCATAAAGATCACTTACACACGCTGTTACTTTACAGCAGTAAGGTGAGAGGCCAATCAGCACAGAGGTGCCACTGCACTGAAAGAGACAATAGTCACATTGTGGTTGCTTGTTTTGCATGTTTCATCACTCAACATTTGTTCGTCATTTTTTTATATTGAACTGATTTTAGGATCTATCACGTGCATCACTTATTAAGTCACTGCTAATCACCTGCACTTATATAATTCACAAACATATATATTAATAATATCAATCTTTTTGGATAGGAGGGACTGCAAAACCCCCTGTGTATTTATCTGTGAGATATCACATTATGGATGTATATATTTATATACTTTTTAATGTTTTTGTACAGATCCTATAATTGCCATTCGATATAAGACTCGAAAATTGAACTTTGCATAATCCCATTCTTCTGTTAAAATATCATATTTATTGCTGGTAAAGGCTAAGTTCACTTTTTGCAGAAAAAAATTATAAATGCACATATTTTTGCAGAAAACAAAGTGCAGCCTGGAAAGCATTGCACCAGTGGACTCCTGTAGACCTGTCCTCTGGTTTTCAGCCCCTACCTCTGTACAGGATTTTTGTTTGAAAGCCAGAGGACCTGTCTGAGAATGCTCATCAGCACCCCTGTAACCCATTGAAAACACCAGTCCATATGCTTTGGTGGAAGACTCTACTTGATTCATTCACCAGAATCTGTGAATGAATGACACTGTGTGGGTAGAACACTGCACATAAGCACTGTGTTTTGAAAAGTGACAGTAAGTACAGGAAAAAGATTCCCTGCCTGTTGTCACAGGAAGGGGGGAATAGGGAGAAAGCCACCCTAAGGAAGATGTAATATGTCCAACAGTGTCTTATCTTTTAATCTGCTTAAGAAGGTTCTCCAACAATTCTTGGCTACCTACATCTATCATTCACTTCTAGAACTTTAATTCTGGTCTAATCTTGTCATAAATTCCTTTCTGTTCCCACTTAGCCATAAATGAGTTTGCAATGCTAGAGACTATTTAGCCTTTTTACAACTCATTTTGTTTATCAACAGTACTTGATTCTGTATAACAGAAGTAGTTATTGTTCATTGCTTCCATTATATACCCATAAGGGAGATTTCTTTTCACTTCCTGTCTCATGGCCAAAACAGGAAGTGAGAGAAAATCCTTCCAATGTGAGAGAATCACAGGGTGTCCCCAGAACTGTCCCCATTGGAAAATTCAAAGTCAACCCAGAATTTTTACTTGATAATGGCAGAGGCATAACTAGACCCTCAGGGTCCCGGTGCACGAAACCGTGAAGGGCACACATGACCCCCCGCCCCTTCCCTCTAGGCCTGATACTCTTTACTCCTGACACAGGGCCCTTTGTGGCGGTTTCCGTAGCGGGACCTTTCATGTGTTCTGCAGTGGGAGAACGCCAGACTCAAGGGCGACCTTTCCTGCCCTGTCAGTTCCGCCACTGGTGCCAGTAGTTTTTATTTTGTTATTTTAACTAGGGGCAACAGGACCTAGGTCAGTAATAGTAGGTGGTTAGGTGTAATTAGTACTTTGTTGACCTTCATGGGCTCCTCTGCCCCTCCCTCCCTCTTTTGGGACTTGTAGTTTGGCCTTCTCTGGATCCCCTACCCCTCTGCCCCCTCCCACTGACTGGTAACCCCACATCCATCACTGAGCCAGCTTTGCCTTCCTGATCCTGAGCCATACACTAATCTCTAATCCTTTCTCCAATGACAGGTCCTTTTTATGTAAGAAAGCTACTCGATTGCTAAAAAATTACATTAATAAAATCTTTATAATAATGACACATTTATACACACGTCACTTTATCATACTATAGCAGGGATTCTCAAGCAGGGTTCTGTGAGGAGGTTCAGCATTGTGGTGGATTTACAGTGCAGAAAATAAGTATTTGAACACCCTGCTATTTTGCAAGTTCTCCCACTTGGAAATCATGGAGGGGTCTGAAATTGTCATCGTAGGTGCATGTCCACTGTGAGAGACATAATCCAAAAAAAAAATTCCAGAAATCACAATTTATGATTTTTTAACTATTTATTTGTATGATACAGCTGCAAAGAAGTATTTGAACACCTGTCTATCAGCTAGAATTCTGACCCTCAAAGACCTGTTAGTCTGCCTTTAAAATGTCCACCTCCACTCCATTTATTATCCTAAATTAGATGCACCTGTTTGAGGTCATTAGCTGCATAAGGACACCTGTCCACCCCATACAATCAGTAAGAATCCAGCTACTAACATGGCCAAGACCAAAGAGCTGTCCAAAGACACTAGAGACAAAATTGTACACCTCCACAAGGCTGGAAAGGGCTACGGGGAAATTGCCAAGCAGCTTGGTGAAAAAAGGTCCACTGTTGGAGCAATCATTAGAAAATGGAAGAAGCTAAACATGACTGTCAATCTCCCTCGGACTGGGGCTCCATGCAAAATCTCACCTCGTGGGGTCTCAATGATCCTAAGAAAGGTGAGAAATCGGCCCAGGACTACACGGGAGGAGCTGGTCAATGACCTGAAAAGAGCTGGGACCACCGTTTCCAAGGTTACTGTTGGTAATACACTAAGACATCATGGTTTGAAATCATGCATGGCACGAAAGGTTCCCCTGCTTAAACCAGCACATGTCAAGGCCCGTCTTAAGTTTGCCAATGACCATTTGGATGATCCAGAGGAGTCACGGGAGAAAGTCATGTGGTCAGATGAGACCAAAATAGAACTTTTTGGTCATAATTCCACTAACCGTGTTTGGAGGAAGAAGAATGATGAGTACCATCCCAAGAACACCATCCCTACTGTGAAGCATGGGGGTGGTATCATCATGCTTTGGGGGTGTTTTTCTGCACATGGGACAGGGCGACTTCACTGTATTAAGGAGAGGATGACCGGGGCCATGTATTGCGAGATTTTGGGCAACAACCTCCTTCCCTCAGTTAGAGCTTTGAAGATGGGTCGAGGCTGGGTCTTCCAACATGACAATGACCCGAAGCACACAGCCAGGATAACCAAGGAGTGGCTCTGTAAGAAGCATATCAAGGTTCTGGCATGGCCTAGCCAGTCTCCAGACCTAAACCCAATAGAGAATCTTTGGAGGGAGCTCAAACTCCGTGTTTCTCAGTGACAGCCCAGAAACCTGACTGATCTAGAGAAGATCTGTGTGGAGGAGTGGGCCAAAATCCCTCCTCCAGTGTGTGCAAACCTGGTGAAAAACTACAAGAAACGTTTGACCTCTGTAATTGCAAACAAAGGCTACTGTACCAAATATTAACATTGATTTTCTCAGGTGTTCAAATACTTATTTGCAGCTGTATCATACAAATAAATAGTTAAAAAAATCATACATTGTGATTTCTGGAATTTTTTTTTGATTATGTCTCTAACAGTGGACATGCACCTACGATAACAATTTCAGACCCCTCCATGATTTCCAAGTGGGAGAACTTGCAAAATAGCAGGGTGTTCAAATACTTATTTTCTGCACTGTATATCCATCCAGTGTTGGTTGCAAAGCACGCTGATAGTGTTTACTGCCAGGGCACATTGACACCCGATGCAGCCCCTATAGTTCTGGCTTCTGTGACGTCACTGCATCGGGCAGCGTAGGAGAAACATCCTGTTTCCCTCGCAGTGGTTGTTGATGTAAAGTCAGCTGGGGAATATGTTGCAGACAGGTGAATCTCTACTGATGTGTATCTGCCTATCGACACTGGGAAGTATACTTAATTGTACTGTGCTGATCCTCACTGGTCCTCCTTTTTTGTCCATCCTAGGCACTTTTATGTGACATCAGCTGGGATGTACAAAAGAGGAGGGCTGGTGGGGATCGGTGCTAGAACAGACATATAACAGCAGCTTCCCTGTGCGGCTCTGCATGTGATGGAAAAAAACACAACGCTCCCTGTCCTCTGCCCCGGTGACTCTACTATGCTGTGCCTTACTTATTCTCCTTTACTGTGCCCTGCTGACCCCCCTGTGCTGTACCCTGGTAAGCCTACTGTGCTATGCCCCGGTAATCCCCTGTGCTTCACTCTAATTTCAGTTGAAGGCGAAGTTTGTGAGTGCTTATCTCAAGTTCAACACAGAATTGAGCATCTGTAGAAAAAAAAACAGCCCAAGTTTCACATTAAGGAAGTAAGTTTAATTATTATTCTATTATTTAATGCCATTTGTAAAAGAAATGGTAGAGAGTAATAGTTGTCACGGGAGTCACACATCAAGTCAAAGTTATTCCTACCCCTTGAACTTTTCCACATTTTGTCATGTTACAACCAAAAACGTAAATGTATTTCATTGGGATTGTATGTGACAGACCAACACAAAGTGGCACATAATTGTGAAGGGGAAGGAAAATGACTGATTTTTTTTTTTTTTTTACAAATATGTGAAAAGTGTGGCGTCCATTTGTATTCAGCCCCCTTTACTCTAGTGTACCCCTAACTATAATCAAGTGGAAACAATTGCCTTCAAAATTCATCTAATTAGTAAATAGAATCCACTTGTGTGTAATTTATTCTCTGTACACATACAGCTGCTCTGTGAAGCCCTCAGAGGTTTGTCAGAGAACCTTAGTGAACAAACAGCATCATGAAGGCCAAGGACCACACCAGACAGGTCAGGGATAACTGTGGAAAAGTTTTAAGCAGGGTTAGGTTATAAAAACATATCCCAAGCTTTGAACATCTCATGGAGCATTGTTCAATCCATTACCTGAAAATGTAAAGAGTATGGTATAACTGCAAACCTACCAAGTCATGGCCGTCCACCTAAACTGACAGGCTGGGCAAGGAGGGCATTAATCAAAGAAGCAGACAAGAGGCCCATGGTAACTCTGGATGAGCTGCAGAGATCCACAGCTCAGGTGGAAGAATCTGTCCGCAGGACAACTATTAGTCGTGCACTCCACAAATCTGACCTTTATGGAAGAGTGGCAATAAGAAAGCTATTGTTGAAAGAAAGTAGTTTGCGAGAAGCCATTTGGGGGACACGGCAAACATGTGGGAAAAGTGTCCTCATCAATAATACTGATGTGTTGTATGTAAAGGAAAAGTAGAAAATGTTGTACCTTCTTTGTGTTTGTCTTTAATAAAAAAAATATCCGATTTAAAAAAACATGTGGAAGAAGGTGCTCTGGTCAGATGAGACTAAAATTGAAAATGTTGGCATAAAAGCAAAACACTATGTGTGGCGGAAAACTGATACTGCACATTACCCTGAACACACCATTTCCACCGTGAAACATGGTGGTGACCGCATCATGTTGTAGGAATGCTTTTCTTTAACAGGGACAGGGAAGCTGGCCAGAGTTGAAGGGAAGACGGATGGAGCCAAATACAGGGAAATCTTAGAAGGAAACCTTTAGAATCTGCAAAAGGCTAAAGACTGGGGCGAAGATTCACCTTTCCAGTAGGACAACGACCCCAAACATACAGCCAGAGCTACAATGGAATGGTTTAGATCGAAGCATATTCATGTGTTATAATGGCCCAGTCAAAGTCCAGGCCTTAGTCCATTTGAGAATCTGTGGCAAGACATGAAAATTGCTGTCCACAGACGCTCTCCATCCAATCTGGCTGACCTTGAGCTACTTTGCAAAGAAGAATGGGCAAAAATGTTTAGATGAGCAAAGCTGGTAGAGACATACCCAAAAAGACTTGCAGCTGTAATTGCAGCAAAAGGTGGTTCTACAAGGTATTGACTTGGGGGCCGAATACAAATGCACGCCACACTTTTCACATATTTATTTGTAAAAAATTGGGAAAAATATTTATAATTTTCCTTCTACTTCACAATTGTGTGCTTCTTTGTGTTGGTCTATCACATAAAATCCCAATAAAATATATTAAAATTTTGGTTGTAACATGACAAAATGTGGTACATTTCAAGGGGTATGAATACTTTTTCAAGGCACTGTAAATGCATCATCGGCCACCACTTGGTGAAAGAATGAATATCGGGTGTGTGAAGTGATTGTAAAGGGCTGGTCATAGAGGTTGTTTTTTTTAACCGCTTAAGGACCGCCCCACATACATATACTATGGCAGGGCAGCCCCTAAACGCAAAATCACTTTGGTAGGTGCTAGAGTAGTGGGTTTGTTTTGTACTGTCAGTGCAGGTAAATTTAGGCAGGCCTATGCTGTGAGCTAGGCCGGTTTGTTTTGATCCGGGGGCAGGGGAGTGGTTTAGTGTAGCAGCAGGTGACTGACGTGCTTCAGCTCTTGGGCGCCTCCTCTGGTTTTCAAAAGGTTCTGGAAAAGAGGCAGGGCAGAGAGCTGGAGTGACATGGGGTGCATGTGGGAGCCCTGACCTATCCCCAAGTAGGATTGGCAGGGGGCAGGCATCCCATGGTAAGCCTGCTGTGGAAGGAGTTGTCGGTGGAAGAACAGAATTATGGAGTGTTAGACTGTTGTGGTCTGAGGGAACTCCCTTTCTGGGGGTGTGCCTCAGGCCAGGAGCTGGGAAGAAGTGTCTCAATACACGGTCATTGAGAGGTGTCCTGGAACAGGAGCAGGAAAGAGGGTAGTTGGGAGCACGTCCAGGCAGGTCATTCAGGAGGGATCGATGCCGGGGTCGGTGAATGAAAAGCACAGTGTGAAGCTCTGGGAGGGACATGCCAGGAGTTGGATGTGGAGCCAGAGGGAGAGACTGTGTTGTTTGGGGTCAAGTCACGCCACAAGGGCTGGCAGGATTTGCATCGGACGTGCTGGGATCAGTAGTCCACCAAGTGTCAGGACATTTATTCATCTCATCTAAAATGGTTGCAATCACAAAGGGGACTGTAAACCCCTGCCTGTAAAAGGCTGTCAGGAAAACGTTAGGACTTGTTCAGATTGAGGCCTAGCCATGTGCTAATAGGTAACAGGAATCTAGATTTGGACAGTGAAGTAAAGCAAGTGATCTCAAGTAGTGTGCTGGAGGAAGAGACTGTCATTAATTGGATTCAAACTACATGTATTTCCATTGCTAAAAATTCATTATCTGGGCATCCCATGTCCCTTTTCCCCATCCAAGTTTAATCCCCTAAATAAAACCCACAAAAACAAGCAACAGATTCATTGTCTGGGAAAGTGCACCAAAATGGATGTCTGACCAGCAGGGTGAAGTGTGAGGATGCTAGAAGATGTAGTGACCCCACAAGGGCATTGCTACATACCAAAAGCATGCAGCAGAATATAAATTGGCCTAAATTGATAAAGACATTTGTTTTTCTTTTTAAATTTTATTGGATGTGGTTAATGAGGAGTGTGGGGGTAGTATATACCCCCACACTCCTTATTAACCATGTAACGGCTACCCAAGTAGGGAGAGAGTATGAGCCGTTGGTGACGTCCTTTCCCCTGGCAAGTTGCTATGCAAGTAAGTCCAGTATAAGCTCATCCACGAGATCCAGAGGGAGAGTCAGGTCCAGTTGTAAGAAACAGAAGGAATATCCCCTCGCATTCCCTCCTAAGAACGAGACGGTGCTACGTTTGGAAGGGTCAAGTAACTCAACTTTAATGGTACATTTCTTAGTTTATATCTTAGTTACAAACTGGTGAATGCTCAAGGAACAATGAAAGTCTCCACCCCCTCCCTCCACAGGGGGGCCCCAAGTTAGACACACTGTCACCAGGCAAAAAGAAAACACATTCCTTTCTCAATAGACTTCAATCACAGATAATCCCATCCGTGGATAAGCATTTCGGCACCGCAAAGCCTGACAAGTTCTTCTGAACACAAATGACATGCTATTTCAATACACAGACAGGAGACTGTTAATTTGTAATACAATACACAAAAGAGAGAAGAGACATTTAGAATTCAGCAGTGAAAGAGTCACTGTACAATCTTCTAAACTCAGAACCAACAAATCCAAAACAGCCCTCCAGATATCTCAGGATATAATGTGGATAATCCATATCTCAGGTAGTCTCAGATATCATTCATCCTATTGTAACACGTCCTTCGGTTCTTTGTATGTCCCACTGCATGATTATTATAGATGTACAGGCAGAATCCATAGTTCCGTTACAAACCACATCCAATAAAATGTAAAAAGTAGTATGCGCTAAAAACAAAAAAAGTAGTATGCGCTAAAAACAAAAAAAGAGAAACTAAAAACGTCTGCAACAAAAACCATCAAATATCTCTCTGGTGAACCAAAATGGTAAAAAAAAAAACATGTGCTGACGCCGTTACGCCCCACGTGACCCTGTACAGAGTCTTTTGTATGTTGTTTTGTGTTTTAAGCTTGTCAGCTAATTTTTTATGTATTATGCAGTTAATTCTGCTTGCCAAATTTTAAAGCAATAAAGGCTTTTTTACTTATCATACTACACCATTGGAGTTCCCTGTCTTTTTACACTTGCAGCCTCCCAGTCAGATCGGAGTTCCAGCTTCTCTCCTCGATTGAACACTGCAGAGGTTTGAATACAGTACAAAGATTCCGGTGACAGAGGAGATCCATTTGTCCCTGCAGAGGGCTGAATCTGCTTGCGCATAAGACCTTGCTATTTAGGGGGTTCACCGTTTCTGGTAATGGAATTCACTTACAGAGTGGGATTGATCTTCAATCGGGGACTCACTTACATCTCCTCTTCCCCTTCCTTTTTGGATGAATCTTGGAGTATGTCTTATCTTTGGACTTGTTTCCTTCCAACAGTGCCCCCTTTTTTTCTTCATTTGTGTATGGACTCAATTTACTCAGTTTTTTTTAACTAATCAAGTTTTCTCATTACTTTGATATCACGTTTTTTTTTATTTTTTTATAATCTCATCTTTATTGATTTTTCAGCTTTACATATAACATTTAATATATTACGTTTGTCATGCCTTAACACTTGAGAAAAAGAAAAAAAAATGGCTCACTCATACTATATTCCTTAGCTATTTGGTGCTTTATCCGATTCCTCCAGGGGGAAAAAAAGGGCGGGGGGGTGGAGGGTCGTTAGCCACCTTGCTATTTTCTTCTAATGTCATGATCTCCACTACGGCATCTTGACAACACGTACATAAAACGTACAAAACAACACACACAAAAAAGTAAAAGCTGTGGATTTTTTATTTTTCTTTCCCTTTCTCCAGATTTCAAAAGGCTTTTGGTTTTATCCATCTATTTCTTGGTTATGTTTTTCCCAGATTTCCCAAATTTTTATAAATTCCTCCTGTTTATGCCGGATGTTGTGTATCCATTTTTCTGCTTCCATTGTTATAACCACTTCTCTTTTCCATTCTTGTACAGTTGGACATGTTGCTTGTTTCCAATACCTTGGAATTAATCTTTTGGCTGCATTTAGTAAATGCGGTATGATGCTGTTTTTGTAACTTTTTATCGCTCTTGTGGTGCGATGGAACAGAAAATGTATTGGGGTGAACTCTATTATATCTCCAGACATTTTCCTTATCCAGGGCGCCAGTTCCTCCCAAAAGACTTTTATCCCTGGGCATGCCCACCAGATATGGAGATATGTTCCCTGCTTCCCACACCCCCTCCAGCAGCGATCGTTTCTTACTGGGTATATTTGAGTTAATCTCACCGGGGTACGGTACCATCTGGCTAAGAACTTGTAAGCCATTTCCTGCGTGGCTGAACTTGTGGATGTAACATCAATTAATTGTGAAGGGGAAAATCTGTATCCTAGTTCTTTTTCCCATTCTTTGATAAAGTAAGGGGTTGTTTCATTCTCTTCACTGCATATTATTGTGTGCATTTGTGACAGTAAGTTATCTGGTTGTGATATCTTCCTACATGTTTTTTCAAATAGAGTCAGAGAGTTCAGAGTTCTTACTTGGGGATCTAGTCTCCTAAAAAAACTTTGCAACTGACTGTACCTTCACCCTGCCATTACCATGTCTCCTTGTGTTAGTATTAGATATGCCTGAGGCATCAAGACCCCTAATGGTGCATACCTCAGGCACATTGTATTGCCATATGATTCCCATGGACCTAATGCTCCTTTTTCCTCTCCTGGGGGGAACCATGGATAACCTCCCAGAGGTGAGGTTTTGGGGGCGTATTTACCAAATTGATTTAACCTGTCCCATACTGCCAGTGTGTTCCTAGTTAGTGGCGATGTCCATTTTGATAGTCCCCTGACATTGGTTGTTATGCATGGTGCTCCCGCTAGATTCCTCCCCGCCATATTTATCTCTATTGATACCCATGCCCTGTTATCTGCATCATGGCACCAATTCAATATATGCACCATTCTTTCCATGTGAATGATATAAATGTTTTCCTTAGCTTTTTAAAAAAAAGTTTGGGGGAGTTGTATAGGGACTGTATATAGAAGGCAGAGAAGTCTGGGTACTATATTCATTTTTAGGGTATTAATTCTCCCAAACCATGTTAAAGTTTTTTCCTTCCATCTGTTCAGATCTTTTATTATTTCTATAATTACGTTCATATAATATCTTTTCATCAGCCGCTATGTGCACACCCAAATAACATACCGATTCTCTGTTCCATGAAAACGAATATCTGTTCTGTAACGATCTAACCAAAGGCAGCGGTACATGGCAATATAACTGATTTCTCTGTGTTTATTTTAAAACTAGATATCTTTCCATATTTTATTACTTCTTGCATCAACTCATGTATTGATTCTTCTGGTTTTTGTAAGAAAAAACAGTAAATCATCGGCATATGCTGCCACTTTATGCTCTCTCTGTCCGATTTCCACCCCCATTATTCCCCTGTTCTCTCTCACCCTGCATAAAAATGGTTCCAGAGTCAGAGCGAACAAGATTGGGGGTAGGGGGCAGCCCTGCCTTGTACCGTTGCCTATACAAAACCCATCGGACAGTGTTCCATTGACTTTGACTTTGGCTTTAGGTCCTGCGTATAATGTTGATATCCACCCCCTCATCCGTTCCCCCAGACCCAGTTCTTTTAATACTTCCATCATGTAAACACAGTTCACCCTGTCAAATGCCTTTTCGGTATCCATCGACAGGGTTATTCTGGGTATTTTATCAGGTCCCTTTTCTATCCAGTGTAATATATTAAGTGCTCGTATTGTGTTATCTTTTGTTTCCCTCCCCATCATAAATCCTGTCTGGTCTATGTGAACTATTTTTGTTACATTCTCCTTTAATCTGTTTGCCAATATTTTGGAAAATAATTTTATATCTGTATTTAGGAGGGAAATGGGTCTATAACTTGAGCAGTATTGTGGGTCCTTACCTGGTTTTGGTATAATTGTCAGGAATGCTAATAATGCTTCTGAGGGTAGTGGATTTCCAACTGTGATCTTATTAAAATAATTATAAAGTAACCAATATTTCCATATACTTTTTGTAGTATGTATTTGTTAGACCGTCTGGTCCTGGGCTCTTTCCACTCGGGAGGTCTTCTATTGCTCTTTTAATTTCCTCTCTGGTGATCTGTTCTTCTAATTCCTCCACCGTGTCCCTTGCCAGGGATGGTTGTTTGGATTCCCTGATATATTCTCTTATTTCATTTGCTTTATCTTCTTTTAATTTTATCCTTTGTATATTATGTAGTTCACTATAAAAGCGATGGAATTCTGCAGCTATATTTTTTGTATCTTTTATCTGCTTGATATTTACTTGGATGTTGTGGACATGTGATAGTTCTTGTTGGTTTTGTAATTGTCTAGCTAGTAGTTTACCACACTTATTCCCTTGTTCATATACTTTATTTGCCAGGAATCTACATTTATCTTTTTCTTTCCTGTCTAAGCAATTCGCCAGTTCTGTTCTTAAGGTTTCTAGTTGCTCCCCCTTTCTGGGATCTAATTTCTTTTTATGCTCTATCTCTGTTTCATGTATTTTCTTTAAGGCCGCGTACACACGATCAAACTTATCTGCAGTTTCAGCGGACATATTCGACCGTGTGTACGGGCTAGCAGACAGGTTTTTCCAGCAGACAAGTTTTAAAGCATGCTTTAAAACTTGTCTGCTGGAAACCCATCTGTCCGACATGTCCGCTGGTTAGTACGCCTAACCAGCGGACATAAATCCCCTGCATGCGCCGAATGGATTCGACGCATGCGTGGAAGTATTTTACTTTCTGGTTCGGTGACGTGGCGGCGTCAACGTCACCGCCACATCACCGCGCTGTCTGTCCGCGGGGATTTTGGTTTGATCGTGTGTACACACATCAGACCAAAATCTCCAGGAGACATATCCGATGAAATCTGTCTGTCGGACCATTTTCATCGGATAAATCTCCTCGTGTGTACGTGGCCTAAGAGTTTTTCTAACTCATCCCCTTCTTCTTTTTTTTAACTCGGGATCCGTGGGCTATTAACTCACCCCGTATAACTACTTTGTGTGCTTCCCATATCACTTGGTCCAATATTTCATCTGTTGAATTTATTTCAAAATATTCTATTATCTTCTGCCATATATCCTCTGCTATCTGTTCATCATCTGTTTCATTTAATCGCCAAGTTTTCTCCCGAGACCCCATCATAATTGGTACAAACGCCAGCACCACTGGTGCATGATCAGATATCGTTCTTGATTCTATTGAGACTTTTTTTATGAACTCTAAGTAGTACTGGTCTACAAAAAACAGGTCCTTCCTTGAGTATACTTTGGGTGTTTTGGAGTAGTAACTATAATCCTTTCGTCCCTCATTTAGTGATCGACATGTATCTACCAGGTGGTAGGTTCGGCAGAGTTTCTTTAGATGTTTTAGTGCCCTATAGGATATTACTGTTTTATTCGCTGTTGTATCTAATTCAGGGTCCAGGAAGATATAGAAATCCCCCCCCAAGATTAGAAGTCCCTCCCCAAATTTTTTCCGCCTGCTCAAGGTTTTTGATATAAAATCTACTGTTCCTGTATTGGGCGCATACACAGCTGCAAGTGTGTACCTCTGTCCATGTAATATTCCTTTGATAAATAAGTATCTCCCTTCTTTATCAGCTTTTACCTCTGTTAAGGGGGCATGATTTCCTGATGGCTATAGTAACGCCTCTTGCTCTTGCCACTGGTGATGGAGCATGGAACCATTGGCTAAATGGAGACTCTTGGTATAGCGTCTATCAGGAAGTGCGTCTCCTGCAAGAAAAGTATATCTGCTGCATAATGTCTCACCTCCTGCCATAAACGTCCCCTTTTCTGATATGAGTTCAAACCCCTTACATTGTATGTCATTATTTTTATTGAATTAGCCACCTATTTTATTCATAACAAATATTTTACACCTTTTCGTATTTTTGCCTTCCTCGGTTTTTATTCTCTGTTTTCTTAGGGAACTTAATTTTATATTCCCATACCTGGGCTTTCCACAGCTTTTAAATCCGATTATCTCGTGTGTACCATCTATTAGGACAGGCGGTCTGTGTGGATTCTTCTTGTCCACCCCAGACCCTCCTCCCCCTCTGCCTAATGCAGTTTATCCAATCCCTTATCGGGATCATCCTAATGTTAACTAGAGCAGTTCCTCAGTTCTTACCCCGGGTCCTATTAACCTTTTATTCTTTGTGCCACTTTACTTTTCTTTTATTCCCCCCCCCCTTTCTCCCTCTCTCTCCTCCCCACCCCCACAAAAGGAAAAAAAAGGGACCGGGGTAGAGAAGGACTATATTCCCTCCCTCCCCCCCCCCACACCCCTCACTTTTATAGAGTTTATTACAAGCGCAAATTTTTTTTTTTTACAAAGATGTGGTTTATAGCGGAAAGTAAAAAAAAAATATTTTTTCTAAATTGACAGTCTTTTTTATAACGCAACAAATTAAAACTACAGAGGTGATCAAATACCACCAAAAAAAAGCTCTATTTGTGGGGGAAAAAAGAACAGTGTTGCACAATTGTCATTTAAAGCGACGCAGTGCAGTTTCGCAAATAAATTCAGGTCAGGAAGGGGGGGTAAACCTTCGGGAGCTGAAGTGGTTAAGGAAGTGCATACAAACAGCAACCAAGGAGCTTTTAAATAGCCAGCCTCTTGTAAAGTGTATGCAAGGACACAAATGTGCAGGAGTATTATAAGGCTAAAATGCAAATGCCAAAACTCTTTAGTAATGTGTCTCTTAAAGGAGTTGTAAAGGAAAAAGTTTTTTCACCTTAATGCATTCTATGCATTAAGCTGAAAAAAACTCGGAGTATACCTCCCCCCTGTTATACTTACCTGGCCCCTCGAAAGTCTTGTGCATGGTCCCGAGATCCTTTTCGCCGCTCAGCCTGGCCGCTGATTGGCTAGAGCAGATGCATTGAGAGCAGCGTAGCCATTGGCTGGTGCTGCTGTCAATCACATCCAGTGACGCAGGACCGAGTGATACAGCGAGCGGCTATGGCCGCTCGCTGTATCACGGGAGCGCGCCCGCACGGACTACACACAATGCGAGCTCTGGGTTCCCTGAGATCTCTTTTTGCCAGAGGTTCCTCTAAGGTGAAAAACCCTGTTAACCTTGTAGGGTTAAGACAAATCATTTAACACTTAACAGAGTTGCTTACAGTGGTAACCTTTCATTTATTTCCAATTTAAAAAATGTTTTTGCTGTAACTGCTTAAAAAGTGAGAACTGGTATTTGGCTTCAATGTGTTATTGTATCTAAATCTACTAGTGCATCTAACAATTTCTCCCTCCAGGTTAACAATGCTCCTTTTTTTAATTTCCCCCCGTGCTCATTCATCCTTAGGCACTGTTACAGGAGGTGTGTTACAGACCAGATCACCAGGTGAAAACAGAGGGAAAAAATAAAAAATAAAAAGACGAATTAAATAAATACGATTGTTAAGCT